>CAWUFW010009807.1:0-600000 GCA_963921515.1 Calotriton arnoldi
AGCCACGTGCATTACAGATCTCACTTAAAACATGTCCTAATTTTTCTTTCTACAGCACTAACCATAATTTCTATGACAAAATGAACCCCATCATTTTGTTCCTTTTTAAATGAAATGTTTTAAGTGTTACCAGTTTATTCCAATCAAGATGGCTTCAGGTGTGCCATACTTTTGTCATAAGTAAAGCTGTTAGCACTCTAGTTGTTCTTTAGAACACTCTGGGAAGCTGCAGCAGAACACAAAGGCATCAACTGACAGGCTGCTCCTGTTGAAATATAACAGGAAGATAGTTGAGATCTCACTTAAAACATGTCCTAATTTTTTCTTTCTACAGCACTAACCATAATTTCTATGACAAAATGAACCCCCTCATTTTGTTCCTTTTTAAATTAAATGTTTTAAGAGTTACCAGTTTATTCCAATCAAGATGGCTTCAGGTGTGCCATAATTTTATCATAAGTAAGACTGTTAGCGCTCTAGTTGTTCTTTAGAACACTCTGGGAAGCTGCAGTAGAACACAACAGCCTCAACTGACAGGCTGTTCCTGTTGAAATATAACAGGAAGATATTTGAGATCTCACTTAAAACATGTCCTAATTTTTCTTTCTACAGCACTAACCATAATTTCTATGACAAAATGAACCCCATCATTTTGTTCCTTTTTAAATGAAATGTTTTAAGTGTTACCAGTTTATTCCAATCAAGATGGCTTCAGGTGTGCCATACTTTTGTCATAAGTAAAGCTGTTAGCACTCTAGTTGTTCTTTAGAACACTCTGGGAAGCTGCAGCAGAACACAAAGGCATCAACTGACAGGCTGCTCCTGTTGAAATATAACAGGAAGATAGTTGAGATCTCACTTAAAACATGTCCTAATTTTTCTTTCTACAGCACTAACCATAATTTCTATGACAAAATGAACCCCCTCATTTTGTTCCTTTTTAAATTAAATGTTTTAAGAGTTACCAGTTTATTCCAATCAAGATGGCTTCAGGTGTGCCATAATTTTGTCATAAGTAAGACTGTTAGCGCTCTAGTTGTTCTTTAGAACACTCTGGGAAGCTGCAGTAGAAGACAAAGGCATCAACTGACAGGCTGCTCCTGTTGAAATATAACAGGAAGATATTTGAGATCACACTTGAAACATGTCCTAATTTTTCTTTCTACAGCACTAACCATAATTTCTATGACAAAATGAACCCCATCATTTTGTTCCTTTTTAAATTAAATGTTTTAAGTGTTACCAGTTTATTCCAATCAAGATGGCTTCAGGTGTGCCATACTTTTGTCATAAGTAAGGCTGTTAGCACTCTAGTTGTTCCTTAGAACACTCTGGGAAGCTGCAGTAAAACACAAAGGAATCAACTGACAGTCTCTGCCCTTGTTGGATGTACATGTTTTACTGAGAATGTCAGACTTCATTCTCACATGACTGAGAAAGATAATGTGAATTTACAGAAAATATGCTCTCATTTTAGCTTCTGGAGCACCTTCCAAAACTGTATGGGACAAGCATGTGAAAATAGTTTTCTCTCAAACATGATTCACGATATCCCAGCAGAAGGTTTTTCACAGGGTAAAATCACCTTAGAACACACCACAATTCCTGAAATTAGTATGGTACCATCAACACATGAATTCTAATGTAACTAAAGTCTGTTATCACCCTTTATAGTTCTCCTTTTGGTAACCCTCAAAATCTTCGATTCACTACAATGCATTTCAATGGGGTACTATCATTTATATTGGTCCCAAGATGGCTGCCAGCAATTCCAGGATGAAGTGCTGACAGCCAATCAGATCTCACGATGACATGTGTGGTTAGGCTCCGCCCAGATATCGATATGTTTTCTTTTTCAAATTTCTCAGGAACTACTGAACGGATTTACACCATTTAACAAAAAGGGTTCTTTCTGAACCAAGAACTACCTCTTTGGCAAATTTGGTGTAATTACGTTCAGCAGTTCGGGCTGTAGCCGTGTCTAAAGTTTCCTATGGAAAATTGCATGGGGAAAACATGTTTTGGGACCCCCCTTTTTTCTCAGCCCCCGCTTGCTGAATCACCCCAAAACTTTCAGGATAGGAGCAGACCGGAGCACCCCACGAGTTCTGAAAATTTCGCGAACATTCATCAACCGGCGCCAAAGTTATTGGAAATAGATTGTTGTGAATTTCCTATGGAAAATAGGTCCTAACTATAACTACCTACTGGCGACCGCCAGTAGGTAATATATATATATAATTATGTTGTAGCCCATGAAACATCCACCAAGTCAACCCAACCCAGCTGATTAGACGCTGAATTCAACATAAAACTTTGTTGTTGCAAGGCAAAACAGCCCTAGATTCTAGAGCAAAAACAACAATGCCTGTTTGCTGGGAAATGCCAGACAGCTTCGGTGTTCAACTGTTTAAGCGTGTATGCATTTCTGAAAGTTTGATGTATAGTTTAATATAGTTTGGTATCATGCAGCTTGAATTAACTGAAAATGGGTAATACATTCAAAGTTGATGTATAGTTGAATATAGTTTGGTATCACGCAGCTTTAATTAACTGAAAATGGGCATTACATTCAAAGTTGTTGCAAACCGGGAATCCCAAAGTATGTCTTGTTGGGGGTCTGAAATTCCTTAAAATTTCATTATTAACTCCTATATCATATAATGCAATAATGGTAATATTACGTAAGCTTACGGGATTTACAACTGCAAGGTTATCTTTTGCGAGTACCTTGCAGTCGTAAATCCTACCAATGCTCATAAGTTTGATATATGAGCACACATGGTTTTGTGAATCAGGCCCAGCAAGTTCAGTGAATAAAGAAATGTCCATGCACCCACACACCCCACCAATTTTGAGGCTTAGGTGTGTTCCTTTTCCCTTCTTGTCTGAGAAAGGTATTTACTGTTGCCATTATCAGGAGTAAATCTATGACCATTTCATGGTCAGGAAAGGTTTCGAAATGAATTTGTGAATACAAATGTGTGAGTTTTTGGTGTTGACAGCCTTCTAGGACATTAATGGCTGGAACACCAACTACTCACAGGATGAAATTTGCTACCTCCTTACGTTTCGACCTCCTTACATTTATTTTCTCTCTCTTTAAAAGTGCATCTGGCATATCAACTTCGTTTCAGAAGACACCACCACCTTGTGTGTTCAATGTATTATTTCCATTTTTCAACATGAACAAGAGTCCAAATTTTTTCCTAGAAGTCGACGCCAGTACTGCCGAATGTCTGGACTTCTGAAAACCAAGGCTGCTCTTTCTTGATTCCACCTCATGCCTCTTTCTTTCACCACCCCATATTTCTGCTCTCTTTGTCTGACTCTAGGAGGGTCTTTTCCTCTCTCCTTTTCCCTTTGTCACTCTTTTCTTATTCTTCTCATTTTCCTTCTTTCTACCTGTGCTATTTTCCTGTAACTTGCGCTGGGTCCAAGTCTGGTGATAAAAAAGTAAGTCACGGTCCCCAAAAAAGAGTCCTGGTGCCCACTAGCTGTACCCACTAGCACAAATAAAACACAGGCCTAGATAGTGAAACTGAATTTTTATGTGAACACAGTTAAAGTAAAGTGGGAAAATCAGCAACAGCTAGTATTTTTCTTCTTTGTTATATAAAGCTCTGAGAGTACATGCAAGAAGAAATTACTCCAGAGTTTGTCATGGCTGTCTGAATTATTCCCAAATGACTATTAAATCAGAGTCTACGTTGGCATGTTAATTTACTCATGTATGTATTGGAGCACCCGCTTTTGACCTTCTGAGAATCTGAAAACATGAACAAATGGGCTCTTATTATAAAAAAGGTGTCCACCTTCAGTGTAGAGAAGGAAGAGAGAAGCGGAAAATAAGAGATGATGAGAGCGTGGGTATTGGAAGGCTAAGAGAATGACAAATCAATAGAGCCACCGAGGATAAAGCATTCATCGAGCCTGGTTTAGAGATCAGTAAATTCACATAAATGGCTGCCAGAGTTGAAGTGAGAGATTATGGCTTAGTCCATTAGTAGCATATAAAAAATATAGAAGGCAATGGTCGAAGGCAGCAGTGGGCTGAGAGCAATTTGCAGACCAGCTGGGCGAGCCTCAGAATATTCAGAGCATTGTATACCGAGCCTTTGGGGAAACAGCCTTAATAACATGGCTGTTACCACACAATACCTTTACCACACATCCATTACAGCGCATATGCCTTTTCCAGACATGCCTTTACCATGCAAAATGTTACCATGCATCTGCCTTTACCACAAAAGATGTAAGTATTTCGCAGGTAAGTGTATTACATATATATAAATATATATATAAAAAATATATATATATATTCACTGAAAAAACTAAAGGTTACAGGGACGTCATAGTTAGGAAATGGAATAAAAAAAAACTTAGAAATTCACCCTTAAAAACCAAAGGTTACAGGGACGTTATAGTTAGGCTCAGGTTTCACTCATACAAAACCAGTGAAATTTAGCAGATATAGTTAGCTGTGCTAACTATAACACGCACCACTGCAATGCCCTGCTTATGACCTCACATATTACGTCACTCATGACATGGTCAGTGACATCACTGATGACATCAATCATGACATCTAAAATGACATCACTGATGACATCATTCAGTGACTGTGAGTGTTTTTAAAAGGTTTATGAGTGTTAAATATATATACCTAGGTATATTGGCGAATCAGTGGGTGAATAAGTGCCTGTATGGATGATTCTGTGGGTGCATGACTGACTGTGTAAGTGAGTGATTAGGAGTCTCAGTGAATGTATGGGTGAGTGATTGGTTGTGTGAATGTTTGTATCAGTCTCTCAGTTGGTGCCTAAATGGTTGTATGAGTGTGTGAGTGGGTACATAAGTGGCTGTATGGGTGATTGATTGGTTGTCTGAGTACCTGTATGGGTGTCTGAATGTCTCTGTGGGTGGGTGAGGGGGTGAGTGACTGCCTGTATGAATGAGTGAGTCAGTCATTCAGTGGCTGTATCGGTTAATGAGTGTGTGTGTGAGGGGCTGTATGGGTGAGTAAGCGTGTGTATGGCTGTGTGGGTCAGTGGATGTGTCAGTGGTATATAGGTGAGTAACTGGATATTTGAAAGGCAGTATAGGTGAGTGATGGGGTATATGATTGACTGTATGGGTGAGTGAGTAAATGTGACAGTGGCTTTATGGGTGAATATGTGCTTGTGTCAGTGACTCTATAGATGAGTGAGTACATGTTAGTATCTGTATGAGTAGGTAAGTGAGTGTCTGTGTAACTGTGTGGGTGAGTAAGTGGCTGTGTGACTGACTGTATGGGTGAGTGAGTAGATGTGTGAGTAGCTCTATGGGTGACTGACTCAGGGTGTGTGTGGCTGTATGGGTGTATGAGTGGATATGGCAGTGGCTGTATTAGTGAGTAAGTGGGTGCATATGTGTGTAGAGCTATGAATCAGTGAGTGGGTGTGTAAGTACTGATATGGGTCTGTGAAAGGGTTTGTGAACGGTTGTGTGGGAGTGGGTGTGTAAAAGGTTCTATGGGGCAGTGAGAGGGTGCGCTAGCGATTTTGTGGATGATGTCATCAGTGTTGTTATCAGTGATGTCATTTGAGATGTTATCAGTGATGTCACTGATCATTGCATGAGTGGTGTAATATGTAAGGGAGGTCATAAGCAGTGCATTGTGCGGGCATGAGTTATAGTTAGCTCAGCTAACTATAACTGCTGAATTTCACTGGTTTTGTACGAGTGAAGCCTGAGCCTAACTACAACGTCCCTGTAACCTTTGTTTTTTTCTGTGAATTTCTACGTTTTTTTATTCCATTTCCTAACTAAAATGTCCCTAAACCTCTGCTTTTTTCAGTGAATTTCTAAGGTTTTTTAAATGCAAATTCCTAACTATTACGTCCCTGTAACCTTTGTTTTTTTCAGTGAATTGCTATGGTTTTTTAAGTACTAATGGCATTTGCAGAGTGGTGAAGAAAGGGGGCGGGCCTCTGACCAGCTCTCAGGAATCCCGCTGTGTAGGACTTACAGAAAGTACCAGGAGGACTTCTTGGCCCCCAAGGTCCCTCAGCATCCAAGAAGACTTCATTCCCCCACCAGTAGTGCACCAGGAGACGCGTTTGCAGATTGGTGGAGAAAGAAGGAGTGGCATCCGAAGATCTCTTAGCAATCCCACTGTATGGGACTTAGTTACCGTACTGTACTTACTTACTGGCTGAAATGCACTAGATGTGTAGGTTTATTAACTCATCCTATAACATCACCCTCTTTTTAACCTTATCCCCCTCCCCATCTTACCTTCATTTCTTAGTGCCTCTGGGAGGTTATGGTCCCTGGGGCTGTGGAGGTGGGGGGGTGTGCACAGGCCCCCCTGCATTTAGTTATACAGATTTGCGGACACCCCCCTCATACATTAAAGGCAGTGTCCCTGGGAGATGGTGGTCCCCAGGGATTTTATAAGCCTGAGGGTGTAGCCCAGTGCACCCTCTCCTTTTTATTATTTTTCATGCCCCCAGGACCTGGCTCACCGGGGCCTAAATATTACAGAAGCGCGGGAGCCCACATTTCCTCTTTTTTAAATTTCCGGTGAGAGCCGCAGATCCAGTGTGACTTTCACCCAAAACACAAAAAAAATGAATTTTTGCCCAAGAGGCCTAGTGGGCAGGGTATTCCTACTCTGCCCCCTTTTCTTTTTTATGTTTTTTTCTGTGACTCGGCTGAAGTCCCACGATGGCTGCCAACACGTCTTGCTTGAATTGTTGACAGCCAATCACATTTCAGCACAGGACTTTCGGATCTTCAAAGGATCCGCGTCCCTAGATATACAAATTAGTTTTTTTAATAACTCTAAAACTACTGAACAGATTTACAGAAAATAACCAAAAGCACTCTTTCTGCCAAATTTGGTGTAATTCCGTCCAGCTGGTTTGAGCTGTAGTCCTCTTCAAAATGCCTTAGGATATTAACATTGAAAAAACACTTTTTTTGCCCCCCCTTTTTCTTGGCTTCTGCTTGGCGGATCACCCTGAAAATTTTGAAGTGTAAAAAGAATTACTGGCGCACTTTTTGGGAAAATTTTGGGAAGATTCCTCCAATGACGCAACAGAGATAGGCTAGTAAAAAAAAAACACTTTTCCTATGTAAACTAAGTCGGTCCTGACTATAACTACCTACTGGCGACCCCCAGTAGGTAATATACTATAATATAATAGTCATTGTTTTTTAACATTGCAAGGCTAGCCCTCTAGTATAAAACCTAACATAAATGTCATATGCACAGCTTCGTAATATGGTGCAAACATATATACATAGCACAAAGCAGTCTGATTCTGCACCAGAGCAGAAAAAGACAGCAGCAGCAGCCATGCCCTTTTCCCCTGCACTGGCACCATTTCAACAGCCTAGCGCCAACAAAGGCACCCTTACACCAGCATTTAAAAGTGCCTATGTTATAGACAGGATTATTTTTCTGTAGAAAAGGGCACTTTCCTCCACAAAAACAATCCATAGACACATTTCCTCTTTCTATATCTACGGCAGAATGTAACACACATAAAAAGAGGAAAGAAATAGGAAAAATAAAAATATTTCTCCTCAATACACCTCACCTAGGAAGGTGTAACTTATTCACATATTTCCAGGTTTACCAGGTTTAATAAATCTAGGAATGCAACAAAAACCATTGGATTTGCATAATAATACCCACCGTAATGCCCAGTAAACACCTCCCTTGCTCAGATTAATAAAAAATCAACAATTTGCACTGCGTAGCAGTACTCCATATTTTTAAAAACATTCAAAACCACGCAAAGTGGTTTTGCGTGGCTTCATAAGTATCACTTAGAAATTTGCATCGTGCATTTACCACATTCTGTGGTACAAAAATAACAGTCTAAACACACTGTAAAAACTTGCCAACCTTTATTTAATCATTAAAATAACAGCTCATATATATTAACGTTTTTCACTTTTTTCCACTTTAGGAAGAGTTAACTAAACCATACTCATTAATGGACAAGAAACACTTTTCAAATCCATTACAATAAAAGACTCAATAGATATCATAGAAACAACATAATGGAGAGAAGCAACAGAATTTCAATTGCAAATCCGAATTTTCGTAAAGTTTACTCATTTCACTGTACATATGTTCAATTGAGAAAATATATTAAACACAACAAAACACAGCAAACTACAGGTAAATATAATATTTCACATAACAATTAAAAAAAACTGTTATTTACATACCTATTATTTTACAGAATACAGAACCACCACTGGAAACATTACAAATACATATATATGGAATCAAAAGTCAAACTGCAGAAAAAATAACATTTACAACACAAGTGATAGATACAGAAAACTTCCAATCAATGGACATTACAACAGAATTAATAATGGACTGGGTTTTCATGGATCTACAGACTGAAAATCTACAAGAAGCATTATTTGAATATATTCTAATAGCATGTGATGTAATTTTCTGTAATGTTATATTTACAAATATAATAAAAGAATGCAACACAGTCTGAAACAAACAAATGCATGTATTTACAAATGTTATTAAAATTATGTTCTAGAACAAAATTTATCTTTGTAAATAGGGGTCTTAAACATGTACAACTTACTATAACAAACGCCTTAACAAACATTTATGAGAACAGACAAATTTCGCTGTGTATAGCACAATCATTGAAAAAGTAACAGTGTATTGTTTAAATTAAAAAAAACGTATAAAACAAAAGTTACAAATTGCCAATGCAAATAAAAATAATTTCTATATGCTTATTAACAGTAAAAGGTTTATGTAGCTTCCACAAAAGATTTTAAAAACAAAAAATGTCTAAATATATGTGTGCATGGCAAATTAGAAGAAAAGAAATTAAATGCTTTCTTCAAAAGGAAAAAAGTAATACAAAATAACAAAAAGTACATATTGCCTTTCTTAATAAACAAATCATAATACTTTTAGTGAGTTGTTTTACTTATATTGTACATCTGCTTATCAAGCTAAAATTTACAAGCCAATTAAGTTATTAATAATCACATAGGCGAAACCTTTTGGCTTTGCCAATGCTTGTATTTTTTGGTGTGATTCTTTGATTTTCAGATTATGCATACAGATGCAGCAAATGTTATCCAGCAATATTATATTCCCTATCATTGAACCCTTAGTTGCACAAATGTGCAATTGTGAGTGCCAGCCCATAAATGGGGAGAAAAAGTACAGATAATTAGGTATCTGGTATCAGGTGTAGAAAGTATATGTGTGAACAACAAAAGAAACAAATGGGAATATGGGAGGAATTGCACCTTCAGACAATAATAATAAAGAAGCATCTTCAATTGCATATTTCTCCCATCAAGGTGCTTAACTCAGTAACAATAGGCACGTCATAACACAACACTGTCCCATCCTACAGCCTTGAATTATTACCTTCTGTGCACTTCTATTCAAAGTCTTTTGGTTCCTCTCTTTTTTCTGCAAGATCTCTTATTCTATAGGTCTGCAAAGCCCCTGTAGCCCACCCCATCTCACCTATAATTCATCTTAAGTGCCTACCCTTCTCCCTGCACTCAAAGTTTCAGGCAGATTGAATGAAGTAGTACCTTAGTATATCGTAAAGAAGTATACCTTATGAGCAACCCCACAGAAAGGAGTATTCATGACAGAGTTTCTCTCCTCCACGTACAGAACAGGACAAAAGATAATTTGCTTCAGTATCCATGCAGTAATGATAACTTATACCATCTTTGTATGTGTACTTCCTAACCAATGGTGTAACTAATTCTCTCTGGTGATGACACGATTATTTCCATTTCCCCTACTCTCAACAGTGTATATATGGTTAAAGGACATTTATATGTGAGATTATATTACAGGGTACATCCAAGTACTGAGCTGGGGGTGATCCAGATTAAATAGTATCTAATATCTCCACAGGCTTTTTATAAGATAACCATATGATAAGGAATAGTAGCGTCTTGTCCTGTAGACAGTAAATGATCTGTTCATATGAGGCTCTTTTGTACAATTCAGTCGCCCAGGATTGGTATGGTGGAATAGTGCAAGCGTCGCAATATCCATATTTCTGCAACAGCTAATGCTGTTGTCAGCCATCGCCTGGTACGAGAGGTAATAGCTCCAATGTCTGTCATCTCGTGTAGCAGAGAAATGTGTAGTATTGTGTAATGTTGGGTACAGTCATGTAAGATTATCTCTTTAACATAGAATGTTAATGTTGGAGTGCTTTGTAAGTGTTTTCATGGTGAGCCCGAGGTTCAGTGGAGATTCTGAGGAACCAGGACATATAAGCACGGATGGGTGGTGGCTGGAGTGATTTCCTTGTACTTACATAAACCTTCGTTTGTTCTTCAAATATGGAAGTCATCATTATTTCATTAGCGATAACTTGGTGCAGAGTGGACTCCTCTGCCTAATGTACGCTTCACCATTTCACTTCAACTCACATGCCGTTTGCTCACGCCGACACTAAACTACTCTGGATTCCCTGGTGAGCATCTATACCAGCGCTGGTGAGTGTTTGGCAGTGTTCTGGATATTTTAGACAATTTTTCCATTTTATTTTTTGGAGCTTTTACATATTTGTAAAAGACAAACGCTACTGCTGTTATATGTTACCGTTAAATGCTCACGCCATCCAGGTGATTCTCTCTTTAACATAGAATGTTAATGTTGGAGCGCTTTGTAAGCGTTTCTATGGTGAGCCCGAGGTTCCTGGAGATTCTGAGGAACCAGGAAGGATGAGCACGGATGTGTGGTGGCTGGAGTTATTTCATTATACTTAAATAAACCTTTGTTTGTTCTTCAAATATGGAAGTCATCGTTATTTCAAAAATCTACCAGACTGGACAAGCAGGCATTCTTTTTCATTTTATGAGGTAGCTCAAATGAACGACCAATAAGTGTTCATATTCAGACAATTCCATAATACATGCATTAGTTCACAGTCAGCCTGTTGACACCTCCATAACTTTATATCCCTAGGTGGACCTGACATCCAATTATTTTGTGTCCAGTACCTCTACTGTATGACCTTAGAATGGCTGAACGTAAATCGTTCTTTCCTGAGACCCTTGTCATGTAATTCAAGAATTCCAGTCGAGTCCTCATCTGTATACACATGGTCTCGGTATGTTTGTCATCTAGTTCTCAAGTGTTCAATGGTAGTTATGGAGCAACGCCGGTGCATCATCGTATTATAGAGACTTGGCATTACTCCTCTACTATGTCCCCATATTTTTTAATTTTGTTCTATAGATTAGTTCGGGAGACTCCACATGGGTGGCCCTAAGAACAATGAAAACACCTGTTCAACTATAAATATTGGACAACAATTAGGAGGAGTGAGAAATATGTGTAAGGTTTTACTCTCAGATTCCCTTTTCATATACAACAATGCTTGAGGACAGTTACCTTATTTTGTTGGATCCTATTACTATCAACAGGACAGAAGTTGTGTTGCCTCTGTCTCACTCAGGTGTAGGATTGTTCACCCATGTAAATCGGTAAAAATCACTGTACCCTTGCAGGATATATTTTAGGGTCCTCACCCACAGGTACCACCTGTGTCATGCTTCATCATCGGATTCTCGTCCCGCTCACCTAGTGTGGTGGGACGGGCTCAACACGTTTGTAAGTGGAATTCCTTGGCTTTGTGGTTTTTAGGGATTGTGAGAAGAAATTAAAATTGCCTGCCGGATCCTACTACTAATGTAATGTCACTGACCATGTCATGAGTGATTTAATATGTGAGGTCATAAGCAGTGCATTGCAGGGGGCGCGAGTTTTAGTTAGCTCAGCTATCTATAACTGCTGAATTGCACTGGTTTTGTATGAGTGAAACCTGAGCCTAACTATAATGTCCATGTAACCTTTGTTTTTTTCAATTAATTTCTAAGGTTTATTTAATTGCATTTCCAAACTATAACATCCCTGTAACCTTGATTTTTTTCAGAGAATTTCCAAGGTTTTTTAAATGTTAATTCCTAACTATAACGTTCCTGTAACCTTTGGTTTTTTGAGTGAATATATGTTTATATCTATATGTGTATATATATATATATTCACTGAAAAACCATAGGTTTCAGGCACGTTATAGTTAGAAATTAGCATTTAAAAACCTTACAAATTCACTGAAAAACCATAGGTTTTAGGGACAGTTATAGTTAGTTGGACATTGCACTCGTACAAAACCCGTGAAATTCCCCCGTTATAGTTAGTTCGGTGAACTATAACTCGCGCCCCCGCAATGCACTGCTGATGACGTCACATATTACATCACTCATGACATGGTCAGTGACATCACTGATGACATCACTGATGACATCTCAAATGACATCACTGATGACATCACTGATGACATCATCCAGTGACTGTGTGTTTCTGTAAAGTTTAAATATGTTTAATATATATAGGGAAAGGCGTATTGAAGAATGAGTGGGTGTATAAGTGTCTGTATGGATGATTTAGTAGGTGCGTGACTAACTCTATTAGTGAGTGATTAAACGTATCTTACTGAATGCATGGGTTAGTGACTAAACTGGGTGAATGTCTGTATCCGTCTGTCTGTTGCTGTGTAAGTGGCTGCATGGGTTTGTGAATAGCTACATGAGTGTCTATATAAGTTATTGATTGGGTGTCTGAGTATCTGTATGGGTGCCTGAGTGTTTGTGTGGGTGGGGTGTGTGCGACTCTGTGCATAGATGTGTGAGTGGGTGATTCACTGGGTGGATGGTTTCAAGAGTGCATCTGTGATAGACTGTATGGGTGGGTAAGTGTGTGTAACAGTGTGTTAGTGAGTGAATGTATGTCCCAGTGGTACATGTGTGAGTAACTACATATGTGAAAGGCAGTATATATGTGTGTTGGAGTATATAAATAGCTATAAGCGAGAGTGTGTGATTGTGAGAGTATGGATGAGTGTGTGCTTGTATCAGAGATTGTATAAGAGCGTAAGAATGTGCTAGTATTTGTATGAGTAAGTGAGCTGGTGTGTGTATAACTGTATAGGTGAGTAAATGGGTGTGTGCTTAATTTTTTGCATGACTTACTAGGTGTGTGAGTACCTCTATGGATGAGTGGCGGTGTGTGAGTGTTTATATAGGTGTATGAGTGCATAAAATAGTCCTGTACTGAGTGACTATAAGTATGAGTGACTGTACGGGTGAGTGAGTAGATGTGTGTGTGTAGACCTAAGAATCAGTGAGTGTGTATATAGTAATTGGTGTTGGAGTGTCTATGGTTTTGACAATGGCAGTCTGTAATTTACAGTGGGTGTATCAATAGTTATATTAGGGTGTGAGAAGATGCATCAAATTATCACATGGATGATGTCATCAGTGATGTCATTTGAGATGTCATCAGTGATGTCATCAGTGATGTCACTGACCATGTCATGAGTGATGTAATATGTGACGTCATCAGCAGTGCATTGTGGGGCGCGAGTTATAGTTCGCCGAACTAACTATAACGGGGGAATTTCACGGGTTTTGTACGAGTGCAATGTCCAACTAACTATAACTGTCCCTAAAACCTATGGTTTTTTCAGTGAATTTGTAAGGTTTTTTAAATGCTAATTTCTAACTATAACGTGCCTGAAACCTATGGTTTTTTCAGTGAATTTCAAAGGTTTTTTAAATGCTAATTCCTAACTATAACATGTCTGAAACCTATGGTTTTTTTCAGTGAATTTCAAAGGTTTTGTAAATGACAATTTTTAAATGTATTAATTGTTATATTTATTTTTTTGATACTGATTTACTACATTTTTTAAACTATTTATTTTTAGATATTTTATTTTTTAAATTACATTGTAATTACATTATACATTACATTACAAAATATACTTTCTCAGAATGATTTACTTTAGTTTAAATACTTTGCAAATAGGCAATAGACTTTTAAGTACAGTAGTTACAGTTGTTGCAATGGGCAACACAATTTCAAACACAATGCAACATTGAGCTCAATGTGAATTTCTAGTTAAATGCAATTAGTTACTTTATGGATTACTTTTCTAACCACAGGATCTGGATCCTAGATTCAGTCCTGGGACATCTCCTGTAAACAGTTGAGTAAAAGCGTTTTGGTTACAGTAGTGATTTTTAAGGAATATTATTGTTTTTTAAAAGTTGACACTAGAAACTTTTCCACATAGAATCACCAATGTTATCCTATGGGAGGAAATTCACTTAGCAGGTAAGTAGTGTTATCGTTACTTTTTCTTACTCAGTGGTGGATCCTGGATCCAGCACTGGTGCATCTCCTGTAAACAGTTGAAAGAATGCGTTTAAGTCATACAGGCGATTTTTAAGGAATATTTGTAGTTTGTGAAAATCGACACTTTGAAACTTTTCTGCTGAAAACCAGACAATGGATTCCTATGGAAGGAAATTCAAGTTACTGGTAAGTACGGTTAGAATTACTTTTCAGGATCTGTACTGGGCTCAAAGATGCAGCACTGAGGTTCTCTCCTGATAACAGGTGAGTAAATTGGAATTCGTAGTTCGGCTGATTTTAGAGGAATATTATAAAGTTCCAAAACTCCACACTTAGATGAATTTCCAAGTGAAACCAGTCAATGTTATCCTATGGAAGGAAATTCAAGTTACTGGTAAGTACGGTTAGAATTACTTTTCAGGATCAGTACTGGGCTCAAAGATGCAGCACTGAGGTCTCTCCTGATAACAGGTGAGTAAATTGGAATTCGTAGTTCGGCTGATTTTAGAGGAATATTATAAAATTCTAAAACTACACACTTAGAAGAATTTCCAAGTGAAACCAGTCAATGATATCCTATGGAAGGAAATTCAAGTTACTGGTAAGTACGGTTAAAATTACTTTTCAGGATCAGTACTGGTCTCAAAGATGCAGCACTGAGGTCTCTCCTGATAACAGGTGAGTAAATCGGAATTCGTAGTTCTGCTGATTTTAGAGGAATATTTGTATGTTTCAAAAATCGACACTTAGAAACTTTTTCAGCAAAAAGCAGGCAATGATATCCTATGGAAGGAAATTCAAGTTACTGGTAAGTACGGTTAAAATTACTTTTCAGGATCAGTACTGGGCTCAAAGATGCAGCACTGAGGTCTCTCCTGATAACAGGTGAGTAAATTGGAATTCGTAGTTCGGCTGATTTTAGAGGAATATTATAAAGTTCCAAAACTCCACACTTAGAAGAATTTCCAAGTGAAACCAGTCAATGTTAGCCTATGGAAGGAAATTCAAGTTACTGGTAAGTACGGTTAAAATTACTTTTCAGGATCAGTACTGGGCTCAAAGATGCAGCACTGAGGTCTCTCCTGATAACAGGTGAGTAAATCGGAATTCGTAGTTCGGCTGATTTTAGAGGAATATTATAAAGTTCCAAAACTCCACACTTAGAAGAATTTCCAAGTGAAACCAGTCAATGTTAGCCTATGGAAGGAAATTCAAGTTACTGGTAAGTACGGTTAAAATTACTTTTCAGGATCAGTACTGGGCTCAAAGATGCAGCACTGAGGTCTCTCCTGATAACAGGTGAGTAAATCGGAATTCGTAGTTCGGCTGATTTTAGAGGAATATTTGCACAATGGTGAAGGAAGGGGGTGGGGCCTGAGGTGACATGTCTGCAAACACGCCCTGTGGCGCGTTTTAAGTTGGAGAATTAATTCCTCCTCAATCCCGAGGGTCCCTAGGGGCCAACTAGCCCACCAGATACCTCCAGTATGCGCCAGAGAGCTGCGTTGCAGAGAGGTGTTCAGAGGCCACGCCCCTTTTACAACACTCTGCAACGCAGCTCCGTGGCGCTTACTGGAGGTACCTGGTGGGCTAGTTGGCCCCCAGGGACCCTCAGGATTGAAGGGGATTTAATTCCCCATCTTAAAACGCGCCACGGGGCCTGTTTGCACACATGTTACCTCAGGCCCCGCCCCCTCCCTTCACCACTGTGCAAACGCGCCGGGTGGCGCGTTTTAAGTCGGGGGATTAACTCCCCTTGAATCCTGAGGGTCCCTGGGGTGCAACTAGCCCACCAGCTACCTCCATTAAGCGCCACGGAGCTGCGTTGCAGAGAGGTGTAAAAAGGGGCGTGGCCTCAGAACACCTCTCTGCAACGCAGCCCCCTGGCGCATACTGGAGGTTCCTGGTGGGCTAGTTGGCCCCCAGGGACCCCCAGTATTGAAGGGGAATTCGTTCCCCCTCTGCAAACGTGCCAGGGGGCGCGTTTGCAGAGTGCTGCCAAGGAGGGGGCGTGGCCTCCGGCGCGATGCCGGATTTTTTATTTTTTTATTTTTTTTTAAAAGGGGGCTGTGTGGCCCCCCTTCTTTTTAATTATTTTGGGCCCTGGGGACCCCATCCCCCAGGGCCTGACCCCCTTTTATTTATTTTTTTTAAAAAGGAACGGGAAGGGGACTGCGTGGGCCCCCCTCCCGTAGCCAATTTTGACCCGGGGACCCCATCCCCCGGGTCATTGCCACCTTTTTTTTTTTTTTTTTAAATTTCATGGAGGGGGGCTGTGTTGCCCCCCTCCTCAGGCCTCCTTAGGCCCCGGGGACCCCATCCCCCAGGGCCGGCCTTTTAAAAAAAAAATGTTTTAATTATTTTTGGGGAGGGGGGCCACGTGGCCCCCTCCCGGGCCACTACTTGCCCCGGGGACCCCATCCCCCGGGGCTGGCACTATCCTTTGGGGTCCGTGGGGGGACCCCAACTCCCCCACGGACCATGCCGGCTCACCGCCTCCTGCGGGAGCCGGCATTGCTTTTCCACATGGGGAGCTGCTAACATGCAGCTCCCCGTGTGGAAAAGCAATGTGCTTTGGATATTGGAAGCGAGAGCAGGTTTCCTGCTCTCGCCTAATATCCAAAGCAGTTTGTAATGACAGGACGGGAGCCGCGAGGCTCCCGTCCTGTCATTGCAAACTACAGTGTCCCGGGGTTAGGCACCCCGGGACACTGCAGGAGCCGGCCCTGGGGGGTGGCGGTCCCCAGGGCCACCACAGGCTCCAGGAGGGGCCGCGCGGCCCCCTCCCATCTCTTGCACAGCCCCGGGGAGGTGGTGGTCCTCGGGGCTCGGGGTCCATAACGGACCCCCACATTTATTTTCTTAGTGCCCCGGGAGGTGGCGGTCCCTGGGTGTGTGGGGGCTGGAGCCCCCCCCACACAGGTCAAGTAATTTTTTAAAAAATAAGCCCCGGGGGTGGCGGTCCCCGGGGCTGCGGGGGGCCGTGTGCACCCCCGCCAACATTATTTATTTAAAGCCCCGGGGGTGGCGGTCCCCGGGGCTTGGGGGGCCTTAGAGGCCCCACACATTAAAAATAAATAAACCCCCGCATGCCCCCGGGACTTGGCCCACCCGGGGGCAAAATAGCATCATTCGATTTTTTTAAATTACGGCGGGATCCGCGCACCCTAAGCGCATCCCGCCGATTTAAAAAAAAAAAAATGCTTTTTTCTCCCCAGGGGGTCCTTGTGGGACCCCCTGAGCAGACCTAGGGGGTCAGGGTGTTTCTACCCTGCTCCCTTTTGCGCTTTGCGCACTTGTTTCTGTCCCTCGGTTCTACCGAGGGACAAAATGGCTGCCAACACTTCCTGATTTGGAGTGTTGACAGCCACTTGACAGCCAATTAGCATGCAGCTCGTGATCGGGAGGGTACGCGGACCCTACTCGGCCATAGATATATATGTGACTTTACTTTTGATTTTCTCAGGAACTACTGAACGGATTTACACCATTTAAGCGAAAGGCATGACACTGAACCAAGGGCTACATCTTTGCCAAATTTGGTGTAATTCCGTTCAGCAGTTCGGGCTGTAGCTGCGACTAAAGGTTCCTATGGAAAAATGAATGGGGAAAACGTGTTTTGGGACCCCCCTTTTTTCTCGGCCACCGCTTGACGAATCACCCCGAGACTTTCAGGATAGGAGCGGACCGGAGCGCCCCAACAAGTTGGAAACTTACGCGAAGATTCGTCAACCGGCGCCAAAGTTATTTCAAATAGAATGTTGCGGATTTCCTATGGAAAATAGGTCCTAACTATAACTATCTACTGGCGACCGCCAGTAGATAATATATTCACTGAAAAAACCATAGGTTTCAGGGGCGTTATAGTTAGTTGGACATTTCACTCGTACAAAACCATAGAAATTCCCCCGTTATAGTTAGTTCAGCTAACTATAACTCGCGCGCCCGCAATGCACTGCTGATGACGTCACATATTACATCACTCATGACATGGTCAGTGACATCACTCATGACATCACTGATGACATCTCAAATGACATCACTGATGACATCACTGATGACATCATCCTTGTGATAGAGTGGCAGACCTCCTCTCACCCTAATATAACCTTTGATACACACACTCAAAAATACAAATTAACATTTTCAAAACAATGGACATACCAATACCAGTTACAACACACCTATTCAGTAATTCCAAGATCTACACACACATCCACTCATTCCCAGTCCTATACAGTCACTCATACATGTACTCACTCATCATATGTACTCATACACCTATACATCCTGTTACACACCGCCACTCATCCATAGAGTTACTCACACACATAGTCACACATGCAAACAAAGTATCAAACATCCATTTATTTGCATATACAGTTATACACACACTACCACACTTACTTCTACAGAAACTTACACATACTTACTCTCTTAAACAATCACTTATAGAAACACCTACTTATTTGTACAGGAACTCTTCCAATCTCTCACTCTCACATATACTCACTTATATACAGCAATACTCACATATACTAGTTTAAAACATATGTAGTTACTCATAAAGACACTATTGAGACAGTCATTCACTCACTAACACACCCATACACATACTCATCCACCTATACAGTCCTGCACACATGCTGTCTTCAACACATACAAACAGTGAGTCACTCATTCATGCATCTATGCACTAAGTAATACCCCCACCGAACCATACAGACACTCAGACACTCATACTGATACTCAAAAAACCAACTAATAACCCATATAGACACTCATGTAGCTACTCACCAACCCATGCAGCCACTTATACACAAAGTGAGAGACTGATACATATATTTTCATATTTAAACATTACTCACTAACCCATGTATTCACTAAGATACACTTAGTCAGTTATACAATCAATTTTACAAAACAAAATCATCCATTTAGACACTTATATACCCATTTATTCTTCCATCGACCTTGAGATATACATATATAAAACATATTTAATTTTCAGAAAAACACACATTCACTGGATGATGTCATCAGTGATGTCATCAGTGATGTCACTGACCATGTCATGAGTGACGTAATATGTGACGTCATCAGCAGTGCATTGCTGGCGCGCAAGTTATAGTTAGCTGAACTAACTATAACGGGGGAATTTCTATGGTTTTGTACGAGTGAAATGTCCAACTAACTATAACGCCCCTGAAACCTATGGTTTTTTCAGTGAATTTCTAAGGTTTTTAAATGCTAATTTCTAACTATAACGTGCCTGAAACCTATGGTTTTTTCAGTGAATTTCTAAGGTTTTTTAAATGCTAATTTCTAACTATAACGTGCCTGAAACCTATGGTTTTTCAGTGAATATATACATATTTATTATACTATGTATACATGTGAAAATGTCTCGGTCCCCTGTTTGCCTCGGTGGCACGGAAAAATGGGTGGAACTGACGTCAGCACGCCGACGACGTCCTCTTATGGCTCCGATGACGTCATACGGTGTCGCGAGCGGAGCCGTGCTCGTTGACGTGGGAGAGCTAGGAAAGAATTTCCGTGGAATGCTGGTGCAGGGGATATTCACCTAAGTGTTCAGGCTAGTCCTTTGGGAGCAACTGTTTATGTTGCCACTCCAGAAACCGAAACCAGTGATCCGAGGGCAGAGGCCCTGCAGATGGCACACGAGGTGGGGTGCCCAGTCGTGTGCACCGGCGGGGCAGCGAAGTGACAAGCACCACAACCCACAAAAAAGGTAACAAGGGCACTGAATAACACAGGATCTTCTCTTTGTATCTGGCAGGAACAACGAAGTTAAAATGCCCTAGTACCAAAATGTAGAATTAGTGCTACAACGGTCTTCAAGAGGACCTGCGATGCCGCTTCTGCCTCCCGTACCCTGGAGGCGGCACATGGGTCACGCGGTACGGTCATACTGCGGTGGGACGCACACTCGTTGACCTCTCATGGCACTGCTCCACACTTCAGGGAGGACGCTTTCCATTAGCTATGTTTTCTGATGACATGTTGCGCCGGCCCCGTCCAACAACAGAACTCCTTTAGATCCAAACAGACTCTTCCACTCTCTCACCGGAAGTAAAACCAGGCCACGCGGACATTTTCACAATACAACAGCCGGGAATGAACTTTTTGGTAAAAAACCACATTCCTTCCTCCTAATTAATCAAATAAACGTCTCACTGAAGAACAGGGGCCAGCTTCGATCGGTAAACAGCCGTTACAACGACTTTTTACTTTGCGATACCATTACAACGCATGCATTACCACGCATGCGTTGTACATCACGAAAGTCATTACTACGCATTTTTTAGAACGCATGGTCATTTACCACGCATGCCTTTACAACGAATTTTGTTGTAAAGGTATGTATGGTAAATGACCATGCTTTCTAAAAACATGTAGACGATCCATGTTGTTGTAAGGAAACAGAGGCTGTTCCGTTTCCTCACAACGACGTGCACCGCCCTCAGAGATGACGTGAAGCAGGAACCACGAGGAGAGAGGAACCATGAGGAGTGAGAGGTAAGGGGGATTGGGCATGGGGTGGGGGTTTCTTTTCTAGGGTTTAGGGTAGTGCAGTGGTGTTTGGGTGGTGTAGGGGGTCGTGCTGGGGGTAGTGTTTTAGGGTTTAGGGTAGTGCCATGGTGTTTGGGTAGTGTAGGGGGTCGTGCTGGGGGTAGTGTTTTAGGGTTTAGGGTAGTGCAGTAGTGTAGGGGGTCGTGCTGGGGGTAGTGTTTTAGGGTTTAGGGTAGTGCAGTGGTGTATGGGTAGTGTAGGGGGTCGTGCTGGGGTCGTGTTTTAGGGTTTAGGGTAGTGCAGTGGTGTTTGAGTAGTGTAGGGGGTCATGCTGGTGGTAGTGTTTTAGGGTTTAGGGTAGTGCAGTGGTGTTTGTGTAGTGTAGGGGTCATGCTGGGGGTAGTGTTTTATGGTTTAGGGTAGTGCAGTGGTGTTTGGGTAGTGTAGGGGTCGTGCTGGGGTAGATTTAGGGTTTAGGGTAGTGCAGTGGTGTTTGGGTAGTGTAGGGAGTCGTGCTGGGGTAGTGTTTTAGGGTAGTGCAGTGGTGTTTGTGTAGTGTAGGGGTTGTGCTGGGGGTAGTGTTTTAGGGTTTATGTTAGTGCAGTGGTGTTTGGGTAATGTAGGGGTAGTGCTGGGGTAGTGTTTTAGGGTTTAGGGCAGTGCAGTGGTGTTTGTGTAGTGAAGGGGTCATGCTGTGGGTAGTGTTTTAGGGTTTAGGGTAGTGCAGTCATGTTTGTGTAGTGTAGGGGGTCGTGTTTTAGGATATAGGGTAGTGTAGTGGTGTTTGGGTAGTGTAGGGGGTCATGCTGGGGTTAGTGTTTTAGGGTTTAGGGTAGTGCAGTGGTGTTTGGGTAGTGTAGGAGGTCGTGCTGGGGGTAGTGTTTTAGGGTTTAGGGTAGTGCAGTGGTGTTTGTGTAGTGTGGGAGGTCATGCTGGGGGTATATTTAGGGTTTAGTGTAGTGCAGTGGTGTTTGGGTAGTATAGGGAGTCATGCTGGGGGTAGTGTTTTAGGGTTTAGGGTAGTGCAGTGGTGTTTGGGTAGTGTAGGGAGTCATGCTGGTGGTAGTGTTTTAGGGTTTAGGGTAGTGAAGTTATGTTTGGGTAGTGTAGGGTGTCGTGCTGGGGGTAGTGTTTTAGGGTTTAGGGTAGTGCAGTGGTGTTTGGGTAGTGGAGGGGGTAGTGTTTTAGGGTTTAGGGAAGTGCGCCCAACCAGCCACAATATCCGTCGACAAAGGGGATCCTGACTCTTTGGAACGCTCCGTCAATTGAATAATTTGGGTCAAGGGCCCTACCACGTCCAAGACCTATCAATTCCTTTCTTGGGATCCCTCATATACTTGGAGAAAAAGGTACATAGTTTCTCATCAATTTCAGGCGTGTGTGCCACCTTCCCCTTCAGTGAGGGCCTGGGGCATTCTCCCTCATCCTATTCCTGACCTCCCTTTCAAGGGGTTGATGGATTTTCCCACCACATACTCTGCCACTTTGGCATCAGGTGTAAACTCTGCCGACCTAGGATGGAAAATTTGGGTAGGCTCGAACATGTCCGAGTGGACCCCGTCCCCAACCGGGGACTGAGAGGAGTGGGACTCTGGACGCCAGGGACGCCCCGAGTCCTTATCCTCATCGGAGGAGAAATCGTCCTCCGATACACCCTCTCCCTCTAAGGGAAACCCGCCGTCGGGGTCTACAATAGTGGTGACAGTGTCGCAATTTTCTCCGGGCCCCTCCTCCTTCCGGCAGGGTGCATGTTTTAGCGTTCGCGCACTCTCGAGGAAGGTCTCCGTAAGTTTATCAAATCCTTCCAAGTGCCCCACGTTATGCTTAACGGCCCTTTTATTCCCCATCTGGGAGCTACTTGGACCCGCCACACCCAGATCTAAGTCACTGAACACCCCAGGGATGCTTTTCGCCAGCTTATCAACCTGATCCCTAAGAGGAGCCAGCGCCCTAGAAATAGCCATAGAGAGGGCTTGGTCCACTGCTGGAGGGAGAAGTTGGGGGGCCATTCCTCCTCCACTTCCTGGTAGGAGGAGTAAAATGGTCTTCTGGAGAAGACATGATAGCAGAGGGTGTGAGCACAGAACAAATGCCCTTAAAATGCTTAAGACAGCCCCTCGCCGGTGCTCCAACAGCTGGGCTTTCCCGAAGCTGTTATAAGAATAGACTGAGGCGCAATACCAATTACCACCACCAGGTGGCGCTGGTCACTAACGTGGCCGTGTGGGGAAATCACCGCGTAGAGGTGTCAAAATTAGGCGAGGGTTGGTCGGGAATCAAGCGGACACTAAAGGAATGACCGGATTCCCAAACGCGCATAAAGACCAGCGGGAGCGCTCGATGGAGCTGCCTCGCTCGGACCAGACGCGCCTCACAGGATCTCACCGCGCGCAGAGCACACAGCGGGAGAAACTGCGAGGGGGAGAACGCGCTCGGGCAAGAGCCTGCTGCGCAGGGAATATGAAACAATACCAAGGCAATAATGCTAATAACGTGCACAAGAAACCGCTATACAAACAGCAACAAAGTCAGATTAAGCCAAGAATGTAAGGAATGCACTTAACTGATGAGCAGTGAAGAAAGAGGAAGTGGAAGGGACGTCACAATATTATATACGATGGACTGTGATATGATTGGACTATAGTTGCCTTGGAGACTACCCCCTAATGGTTCATGGGTTGTGTAGTCTTTTGTTTAATGATTGTTGTGTTACGTTTTCTTTGAACTGCTATGCAAATAAAGTGAGGAAAGATATGCATAATCCTCGCCTCCGTCCTGCCATAGAATTCATTAAACTTTATTTGATCTGATTTAGAAACATAGATCATAAAAGTGTACATAAAAACAGTAAATCCTCTTTCCTAATACAATACAGTGAGAATTAATTAAAACCAGTAGGTAAAAACGGGTGTTACAAAGCCAGGTTCAGAGCAACTTCAGGTTAACAGAATCGTAAAGTTCAATGTTTCGCAAGATCAATCTCATGTACTTCGTGCAAAATACGCAATAAGGGGTCCAAGTAAGATGTAACGCTCCAATACCTGACCAGTTTGCACTATATAAAACTGCAGAAAAACTAAAAATAAAAAGTGTTTTGCACACTTCTGTCATTGGGCTATATGTGGGCTACATCTGGGTGATATTTGTGCTACATTTGGGCTCTTTTTTCTCTGGTGGCCATCTTGGGAGACTTATTTGTTATGAAGTTTCCTAATTTCGTCATTTACTGCAGTCTCCTCAGTAGGAAATGCTTTCAGTTTTTACTTTGATTCCATCAAGAAGGCATTCAGATGTGTCACACATTTGCCATAAATTCAGAATGTTAGCACTCTAGTTGTTCATTAGATCACTGTAGTAAAGCTACTGCTCACCAGGGAGTTAACTGGAAGTCTACTGCTGGTATTGAAAGTGATTGTTTCAGTCTGCATGTCAGAATTTTCTAATCAAATAGAAGAGGATTTGAGATCTCACTTAAAACATGCCCTAAATTTTCTTTCTGCAGCACTAACCATTATTTCTATGGCAAAATGAACCCCCTCATTGTGTTCCTTTTTAAATTAAATGTTTTAAGTGTTACCAGTTTATTCCAATCAAGATGGCTTCAGGTGTGACATAATTTTGTCGTAAGTAAGACTGTTAGCGCTCTAGTTGTTCTTTAGAACACTCTGGGAAGCTGCAGTAGAACACAAAGGCATCAACTGACAGGCTGCTCCTGTTGAAATATAACAGGAAGATATTTGAGATCACACTTGAAACATGTCCTAATTTTTCTTTCTACAGCACTAACCATAATTTCTATGACAAAATGAACCCCATCATTTTGTTCCTTTTTAAATTAAATGTTTTAAGTGTTACCAGTGTATTCCAATCAAGATGGCTTCAGGTGTGCCATACTTTTGTCATAAGTAAAGCTGTTAGCACTCTAGTTGTTCTTTAGAACACTCTGGGAAGCTGCAGTAGAACACAAAGGCATCAACTGACAGGCTGCTCCTGTTGAAATATAACAGGAAGATATTTGAGATCTCACTTAAAACATGTCCTAATTTTTCTTTCTACAGCACTAACCATAATTTCTATGGCAAAATGAACCCCTCATTTTGTTCCTTTTTAAATTAAATGTTTTAAGTGTTACCAGTTTATTCCAATCAAGATGGCTTCAGGTGTGCCATACATTTGTCATAAGTAAGACTGTTAGCGCTCTAGTTGTTCTTTAGAACACTCTGGGAAGCTGCAGTAGAACACAAAGGCCTCAACTGACAGGCTGCTCCTGTTGAAATATAACAGGAAGATATTTGAGATCTCACTTAAAACATGTCCTAATTTTTCTTTCTACAGCACTAACCATAATTTCTATGACAAAATGAACCCCCTCATTTTGTTCCTTTTTAAATTAAATGTTTTAAGAGTTACCAGTTTATTCCAATCAAGATGGCTTCAGGTGTGCCATAATTTTGTCATAAGTAAGACTGTTAGCGCTCTAGTTGTTCTTTAGAACACTCTGGGAAGCTGCAGTAGAACACAAAGGCATCAACTGACAGGCTGCTCCTGTTGAAATATAACAGGAAGATATTTGAGATCACACTTGAAACATGTCCTAATTTTTTCTTTCTACAGCACTAACCATAATTTCTATGACAAAATGAACCCCATCATTTTGTTCCTTTTAAATTAAATGTTTTAAGTTTTACCAGTTTATTCCAATCAAGATGGCTTCAGGTGTGCCATACTTTTGTCATAAGTAAGGCTGTTAGCACTCTAGTTGTTCTTTAGAACACTCTGGGAAGCTGCAGTAGAACACAAAGGAATCAACTGACAGTCTCTGCCCTTGTTGGATGTACATGTTTTACTGAGAATGTCAGACTTCATTCTCACATGACTGAGAAAGATAATGTGAATTTACAGAAAATATGCTCTCATTTTAGCTTCTGGAGCACCTTCCAAAACTGTATGGGACAAGCATGTGAAAATAGTTTTCTCTCAAACATGATTCATGATATCCCAGCAGAAGGTTTTTCACACGGTAAAATCACCTTAGAACACACCACAATTCCTGAAATTAGTATGGTACCATCAACAAATGAATTCTAATGTAACTAAAGTCTGTTATCACCCTTTATAGTTCTCCTTTTGGTAATCCTCAAAATCTTCGATTCACTACAATGCATTTCAATGGGGTACTATCATTTATATTGGTCCCAAGATGGCTGCCAGCAATTCCAGGATGAAGTGCTGACAGCCAATCAGATCTCACGATGACATGTGTGGTTAGGCTCTGCCCAGATATCGATATGTTTTCTTTTTCAAATTTCTCAGGAACTACTAAACGGATTTATACCATTTAACAAAAAGTGTTCTCTCTGAACCAAGAACTACCTCTTTGCCAAATTTGGTGTAATTCCGTTAAGGAGTTCGGGCTGTAGCCGTGTCTAAAGTTTCCTATGGAAAATTACATGAGGAAAACATGTTTTGGGACCCCCCCTTTTTTCTCGGCCCCCGCTTGCCGAATCACCCCGAAACTTTCAGGATAGGAGCGCCCCACGAGTTTTGAAAATTTTGCGAAGATTCATCAACCGGCGCCAAAGTTATTGGAAATAGAATGTTGTGAATTTCCTATGGAAAATAGGTCCTAACTATAACTACCTACTGGCGACCGCCAGTAGGTAATAATATATATATATATTGTGATCAAGGCCGTTTCATCGGCCGAAACGCGTCATGGCAGGCAGAAGGGAGCAATAAAAAATATTTACCATGAAGAGGAGTTCGCGCACTCTTTCTCGCCGTGAGCTGGAAGTTGGAGAATGCTTTGAAGTTGATATATATATATATTCACTGAAAAAACCATAGGTTTTAGGGACAGTTATAGTTAGTTGGACATTGCACTCGTTCAAAACCCGTGAAATTCCCCCGTTATAGTTAGTTCAGCTAACTATAACTCGCGCCCCGCAATGCACTGCTGATGACGTCACATATTACATCACTCATGACATGGTCAGTGACATCACTGATGACATCTCAAATGACATCACTGATGACATCACTGATGACATCATCCATGTGATAATTTGATGCATCTTCTCACACCCTAATATAACTCTTTGATACACCCACTCTAAATTACAGACTGCCATTCTCAAAACCATAGACACTCCAACACCAATAACTACATACCCACTCACTGATTCTTAGGTCTACACACACATCCACTCACTCACCCGTACAGTCACTCATACTTACGGTCACTCAGTACAGGACTATCATATGCACTCATACTCCTATATAGACACTCAAACACAGCCACTCATCCATAGAGGTACTCACACACCTAGTCAGTCATGCAAATAATTAAACACCCTGCCATTTACTCACCTATACAGTTACACCAGCTCACTTACTCATACAAATACTAGCACATTCTTATGCTCTTATACAATCACTGATACAAGCACACACTCATCCATACAGTCACTCTCACAATCACACACTCTCGCTTATAGCTATTTATATACTCCAAAACACATATATACTGCCTTTCACATATGTAGTTACTCACACATGTACCACTGGGACATATATTCACTCACTAACACACTCTTACACACACTTACCCACCCATACAGTCTATCACAGATGCACTCTTGAAACCATCCACCCAGTGATTCACCCACTCACACATCTATGCACAGAGTCGCACACACCCCACCCACACAAACACTCAGGCACCCATACAGATTCTCAGACAACCAATCAATAACTCATATAGACACTCATGTAGCTATTCAGAAGCCCATGCAGCCACTTACACAGCAACAGACAGACGGATACAGACATTCACCCAGTTTAGTCACTAACCCATGCATTCAGTAAGATACGTTTAATCACTCACTTATAGAGTCAGTCACGCACCTACTAAATCATCCATTCAGACAATTATACACCCACTCATTCTTCAATATGCCTTTCCCTATATATATTAAACATATTTAAACTTTACAGAAACACACAGTCACTGGATGATGTCATCAGTGATGTCATTTGAGATGTCATCAGTGATGTCACTGACCATGTCATGAGTGATGTAATATGTGACGTCATCAGCAGTGCATTGCGGGGGCGAGAGTTATAGTTAGCTGAACTAACTATAACGGGGAATTTCACGGCTTTTGTACGAGTGCAATGTCCAACTAACTATAACTGTCCCTAAAACCTATGGTTTTTTCAGTGAATTTGTAAGGTTTTTAAATGCTAATTTCTAACTATAACGTGCCTGAAACCTATGGTTTTTTCAGTGAATTTCAAAGGGTTTTTAAATGCTAATTCCTAACTATAACATGTCTGAAACCTATGGTTTTTTTCAGTGAATTTCAAAGGTTTTGTAAATGACAATTTTTAAATGTATTAATTGTTATCTTTATTTTTTTGATACTGATTTACTACATTTTTTAAACTATTTATTTTTAGATATTTTATTTTTTAAATTGCATTGTAATTACATTATACATTACATTACAAAATATACTTTCTCAGAATGAATTACTTTAGTTTAAATACTTTGCAAATAGGCAATAGACTTTTAAGTACAGTAGTTACAGTTGTTGCAATGGGCAACACAATTTCAAACACAATGCAACATTGAGCTCAATGTGAATTTCTAGTTAAATGCAATTAGTTTCTTTATGGATTACTTTTCTAACCACAGGACTGGATCCTAGATTCAGTCCTGGGACATCTCCTGTAAACAGTTGAGTAAAAGCGTTTTGGTTACAGTAGTGGTTTTTAAGGAATATTATTGTATTTTAAAAAGTTGACACTTAGAACCTTTTCACATAGAATCACCAATGTTATACTATGGGAGGAAAAAAACTTAGCAGGTAAGTAGTGTTATCGTTACTTTTTCTTACTCAGTGGTGGATCCTGGATCCAGCACTGGTGCATCTCCTGTAAACAGTTGAAAGAATGCGTTTAAGTCATACAGGCGATTTTTAAGGAATATTTGTAGTTTGTGAAAATCGACACTTTGAAACTTTTCTGCTGAAAACCAGACAATGGATTCCTATGGAAGGAAATACAAGTTACTGGTAAGTACGGTTAGAATTACTTTTCAGGGTCAGTGCTGGGCTAAAAGATGCAGCACTGGGTTCTCTCCTGATAACAGGTGAGTAAATCGGAATTCGTAGTTCGGCTGATTTTAGAGGAATATTATAAAGTTCCAAAACTCCACACTTAGAAGAATTTCCAAGTGAAACCAGTCAATGTTAGCCTATGGAAGGAAATTCAAGTTACTGGTAAGTACGGTTAGAATTACTTTTCAGGATCTGTACTGGGCTCAAAGATGCAGCACTGAGGTCTCTCCTGATAACAGGTGAGTAAATCGGAATTCGTAGTTCTGCTGATTTTAGGGGAATATTTGTATGTTTCAAAAATCGACACTTCGAAACTTTTTCAGCAAAAAGCAGGCAATGATATCCTATGGAAGGAAATTCAAGTTACTGGTAAGTACGGTTAAAATTACTTTTCAGGATCAGTACTGGGCTCAAAGATGCAGCACTGAGGTCTCTCCTGATAACAGGTGAGTAAATCGGAATTCGTAGTTCGGCTGATTTTAGAGGAATATTATAAAGTTCCAAAACTCCACACTTAGAAGAATTTCCAAGTGAAACCAGTCAATGTTAGCCTATGGAAGGAAATTCAAGTTACTGGTAAGTACGGTTAAAATTACTTTTCAGGATCAGTACTGGGCTCAAAGATGCAACACTGAGGTCTCTCCTGATAACAGGTGAGTAAATCGGAATTCGTAGTTCTGCTGATTTTAGGGGAATATTTGTATGTTTCAAAAATCGACACTTAGAAACTTTTTCAGCAAAAAGCAGGCAATGATATCCTATGGAAGGAAATTCAAGTTAATGGTCAGTACGGTTAAAATTACTTTTCAGGATCAGTACTTGGCTCAAAGATGCAGCACTGAGGTCTCTCCTGATAACAGTTGAGTAAATCGGAATTCGTAGTTCGGCTGATTTTAGAGGAATATTTGCACAATGGTGAAGGAAGGGGGTGGGGCCTGAGGTGACATGTCTGCAAACACGCCCTGTGGCACGTTTTAAGTTGGAGAATTAATTCCTCCTCAATACCGAGGGTCCCTAGGGGCCAACTAGCCCACCAGATACCTCCAGTATGTGCCAGAGAGCTGCGTTGCAGAGAGGTGTTCAGAGGCCACGTCCCTTTTTACAACACTCTGCAACGCAGCTCCGTGGCGCTTACTGGAGCTACCTGGTGGGCTAGTTGGCCTCAGGGACCCTCAGGATTGAAGGGGATTTAATTCCCATCTTAAAACGCGCCACGAGGCCTGTTTGCACACATGTCACCTGAAGCCCTGCCCCCTCCCTTCACCACTGTGCAAACGCGCTCTGTGGCGCGTTTTAAGTTGGGGGATTAAGTCCCCTTGAATCCTGAGGGCCCCTGCAGTCCAACTAGCCCACCATGTACCTCCAAAAAGCGCCACAGAGCTGTGTTGCAGAGAGGTGTAAAAAGGGGCGTGTCCTCAGAACACCTCTCTGCAATGCAGCCCCCTGGCGCATACTGGAGGTTCCTGGTGGGCTAGTTGGCCCCCAGGGACCCCCAGTATTCAGGGGGAATTCGTTCCCCCTCTGCAAACGTGCCAGGGGGCGCATTTGCAGAGTGCTGCCAAGGAGGGGCGTGGCCTCCTGCGCGATGCCAGATATATATTTTTTTTTTTTAAAAGGGGGCTGTGTGGCCTCCTTCTTTTTAATTATTTTGGGCCATGGGGACCCCATCCCCCAGGGCCTGACCCCCCTTTATTTTTTTTGCCACCTTTTTAAAAAAAAAAAAATTCATGGAGGGGGGCTGCGTTGCCCCCCTCCTCAGGCCTCCTTAGGCCCCGGGGACCCCATCCCCCGGGGCTGGCCTTTTTTTTATTTTTTTTTAACTTAATTTGGGGGAGGGGGGCCACGTGGCCCCCCTCCCGGGCCACTACTTGCCCCGGGGACCCCATCCCCCGGGTCTGGCCCTATCCTTTGGGGTCCGTGGGGGACCCCAACTCCCCATGGACCATGCCTGCTCCCCGCCTCCTACGGGAGCCGGCATTGCTTTTCCACATGGGGAGCTGCTAACATGCAGCTCCCGTGTGGAGAAGCAATGTGCTTGGATATTGGAAGCGAGAGCAGGTTTCCTGCTCTCGCTTCCAATATCCAAAGCAGTTTGCTATGACAGGACGGGAGCCGCGAGGCTATATTATTTTTAAAAAAAGAAGCCCCGGGGGGTGGCGGTCCCCGGGGCTGCGGAGGGCTGAGAGCCCTCCCGCACCATTTTGTTTAAAGCCCCGGGGGTGGCGGTCCCTGGAGCTTGGAGGCCTTAGAGGCCCCCATATAGTATTAATAAACTCCCGCATGCCCCCGGGACTTGGCCCACCCGGGGCCAGATTAACCACGAAGCGCAGGAGCCCGCGCTTCGTTTTTTTTTTTATCGGCAGGATCCGCGCACCCAGCGCGGTTTTTGCCGATTTTTAAAAAGCAGGCATAGGGGGTCAGGGTGTTTCTACCCTGCCCCCTTTTTGCGTTTTGCGCACTTGTTTTACTGCTTTCTTGTTCCTCGGTTCTACCGAGGAACAAGATGGCTGCCAACACTTCCTGGTTTGGAGTGTTGACAGCCAATTAGCATGCAGCTCGTGGTCGGGAGGGTGCGCGGATCCACCGCGGCCATAGATATCGAAACTTTTATTTTGGATTTTCTCAGCAACTACTGAACGGATTTACACCATTTTTAAAAAGGGTGCTTTCTGAACCAAGCACTACCTTTTGCCAAATTTGGTGTAATTCCGTTCAGCAGTTTTGGCTGTAGCCTTGCATAAAGTTTCCTATGGGAAATTAATTTTTTCACTCTTATTTTTTGAATTTCTCCGTAATTACTGAACGGATTTACACCATTTAAAAAAAGGTCGCTTTCTGAACCAAGCGCTACATTTTTGCCAAATTTGGTGTAATTCCGTGGCTAAAATTTCCTATGGGAATTAACATGGAGAAAACACGTTTTGGGACCCCCCTTTTTTCTCGGCCCCCGCTTCATGAATCACCCCGAATCTTTCAAGACAGGAGCGGACCGGAGCGCCCCACTAGTTTTGAAAATTTCGCGATGATTCGTCAAACGACGCCAAAGTTATTGGGAATAGAATGTTACGGATTTCCTATGGATAATAGGTCCTAACTATAACTATCTACTGGCGACCGCCAGTAGATAATACATATATATATATATATCAAGGATTTATGCTTACCTACAAAATACTTACATTTTCATTGTAAGGGCATGTGTGTTAAAGGCATTTGTGTGGTAAACTTTTGTGTGGTATAGGCATGCGTGGATAAAGGCATGTGCATTGTAACAAACGTGTTATTAAGGCATGCATGGCAATCATACATTCGGCCTTCACCAGCTACTCTCCTTTTACAGCCTACCACAGGCACTTTACCTCTCAGGGTGTGGAAAACAAACAGCTATGATTAGGAGCAACAATTCATACTTGAAGTTTCCATACAACCATACTATCCACGACAGCCTTTAACCTGTGTAGTAATTTATCCTTGATAATATTATTGCTCAGTCCTCTTTCCCCACTCTCATCCCTCATTTCTTATCCATCAGTTCTCATCCAAAAGTCCTTGTCTCTCTTGCATCTCTTCTCAACTGTCACACCTCATCCATCATTCCGCATCTCTCAATTCTCAACCTTCATATATCATCCTTCAGTTTGCACTCCTTATTTTGCATCCATCACTCCTCATCTCTCACTCCATATCCTTAATTTCTTAGACATCATTCCTCATCCCTCACTCCTCTTTCCTCAGTTAACATTCCTCACTCCTCTCTCAATTCATCTATCATCCGTCAGTTCTCATCCCTCGTTTCCTAATCTCTAACACCTCCCAAAATCATCCTTCATCATTCCTCACACCTAATCCCTCACTTCTCATCCCTCATTCCTCTGCCTTCATTCATCATCCCTTACTCATCATTCTGCATCCTTCAGACCTCATTTCCATGCATCACTCCTCATCCATCAGTCTTCATCCTCATTCCTCATTCCTTGCTCCTCCTCTATCAAGTCTCCTCCCACACTCCTCATCTCTTACTCCTTTACCTCACACCTCATTCCTCAGTCCTCATCCTGGTCATTCCTCTGCCTTCATTCATCATCCCTTACTCATCATTCTGCATCCTTCAGACCTCATTTCCACGCATTACTCCTCATCCATCAGTCTTCATCCTCATTCCTCATTCCTTGCTCCTCCTCTATCAAGTCTCCTCCCACACTCCTCATCTCTTACTCCTTTACCTCACACCTCATTCCTCAGTCCTCATCCTGGTTTCCTCAATCTTCATTCCTCACGCTGGTATGATGGATCACTGCATGAATTTACCCTGCATGCCTTTACAACGCAGTCACTACCCCGACTGCGATGTTACCACTTGTTACATTACAGTTAGGCTGTCCGGAAATCGGTTTAACCCAAATGTGCCCGACAGTACCCTACCGGATAAAAATCAGCTGACCCGGTTTAAACCGAGTGTCACTGATTTTTCACATTTGTTGCACTGCTTGGCCACTTGAGGGAGCCAAAGCAGTACAAAACATACTGAAACTCCCCGCAATACATTTCAGTGACGTCAGGAGTCAGTGCTCAATGGCTACTACGGAGGAGATAATGTCATCAACCAGTCAGGTAAGGACTTTAGTGTTTGACTCACGGTAATAGGCGGGTCTTGTTGCGGGCGGCAGTTTGAGGAAGAATAAAGTTTTCGGCTGCTTGTAAGCAATGGTACACCCTACCTAGCTCACCCCGCAGTAATGAATCCTGGGACTGGACCTCAGTGATTCCCGGAGGCCAGGGACCGCATCGGCGGGTGCTGAAGTGGTTCCTCACTCGGCAGCCCGCAGAGTACACCCCACTGTGCAGCTTAACTAGCTGAGTCTCAATCATGCCCAGCTGGCGTTAGTGTAGGCTGGGAGTCCTAGCCGACTTTGCAACGGCCAGCCTCCAGGCAGGCCCGTACCGGTCCGAATTGCCACTCTCATTGCCCTCACTACTACAAAGATAAAGTAAGTGCCTAGCCTGGAGTAATGTATCATTCCTAAGTTCCTGCTACTAATAAAAATGTGTATTTAGAGTTAGCGCGCCACGCAGTCATGATCTCATCATATTCATTCTGAGCTGCCACGCTGCAGTGAGTCTGTCTGCTCACTGTACTAGTTTTCAGTGTTTCTCAGTCACACTAATCATGTTTTAGGCCCGGGTCCAACATCAACTCTACTTGCAGTGCGCCACCGAGCCAGAGCGTTACTAAGTCAGAGTCTTGCTCAGTGACACAGGCAGGTAGCGGCACAGCTCGGGGTAATGATTTTTATTAGGGTGTATGCTGCTAAACCAGTCTTTTTGAATCCATTGCAGGCTGTCTGGTGAGTGTTCAGTTTGAGTGGGAATATATCTATCTGCATGCAGCCCTTTCGCATTTCATTATCATGGAAAGGCTGGTTGCTCTGCCGACTCCATGTTGTTGTGAGAAGTGTTCAACTCTTGTTTTTGTGCGAATATTGCCCCCTGACGAATTCCTCGGTGGCTAGTCACGTTGCTGGGTTTTGTGAAGACTCAATCCAAGTTAGGCAGATGACATACCGGTACCAACATACCTTTAACATGACGGTCACCTATACATTGTATTTGCCAAAGATCACTCATGCACTGTGAGCAGACGTGCCCACACCTTTCACTACAGAACACTTTTTGATCAATGAAACTAGAAATAATGAAAATGTATTAAAAACTGCAAATTATAATGCAGCAGATGCTAAATTATGTCATTATGTTTCGAATACGGGGCTTTTATTTAAAACATCAAAAACACACAGGGCCCCATTTGAGAGGTGCGCCCAGAGGCGGCCCTTGCTCCAATCACTCCCTTGGCGAGCAGGAAATATGCCTCCCTTGCTGGTGAAAAAATGCAGCAGCAGGTCCTTTTCACAGGTCAGTGGCGGCAGAGGGTGAGGGGTAGATGGGAGGGCAAGGTAGGGGGTGAATAGGTGCTAAAATACATTGTTTGCAGCACGTTAAGAATAGTTGAAAGTACTTTAAACTGAATCACTCGAGCCAAGTTAGGGGGCGTTGCTGGTTGTAGGACCTTTATGCGCATAGTTCTTTTCACCCCTCTGTAGATTGACGCCTCGGCCCAGCTCGCCCATGCCATGGCAAAAGCCAGCCCTGGATGCAAAAGTGAAAAATTGTTCAGAGATGATTTCTGCGCCTACCTTTTCACTTTGTGCGTGTTTCATGATGAATGGAAATTGATGACTTTTTCACACGTTTTTCACCCTAGGTCTTACCGCTAGGAAATTGTGCCGACAGAAGAATGCTCTGGGAGAGGCAAAAAGACTGTTTTCGTACGTTATTCACCTTTGTCAATTAAGGATTACTGGGGTGCCAAAACTGGCCTGCTATGGTGTGCAAACAGTATTACAACCATTAGTACCTCCAAACTGGGATCAAAGCTGCATACTTGGTTCGCTTTATGTGACTGCCCCAGAATGATACACTTGATAAACGTGGTTTACAAAAAAGGAAATCCCAGGAATGGATACATGTTTAGTGAACAAGGAACTATGTGAATACCTTCAATGTAAAATATGTTCGTGCCAGAGTGATGCAGGTTCTGAATGGTAGTGCTACATGTCTATTATTATAGCGACTAAGCAAAAGATGGCTTGGGCATTCAGAATGCATGTTACTGAAAGAGGCCAATAATGGGATGGGCATGCAGGGTGCTTTTCATTGTTACTTGGGGGTGATCATTCAAAAGAGAGCAAGGGCAAGAAAAATTAATTATTATATCATGCAGTGGAAGTGATTTCTCTGTGGAGAGACCAAGGAATGCATCAGCCTTGCTTCCACACTATTCCTTCCACTTCAAATGATTTTCTCCATCAGCCATTAAATAATAAAAGAACGTGAAGCCTAAATCTTTCTAGAATAAGTTATGCATCAATCCCTGTCAGCCTAGCCCTCTATGAAGATGTACTACTTCTAGAAACATGAAATGTGGCAGTAGATAAAAGGTACCTAGTCCCACCTTGGCAGCTAATTTTCAGCCTCTACTTCACAGAGGCCCTGAGATTTAACTTTGCTTTTGTAATACTATTGCCGTCAAATGTATTAATGCAAACTAGTTTTGAAGTAATTCAATTTACTACTTTCTAAGACTCCTATAAGAGTCTCGAATATGTATTTGTGTTTACGTATTTGTCAAGCACTGTATTACCAGAAGGCATCATGGTCCTAGCAGGTCAAAAAATGTGCTACTCTTAACAAGATAAAGCAAGGTCTTTTGTCCTTTAGGAAAGTTCAGAAACTTGGTCTCACACCAGTGAACCACATATACACAGTATGTACACTGTCATTATACCATGCACTATCAGTGCAGTAAGCAAGCAATAATAAAAGCAAACGTTCCATAAACACCGGAAAAACACAGTTTCTGTTGTTTTTAATGGTGGCAAAATGTGTAACCACTGATAACCACTGTTTTTTTAAGGTATTGAAATCACTGGAAAACACTGAAAAAAAACCACCAGAATTTACCAAAAATAGAAACTGAATACAGGAAAGCCTAATTACAATGCAAGTCATTAAACCGACTTGCTTTAGGGGGTGCTAGACTATGGAATAGTATAAATTACTATTCCAACTCCAGTCTACGCAACAGTAGGGAAGGTGTTGGACTAAAAAATCAAACACCAGTCCAACAACATGCCCCCTACAGCAAGTCATTGTAACGACTTGCAGGCTAAAGTAATGCGTGGGTACATCGCAGTCAGGGTACTGTCTGCGGTCTAAAGGCTGGTTGTTGTTGAGACTGAGGGGTAAAGGATGTTTCCCATTCCTCACCCTCACTTGTCATCACTCACTCATCATTCTTCACTCCTCATCGCTCAGTCCTTATCCTTTGCTTTGTATCCCTCATCCCTCAGTCTTCATCCTCATTCCTGATTCCTCACTCCTCCTCTGTCATCTCCTCCCACACTTCCCATCTCTTACTCATTTACCTGACACATCATTCCTCAAGCTGCATCCCTGATTCCTCAGTCTCAAGTTTAAAGTAAAGTACTTAGGTGAGAAGTAAGCGATAAAAAAAGAGATGTGAGGGATGGGGAGTTAAGAATGAGGAATTTCAGATGACAAATCAGGATGAGAGAAGAGAAGTGGGAAAGAGGACTACTGAATGAGGAATAGGATATTAGGGATGAGAAGTGATGGATGAGGGGTTATGCATGAGAGATGTGCAATGCATGATAATGAGCATGGGATGATACGTGAGTGATCAGCTATGAGGAGGGAGGGATAAGAAATGAGAACGTTCTAAGTGGGTGAGGTATAACAGGTACAAACAAAACAAATTAAACATCATGGATTCAGATTCTTTTCAAATGTTGGAGCAATATGGTCAGCATTGCATGCCAGTAAAAATTTAGCTGTTGCAAAGAACCAGCACCACATGAGCTTTTTTGTGCTTGAGTAAATAATTCAAATAGCTATACCTGTGTTTTCGAATTATACAGATTCCACCTGTGTAATAAGGGTTTAAGGAGATTGAGGCATAGGCTGGGGAGTACGATCTGCTGTGCAGTTTACTTCTGCCTGCAAGGGGGATTTGATAGGACTACAGAACCAGACAACTAAACTTGCATACACCAAAGTTTTCCAAACCATAATATCACACCAACACCTACAGTGAATGGTGGTGGAAAATAAAAATCATTGTTTCCTGGTCCTGAAGAAAGCCATAGACCCTATCTGGGGCTTTTACATTGGCTGAAACATGTTGACAAGAATATGGATACAGGTGATAATTATTAGTGTCCAACACTCTTTTTAAACTCACCGTTGGGAGATTTTCATATAATAATTTGATCTACCACTAGGTAATGTTAAACAATATAGAAGAGTCCCTAGAATTTCTTTACCAACAATCAATAAGGATACCTTATCAATGAAATGTCATAGTAGAGAGTAGACAACTGAAGTAAGAGGCTGACATTCATTAAGCCTGATTCACAAGAGCTCCTATTTAGGAGTGACAATCAGGAGCGAAGAATAGGACCGGGCACCAAAATAAATATGGCCCCATTAGTGAATTTGATAACTAAAAAGTTGCCCATGCATGCAAATTTGGCCAGTTTTGAATTTGTAAAGAAACACTGTATAAGTGTTTTGCAAGGTATGGAAGACTGCATCCATTTGAGGTTGCTGCAGGCAACATTTGTTTTAATACCAGGAAGTTTGACAGTAAAACATCAGCCCAGCAGACCATAAAACAGACCCATAAACAGTCAAAAAAAAGAGTCCACCCACTGACATGTATGACCACCCCATCAGGCACTGCCTGTTTGCTAGTGCTTAATTTGTAAAATAAATAAGTGCCAGGGTCCTCGTCTAGAGGCCACTGCAGCTTGCACTACTCATTGCCCCTATACGTGCGCCAGTGACAGAATCAACATAACTATTAATCAACACACCCTACAGGTATAACATTTCAGACTATTCCACACCATAAAGCTAAAATAATGGCTTGGGCAGCATATATTAGTCATTTTTAATGCTCATTGAAATAATAAACAGCTGTTGTTGTGTTAATCTCTAATTTAGATAAACAGTGCAGACTGTCATAAGTGCCATTGTTGACAATTAAGTTCCAGTGCCGAGCACTGGAAACCACAGGCTCAAATTAAGCACTGCTGATTGCCCTATAGTCTATGGTGAAGAATGGACCTAGTGATGAAGCACCATGTTGATTGTGGGTTAGGATTCAGCATTCCTAAATAAGAAACTTGACTTAAGAGTGGACTAAATCACTTTGAGGAATCCTGAGACTACTATAGCCACTATTTCCCAAACTGTGGGTCGCAACACACTGAAGGGTCGCCAGGTAATTTCTGGTGAATCTCATAAGAGAAATAAATAATGATGCTTTTTCATTTTGTATTTATCTTATCACATTTGCTGTGCTTCAAAGATGAAAGTTAAATGTCAGGCTATGCCATCTAACAAATTGTTGCTGATTCTTTTGACATGGAAATTTGTGTTTACTCTGACTGCAAAGTGGGAGGAGTTTTAAAAGTGAACAATCTGCCAATGTTGCTGGGGCATGGGGAGTGTGAAAGGAAAGGCTGTAGGATGTCAGTTATAAGTAACACATACCAAAATTGAAATGCCTGTAAATGAACAGTAAACATATGTTAGAGCAGTTAGTGAAGGAAAAATGAGCAATTTATTTTTGTAATTCTGCAAGTGTGATGGAGACATATTTTAATAGGATCAAAACACTTTTGCTTGATGCTGTGTAAATTATAAATATTCACTCCCCACAGCCCTCAACAACCCCTGCAATGTGAGTGCCCCCGGGCGGCACCGGAGCACCCACCAACAATTTAGGAAATGTCCGGCTCCTGCAAGGGGAGCCGGCTTGGGGCCGTGGGGGCCTTTGAGCTTCCCCCTGCAACCCCCAACAACCCCTGCATTGTGAGTGCCCCGAGTGGGCACTGGGACACCCACCAACAATTTAGAAATGGCCAGCTCCTGCATAGGGAGCTGGCTGTGTCTACTGGGCCTTGGGGCTCACCCTGTGGCCCCAATAACCCCTGCATTGTGGGTGCTATGGGTGGGCACCAAGGTGCCCACCTAAAAAAAAGTGTCTGGCTCCTGCATGGGGAGCCGGCAGAGTCTGCAGGGGCCCAGGGGCTCCCATTCTGTCTCCAAATAAAATTCAACATGTGGGTGTCCCAGTTGGAAACCGGGGCACCCACAAAAATGAACGTCAGGAGCCACACATTTATTATTCACTGCTCCTTTAAGGAGTGCCCCATAATGCAGTGTGAGGGCTATTTACATTTTATTTAGCTTGATGATGTCCCTAGAAGGGGCAAGGGCACCACCAAGCATTTTCTTTAATGTTGTGGGGGGCTTCAGGGAGCGCAGCAGTCTCTGAGCAACATTAAAAAATACAGTAAATCTTTTGGGTCATTAAATCCATGACACCTTGAGAACTTGCCATATTTTTTAACACACTCCTAGCTGGAGCTCTATGCTCTTCAGCTGGAGTGCAAGGCCCTCTTGTGGTTGTTTTTATGATTGCAATTTGTGGGTTGAAAAATGCGGAAACAAAGACTCAGAGACATGTTAGTTTTAATTTTTTTAAACAAAATGTCTTTGAGTCTTTCTTTAAACATTGTTCAGCCCACAAAATGCAATCATAACATCTATGTTCAAAGAAAGACTTACAGACATATAGATTTTATTTTTTAATGAAAACTTTTAAAACATTTTTACAGTAATCACTGTTATTAAACATTACATAGAGAGAATTACTCAAATATACATTTGATTAAAAATATTGGTGTTTTTTTGGACAAAGATGATATAATTTCTTTATATATATATTGGTATGTGTGGCCCTTGATAAAGGCAATCGGCCCACTGTTTATATTTTAGTGTTGTGACTCTTTGGCAAAGTCAGTAAGTCTGACTGAGTGCTGCCAGGACCTTTGAGACCAACTGCATGCTGCGCATGTCAGAGGGCTGTGTGCTGCGGGAGGTTTTTGCGCTTGTAGCGGGTTGGGCACAGGGTATGGCCACATAAAAATAAGGAAGAGGAATACAGGAAACTGATTTGCACTGAATCTCATAGAAAGGCTATTTAAAAGCAGATATCATACCATGAGGCCTGCAAGTTAAAAATATTGCAGTAATATTTAATGAGACAAAGAGTACAAACTTCACTTTAGAGGCATAGAAATGACTTGCTCATAACACTGAATGGGTTTTGGAATTGAAACCATACACAGACACACTAAAAAGCAGAACCGGAGGAAATGTCTTAGAGAGTATTGCTATTAAAAAAATCAAAATCTGTCTTAGAAGACTTAGACAAAACTGTTGCTGATTTTAAAACAAAAGTTATAAATGAGAAGATTGGCAAGCTACAAAAATATGTTTTCTAATACAAGAAAGAAAAATCTTTCCCAGATCGTCTTACGGATTTCTATCAAGAATCCAACCAGCAAGACCAATCTAATTATCAAGGCTAACAGAGGAGATATTGTGTAACCTTCACTGAAGCTTTCTCAGTTACAAGGACAAAAACAAAGTAGTGGACAGTGCAAGTGTAGACACCAGTACTAGTTCCCCCATTTCACAGAAATCACAACAAGAAATCTCGAAATAATCCCCCAGGCTAAAATCCATGTCTTTTAAACAGAAATTCCTAGAAAGGTCGAGGATGTTACTAGAATAAGTATACTCAGGGGAGAAGCAAACTCGGAACAAATATTACTTTGGGTTAATCAAGAGGCCAACACTTTGAACATTATAAATGAGAATCCATGATTATCGAGGGATTCCACTGACTACAAGTCAATCTTTTATGAGAGCTAATAGATGCCTATTTTTAAATTGTCTTGATCTATGCTTTTGAAATGAGGGATATGAAATTTAATTAAGGGCTTTCATTAGTGCCTCCTCACTGCCAAGAACCTTTGGAACAAAAACTTGAATTACCTTTCTTCTTTTGAAGCTTAGCTTGAACATTTTTTCAGTCAAAATGTCTTTGATCCATCATTTGTTGTCACAGATTTGCACAACTCGTGTACTTTCAGTCGTCCAATTTCTGTACTAGACAGTGGTATTTTTACATTGGAGCATCTTATAGCCACTGATGTAGATAAAATCAATGTGTAACAACTCTACGTTAATTTTATTCTCATCAATATAGAAAAAGAAGCCCTTACCTCTCTGGGCACAATGAAAACATTGTAATGAATGCAGTAGACAAAGTAGGTGGGATTTTGTGCCAAAACAGAGAAGGCTACAAAACTAAAATTTTTAATCAACTATCCAATGCTGAATACTACGAAGAAATAGCCTTGATAGCCTCTGAAGCTTATGAAGAGGGATGGATGGCATAACAAAAGGAGTTTGACTTTCTGAATAACAACACTCACATCTTCCTGCCATCTTTACAGTTTCTAAAATTCGGAAATATAGAAGAACCCTACCAGGTTGCCCAATAGTAGATGGAAGTGGCAAATATAGGCCCATATTTATCAATATTTCACTCAATGAAGCGAGCCATCTTGCTGCACTGAGTGAAAGGGAGAGCACATTTTACAGCGCATTATGGCTTTCCGCTAGCGCTGACGCACAAACAGCTGCCTAGAGTCAACACAGGCATCCTTGCACCATGGTAAAAGAGTGCCTGCATTGTAGGTAGGATTGGTTTTGTGCAGGAAGGGGCACCTTTCTGCACAAAACCAATCTTCGGAGGCTTTCTCCTCTTTCTAAGTGTGCTGCAGAATGTACATCTCCCACCCACAACAGAACCATTTCATAGCTGACCTTGAAACAGCCTGTCTTAGTTTGGTATAAACTGAAGAAGGAAACCACAAAACTTTCTTTCAATTATTGGCTGCTCCTGGGTGAAAGGCTGCTGATTTAAAAGATGGGGAGGAATGCTACCAAGAGCAATTGCCAGTGGTTTAGAATGTTAACAAGCACTCTTCCCATAATCTTTTGTGTGTTGTGTGTAACTCCCTGAGTAGATAAGAGTGTGCCCAGGCATGCGTCCCTTGTTCGCTGTGCCACAGAATTGAAGCTATACCTCATTGGTGAGGCCTAATAAGACCATAACCTATCTGAGGTTCCTTGTGGTGCCCTTCTTGAGGGATCTCACCAGGGAGATGGAGATGGAATTTTCCTATTAAGGTTCAGTACTAATTTGCATAAAGGGGGGCATCTGTCTAGGGTATACCAGTGGGTGAAAACACATGGATTTGATTGCTACACAGAGTGATTGCCAGTGGTTCAGACTTCTTGCAAACAATCCTTCCATCACCTTTCAAATGTGTAATGTAATGACCTAAGTGGCCAAAGGTATACGGGTATGTAGGCCACTTGCTTGCTGTGCCACAGGATTGAAGCTATATCTCTCTGATGAGGCATAATAAATCTGAAACATGTCTGAGGTTGCTTGTGTTCCCTTCTGAAGGGGGCTGTACCTGGCAGTTTGGGATGGACTGTTCCCTTGAGGAGCAGGCTCTTTACTGATGGGCACTAGGTAGGTGTATATCTAAAGTGGCACAGTGGGTGAAGAACTATGGGTTGGAATGCTACCAAGAGTGGTTGCCAGTGATTTAGAATATGTGCAAGCATTCCTCCTGTCTCCTTTTGTGTCTGTGTGATGTAACGCCCTGAGTGGCCAAGGGTATGTCCAATCCTGGGTCTCTTGCTCGCTGTGCTACAGGATCCAATCATTACCTCATTTGTGAGGCTTAAAAAGGCCAAAACCCATCTGTAACTCATTGTGGTCCCTTCTGGAGGGGTCTCATCTGACACTTCAAGAAGGATTGTTCTCATTAGCTTATATTTGACAAAAGTGGTTGTTACGTCTCCTTCGCCTTTGAATTAGGTTACTCTCATTTTCAATTTTATATGTTTTTTTTTCTCCCTTTCGTGCTACCTTGTCCTTTGTGACTGTGCTTTAACATTTCCTCCTCTGCTGGCTTCAGTATTTGTTAAACCCTTTATCCTCCCTCCCGGTTCCTATTTTGGATATCTAGCCTTGATCATCCTGTATCTCCTGTGGAGTTCATTTATCTTCGGTTCTCGAGCAAGATCCCTATTTGCCAGGGGGCAAGTCAGTCAGTCAAACAAGCTTTATTCGACAATTAGTCATAAAAGCGAAATACAAAACATGTTACTATAAAAATATTTCATTATCATTGTGCAAGAGTGCAAAACATGATTGTAGGGCTTGTTTAGAAAATACAGTTAAATCATCATGGCGTTTAAAAATCCATAAAATAATGTTAAAAAGCATTAATAACTATCACTAAGAACAACCACTAAAAACAAACACCATTAAAATTCTCTACTGCGGGGTGCTAAGCTTTGGTCCTGGTAAATTGGGCCAGCAATACTAGACTAAGTACATTTTGGCCAAAGTATGGCTATGGGTCCCCTAGTACAGGTGCAAAATAGCATATGTCAGATGGATAGGGAGTGTGACCTTATGGCCCATGACCAACCTAGAAATTTTGCTACAGCTGTGATGATTGGAATAGAGGTATTTGTGTGTAAGATTCTTCCTGCTTCTTCACTCCTTCTGGTGCTGAGTGATTTACAAATTGGCACAAGCCATGCCCGACGAGGAGCGGCATAAGCTGGGCAGACAAACAGCATATGTGCCACCGACTCCTCTTGGGTCTGGCATAGAGGACACATGTTATCGCATGATTTAGACCATCTGGCTGTAAAAGCCCTAGTGGGCAATGAGCCCACCCTAAACTGGAAATATAGTTTTCTATCATGTGATTTAGTTATTATGTCCCAGTATGGTTCTAGGCTCGGGATCAGCTTGGCTTCCAAAAAGTTTCCTGTAAGTGAGGATGACTCACTATTTCTTAGTGTTTTGTGCATGATCATCTCCCAATATTTTTCTTTCAGAATCTTTTTCGAGGGGAAGCAAGCTGTGTCTGGTTCTTCCCATAGTGTCTTCATACCTATGCTTATTAGGGCATCTCTAATTTCTCTTAACCATCTTATTTTGTGAAATGTGTCAGCCCTTATTATGTCCATGAAGCCCGCAGCATAATGGTTCAATTCTGGTGTGGTCCAAAGTCTACGCCAGTATAGTAAAGGGCGTAGTTTAGTGACCTCAGCCAGAGGCTTTCTTCCTAGGTCATAAAGTAGGGGACACACTGGAGTGCTTTGGGGGAGGTTTGTAATGTTGCGCAAAACCTGTTTTCTGCAATGGTAAGGTTAGACAGGTTTTCATACCCCCAAAGCTCAGCTCCGTAAAGTGCAGAATTGACCACCTTCATGTTGTATACCTGGAGCACTGGGCTAATTGGTTTAGTCAGTGAGGTATTGTACTCCCGGTTTAACACTCCCGACAGTTGTCGATGCTTGAGTGTTGCCAGGTCAATTTGCTGCTTCCATTTTAGGTCACTTTGTATATTGACCCCCAGATAAGTAAATGCTTTTACTTGCTCCAATGGGCGGTTGTTCATTAATATTTTACTTTTAAAAGCTCTGTGAGGGTTAAAAGACATAAATTTTGTTTTCAACACATTGACTTCCAGACCACGAGTGGTACAGAATTCTTCAAAAATTTTCAAGGCTCCGCTGAAGACCACTCGGGTCTTTGAGATGATCAATGTGTTGTCCGCGAACATTAAAATTGGTATTTTATTGCCAGCAAGTGACGGGGCATCAGTAGTCTCCACTTCCATATAATTTACTATACCATTGATAAATAAGGAGAATAAGGTGGGTGCCAACACACAGCCCTGTCGTACACCTCTCTACTGGGAAGGAGCTGGTAACCATGCCCTGAGAGCCCCAACGAATTTTGGCATAATTATCTTCATGCAATCTCACAACTAGTGTGAGTAATTTGGGTGGGATCCCCATTTCATGCAAGATTGCCCATAGTTTAAAACGGGGGACAAGATCAAATGCTGACTTTAAGTCGACAAAGGCAGCATACAAGCTGCCTTTGCCCAGGGCCACCGTCTTCCAATACAACAGAGTGAAGTGAAACACCTGGTCGATGGTGCTGGTGTATGCCCGAACGCCTGCCTGCAGGGGGGATAAAATGCTATTCTCATCAATTCACTCCTGGATCTTGTTAAGGATTAGCCTACCCATTATCTTTTGTAGGGAGTCTATCAGGCTAATGGGCCTATAGTTGCCTGGCTGTGTTTTATCTCCCTTCTTATAAATGGGGATTATTTCTGCCCCTTTCCACGAATCTGGTATAGGGGCTCCTTTCGCAACAGAGTTGGCCAACAACAGGATATACCTGCTCCATCTTATTTTATCATATAGGAACATGTCTGCAGGAACGCCATCAGGGCCAGGCGCCCTCCCTCCTACTACAGTTCCCAGTGCTGCAATGACATTAGAACTATTAAATGCCTCTTCTTGGTTATAGCACATGGATGGGATCCTCCGAGTTTGGCTCGCTGTGACTACGGGCATACTGTGGTTTGAAAAATTTGACCCAATCTTCCTGTGCTACATAGTTGTGTGGGTGTTCCGGCTGACCTCCTCTGTCCCACTTTACTATGTTCCAGAAAGTTTTACTATCGCTCCGGGAGCACGCCTCCTTAAGGTCCTGCCATCTTTTCTCATCCCAAGATTGTTTAGCCTTTTTCTGAGTGCTCTTATAAACCTGTCTGCCTACTCGCACTGTGGCGGGCTCCCCCTTTTTAATTGCGTCCCCAAGTGATTCTCTGGCCTGCCTACATTCCTTGTTGAACCAGAAGCTGGCTTTCTTCTTTATTGTTTTATTAGGTTGCAACGCTTAAAAAAATGTGTGCGCAAATGAGTGAAGAATTCATTGTGGATCTGGATGGTAAGCTCTAGTGCTTCATTCGTAGCCGTAATAGACTCTAGCTCTATCAAAGCATTATCTATTTCCTTGGTAATGATAGCTATAGATTCGGGCTTTTCTACTACTCTTGTCCACTTTAGGCGCCTCATGTCATTGGTGGAAACTACATCACAAGAATACAAGTCGCACCTATTCTGTGAAAATATCTGCTGTCGCCATAAACCCAAGGTTGCACACAAGGGGTTGTGGTCGCTCTCCAACCGATCCTTAACTACCATGTCACCAAGCGTATGCCATAATTTCAGACAGATGAGTATGTAGTCTATACGACTGGCCGTGGATCCGTTACTAAAGGAATTTACCCCTAATCTATCTAAAGGGGTCCTGCCATTTGCCGCCCGAAAGCCCTTTCCTAAGCAGATGGAATTAATCTGTATAGCCACATCAGTCAATTTTTTTATAGGTGCGAGCTCCAACTTCGGTATGGCCCACTGCGCATCTTCTTCCTCTAAGAGGTTACTTTCCTCGTTGTCAAGGGGCTCAAAAGTGGTATTAAAATCACCCGCAATGATAACATTAGTATCTGCTGGGTATTTATCAAGGAGGTCGTAGAGAGCCGCTATAGCTTCCGACTTCCTCCCTCTGGTTCCTCTCGCGTATACATTGTAGATGTCTATGTTCTCCAGTGAGTCAAGTTTCAAACGTAAGGCCTGGATGTCATTATTCTTAGTTGGGAGCTCCTCTATAATGATGTCTAGTTCTTGTCGCACCCAGATTGTCAATCCCCCTGAGGGGCGACCTTTTTTTCCTCTCACAGCTGGAATGTGATAGTTTAAATATCCTACGCAAAATTGTGGAGCCACGTGCCATGTTTCTTGAAAAAGGCAAATGTCATGACCTTCAATAAAGCAAAACCAAAGGGGATGATGGACGGAGTGTTGAACATTGCAAGCACTCACCCCCAGTCAACTGATCTGGGTTTAATCCATCATCATTCTTTAGCTCACTCCGGAGAAGATAATTTTGAACCCAACCCTGCTATGTTCCACGATAAAAGTGTTCCCCATTTGGAATTATTACAAGATGGCGATGGGCCCGCTATGTCCACAGGATACGTACAGCTAATCTCCCTGTAACTCTCCATTGAAAGTGGAGATGTGTTAGTCCTTCCTGGTAGCCCAGCGGGCCCATCGTCATCAGTGCTGAGGAAGTAAGTGGTGGGCGAACTACCCCTTTTGTTAGGTATATCTCCCGTATCACCTACACCTGTTGTGAACAAGCCTCCTAGTCAGTCAATGCTCTCCAATGTGGAACATCCCATCCGCATTGTGGGTGATGGAGCAGGGTAAACGAAAGAATTTAACCTCCTAATATTTATGTTGAATAATTAACACACAGGTTCGTCTCAGTAAATAACCAACCATGTATGTGTCATGATAAGAGTTATGGGTAACACGCCATATCCGTGCAAACTAATTTACTTACATTTGTTAACGTGGATAACAAAAATCTAATGTTTTGCGTACTAATTAGAATAATAATTGCATGATTTGTGCTTGAAAATAAACTGTGTGGTGGCAAAGTAAAGCGGTTGGTAAGTAAGAAATAGCTTTATATGTCGCTTTTGCTAGGTAACACTTAATTGGGGTACGTAGAATGACGGGAGGGAAACGAAAAGGCTTATATTCTTTATTCTTAACTATGTTCTGTTTATCCTTATAAATAGTTTGCTTAGGCGTGTTGTGCCGCGATGTAAAATGGCTGCCGAGGCAAGCAAGCTAGAGTACGCAGGCGCAAAATGATTTCCGCGAATGAGAAAGGCTGTGAACAGAGGGATCATGTGACCGTCCCAAAGCCTAGGATGGAAGCTTGGTCAAGGCTGTGATGACCTTATTATACAAACGTGTGCCAAAGAAGGACATTGCGAAAAGCGTGAGAAGTTGCAGTGAATACGTGAATGAACAATGAACTGTTCAATTTAAAGTATCAGAAAAGGATACAGATAGAGACCAATGTGCGGATGGGTAATGTCATGAACCCGTGAGAAACGACAGAAGTATGAACTTTCCACAAAGAACTGGTTGGAGCAAGGATATTCATAATGAGATGTATACTGACCCCAAATGGACCAATTAGAGAGAATCTCGCCCCCAAATATGTAACATTTTCACTTAGTAAGCTAGTATTAGGGTATAAGAAGACCTACTCTGAGGGAGGAAAAAGCCGCTGCTGTTTTATATTTTTGTTGAGCACGAGATGCCGCTGCTGATGGAGAAACCTTTTTGCTTTTAATAGATTTTTTTCCATTTTTAATATTATTAGACCTTTTTATTCTTAAATACTATAAGGGAAAAGAACTGGATTGTGGCGGGAAACACCATATAGGTGATCCGTCGAGAAGGCCTGTTTTACAGGACAGATAGACAGTTTTTCGGGAGTTCTATGCTGTGATCTGAATTCATTGCTGTGACGAACTTTGTTTTTCCATCTAATAGGTATGCATTGCAACTTAAATTTATTCTTATAATGATGATAAATGTATTAATCTGAATAATAAATTTGAAACGTATTCATGCTTCTAAGGATTAGATAAACTTTATTATCTTTAAAAACAATGAGTCTGTGGTTCTTTAGCTCAATGATAAATATAAATGTTTAAAGGTTTATAGTGATTGAGCTGGTCTTAATCACCATCAACTGATTCCTACTAGTTGGTCCATCGACCAATGAGCGGAATACCTTAAGGTTTGAGAAGTATTAAGTCGTTTTAAAAGGTATCCCGTCTCCTTCCAGCAAATCATTTACTGTTTTCTCCTAAGTAAAATGGATGAAATCCAGGGAATATATGAGAGAGTGAATGTTTATGCGGTGTTATGGGCCCCACCGTCATATGGATATAAGTTGTGGAAAAGGGATATTTGTATCTGGACGTCCAAAGCATATAGGAGAAGATATTTTATTGATAACACTGGATCAGATTTCTTGGTAGCAGAGTTATGGTTACTATAGATTAGTTTGGTGATTATTGATTATCGATTATTGATTATTTTTATGTATAACACTTCATGTTGTATGGTATTACGTTATATGTAAGTCAAAGGTTTTGAAGCTTCCAGGAAGTAGGAAGTGGACACGTGTGGCAAGAGAAGTCACACGGAATAGTGCATTGTCTGAGTTCATATTGGTGATAACACAGGTTGTGTTATGATAGGGACATTTTCCGTATAAAAGGTGTGTGAGTGAAATAGCAACCGGTTTTCTTGTGAAACTCTGGCCTTAATTCTCAGGAGCAGTGTAGTCTCCACATGTGTTTTATCCCCAGAGAAACGGGTTTACCCCTTGCTTGAAAGAAGGGTAAGGTAGAGGGAAGTGCTACACTTATCGAACGAAACTATATTCTTGCAAGATAGAATAAAACTGTCACTTTGTTAGCGAAATCAGACAATGGAAATGTGTTTTTATGTCGTAACTAACCAAGAACAGATGAAAAATAAATTGCCGATAAATTTTGTAAAGGAGGGGTCAGGAGCAGAACTGACGTTGACAAAAGCCGCGCTGGGATTGGACAGTGCACTAGTTATACAGAAGACGCTCTGATTGGTGCGTTGGTGTGAGACGCGTTAGGATTGGTTGAATAAGCTGTGACGTAGAAGCTTAGGATTGGAGAGTTGGTGTGAGTCGCGCTGTGATAGGTCCGAATAACGCATAGAGAACAGTGTTGAATTGCGGACTTTGAGAAAGGAAAGAGATCGTGAATTATGGCTTATTATGAGTATGGTAGAGAGAAGACGTCGTGGATGGCGAAAGTTAAGAACTTTTTTAAGAAAGACAAAAAGGTAGTGACTAGAGAGGGACAAGTAATTCCTCCGCCGAAATCACAAGCTTCGCATATGATGCTGAAATACGGATATCATACCTGCATATGGTTAGAAAATTGGACTAAATATACTCAAAATGATGGAGCATTAGCATTTCCTGAGAATGGTTCATTTAGCGTAGCTGTACTTCGGAATTTGAGGGAGAAGATGACGATGCTTGAGCCTAAACCTAGACCAACACAGTTTGAAGCTTTAAGTGAATGGGAAGATGAGATGTATGAACGAGAAAGATTCAGAGGATTAAGAAATCATGAGTTTGTACCCGGAAGGTTATGGGGAGTGAATCATGAGGACAGAATAAAGCGTTGGAGATATGCTAATATGACAGGAGGTTTGTTTCCAGCTTTTACCGTTGAGGAAGAAGCAAAGAGAAAATGTACAGAGAAAAAGAAGCATTTAGTTACAGAAAGGTACGGGTATGGTGGTAGTGAGACGGAAGATGAATTGCTGGAAGATATTTTAAACAGAAACCCACCTCCATACCAACAGAATTCTGCGGTGGTGACACCTAATGCACCGCCAATGGAAACTGGGAGGAATAAAAATCCCGAACGGAGAGATGAGATAAATAGGTCACAAGATCAATTGACAACCCCACAAAGCGAGAAAGTTGAAAGTGACAATACAACTGAATTAGCAAAAACCACGAGAGAATTGACTGAAAAGATAAGAGAATTGACAATGAATATGGAAGCTGTAACTGTACCAGTAACAATAGGTCCAGTAATACCAGTTTTTGAGAATCAGAAGATAGAAGAGCATTCTTTAGTCATTCCTATGAATTCAAATTTGCAAAGAAGAAAAGAAGGGATGGAATTAGACAATGAAAGGGCAAGAAATCTGGTTAGTTCATATAGACCAAGCCCACCTACTAATTTGACGGTAAATGAGAATGAGTTTAGGAGGATTCCTATGGGAACTGAGTCTGCGTCAGATACACCAGAAAGAAGTAAAAATTGGATAGAATTAAATAGTACACCTGTAGGTCCGACTCCGGATGAATTGAATGAATGGATGAAAACCCTGAAAACGAAAGAGACAGAATCAAAACCATTAGATGTAATTAGATTAAAAATAGATATGGAAGAATTGATCTTAGGGACAATTGGTACAGAAAAATTGAAAACTTATCAGGATGATGAGATAATGTTCTTATGTAAGAGCATTACATGGAGAGCTAGAAATTTACATGACAAATTAGAAGAAACAGCCAATGAACTAGGAGTAGAATTTGTAAAGGTGAGAAGTTTGCAGAAACCATATAGAGTAGATTTTTGCGAGAAAGATATAGAAAATTTGAACACATCAGGAAGGTTAACCCAAATAAAAGAATTAATTGTTTTGCTGAGAAAATGGGGTGATGTGGATAGATAGAGAAGCAGGTGGACTAAAAGGAATGAGAAAACGACCGATAAAGCGTCTTTGGCTTTTGCGGTGACAGACAAGGAATCAATTGTAAGGAGTACCCGATGAGAGAAACTCCAGGAGGTAGTTATGTGCATGTCCCATGGTCTAGACAAGATATACTGTCATTTACAAATGACTTCCCAAAATTAAGAGAAAAACCAGTAGAATGGTACAGACAAGTGGAGAGGTTTGTTAAGGTTTCAAAGGTGTTATGGATAGATTTGGATGGATTATTTGACATAGTAGTACCAGCTGATTTGTGGACAGAATGTAAGATTACTATTGATTGGCCAACTGTAGAATATCCAAGAGACGCTAAAACAGGAGCGCCAGGACCAGAAGTGATGAGGAAATATGACCAAGTTATTACCTTTTTGAAAAATAAAATCCCACCCAAAGAAACGGATTGGGTAAAGATTGACAGAACCACACAGGAGAGTAAGGAATCTGTACACGCGTACTATGAAAGGCTACTGTTAGCTTTTAAACAGTATAGTGGATATGAGACACTAAATGAAAAGGACATGAGCCATTTCGTATATAGATTTTTTTATGGGTTAAAACCAGAGATAAGTGAAATGATTAAGCAACATATGATTTGTTGGCAGAATAGCACAGTAGATGAGGTTTTGAGATATGCTAAATACTGCAGTGATGACATTGAAAGTAGACAGCGTAAATTGAAAGAGAAAGCAATGTGGGCACAGGTGAAAGTTGCAGAAAAACAAGAAGCTCAATTGAATAATCAAGTTAATGAGGCAGGACAGACGAAATCCAGACCAAATATAGGTAAAGGAAAAGGTCAAATGAGTATAGAAGAGGCAAAGAAAAAGTGGACATGCCACAATAGCGGAAAATTAGGACATTGGAGAAACGAGTGTAAATTCCCTCCAAAAACTAATGTGGAAAATCAATCATTAAATCCACAGGTGCAGAGTGAGGTGAGTTACCAACAGCTGCAGCAACCACAGGTAGTTACTCAGCAAAGTCAGGTGCCTCAACCACCACTTCCCAAGAGTGTAAATCCACAGAGATACAGTGCAGAAACTGGATTCTACGGAGGAGAGCAGGTAACACAATTGCCGCGCGCAGCTGCCATATCTCAATACTGGTTACGACAGGATGGGAATGAGTCCGATGAAAGTTTATGACGGTGCCTAGGAGAGGAGGAAGAGTGCGTGCTTGGCGCAACTCTAGAGGTAGATCAAGCAGGTCCATTTGTGGATGGAGAAGTGAATGGTGCAAATGTAACATTCCTTGTGGACACTGGAGCTACCCGTTCTACTGTTAGATCAGTTGAAATTCCAAACCTTCCTCTCTCAGGTGAAAATCTCCAAGTCGTGGGTGTTTCGAATCAGCAAATTAGGGCGCCTCTTACCAAATTAGTGGAGGTAAAGATTGGGCCATTCAGTGATATGCACCGATTCGTGGTGTGTGATTGCAGTCCTGTGAACCTATTAGGACGCGATCTACTTTGCAAGATGAACTGCACCATCTATTGTACTCCAGATGGGATTGCATTTCAAACCCCAGATGAAGATGTACTCTATAAAATGACATTGGAAAATTTAGAGTCAGAAGTGAGTGAGTTGTTCCCTGTGTTTGACGTAGAGAAAATCCCAATTGAACTGAAAGAAACGGTGAAACAGGAAGTGTGGGATCTTACGGGTGAAGATATAGGGTTAATGAAAGGAGTAGACCCTGTTAAAATCTCTGTAAAAGAAGGAACAAGTTACCCAAATACGCCACAGTATAAATTGACACCAGAAATAATTGAAGGAATAACACCTGTAATAAATAAAATGATTGAACAAGGAATTCTGAGAGAAATAATGAGCAGCCCATGTAATTCACCTATAATGGGACTGAAAAAGCCGAATGGAACATATAGAATTGTACAGGATTTGAGAAAGGTAAACAAAATTGTTGTGCCTTGCTGCCCAATAGTACCAAACCCTGCTGTAATTCTATACCAGATTCCACGCGAAGCAGAATGGTACACAGTTATTGATTTGTGCCATGCATTTTTCTTTATCCCATTACATCCAGATAGCCAGCATTCAGGTTCGGAGAGCGTATTTTGGCATGGTGCCGATGTCCTCAGGGGTATACAGAAAGCCCCTCGATCTTTAATCAGATTCTAAAGAAATCATTGGAAGATTTAAAAATGCCAGAGAAATCCGTGATGGTTCAGTATATTGATGACCTATTGGTGGCATCAAAAACAAAGGAAGCATGTGTTACTGACACAATTGCTTTGCTGAATCATTTAGCAAAAGGAGGACATAAGGTGTCCCCATCAAAATTACAGTTTTGTCAACAGGAGGTCCAATATTTGGGACACAAGATTGAAAAAGGAGTGCGAAAGGTAACAACTGAAAGGATAAAAATAATTCAAGGAATGAGAGCTCCAATGACACAGAGAGAAGTAAGAATGTTCCTAGGAATGGTTGGATATTGTCGACAATGGATAAGTGGATTTTCATTGATTGCAAAACCATTACAGAGATTGACAAAGAAAGATGTTAAAGATCCTTTTGAAATGAATGATGAGGAAATGAAAGCATTCAGAGAACTAAAAACAAAGCTGTGTGAAGCCCCGGCATTAGGAATGCCTGATTATGAAAAAGATTTTGAGTTGTATTGTAGTGAAAGAGATGGGTGTGCGTTTTCAGTCCTAGTGCAGAGACACGGAAACATGAAAAGACCCATTGCATATTTTTCAGCTGTCTTAGACCCAGTAGCAAAAGCGTTGCCTGGATGTTTGAAAGCAGTTGCTGCTACTTGTGTAAGTCTGGAGCAGAGTGAAGGCATTGTGATGGGATATCCACTAAGAGTATATGTCCCTCATTCTGTGGAAATTCTTTTGACAAGAACAAAAACCCAATATATGACACATAGTCGGCTGACTAGGTATGAAAAAGTAATATTGAGTGCAGACAATGTCACAATTGACAGATGCATAAATGTGAATCCTTCAACGTCATTGCCAGATGAAGAGAGTGTGATTGAAATGGATGAAGTTGATCATGATTGTCTGAATGTACTTGAATATTGTACAAAACCGAGACCCGATATACGGGATGAGCCTTTAAAGGAATCAGATTATATTCTGTTCGTGGATGGCTCATGTTTGAGAACGAATGATGGAGTTCTGAGTGCAGCATATGCAGTTTGCACAGTAGCTGCTGTAATGGAAGCATCTTGTTTGAGAGGGATACGTTCTGCTCAAGTAGCGGAGTTGATTGCTCTAATTCAAGCATGCAAATTGGGAAAGAATGTCAGAGTCACAGTAATCACGGATAGCCAATATGGCTTTGGAGTGGTTCATGATTTTGGGCAGATCTGGTCCCAGAGAGGTTTCTTGACGTCTGCAGGAACCCAATAAGAAATGGTGAATTTGTGAAAAAGTTGCTTGAGGCGATACAGCTGCCTAAACAGATTGCGGTGGTAAAGTGCAATGCACATAAAAATGGGGAAGACTACATAACTGTCGGCAATAAGTTTGCTGATGAAATAGCTCAGTAGTGTGCCAAAAATGTAGTCTCATTAAACAGAAACCTAGAGAGAGAGCATATTTCATGTCCGTTGCTTTTTACTAACCCTGTCGAGACATGGGATGAGGTGAGACAATTACAGGAAGCAGCAGATGATGAGGAAAAAGATAGCTGGATAAAAGCAGGATGCAGAAAACGGGAGGAAAATGATGTTTGGGTTTACAGAGATGAAAGACCAGTTATGCCTGATAGCATGATTTCTGACAAGGCATGGATGTACCATGGACAAGCTCATATTGGGAGAGATGCAATGATCAGACTTTTTAGGCAAACATGGTATAATCCAAAATTCAGAGCCATAGCTGAGAGTCTTTGTCAAAGATGTCTTATCTGTCAACAGCTAAATCCAGGAAGAAAGACAGTAGTGAGTCTAGGAACAATAGGACGAGAGGGAGGTCCTTTCACGAGAATGCAAATGGATTTTATAGAAATGCCCCCAAGCAATAGACTAAGATACGTTCTTGTAGTCGTCTGTTTGTTTTCCCGTTGGGTGGAAGCATAACCGACCAGAAGGAATGATGGAATTACAGTAGCTAAACTAATGCTGTGAGAATTCATTCCAAGGTATGGTTTTCCATTAACGATTGAAACAGATAGAGGAACACATTTTCAAAACAAATTGATTCAACTGATTTGTGAAGCACTTAGTATTAAACAGAAATTGCACTGTGCATACAGACCAGAGGCTTCTGGAATAGTAGAGCAAGTGAATGGAACAATAAAGAACAGGCTAGGGAAAATGTGTCAAGCCACAGGACTCAAATGGCCAGATGCCTTGCCATTGGTCTTAATGACTATCAGAAGCATACCTGAAAGAAAGACAGGACTTAGTCCCCACGAAATAATCATGGGACGAGCAATGAGGCAAGCACATGTACCTGTCAACAAACTACTGACTATAACTGATGATCTCGTGTTGGATTATTGCAAAGGATTGGCTGATGTGGTACGTTCTGTGTTTCATCAGGTTGGACCGGATGCGACCACTCTTGAAAGAAAACCAGCTCATGACTTGAATCCAGGAGATTGGGTCCGCATAAAAGTTCACCGAAGAAGAAACTGTTTGGTTCCTCGCTGGGACCAACCACGACAAGTGATCCTGGTGACAACAACTGCAGTCAAATGTGCAGGAGTAAAGCACTGGGTACATGCCAGCCACACCATCAGAGTTCCAGATCCTGAAGCTCGACCTGTGAGTCGACATCTGGAAATATCAGATACCAGTTCAGCATCTGATGCAGAGGAAGAGACGAACAGGGCTCCAGAAATTGAAGATCGACCTGTAAGTCGACATCTGGAAGACCCAAGTACAAGTGTAACGACAGGAGGAGAGGAGGAAATAGCAAAAGTTCCAGAATCTGAAGATCGACATGTGAGTCGACATCTGGAAATATCAGACACTAGTTCAGCATCTGATACAGAGCATTCTGACTGTGATGAAAATCTGAAAAGAGATTGGAAATTTGATAGCATAAAAGAAGAAACTGAGCAAAAAGATAGTAACAGTGAGCAACCAAGTACAAGTTATGGTGAAGATCCTTCAGAAATTATATTAATAGACGAAGAAGGGACAGTTTCAAATAGAAAGGTAGAAGAATCGGAAGACCCCAAGGAGCAGTAGGGACAGATCGGCGAACAAAGAAACAGGGAAATTCAGAACCAGATAGAGAGATTGACACAAATTCGGAAGAACCTCGAGGAGGGACAGAAGTAGGTGATCAAAGGAAAACACGAGGAAAATCAAAAACAGATGAAGGAAGTGAAATTCTAAAAATTAAGATAAGAGACAATAAAGAAAGGACTGAAACAGAGTCAGAAGAAAGTGGAGAAGAAAGAAACCAGAAACTAGAGTCAAGAAAGAGAACTTGGAGAACAGAAAGAGAGGAAAAAGAAAGTGAACCAAAAAGGCCAAGAAAAGGAGACAATTGGCCCCACGAAGTTAAAAGATTGAGATACAAGATCATAAGGTTAGATGGAAAGAATGCAGAACAAGTAAATGAAATAACAAGTCAAAAGGAACAAGAAAGACAAGGAGGAAAACACTTGCAGAAAACAAAAAGAGTGAAGAAAGCTAATCTGAAGTATAAATCGCCTGAATGGCTATACATTGCATTGACTGATATCAAAGAAGAAGAGATCACTCACGAGAACCCGGAACAAAGCTACAATTTAATGGGTGAAGGTGAAGTGCAACAAATTTAAAGAAATGTGAACAAATTTCTATTGGACTGGACAAAACACTGGATTTGACAAGAAAGAGTTCTGAAAAGAACTAAAGAAAGTACCAAACGAGACAAAGTGAGAGCGTAGGGTGGCTAAGAGGTCATTTCTAAGGTGTGGTGACACATTTTCTGTACATATTATAAAATAGGTAATAGAACAAAATGGTAGATACTAAAAATAGAACATGTAGATGTGAGTTCTTACGTAGATGGTGTAAAATGTGCTTCTTTTGTACAGGATTATTAATGACCGTATGGATTATTTTAGCAATCACCATTCCAATTAGATTAGCTGTAGAAGAAACGTCTATATTAAAGAATAACACAGAGAAAGAAAAGGAGCTAACATGCAGGAAACAGCTATATTAAAAAGTAGTGCAGAGTTACATAAGGACAAATCAATAACAGATTTTTCAAAAAATGTTTTTACTAAATTATTATATGAGTATGTAGAAACAATGGATGTGAGAGATTGTTATGTTTGTATGCAATTGCCTGCGTCTGTTGCAGAAGGTGTGACCTATCATCACCTTCCTTTGACCTATGGAATAACATGTAGTGTTTTAGCAAGTCTATTTTACAAGCCAGGAAGATTAGAATATTATTATACTGATATAGATAAGATTTGTGCAGAGATTCCTATAATTTCTTAACTAAACAAAGTGAAAGAAGCAAGAACGTTTGGTGAATTTTTCATAGAAAATAAAATTCTAACAATAGATGATATAGTTAAAAACAACCTTACCTGTGAGTTAAGGAATGAAGAAAAGGTGTTTTTAGAAATGGTCGAGGATAGAAGAGTAAAATTTCAAAGAAAAGTGATAGAAGAGACAAAAACACCTCTTTGGGTGTTTGAGGAAGAAAATCATGACAAGAAAAAGACAAATGCAGCTATGTCTCTGTATTGGGCCCAACAGGGAAGGTTGTGCATTAAAAGAAATAGAACAAGATATGACAACTATTTCGTGGGTTCCAGTGATTGCCAAGACAATTATAACATTTTAGGAGGTTGGGGATTCAAAGGGGAAAAGATCCAATATTTCCTGGGATCTATTATATTTGCGGTAACAGAGCTTATTACAGGTTGCCGGACCATTGGTATGGATCATGTTACTTAGGCCTGGTCTTTCCAAAGATTTTTCATGTAGATAGAACAGAAAAGGGAACACACGAAATGGTAAAGACATTTACACGTAGGAAAAGGGAGAGCTTTTCAGAAATAGTAGGTGATATTTTTGGAGCATTGATACCAGCAGTGGGAATATCTTTGAATGCATTTAAAATTCGGAAGTTATCCACAATAGTAGATCGTTTATCTACAGATACTGCTGGAGGGTTCTTGATGGTAAATACCGAAATGGTTGCCATGAGAGCAATGGTGATGCAAAATAGACTTGCCCTTGACATTCTTTTGGCAAAAGAGGGTGGAGTTTGTGGAATGTTGAAAGTCCAACATTGTTGCACTTACATTCCAGATAAAAGTGAAAATATACAAAAGTATATTAAGAATATTACCAATTTGCACAAAGAACTTGTTCCACTGGAGGTTGAAAATGCATTGGGAAAACTTGGTAAGAGTTTTCCTCAGTAATAAATTGGTTTACTAGAATGAGTAGATTAGTAATAGGGAAAATCATAATAATAGCAACCATAATAGTACTAATAGTTCTAGTATTAAAATTAATTATTGTATGTATAAAGAGAAGAAAAAGACAGAATAAAATTGAAAAAGAGAATAAGATAAATAAAGAAAGAGAAAGAGAGATGGGTGAAATAGAGCTAGAAGAAATAAAAGAAAACATGTATAAGAAAACAAAGAGACAAGATGAAAGGGATACAGTTGTGTAAACTAACAAAAACAAACTGGACAAGAAATATGCTATCTGACAAAATTGTGTAACATGGGTTTTTGTGGTGATATTAAAAATCACCAAAGGGGAGTTGATGGAGCAGGGTAAACGAAAAAATGTAACCTCCTAATATTTATGTTGAATAATTAACACACAGGTTCGTCTCAGTAAATAACCAACCATGTATGTGTCATGATAAGGGTTATGGGTAACACGCCATATCCGTGCGTACTAATTAGAATAATAATTGCATGATTTGTGCTTGAAAATAAACTGTGTGGTGGCAAAGTAAAGCGGTTGGTAAGTAAGAAATAGCTTTATATGTCGCTTTTGCTAGGTAACACTTAATTGGGGTACGTAGAATGACGGGAGGGAAACGAAAAGGCTTATATTCTTTATTCTTAACTATGTTCTGTTTATCCTTATAAATAGTTCACTTAGGCCTGTTGTGCCGCGATGTAAAATGGCTGCCGAGGCAAGCAAGCTAGAGTACGCAGGCGCAAAATGGTTTCCGCGAATGAGAAAGGCTGTGAACAGAGGGATCATGTGACCGTCCCAAAGCCTAGGATGGAAGCTTGGTCAAGGCTGCGATGACCTTATTATACAAACGTGTGCCAAAGAAGGACAATGCGAAAAGCGTGAGAAGTTGCAGTGAATACGTGAATGAACAATGAACTGTTCAATTTAAAGTATCAGAGAAGGATACAGATAGAGACCAATGTGCGGATGGGTAATGTCATGAACCCGTGAGAAACGACAGAAGTATGAACTTTCCACAAAGAATTGGTTGGAGCAAGGATATTCATAATGAGATGTATACTGACCCCAAATGGACCAATTAGAGAGAATCTCGCCCCCAAATATGTAACATTTTCACTTAGTAAGCTAGTATTAGGGTATAAGAAGACCTACTCTGAGGGAGGAAAAAGCCGCTGCTGTTTTATATTTTTGTTGAGCACGAGACGCCGCTGCTGATAGAGAAACCTTTTTGCTTTTAATAGATTTTTTCCATTTTTAATATTATTAGACCTTTTTATTCTTAAATACTATAAGGGAAAAGAACTGGATTGTGGCGGGAAACACCATATAGGTGATCCGTCGAGAAGGCCTGTTTTACAGGACAGATAGACAGTTTTTCGGGAGTTCTATGCTGTGATCTGAATTCATTGCTGTGACGAACTTTGTTTTTCCATCTAATAGGTATGCATTGCAACTTAAATTTATTCTTATAATGATGATAAATGTATTAATCTGAATAATACATTTGAAACTTATTCATGCTTCTAAGAATTAGATAAACTTTATTATCTTTAAAAACAACGAGTCTGTGGTTCTTTAGCTCAATGATAAATATAAATGTTTAAAGGTTTATAGTGATTGAGCTGGTCTTAATCACCATCAACTGATTCCTACTAGTTGGTCCATCGACCAATGAGCGGAATACCTTAAGGTTTGAGAAGTATTATGTCGTTTTAAAAGGTATCCCGTCTCCTTCCAGCAAATCATTTACTGTTTTCTCCTAAGTAAAACGGATGAAATCCAGGGAATATATGAGAGAGTGAATGTTTATGCGGTGTTATGGGCCCCACCGTCATATGGATATAAGTTGTGGAAAAGGGATATTTGTATCTGGACGTCCAAAGCATATAGGAGAAGATATTTTATTGATAACGCTGGATCATGGGCAACTGTCCAATGGAGTGCCTAGGCTGACTACTCAGCGGAGCCTGTCTAAACTGAATGGATGATGAATCGGGGGAGCAGGTACGAAACTCGAGGGCAAAGAGATTATCGACTAAATCCTTCCTACGGAGGGTGAGTTCAATGCAGTCTGTCTGTTGGGTAGGAGAGGAAAGTCTGCGCGCCCTGATAATATCCTCCCTAATCACAGAGCGGCAACCCCTAACATGACTAATCCCTGAATGGCTTTATTTGTTAGTGAATCCGTGTGTTCTACACCTTTACTGGTATCAAGCTTGGGGACGTTTACCATATAGATTCTATGCGTGTTGTGTACTTTGTCTGCATTCTGTCCCCCCCACCCCGTGTGAGTACTACTCTGCAGATTTTGAGACTGGAGAGGGTAAGTCCCTCTGTCACCCGGAAGATGGTTTTTTGGGTTTTCTGTGGTGTTCAAATTTACAGTATGGTAGGCAGTGGCATTTATGTTAGTATTATGGGCCCGCTTAGGGGTAGGTAGTAATGATGCCAACTTTTTGGGCTTCGCCACCTCAGAAAACAGCGGGTTACCTATGTGCTTACCACTGTTTTGAGGAATAACATTTTCTCTCTCTGCGTCAGCTGTTTGGCTAGGTGGTAAAGAGTTAATAGGTCGGGTGTTAATGCATTCTGGGCAAGAAGAATTCTTTTTCAATAAAAGTCTAACCATTGTAGATAAATCCTCGATCATCACTTTCATGGCCCCTATTTCAGCCCTTAACGTTTGCACCAGTTCGGTTACCTCCTGGGAGTCTGCAGTGTGAGTCGCTACCGTCCCTATGGTATTTACCAGGGGTGCCTCGGGTACCTGGGGCGTCACTTCCTCTGTGGCATTGGATAATACTGTATACCTATTTGTGCATATGATTAGAGGGTCAATAAGTTGGAGATTGTTATCTTCTGCTGTAATGGAAAATCTGAAGACCTTTGGGTTTTCAGATGAACAATTTGCCCTTTTGGTAGGAGACCAATTAGCTCCTGGCCAACCATCTAAATCATTAGGCAATACAGCTAATAATGAAGATATACATAAGTTATTAGATCTGAAAAAGAAAATCAAAAGGATAGAAATGCATGGGCATTTCATATTGGAATATCTTAAGGCAGGCGTAATACCTCAAGGCCTCAGAGTACGTAACATACCAGGGCTCTTTGTACATATCAAGGAGTTCCTGGATAAATGGTCATTAATAGCAAACAGATGTTCACGTGACCTGATGATGCTCATAGTTGCTACTGCCAAAGAAATGATTCAAGTTTTAATGGAAGAAATGACGTTACTAGAAGATAAAATCAAAAAGTGTAATGCAGTGGAGGATGCTAAGAAAAACTTGAGGATCTGAATCAAGAGGTTGATTCTTATAGCGAATATTTGTTAAAACGTAAAACAGAAAAACTAAAGAAGGATATAAGGTTTTACTCAAAGGAGAAAACTTATCCATATCTGAGTGAGCACTTTTTTACAGATACACGGTATCAAGAATCAGATAATTATGGACCAGCTCCATTAAGACATAAGGTTACTACTTTTTCAGATTCGTCCGATACAGATAACGAGTCTAGCCCCCATCAGTCTAACTATGGATCAGATAGAGGTAGCCATTCTTTAAACTATCAAAGAGGTCAGTTGCCTTTTTAGGCAGACGAGGGCCACGGAGAGGCCCTTGGAAACCGAGGTATCAGTCGAGGTACAACACGAATTACAATCATCACGAATACCCTCAAAGCAATGCACAGTACCTAGTGACCAGGAATGCTCAGTACTGGCGAACGTAGATACAATACCTATATTTAATCTATCTAAGAAAAGACTCACAGATCCAGAGGTTAAAGTATTATCTAAGGGCTTATCATTTGTTCCTTATATAGGAGCAAACATTTTTGAGATGTTTCAAGATATACACTCTTTTTTTCGAAAAATACGACTGAAAAAGTTTTTTGAAAACAGACCACATCTTACCACATATGAAGATAATCAATCAGGTTTACGCCCGATCTCTGTATTTACCCCAACTTTAGATCAGGTTGGACCAGAAGTAGGAATCTTTGAATCGGTTGTTATTGCTAAACTGGAAAAAATCGTCAAATATGTTCCTAAGCCCACCCCTAATTTACTTAGAGAAGAAGTGGATGCCCTTAATGCTTTAAAGATTCAGAAAAATATCACAGTGAAAAGCTGTGATAAAGGGGAGGGATTGTTGTAATAGACACTGACGCATATATCTCAAATATGAACATACTATTAAACAATCCCTTACATTATCGAAAGATCACCACGGACCCAACATCTAGAGTCCAACGTAAAATTTGTACGCTTACACACAATGCTGTAGAACAGGGCATCATATGTCAGCAGGAAAGTGACTATATGAATGTATCGACACCCCGTATGGCCAGTGTCTACGGGGTTCCGAAGATTCATAAAGATTGTAACAACCCCCTTATAGACCTATTGTCACCACTATAGGATCAGTCACGGAGCATATATCTAAATATATTGATCAAGTGTTACGACCACATGTCTCAAAAATTTTATCTCATGTTAGAGACACTAAGGACATGATATATAAAATGGAAGGCTTACCCTTCAATAGACAAATAGACACATTGGTGTCATTGGACATTGAGTCCCTATATAGCAACATCCCCCAGCTTGAGGCCATCACGGCGGTGGAATGGTTTATTTTAACCTTTTCAGTCGATTGTGATGTGCCTTTCATTATTGATCTCCTTACCATCGTTCTTGATGAAAACACCTTTGAGTTCAATGGGGATCTTTATAAACAGATCAAGGGCGTTAGTATGGGGGCATCTTGTGCCCCCACTATAGCCAACATCTATATGGCTTATTTTGAGCACCAATTTGTCTATAATGAGATGGCCCCGCTTTTTGAGTCGATACACTACTGGTCCCGTTATATTGACGACATATTGTTTATTTGGAAGGACGACCCTGAGAAACTTCAAGAATTTTTGGAATGGATAAATCTTTGTGACACAAATTTACGTTTCACAGCCAACATTGGAGAAGGGAAAATTGAATTTTTGGACATTGAAATTAAAGAAGTAGACTCTGTTCTCCAAGTAGATCTCTACACTAAACCAACAGCAAGAAATACGTTATTGCATTTCTCCAGCTACCACCCGAAATGTCAACGAGAAAGCATTCCTATGGGGCAATTTTTACGTGTCCGACGTAATTGCACCAGTGTACAAGATTTTGATAGGAGGGCAATAACAATGAAACAAAGGTTCATAGACCGTGGTTACCCAAGGAGACTTGTAAGAGAGGCATATAAAAGGGCCAGGTTTTATGATCGAGACCATTTACTCCAAACTAATACAAAAAAAGATCCTCCGAAATTGGTATGTGTCACTAGACACTCATCTTTGAATGAGAAGATTCGACAAACCATCAATGCCCAATGGCATATTCTTAATGTTAATTTAGATCCAGAGAGGGCATTTCAACGCCCGATGTTTTCGCATAAGCGAAATAAGAATTTAAAAGATCTGGTGGTTCACTCTAGATTGCAAGTCAAACCACCATTTATACAAAAACTTTGGACGGTAGCCACTCCATCAATGGCAATCACAAATGTTTTCATTGCAAGGCATGTGATGGGGCGATAGTCACAGACAAGTTTGTTTATCAAAAAAGGAAATCAAACTTAGAACCTTCACTAATTGTAAAACGGATAATGTTATATATCTTTTACTTTGCCCTTGTGACAAGGGATATGTTGGCGAGACGTCACGACAATTTTCGATCCGTCTGACAGAACACCGCTCGGCCATTAAAACAAAAAACTGACGGCACCGATAGTTAAACACTATTTGGAAATGGACCATCGTGAGACCCATATAAGATGGTTAATTTTGGAAAAAATTGAAATCAAAAATAGTTTACAAGCAGAATCGATAAGAAAACGCAGAGAGGTATTCTGGATTTACTCTTTGAGTTCCCATATTAATGGGTTAAATTTTGATATCCCATGGGACCAAGCGATTCGCTATAATGACTAGTATGGTTAACATTCCCTCAGTACAGGTGACCCGTTCTTCCATCTATAGTGATATTTGTCTCTTATATCTGGCTGTTGACCTGTCTTTGCACATATGTACAGCCATCTATGTGCTCTTAGATAATATTGTGACCTTGGCATAGGCTACTGTAATTTTCTTAATGGTATATTCTACCAGCTTTTTCAAATATTGCTGAACATCTATGGATATATGTGTAGGTTTCAGGTATGTCTTTGTGTATCTTTTTTAACTATCGCTATCTGTTCATATACATGTTTTGGGTATCGCATTTCTTTGTATATTTTGTGTATATATCTCTTTTAGGGTCCTTTTCAAAGTTAGTCATTTTTGTTATTTATGGGCCTCATTATCAAACATATATATATTTTTTTGTACGTATATGTATAGTTAATTATAGTTGTAAAGTTTGTTTTTGTCGGTTTATTATTAGAGTATGGCATATATATATTAGGATTATGGTGTATGTATTTATATACACTGTTATTTCGATTTTCATTCTCTTTGTCATTAAAATCTCGGGACTTTTCGAATTAAGTATTTCTTCACCCTTCATGGTTGACCGGTGCTGGGCTTGCCATTTTTATCATGTGACAATGTCACATGATTGCTTCCCAATAGTACTTAAAATATACCGTCCTTTTCGCGCCATCGGCACTTGGGCGTTTTCAGCTGCTCCGGTAGGCTGCTACACTGAGAACAGAGCTGCTCAACATTTTGGATTGCCAAAATAGGTAAGCACGATGTGAAAAATTCATAGATGTCTTGAATAGTTTGGGCGTCTGTTGTTTTCATTAAGTGTTTGCAATAACATATATATATCGGGAGCATTTTTTCTCGGCTTTTGTTTTCGTTTTTCCTTTGTTGCTGGATTTTGGCCGGGCATTGCTCCGCCTTTTTAAACATGTTGTTAATACTATAAATAATTGGTTCTTTGCTATTTGCAAGCACTTTGCATTTCCCTCTCACTGGATCTTTGGCCGGGTATTGCTCCGCCTTCCCCATTAGTTTGACAAGGTTAGAAGACTGATATTTTGAAAACATTATAACGTGCCATTCCTTTTATTTATTTGGAGTTTTTCTGTAGTTTGTCGGCCGGGCATTGCTCCGCCAATTCTATTGTGTGTTAAGGTCTTTAGATGGACGTTTTTGGTAGCATTTAAACGTACCGTCTTTTTCTTTAGTCTTTTCTTTTTACGTCATTATTTTTTTGAGGCTTAAACTCTGATTAGAGTCAAACCGGTGTTATTCGTGAAATGTTATTGCTGTAATCTTTCCTTTTGAGTAATTGCTCATACAGATCTTTCCATTAATCACTTGAGATATGTTTCTTTTTAGACGGCTATGGCTTAGTTGAAAAGCGTTAGATCATTTCATCATTATTATGTTAGGCATCATGTGTTATTCTAACTTTTCTGCTAAATAAAATCAGTAACCATGTTTTTGAGCACATCCCATTTTATGGAATATTCTTTTCTTATTTTTTTCTGTCTGTTGCTCATTTTCCAGCATCCTTTTTAACTATCTGAGGGATTAGCAGCTCGTCTTTCTTGCTGGATACATTTTATCAAGTAGGTATAATATGTTTTTGCTCATACCTATAGAAAATGACTCAATCTTGACATCTCCATAATTATTTTGGTTTGTGCTCTTTTTTATATGGTGTTTGGGGTCTGCTTATCTGTTTCAGGGCCTTCTTTTGAGGAGTCGGTCAATAAATCACATTAGTTCCCTTTTGAGATAAGCCACTATCAACATAAGGTAAATAATTATTTTTAGTGATAGGTTAGAATATCTTCCTATATTCAAGGATGTACCTAGTTAGTATTGGAAAGATTATTTATTCTTTCCTTTTTTCTGTTTCTGTGCACTGCTTTCGAACCTACAGGTGCATTCTGGATGACAGGAATAAATTCTTGACCTGAACTACTTAAACCTTTTATCAGCCTACGTATAGATGCTGGACAGTTTTGGTAAATACATTTTTTCATATATTTTTTTCAGTATTTTATACTTTTTTGGAAAATATGCATGTATTTTTTCTTTAACCTTTTTCCCTCTTGCAGACACTAATTATATCTTCCTTTAATAAGGGGACAGCTTTGTTGATATGGTTTACATATAAAGTATGCAGATCATTGACAATAGTTTTCCACTGCATGTTTGTAGTGTTACATGTTTCCTGGGAGATTATATGTTTGTATTTGTGTTTATATTTTGTCAGGCTCGTCCTTTAATTTTCCTACTTTATAAAAAGATAATAAGATATTATACCCTCAGTCCAATTATGGGTCCTTGTTATTATATGTAATCATTCTAATTATTAACTACAGTGACACTCAAAATCACATTTAATGATCATGTCGTATATGTATGTGATATATATATATATATGTTATTCTCTACAGAGCACAACATTCTGAGGTGGAAGTCCTGATGAAGACAGTGTTTCTGTCGAAACGCGCGTAGAGTCATCTTCCAAAACCACCCTACAAATGCAATCTTCTTATTTAAGTGTTGTCGTTGTTTGTTTGTTATAGTTTGTATTAAACCAATCATGTGGGACGGAATAATCATGGATATCAATTTGATTATATGTATGTAGTATGTCTCCGATTGTGAATGAATGTGGTCAGAGTGTTGTATAATTGTTAGTCTCTGTATGAATATCTTTATGCTTATTATGTGTTTTTATAGTTACCTACCAATAGGTTTAAGATAATTTATAAATAAACTTTTTTATACATTTCTAATTTTTAGTGTCACTGTAGTTATTTCTCAGCCGTTCATGGCGTGAGGGTTTATGGTCTGAAGTAGCCCTAGAGTATTTACATTGTTGGAGCAAGGATATTCATAATGAGATGTATACTGACCCCAAATGGACCAATTAGAGAGAATCTCGCCCCCAAATATGTAACATTTTCACTTAGTAAGCTAGTATTAGGGTATAAGAAGACCTACTCTGAGGGAGGAAAAAGCCGCTGCTGTTTTATATTTTTGTTGAGCACGAGACGCCGCTGCTGATAGAGAAACCTTTTTGCTTTTAATAGATTTTTTTCCATTTTTAATATTATTAGACCTTTTTATTCTTAAATACTATAAGGGAAAAGAACTGGATTGTGGCGGGAAACACCATATAGGTGATCCGTCGAGAAGGCCTGTTTTACAGGACAGATAGACAGTTTTTCGGGAGTTCTATGCTGTGATCTGAATTCATTGCTGTGACGAACTTTGTTTTTCCATCTAATAGGTATGCATTGCAACTTAAATTTATTCTTATAATGATGATAAATGTATTAATCTGAATAATACATTTGAAACTTATTCATGCTTCTAAGAATTAGATAAACTTTATTATCTTTAAAAACAACGAGTCTGTGGTTCTTTAGCTCAATGATAAATATAAATGTTTAAAGGTTTATAGTGATTGAGCTGGTCTTAATCACCATCAACTGATTCCTACTAGTTGGTCCATCGACCAATGAGCGGAATACCTTAAGGTTTGAGAAGTATTATGTCGTTTTAAAAGGTATCCCGTCTCCTTCCAGCAAATCATTTACTGTTTTCTCCTAAGTAAAACGGATGAAATCCAGGGAATATATGAGAGAGTGAATGTTTATGCGGTGTTATGGGCCCCACCGTCATATGGATATAAGTTGTGGAAAAGGGATATTTGTATCTGGACGTCCAAAGCATATAGGAGAAGATATTTTATTGATAACGCTGGATCATGGGCAACTGTCCAATGGAGTGCCTAGGCTGACTACTCAGCGGAGCCTGTCTAAACTGAATGGATGATGAATCGGGGGAGCAGGTACGAAACTCGAGGGCAAAGAGATTATCGACTAAATCCTTCCTACGGAGGGTGAGTTCAATGCAGTCTGTCTGTTGGGTAGGAGAGGAAAGTCTGCGCGCCCTGATAATATCCTCCCTAATCACAGAGCGGCAACCCCTAACATGACTAATCCCCTGAATGGCTTTATTTGTTAGTGAATCCGTGTGTTCTACACCTTTACTGGTATCAAGCTTGGGGACGTTTACCATATAGATTCTATGCGTGTTGTGTACTTTGTCTGCATTCTGTCCCCCCCACCCCGTGTGAGTACTACTCTGCAGATTTTGAGACTGGAGAGGGTAAGTCCCTCTGTCACCCGGAAGATGGTTTTTTGGGTTTTCTGTGGTGTTCAAATTTACAGTATGGTAGGCAGTGGCATTTATGTTAGTATTATGGGCCCGCTTAGGGGTAGGTAGTAATGATGCCAACTTTTTGGGCTTCGCCACCTCAGAAAACAGCGGGTTACCTATGTGCTTACCACTGTTTTGAGGAATAACATTTTCTCTCTCTGCGTCAGCTGTTTGGCTAGGTGGTAAAGAGTTAATAGGTCGGGTGTTAATGCATTCTGGGCAAGAAGAATTCTTTTTCAATAAAAGTCTAACCATTGTAGATAAATCCTCGATCATCACTTTCATGGCCCCTATTTCAGCCCTTAACGTTTGCACCAGTTCGGTTACCTCCTGGGAGTCTGCAGTGTGAGTCGCTACCGTCCCTATGGTATTTACCAGGGGTGCCTCGGGTACCTGGGGCGTCACTTCCTCTGTGGCATTGGATAATACTGTATACCTATTTGTGCATATGATTAGAGGGTCAATAAGTTGGAGATTGTTATCTTCTGCTGTAATAGAAGGACTAGGGAGGGAGTGGCAGGGAGAAGGATTGACCGTCTTCCCTTGGTTCTGTTCCAACTATCCACTTTTGGGAATGGGCCCTTTTTTATGTGTTTTGAGGAACATGCCCGGGATAGCAACTTGACGATTTGGGCTTCCACTATTAATTTGTGTAGATCTGGATGAGGACTTTTTTCTGGCTGATCGCGCGTTTGTTTCAACTGCTAGTATGTCCTCACACTCCTCAATGAGCGTGTCAATCCTATCCATTACACAGTTGCTACCAGCATGTTTGTATACCTTTCTAGCTTTTCTTCCCTTGCGGACTCTACCACTATTGCCCTCTTCGCCCCCGCCCCCACTGCCTTCCATAGACTTTCTTTTTCCCATGGTTCAAATGTATAAAAGAACAAGCACTAGGACTAGGACAAAAGCTATCTCCACAGGCTGACCAGTGTTTGGTACATCACACCATACGCTCAAAGTTCCATACGTTAGTAAGCAGTCCGTAGGGATAGCGATAGTATGTGGGGGCCAAGATCCGGCTCAGTCCTTCATACAGGAACCAAAGAGAGGAGAAAATAGAGAAAGACACACAGTACCTCTACAACAGAAGGGGTTTCGCCAGAGTAGTCTGAGCCCGATAGGCAGATGACAGAGGGGTGGCCCTGCCCGGCCTCTTCCGGTCACTGACGGGCAAGGACGGGCCCGCCCGGGCGCGCCCGCGCACGTCCCACGAAGCGGGAGCCGCGAATGCCTTTATGCGCCTCCGGGCGCGCAGAGTGGTAACGGCGCCTCCAGGCGCGAAAAGCAGCAGGGCAGTCTGGGGGCTGAAGTCCCCCCTGATGGAGCAGTCCAGGTGCCGATGGCGATGTAAGCGGGTCCCACGAAGCGAGAGCCGCGAATGCCTTTATGCGCCTCCGGGCGCGCAGAGTGGTAACGGCGCCTCCAGGCACGAAAAGCAGCAGGGCAGTCTGGGGGCTGAAGTCCCCCCTGATGGAGCAGTCCAGGTGCCGATTGCGATGTAAGCGGGTCCCGCGAAACGGGAGCCAGGAATGCCTTTATGCGCCTCCGGGCACGCAGAGTGGTAACGGCGCCTCCAGGCGCGAAAAGCAGCAGGGCAGTCTGGGGGCTGAAGTCCCCCCTGATGGAGCAGTCCAGGTGCCGATGGCGATGTAAGGGGGCAAGTCACGTTGAGACTTTGTGGGTCACTGAATAAGCTACTAGCCTTGTATATGTCTGTTCCCTTCTTATCTGATACAGTACTTACCTTCTCTCTGACTCTGTGTTTTTAAAGATAATTGGACTACATCTGTGTATCGCAGTGCCTCCTGTCTAAAGAGTCCAGTCCACATCTTCTAGCATCCAATCTACTGGTGAGAGCATTCTCTGTCTCGCTTTCTCATGTCCACCTCCTTTTTTCCCTTGTGCTATGTTTCCCTCACTATCCTGGAGTATCCATAGAGGAGGTAAAGTTGGGACTGATGTCACTACCCATTATGCGAGTCTACCAGGGTTGTGGCAGGTAAACCCGTACAGGGCTGTGTTGCTTGCTCTGCCACAGGACACATGCTATACCTCACTGATGAGGCCTAACAGGCTGAAACAAGTCTGGTGTTGTTTGTGTTCCCTTTTGCACAGGGCCTTACCTGAAAATTCAGGATGGACTGTTTCCAGGGTCAGTACTGATTTGCATAAGGTGGGATTCTGTCTTCAGTGTTGCAGTGGCCAAAACAGTGGGTTATAATGTTACCAATAGTGATTGCACGTGGTTTGGACTATTTGCAAGCATTGCTCACATCTATTATGGGGTGTTTTATATAACTCCCTGAGTGTGTATGTCAAAACATGAGTCGCTTGCTCACTGTGCCACAAGATTGAATTTATACCTCACTTATGAGCCCTAATCAGGCCAAAACCGGTGTAAGGTTGCCTGTGGTTACTTCAGGTGGGGGTCTTGTTTTACAGTTCAGGATGGACTGCTCCTGTGGGGAGAAAGGTCAATGCTGATTTGCATAAGGTGGGCCTCTGTTTATAAAAGAACAGGGGTGAAAAATATGTGTACGTATCCATATGCAAGCCAGAGCAACCACCAGTGGTTTAAAGTATTTGCAAGCATTTTTCCCATCACCTTTTGTGTATGTAAAGTAATGCCGTAAGAATATGTCCAGACGTGGGTCCCTTACTCATTGTGCCACAAGATCTAAGCTATACTTCGCTGACAAGGCCTAATAAAGCTGGAACTGGTCTGGGCTGCTTAGCAATTTGAGATAGACCGTTTCCATCAGGAACAGGGTCAATATTAATTTAAATAAGGTGGACCTCTGTAGAATGGCAGAGACAATAAAATGGGCTGGATTGGTACCCAGGACGGTTGCTAGTGGTTTACACTATTTAGAAGAATTCCTCCCATCACCTTTTGCGTGTGATGTAACGCCCAAAAATATGCCCAGATGTGAGTCTCTTGATCACTGTACTACAGGATCCAAGCTATTTCTAACTGATGAGGCCTAACAAGGCTGAAATGATCCGGGGTTCCTTGTGGTCTGTGAAGGGTGTCTTGTCTGGCAATTTGGGATGGAGTGTTCCTATGATGAGTGGCATCTGTACTGATTTATATAAAGTGGGACTTTGTCTAGAATGGCACAATGGACAAAAAAGATGGATTGAAATGTTAGCTAGAGCAATTCCCAGATGTTTAGACTATTAGCAAGAATTCCTTCCATCATCTTTTGCAAGTGTGATTTAAAAGAGTAACTTTAAGCACATGCCTGGGTTGGAATAAGCAGTATCTCCAATTGGCGATGTGAAGATAGCACATTTTTCTGTGCTTCTGTTTTCAACTTGATATCATCATTTCAAGTCCTTTTACTTTTTGGAGACTTTCAAACACTGGCCCTGAGAGTAATATATCCTGGCAATTGTTAACCGCTGCAAGCAGCCTACAATTTTGGTGATCCTTTTGTGCGACCAGCACAAGGTCAGAATCCCTGTTCTGGTAGAGATTACTGCTATCATTAATTCAGGGTAATATACATTGACCCAGGGCTCATAAGATTAACCAATCAAACCACTTTCTCTCTGCCCCGATTTTATCAAGGTTTGAATTTATTTCTGACAGCTAGACTAAGGGGCATATTATCAAGGGCAGTATCGCCACTTTAGCTGCACTTTTTACTGATAAAGCGGCGATATTTTTATCGCCCTATTAGCAAGCTGTCGCTAACAGCTGTTAGCGACAGCTTAATGGCGAAAGCGGCCGTTTTGTTGCCGCTTTGCATGTCAGCGATAATTATCGCTAATGACATGCAAAGTAGGCGTTCCCAACTAAAAGCAACTGGAAACAGTCGCAAACACAACTTCCCCCTATTATCAATGCCCGCGAAGCGATAAAAAGTCGCGCTAACCGCGATTATCGCTGGAATTTAACACCTGCTAAAAACTTGACTTACCTATTTTCTCAATGGGAGGTGGATTGTGAGGCTAAGTCCACCATGGCCTATCATCAAGGATTCCCCTATCGCTGGTGTTTTATCGCAGGATTCCCTGCGATATTCTCGCATTTCGTCGCTATCGCTGGATTTTTTATCGCCTTGGAGATAAGCGTTGCTAATAACGCGCTATCTCGGCGATGAAATCCAGCGATAGCCGGCGATAAAAAAAACAGCGCTAAGCGCGTTTTGCGATAATTATCGCAAATCGTTGCTAATATGCCCCTAAGTTACAGATACCCTGCTTCCATTTTATGTGGAGGGCCTACATGTAATAGGGAGGCATTTGGTGAGCCAAAAATCAAGACTTGCCATTTAAAATTTTGCACACTGGTTGTAACCCTTTTACCACCTAACGTGCCATGTCATATTATTAACATTCGAATTGTATTTCATAAAATACTAAGGGGCATATTCTCAAGGCGATATCGCCGCGTTAGCGGCACTTTTCTGCCGCTAAAGCGGCGATATTTTTATCGCCCTATTACCAAGCTGTCGCTAACAGCCGTTAGCAACAGCTTTCCGGCAATAGCGGCCGGATTTTAGATCGCAAGCATGCCAGCGATATTTATCGCTAATGACATGCAAGGTAGGTGTTCCATCCGAAAAAAAACCACGCTAACACCACTTTGCTATATTATCAAGGATGGCCCGGACCCGCGAAGTGATAAAAAAACAGTTGCTAAGGCCCGTTAGCTGCAGGAACTTAAGACCAGAAAATAGCTGGTCTTAAAAATGGTGATAAGACTTGGGGCCACATCTATGCATGTCTTTGGTGCTGGACAGCTCTGCAAGCAATGTTGCAGTGCTGCCCTGTGACAAAAATACAGTGCAGGAATGCGCACCATCAATAAGATAGTGCGCATTCCTGTTCCCCAGTCATGAAAAGTGTTGCTGCGCTGCGACAAGACAGCGTTGCAACACTTCTCATTACGCCCTCCTTGCAACAGCATGTATTCACTGGACAGCGCTCCATGACGCAAGTAATGACAGATACGTCAGGAATCCTGACGTATCTGTCTGCGCTAAAGTCACGCATTGCTGCAGTTGTGTCACAACCATGAGGCAACTCCAGCAATGCATAGGGCCAGCTTATCCCTATGGTACTGCCTCACCCTCACGCCTGCCACCAGGCAGGCGGAAGGTACTGACGCAGTGCCGTTCATGAGGGGTGACCGAATGTTGGCGATGTTGGAGATCCATCGGTGGTGGTTGCACGCTGCGGTATCATCGTTTGGAAGCATTGGTGGAGTGTTGATGCGGAGGGAGTTGACGAGACGTTTTGCGGTGGCCTTGATCCAGCTGCGATGGGGTGCGATGATGGCGCTGGCGTCCGGTGGGCAAGGTGAAGACGTGATTCATCCAATGATGGAAGTGCCAGGAGAGTCTGGTGTTGTGGCTGTAGTTGAAGTACCCGCTGGCGGAGGTGACATGCTCGACCGTGTGTCCTACTATGTGGCCTGTTGAGGTGACTTGCTGCTTGCGTCTGATGTCGGTGACCTTCCCCAAGAGGGGCTGGTGCTCTGGTGGGAAGGGAAGAGAAAATGGGACTTTTCTGGCGATAATGTGCCGATCGCAAGGTATCGCCGGCTAACGCCGGTTTCACTATCACCATCGCGATAATGTGATCATGAGTTTTCTCCGCCGTTCCCTGTTAATATCGCCATGTAGCTACGGCTTGTTAATAAGACGCTAACATGGCAATATTTTTCAGGGTTCGGTGGCGTTAACAAAAATGACGATAACTGGCGTTGGCGATAGTTATCGCATGTCTTTGAGAATATCCCCCTAAATGTACTCTTTTTTTCTCCAGAGCATAGTACAGTGTTTTTGTCACTTTGCCTGATGTAAACACTGCTCTCTACTTGCTGCATTTAAGAAAGCATTGTGTCTGTAATTGTGATCTCTTATCTGTTGATTTGACAAACAAGTGTCTCAAAAGTAGAATTGGAAATGTGTCTGATTATTTGCAATTTTATATAGCAAGAACTTGGCCCAAGGTTATTAGAGTGCTTTACATGAGAAAGAGGTTACATTGCACATTTTTAGGAATAGGGACACTAAGTGATTTGCTCAGTATCACAGGATGTTGAGCCGAGACTGCCATTGAAACCTCATTCCTAAGTGCCAAAGTCGGCAGCTCTGGCAGTTATCCCAGTTGTTGATCCCACTCATTAAGGACACTTTGCTAAATGCATTGTGTAATATCTTATATGGTTGATTATTGATATTGCCAAATAAATGAAAGCAATTGCCATTGAAAGCAGATTTGAGTTGCTCTTACATTTGTTTTAACTAGGTTATATTAGCCATTGCATCAGTACAGAAGTGCCCCTGCAGTAGCGGCTGCTCCTGGACGGTGGTGGTGGGGTGGACGATTAAATAAAAAAATACTCACCTGGGAACGGCCGGACGCCGCCTCTCCTCCTTCCACTTCATCTTCCTTCTTCCTGTCTCCAGTTCCAGCAGCAGGTAGCATCTGGGCTCCCAGGCTCCCCTAAGCCAATCACAATAGTGCAATGCAGCGTTGTGATTGGTCTGAGTGCCGTGGTTCGGTGCTTAGACTGGGACTGGGAGGCTGTGCATGTTCCCCACCAGGCTGTGCATTACAGCCTGGTGAGGAACATACAATGTGCGCAGGACTGTTTGGCCAGCCCAAGATGGCCGGCTAAACAGTCATGCGCACTTAGAGAGTGCCACCACTGCTTCCCCTGCTCTGGCCTGACCCACCCCGTCCCCCCATGAAATAGAGCCACTGACTGCAATAGGAAAAATAAAATGATAATAACGATACAATATTATCATTTTATTTTTCCTTTTGAGCAGGGGCGACGCTCTTCCGCCTTAGCGGAGGAGCCTTCAGCAAATGATTGGTTGATTGAAGTACCATAAATGAGTATGTTCACCATTTTCAAGCAATATGTTGTCTTTGTTCATTGGGGTATTTAATGAATGTTGTGACGATCAGCATCCTGCTGAATGCCAAAGACAGCCCAGTATATACACCAGGCCTAATTACGTTTCTATTCACAAGATTAAGCGCAGGTAATTAGCTGACAGATTTTACCTCTTCCTTCTTCCTCCCTGCTGGTGCCATGATTTGTGTGGCGCGCATGGATAGCTCCTGTCACCAATATCAGGAATCAACATAGGCAAGCTTCTGGCAGTAGGAGACGAGCAGCCTAAGATGCAAGAAGGAGAACGTTAGAGGCAGAGACATTTTTGGGGAGGAGTGGGCTCGGCGCTGGTAAACAGCCATTACAACGAAAATTTTACCACGAATACCATTACCCCGCATTCCAACACAACACAACTACCATTACTCCGCAATGCCATTACAACGCATGGCATTATAATGCATATGCATTTACCACGCATGCTTTTACAACAAATTTCGTTGTAAAGGCATATGTATTTTACATGTAAGTATAAGATAAGTATAGGGTTTAGGGTGGGTTTGGCTTTTGGGGTGAAGGGGTATAGGTTTTGGGGTGCCAAGGTTAATTTTAGGGTTCAGGGTGGGTTTGGGTTTTGAGGTGCCCAGGGTAATTTTAGGGTTCAGGGTTTGTTTTAGTTTTAGGGTGCCCAGGGTAATTTTAGGGTTCAGGGTGGGTTTGGTTTTTGGGGTGCAGGGGTATTTTTAAGGTTGAGGGTGGGTTTGGGTTTTGGGGTGCCCAGGGTAATTTTAGGGTTCAGGGTTTGTTTGGGTTTTGGGGTGCCCAGGATAATTTTAGGGTTCAGGGTGGGTCTGGGTTTTGGGGTGCAGGGGTATTTTTAGGGTTCAGGATGGGTTTGGGTTTTGGGGTGCCCAGGGTAATTTTAGGGTTCAGGGTTTGTTTGGGTTTTGGGGTGCCCAGGGTAATTTTAGGGTTCAGGGTTTTATTTGGGTTTTAGGGTGCCCTGGGTAATTTTAGGGTTCAGGGTGGGTTTGGGTTTTGGGGTGCAGGGGTATTTTTAGGGTTGAGGGTGGGTTTGGGTTTTGGGGTGCCCAGGGTCATTTTAGGGTTCATTGTTTGGGGTTTTTTGGGGTGCCCAGGATAATTTTAGGGTTCAGGTGGGTTTGAGTTTTGGGGTGCAGGGGTGTTTTTAGAGTTCAGGGGGTGTTTGGGCTTCGGGGTGCCCAGGGTAATTTTAGGGTTCAGGGTATGTTTGGGTTTTAGGGTGCCTTGTGTAATTTTACGGTTCAGGGTTTGTTTGGGTTTTGGGGTGTAGGGGTATTTTTAGGGTTCAGGGTGAGTTTGGGTTTTGGGGAGCCCAGGGTAATTTTAGTGTTTAGGGTGGTTTGGGGTATTGGTGTGCAGGGGTATTTTTAGGGTTGAGGGTGGGTTTGGGTTTTGGGGTGCCCAGGGTAATTTTAGGGTGCAGGGTTTTTTTGGGTTTTGGGGTACCCAGGGTAATTTTAGGGATAAGGGTGGGTTTGGGTTTTGGGGTGCAGGGGTATTTTTAGGGTTCAGGGTTTATTTGGGTTTTGGGGTGCCCAGGTAATTTTAGGGTTTAGGGTGGGTTTGGGTTTTGGGGTGCCCAGGGTAATTTTAGGGTTCAGGGTTTGTTTGGGTTTTGGGGTGCCCAGGGTAATTTTAGGGTTCAGGGTTTTATTTGGGTTTTAGGGTGCCCTGGGTAATTTTAGGGTTCAGGGTGGGTTTGGGTTTTTGGGGTGCAGGGGTATTTTTAGGGTTGAGGGTGGGTTTGGGTTTTGGGGTGTAGGGGTATTTTTAGGGTTCAGGGTGGGTTTGGGTTTTGGGGAGCACCATGTACTTTTAGGGTTCAGGGTTTGTTTGGGTTGTACGGGTAGTTTTAGGGTTCAGGGTGAGTTTGGGTTTTGGGGTGCCCAGGGTAATTTTAGTGTTTAGGGTGGTTTGGGGTGCAGGGGTATTTTAAGGGTTCAGGGTGGGTTTGGGTTTTGGGGAGCACCATGTACTTTTAGGGTTCAGGGTTTGTTTGGGTTGTACGGGTAGTTTTAGGGTTCAGGGTGGGTTTGGGTTTTGGGGTGCCCAGGGTAATTTTAAGGTTTAGGGGGTATGGGTATTGGGGTGGTAAGGGTAATTTTCGAATTTTGGGGGTGTATAGTTATTGGGATACAAAGGGTAATTTTTGGGTTTTAGTGGGTATTTAAAAAAAATAATATATATATATTATCTACTGGCGGTCGCCAGTAGATAGTTATAGTTAAAACCTATTATCCATAGGAAATCCGCGACATTCTATTTGAAATAACATTGGCGCCGGTTGACGAATCTTCGCGAAAGTTTCCAACTTGTTGGGGCGCTCCGGTCCGCTCCTATCCTGAAATTCTCGGGGTGATACGTCAAGCGGGGGCCGAGAAAAAAGGGGGTCCCAAAACGCGTTTTCCCCATTCATTTTTCCATAGGAACCTTTAGTCGCAGCTACAGCCCGAACTGCTGAACGGAATTACACCAAATTTGGCAAAGAGGTAGCCCTTGGTTCAGTGTCGTGCCTTTTGCTTAAATGGTGTAAATCCGTTCAGTAGTTCCTGAGAAAATCAAAAGTAAAGTCACATATATATCTGGGCGGAGCCTAACCACACATGTCATTGTGAGATCTGATTGGCTGTCAGCACTTCATCCTGGAATTGCTGGCAGCCATCTTGGGACCAATATAAATGATAGTACCTCATTGAAATGCATTGTAGTGAATAGAAGATTTTGAGGGTCACCAAAAGGAGAACTATAAAGGGTGATAACAGGCTTTAGTTACATTAGAATTTATTTGTTGATGGTACCATACTAATTTTAGGAATTGTGGTGTATTCTAAGGTGATTTTACCATGTGAAAAACCTTCTGCTGGGATATCATGAATCATGTTTGAGAGAACACTATTTTCTCATGCTTGTCCCATGGAGGTTTGGAAGGTGCTCCAGAAGCTAAAATGAGAGCATATTTTCTGTAAATTCACATTATCTTTCTCACTCATGTGAGAATGAAGTCTGACATTCTCAGTAAAACATGTACATCCAACAAGGGCAGAGACTGTCAGTTGATTCCTTTGTGTTCTACTGCAGCTTCCCAGAGTGTTCTAAAGAACAACTAGAGTGCTAACAGCCTTACTTATGACAAAAGTATGGCACACCTGAAGCCATCTTGATTGGAATAAACTGGTAACACTTAAACAATTTAATTTAAAAAGGAACAAAATGATGGGGTTCATTTTGTCATAGAAATTATGGTTAGTGCTGTAGAAAGAAAAATTAGGACATGTTTCAAGTGTGATCTCAAATATCTTCCTGTTATATTTCAACAGGAGCAGCCTGCCAGTTGATGCCTTTGTGTTCTACTGCAGCTTCCCAGAGTGTTCTAAAGAACAACTAGAGCGCTAACAGCCTTACTTATGACAAAAGTATGGCACACCTGAAGCCATCTTGATTGGAATAAACTGGTAACACTTAAAACATTTAATTTAAAAAGGAACAAAATGATGGGGTTCATTTTGTCATAGAAATTATGGTTAGTGCTCTAGAAAGAAAAATTAGGACATATTTCAAGTGTGATCTCAAATATCTTCCTGTTATATTTCAACAGGAGCAGCCTGCCAGTTGATGCCTTTGTGTTCTACTGCAGCTTCCCAGAGTGTTCTAAAGAACAACTAGAGCGCTAACAGCCTTACTTATGACAAAAGTATGGCACACCTGAAGCCATCTTGATTGGAATAAACCAGTAACACTTAAAACATTTAATTTAAAAAGGAACAAAATGAGGGGTTCTTTTTGAAATAGAAATTATGGTTAGTGCTGCAGAAAGAAAAATTAGGGCATGTTTTAAGTGAGATCTCAAATCCTCTTCTATTTCATTAGAAAATTCTGACATGCAGACTGAAACAATCACTTTCAATACCAGCAGCAGACTACCAGTTAACTCCCTGGTGAGCAGTAGCTTTACTCCAGTGATCTAATGAGCAACTAGTGTGCTAACATTCTGAATTTATGGCAGATGTGAGACATCTGAATGCCTTCTTGATGGAATCAAAGTAAAAAACTGAAAGCATTTCCTACTGAAGAGACTGCAGTAAATGAAGAAATTAGGAAACTTCATAACAAAGAAGTCTTCCAAGATGGCCACCAGTGAAAAAAGAGCCCAAATGTAGCACAAATATTACCCAGATGTAGCCCACATATAGCCCAATGACAAAAGTGTGCAAAACACTTTTTATTTTTAGTTTTTTTGCAGTTTTATGTAGTGCAGACTGGTCAGGTATTGGAGCATTGCATCTTAACCCCTTGACCGCGATCGGAATTCCGCTCGTGTGCTGGACATTCCGATCGCGGGTGGGGTCGTGACGAGCTCAGCTCGTCATGCGCACAGCGCTACCGCGCAGCATGACGAGCTGAGCTTGTCATGAGCACGGAAAGGGTTAAAACATGACCCCCCTACACTACAAAAACACCACTGCACTACCTTAAACCCTAAAACACTACCCCCAGCACGACCCCCTACACTACACAAGCACCACTGCACTATCCTAAACCCTAAAACACTACCCCCAGCACGACCCCCTACACTACCCAAACACCACTGCACTAACCTAAATCCTAAAACACTACCACCAGCACGACCCCCTACACTACCCAAACACCACTGCACTACCCTAAAACATGACCACCTACACTACACAAACACCACTGCACTACCCTAAACCCTAAAACACTACCCCCAGCACGACCTCCTACACTACACAAGCACCACTGCACTACCCTAAACCCTAAAACACTACCCCCAGCACGACCCCCTACACTACACAAACACCACTGCACTACCCTAAACCCTAAAACACTACCCCCAGCACGACCCCCTACACTACCCAAACACCACTGCACTAACCTAAATCCTAAAACACTACCCCCAGCACGACCCCCTACACTACCCAAACACCACTGCACTACCCTAAAACATGACCCCCTACACTACACAAACACCACTGCACTACCCTAAACCCCAAAACACTACCCCCAGCACGACCCCTACACTACACAAGCACCACTGCACTACCCTAAACCCTAAAACACTACCCCCAGCACGACCCCCTACACTGCCCGAACACCACTGCACTGCCCTAAACCCTGAAACACCAGCCCCTGCATGACCCCCTACACTGCCCGAACACCACTGCACTGCCCTAAACCCTGAAACACCACCCCTAGCACGACCCCCTACACTGCCAGAACACCACTGCACTGCCCTAAACCCTGAAACACCACCCCCTTCACGACCCCCTACACTGCCCGAACACCACTGCACTGCCCTAAACCCTGAAACACCACCCCCAGCATGACCCCCTACACTGCCCGAACACCACTGCACTGCCCTAAACCCTGAAACACTACCCCCAGCAAGACCCCCTACACTGCCCGAAGACCACTGCACTGCCCTAAACCCTGAAACATCACCCCCAGCAAGACCCCCTACACTGCCCGATCACCACTGACCTAAACCCTGAAACACCACCCCCAGCACGACCCCCTACACTGCCCGAACACCACTGCACTGCCCTAAACCCTGAAACACTACCCCCAGCATGACCCCCTACACTGCCCGAACACCACAGCTCTGCCCAAAACCCTGAAACACCAGCCCCAGCACGACCCCCTACACTGCCCGAACACCACTGCACTGCCCTAAACCTTGAAACACCAGCCTCTGCACGACCCCCTACACTGCCCGAATACCACTGCACTACCCTAAACCCTGAAACATCACCCCCAGCACGACCCCCTACACTGCCCGAGCACCACTGCACTGCCCTAAACCCTGAAACACCAGCCCCAGCATGACCCCCTACACTGCCCGAACACCACTGCACTGCCCTAAACCCTGAAACACCAGCCCCAGCACATCCGCCTACACTGCCCGAACACCACTGCACTGCCCTAAACCCTGAAACACCAGCCCCAGCATGACCCCCTACACTGCCCAAACACCACTGCACTGCCCTAAACCGTGAAACACCAGCCTCAGCATGACCCCCTACACTGCCTGAACACCACTGCACTGCCCTGAACCCTGAAACACCAGCCCCAGCACAACACCCTACACTGCCCGAACACCACTGCACTGCCCTAAACCCTGAAACACCACCCCGTGCATGACCCCCTACACTGCCCGAACACCACTGCACTGCCCTAAACCCTGAAACACCACCCCCAGCGCGACCCCCTACACTGCCCTAACACCACTGCACTAAACCCTGAAACACCACCCCCTGCACAACCCCTACACTGCTCGAACACTACTGCACTGCCCTAAACCCAGAAACACCATCCCCAGCACGACCCCCTATACTGCACGAACACCACTGCACTGCCCTAAACCCTGAAACACTACCCCCAGCAAGACCCCCTACACTGCCCGAACACCACTGCACTGCCCTAAACCCTGAAACATCACCCCCAGCAAGGCCCCCTACACTGCCCGAACACCACTGCCCTAAACCCTGAAACACCACCCCCAGCAAGACCCCCTACACTGCCCGAACACCACTGCACTGCCCTAAACCCTGAAACACCAGCCCCAGGACGACCCCCTACACTGCCCGAACACCACTGCACTGCCCTAAACCCTGAAACACCACCCCCTGCACGACCCCCTACACTGCCCGAACACCACTGTACTGCCTTAAACCCTGAAACCCCACCCCCAGCATGACCCCCTACACTGCCAGAACACCACTGCACTGCCCTAAACCCTGAAACACCACCCCCTGCATGACCCCCTACACTGCCCGAACACTACTGCACTGCCCTAAACCCTGAAACACCACCCCCAGCACGACCCCCTACACTGCACGAACACCACTGCACCGCCCTAAACCCTGACACACTACCCCCAGCAAGACCCCCTACACTGCCCGAACACCACTGCACTGCCCTAAACCCTGAAACACCACCCCCGGCACGACCCCCTACACTGCACGAACACCACTGCACCGCCCTAAACCCTGACACACTACCCCCAGCAAGACCCCCTACACTGCCCGAACACCACTGCACTACCCTAAACCCTAAAATACTCCCCCAGCACGACCCCCTACACTACCCGAACACGACTGCACTGCCCTAAACCCTAAAATACTCCACCCAGCACGACCCCCTACACTACCCGAACACCACTGCACTGCCCTAAACCCTAAAACACTCCCCCAGCACGACCCCCTACACTACCTAAACACCACTGCACTGCCCTAAACCCTAAAACACTACCCCCCGCATGACCCCCTACACTACCCAAATACCAATGCACTACCCTAATCCCTAAAACACTACCCCCGCACAACCCCCTACACTACCCAAAGACCACTGCACTACCCTAAACCCTAAAACACGACCTCCTACACTACACAAACACCACTGCACTACCCTAAACCCTAAAAACTTCCCCCAGCACGAACCCCTACACTACCCAAACACCACTGCACTACCCTAAACCATAAAACACTACCCCCAGCAGTACCCCCTACGCTACCCAAACACCACTGCACTACCCTAAACCCTAAAACACTACCCCCAGCAGTACCCCCTACACTACCCAAACACCATTGCACTACCCTAAACCCGAAAACACTACCCCCAGCAGTATCCCCTACACTACCCAAACACCACTGCACTACCCTAAACCCTAAAACACTAACCCCATTACGACCCCCTACACTACCCAAACACCACTGCACTACCCTAAACCCTAAATCTACCCCCAGCATGACCCCCTACACTACACAAACACCACTGCACTACCCTAAACCCTAAAACACTACCCCCAGCACGACCCTCTTCACTACCTAAACACAACTGCACAATGTTACAGGCGTTGCAACGCAGGCCTGTGGTGCTTACTGGAAGTAACTGGTGGGCTGGTTGGGCCCCAGGGACTCTCAGGATTCAAGGTGACCTAATCCCCCAACTTAAAACGCGCCACGGGGCGCGTTTGCACAGTGGTGAAGGGAGGGGGCGGGGCCTCAGGTGACAAGTGCGCAAACACGCCCTGTGGTGCATTTTAAGTTGGGGAGTTAATTCCCTTTGAATCCTGGGGGCCAACTAGCCCACCAGGTACCTTCAGTAAGCACAACAGAGGTGCGTTGCAGAGAGGTGAAAAAAGGTGCGTGGCCTCGGAACGCCTCTCTGCAACTCAGCTCTGTGGTCCTAACTGTAGGTACCTGAGGGGCTAGTTGGACCCCAGGGACCCTCAGGATTCAAGGGGACTTAATCCCGCAACTTAAAACGCGCCACGGGGGGCGTTTGCACACATGTCACCTCAGGCCCCCCCTCCCTTCACCACTGTGCAAACGTGCACTGGCTCTGGTTAGTCAGAGTCAGTTACCACCAGTACCCGTCTGAAAAAGTTGTGGGCACAGGATGATTTTGCAACAAGGCCTCTTTCTGCTCCTCTGTTGGTTCTTTCTGCACATCTTTTGCTTCTTTCTGTGCATTTTTTCTTCTTTCTTCACATGTCCTACCTCTGTTGGCATAGTTAGAAACTAGCATTTAAAAAACCTTTGAAATTCACTTAAAAACCATAGGTTTCAGTCACGTTATAGTTAGAAATTAGCATTTAAAAAACCTTTGAAATTCACTGAAAAAACCATAGGTTTCAGGCACGTTATAGTTAGAAATTAGCATTTAAAAAACCTTTGAAATTCACTGAAAAAACCATAGGTTTCAGGCACGTTATAGTTAGAAATTAGCATTTAAAAACCTTTGAAATTCACTGAAAAAACCATAGGTTTCAGACACGTTATAGTTAGAAATTAGCATTTAAAAAACCTTTGAAATTCACTGAAAAAACCATAGGTTTTAGGGACAGTTATAGTTAGTTGGACATTGCACTCGTACAAAACCCGTGAAATTCCCCTGTTATAGTTAGTTCAGCTAACTATAACTCGCGCCCCGCAATGCACTGCTGATGACGTCACATATTACATCACTCATGACATGGTCAGTGACATCACTGATGACATCACTGATGACATCTCAAATGACATCACTGATGACATCATCCATGTGATAATTTCATGCATCTTCTCACACCCTAATATAACTTTTGATACACCCACTCTAAATTACAGACTGCCATTCTCAAAACCATAGACACTCCAACACCAAAAACTACATACCCACTCACTGATTCTTAGGTCTACACACACATCCACTCACTCACCTGTACAGTCACTCATATTTACAGTCACTCAGTACAGGACTATCATATGCACTCATACATCTATATAAACACTCTCACACCGCCACTCATCCATAGAGGTACTCACACACCTAGTCAGTCATGCAAAAAATTAATCACACACCCATTTACTCACCTATTCAGTTATACACACACCAGCTCACTTACTCATACAAATACTAGCAAATTCTTACGCTCTTATACAATAACTGATACAAGCACACACGCATCCATACAGCCACTCTCACAATAACACACTCTCACTTATAGCCATTTAAATACTCTAACACACATATATACTGCCTTTTACATATGTAGTTACTCGCACATGTACCACTGAGATATACATTCACTCACTAACACACCCATACACACACTCACCCACCCAAGCAGTCCATCACAGATGCACTCTTGAAATCATGCACCCAGTGAATCACCCACTCACACATCTATGTATAGAGTCACACACACCCCACCCACACAAACACTCAGGCAGCCATACAGATACTCAGAGAACCAATCAATAACCCATATAGACACTCATGTAGCTATTCGCAAATCCATGCATCCACTTACACACCAACAAACAGACGGATACAGACATTCACACAGTTTAGTCACTAACCCATGCATTCAGTAAGATACGTTTAATCACTCACTTGTAGAGTCAGTCACTCACGTACTAAATCATCCATTCAGACACTTATACACCCACTCATTCTTCAATACGCCTTTCCCTATATATATTAAACATATTTAAACTTTACAGAAACACACAGTCACTGGATGATGTCATCAGTGATGTCATCAGTGATGTCATTTGAGATGTCATCAGTGATGTCATCAGTGATGTCACTGACCATGTCATGAGTGATGTAATATGTGACGTCATCAGCAGTGCATTGTGGGCGCGAGTTATAGTTAGCTGAACTAACTATAACAGGGGAATTTCACAGGTTTTGTACGAGTGCAATGTCCAACTAACTATAACTGTCCCTAAAACCTATGGTTTTTTCAGTGAATATATATATTATCTACTGGCGGTCGCCAGTAGATAGTTATAGTTAGGACCTATTTTCCATAGGAAACTCGTTTTTTGTTTTCTCAATATCTTTGGCGCCGGTTGACGAATCTTCGCGAAAGTTTCAAAACTCGTAGCCCGCTCCGGTCAGCTCCTGTCTTGAAAGTTTCGGGGTGATTCGGCAAGCGGGGGCCGAGACAAAAGGGGGGTCCCAAAACGTGTTTTCTCCATGTTATTTTCCATAGGAAACTTTAGACACGACTACAGCCCGAACTGCTGAACGGAATTACACCAAATTTGGCAAAAAGGTAGCCCTTGGTTCAGAAAGAGACCTTTTTGTTAAATGGTGTAAATCCGTTCAGTAGTTCCTGAGAAATTTAAAAAAAAGAGGTAAAAAAATGCATTTCCCATAGGAAACTTTAGACACGGCTACAGCTGGAACTACTGAACGGAATTACACCAAATTTGGCATAAAGGTAGCCCTTGTTTCAGAAAGAACTCTTTTTCTTAAATGGTGTAAATCTGTTCAGTAGTTGCTGAGAAAATCAAAAATAAAAGTTTCGATATTTAGAGGCACGGAGGATCCACGCACCCTCCCGACCACGAGCTTTATTCTAATTGGCTGTCAACACTCCAAACCAGGAAGTGTTGGCAGCCATCTTGTGACTCGGTAGAACTGAGTCACAAGAAAACAGAAAAACAATCGCGTAAAACAAGAAAAGGGGGCAGGGTAGAAACACCCTAACCCCCTAGGACTGCTTAGGGGGTCCCACAAGGACCCCCAGGGCCCATAAAAGCATTTTTTTTAAAAAAGAAATCGGCAAAATGTGCGCCGGATCCGGGCGCAAAAATAAAAAAAACGAAGCGCAGCCTCCTGCGCTTCGTTATTATTTAGCCCCCGGGTGGGCCAAGTCCCAGGGGCAATGTTTATATTGTGAATGGGGGGCCCAAGGGGGGCCCCCCAGCCCCGGGGACTGCCACCCCCCGGGGCTTTCTTTACATATTTGCGGGGGGCACATGGCCCCCCCGCAGCCCTGGGGACCGCCACCCCCCCGGGGCTTGTTTTGTTTTTAAATAAAGAACCTGTGTGGGGGGCTCCAGCCCCCCCACACGCCCTGGGGACCGCCACCTCCCCGGGGCACTAACTATGTAAATTCGGGGGTCCGTTACGGACCCTCGAGCCCCAGGGACCACCACCTCCCGGGGCTTTGCGAATGTTGGGAGGGGGCCGCGCAGCCCCCTCCTGGAGCCTGTGATGGCCCTGGGGACCACCACCCCCCAGGGCCAGCTCCTGCAGTGTCCCGGGGTGCCCACCCCCGGGACACTGCTGTTTGCTATGGCAGGACGGGAGCCTCACAGCTCCCGCCCTGTCATAGCAAACTGTGGTTTGGATTTTGGAAGAGAGAGCAGGAAACCTGCTCTCTCTTCCAAAATCCAAACCACATTGCTTTTCCACACGGGGAGCTGCATGTCAGTAGCTCCCCATGTGGAAAAGCAGTGCCGGCTCCCGCAGGAGGCGGGGAGCCGGCGGGACCGTGGGGGCATTGGGGCTCCCCCCACGGTCCCCAACGGAGAGGGCCAGCCCCAGGGGATGGGGTCCCCGGGGCTAGAAGTGGCCCGGGAGGGGGGCCACGCGGCCCCCCTCCCCTGTGTATTAAAAAAAAAAATAAAGGAGGCCAGGCCCCGGGGGATGGGGTCCCCAGGGACATATTTGGCCTGAGGAGGGGGGCCACGCGGCCCCCCTCACAAAAAAAAATAAAAAAGGATTGCCAGGCCCCGGGGGATGGGGTCCCCGGGGCCAGAAGTGGCCCCCCTCCCACCCAAAATAATTATTAAATAAAGGCAGACCCCGGAGGATGGGGTCCCCGGGGCCAATAGAGGCCTTAGGAGGGGGGCCATGCAGCCCCCCTTCCTATAAAAAAACAATATGTGTGGCCATGCCCCGGGGGATGGGGTCCCCGGGGCTGGAATTGGCCACGGGAGGGGGGCCCACGCGGCCCCCCTCCCATTTACATTTTTTTTTTTTTAAAAAGGGGGCCAGGCCCTGGGGGATGGGGTCCCCAGGGCACAAAAAAAGGCAAGAGAAGGGGGGCCACACAGCTCCCCTTCTTAAAAAAAAAGAAGAAAAAAAAAAGCTGGCATCGCGGATAGGCCCGCCCCCTCCCTGCAACACTCAGCAAACACGCCCTGTGGCGCGTTTTAAGTTGGGGAATTAATTCCTCTTCAATCCTGAGGGCCCCTGGGGGACAACTAGCCCACCAGGTATCTCCAGTAAGCGCCACAGGCCTGCGTTGCAGAGAGGTGGTCCAGGCCACGCCCCTTTTTACACCTCTCTGCAACGCAGCTCTGTGGCGCTTACTGGAGGTACCTTGTGGGCTAGTTAGACCCCAGGGACCCTCAGGATTCAAGGGGACTTTATCCCCCAACTTAAAACGTGCCACTGGGCGTGTTTGCACAGTGGTGAAGGGAGGGGCCGGGGCCTGAGGTGACATGTGTGGAAACACGCCCTGTGGCGTTTTAAGTTGGGGAATCAATACCCCTTCAATCCTCAGGGCCCCTGGGGGCCAACTAGGCCACCAGGTACCGCCAGTAAGCACCACAGGCCTGCGTTGCAGAGAGGTGGTCCAGGCCATGCCCCTTTTTACACCTCTGTGCAACGCAGCTCTGTGGCGCTTACTGGAGGTACCTAGTGGGCTAGTTGGACCCCAGGGACCCTCAGGGTTCAAGGGGACTTAATCTCCCAACTTAAAACGGCCACAGGGCGTGTTTGCACACGTCACCTCAGGCCCCCCCTCCCTTCACCACTGTGCAAACGCGCCCGTGGCGCGTTTTAAGAGGTAGTTTTAATCCCCCTGCCCTATTATGTACTAGGGCCTTACAGAGGAGGTCATGCTAATCACAGGGGTACCCCAACGCATAGTGTTCCCTAGTGTATGTAGGTGTTTTCACTGTATTCTAAGTGTCTTTTAGCATAGCACTGGCTCTAGGCCTGGTTAGTCCGAGTCAGTTACCACCAGTACCCGTCTGAAAAAGTTGTGGGCACAGGATGATTTTGCAACAAGGCCTCTTTCTGCTCCTCTGTTGGTTCTTTCTGCACATGTCTTGCTTCTTCCTGCACTTTTCTTCGTCTTTGTGGACTTCTGTTGCTTCTTTCTGCATTTCTTTTGCTTCTTTCTGTGCGTTTTTCTTCTTTCTTCACATGTCCTACCTCTGTAGGCATAGTTCGAAACTAGCATTTAAAAAACCTTTGAAATTCACTTAAAAAACCATAGGTTTCAGGCACGTTATAGTTAGAAATTAGCATTTAAAAAACCTTTGAAATTCACTGAAAAAACCATAGGTTTCAGGCATGTTATAGTTAGAAATTAGCATTTAAAAAACCTTTGAAATTCACTGAAAAAACCATAGGTTTCAGGCACGTTATAGTTAGAAATTAGCATTTAAAAAACCTTAGAAATTCACTGAAAAAACCATAGGTTTCAGGGGCGTTATAGTTAGTTGGACATTTCACTCGTACAAAACCATAGAAATTCCCCCGTTATAGTTAGTTCAGCTAACTATAACTCGCGCCCCCGCAATGCACTGCTGATGACGTCACATATTACATCACTCATGACATGGTCAGTGACATAACTGATGACATCTCAAATGACATCACTGATGACATCATCCAGTGACTGTGTGTTTCTGTAAAGTTTAAATATGTTTAATATATATAGGGAAAGGCGTATTGAAGAATGAGTGGGTGTATAAGTGTCTGAATGGATGATTTAGTAGGTGCGTGACTGACTCTATAAGTGAGTGATTAAACGTATCTTACTGAATGCATGGGTTAGTGACTAAACTGTGTCAATGTCTGTATCCGTCTGTTTGTTGGTGTGTAAGCGGCTGCATGGGTTTGTGAATAGCTACATGAGTGTCTACATGGGTTATTGATTGGTTGTCTGAGTATCTGTATGGGTGCCTGAGTGTTTGTGTGGGTGGGGTGTGTGTGACTCTGTGCATAGATGTGTGAGTGGGTGATTCACTCGGTGCATGGTTTCAAGAGTGCATCTGTGATGGGCTGTATGGGTGGGTGAGTGTGTGTATGGGTGTGTTAGTGAGTGAATGTATATCTCAGTGGTACATGTGTGAGTAACTACATATGTGAAAGGCAGTATATATGTGTGTTGGAGTATATAAATGGCTATAAGTGAGAGTGTGTGATTGTGAGAGTGGCTGTATGGATGAGTGTGTACTTGTATCAGTGATTGTATAAGAGCGTAAGAATGTGCTAGTATTTGTATGAGTAAGTGAGCTGGTGTGTGTATAACTGTATAGGTGAGTAAATGGCAGTGTGATTAATTATTTGCATGACTGACTAGGTGTGTGAGTACCTCTATGGATGAGTGGCGGTGTGTGAGTGTCTATATAGGTGTATGAGTGCATATGATAGTCCTGTACTGAGTGACCGTAAGTATGAGTGACTGTGCGGGTGAGTGAGTGGATGTGTGTGTAGACCTAAGAATCAGTGAGTGGGTATGTAGTTATTGGTGTTGGAGTGTCTATGGTTTTGAGAATGGCAGTCTGTAATTTAGAGTGGGTGTATCAAAGGTTATATTAGGGTGTGAGAAGATGCATCAAATTATCACATGGATGATGTCATCAGTGATGTCATCAGTGATGTCATTTGAGATGTCATCAGTGATGTCACTGACCATGTCATGAGTGATGTAATATGTGACGTCATCAGCAGTGCATTGCTGAGGCACGAGTTATAGTTAGCTGAACTAACTATAACGGGGGAATTTCTATGGTTTTGTACGAGTGAAATGTCCAACTAACTATAACGCCCTGAAACCTATGGTTTTTTCAGTGAATATATATATATTTAAATACATATATAAATATATATATATATTATCTACTGGCGGTCGCCAGTAGATAGTTATAGTTAGGACCTATTTTCCATAGGAAATCCGCAACATTCTATTTGAAATAACTCTTGCGTCGGTTGACGAATCTTCGCGAAATTTTCAAACTTTATGGCCCGCTCCGGTCCACTCCTACCCTGAAAGTCTCAGGGTGATTCGTCAAGCGGGGGCTGAGAAAAAAGAGGGGTCCCAAAACGTGTTTTCCCCATTCATTTTCCCATAGGAAACTTTAGACCCGGCTACAGCCCGAACTGCTGAACGGAATTACACCAAATTTGGCAAAGAGGTAGTTCTTGGTTCAGAAAGAACCCTTTTTGTTAAATGGTGTAAATCCATTCAGTAGTTGCGGAGAAATTAAAAAAATAAGAGTCAAAAAATCAATTTCCCTTAGGAAACTTTATGCAAGGCTACAGCTCGAACTGCTGAACGGAATTACACCAAATTTGGCAAAGAGGTAGTTCTTGGTTCAAAAAGAACCCTTTTTGTTAAATGGTGTAAATCCGTTCAGTAGTTGCTGAGAAAATCAAAAGTAAAAACACATATATATCTGGGCGGAGCCTAACCACACATGTCATCGTGAGATCTGATTGGCTGTCAGCACTTCATCCTGGAATTGCTGGCAGCCATCTTGGGACCAATATAAATGATAGTACCCCATTGAAATGCATTGTAGTGAATCAAAGATTTTGAGGGTTACCAAAAGGAGAACTATAAAGGGTGATAACAGACTTTAGTTACATTAGAATTCATTTGTTGATGGTACCATACTAATTTCAGGAATTGTGGTGTGTTCTAAGGTGATTTTACCCTGTGAAAAACCTTCTGCTGGGATATCATGAATCATGTTTGAGAGAAAACTATTTTCACATGCTTGTCCCATACAGTTTTGGAAGGTGCTCCAGAAGCTAAAATGAGAGCATATTTTCTGTAAATTCACATTATCTTTCTCAGTCATGTGAGAATGAAGTCTGACATTCTCAGTAAAACATGTACATCCAACAATGGCAGAGACTGTCAGTTGATTCCTTTGTGTTCTACTGCAGCTTCCCAGAGTGTTCTAAAGAACAACTAGAGTGCTAACAGCCTTACTTATGACAAAAGTATGGCACACCTGAAGCCATCTTGATTGGAATAAACTGGTAACACTTAAAACATTTAATTTAAAAAGGAACACAATGATGGGGTTCATTTTGTCATAGAAATTATGGTTAGTGCTGTAGAAAGAAAAATTAGGACATGTTTCAAGTGTGATCTCAAATATCTTCCTGTTATATTTCAACAGGAGCAGCCTGTCAGTTGATGCCTTTGTGTTCTACTGCAGCTTCCCAGAGTGTTCTAAAGAACAACTAGAGCGCTAACAGTCTTACTTATGACAAAAGTATGGCACACCTGAAGCCATCTTGATTGGAATAAACTGGTAACACTTAAAACATTTAATTTAAAAAGGAACAAAATGAGGGGGTGCATTTTGCCATAGAAATTATGGTTAGTGCTGTAGAAAGAAAAATTAGGACATGTTTTAAGTGAGATCTCAAATATCTTCCTGTTATATTTCAACAGGAGCAGCCTGTCAGTTGATGCCTTTGTGTTCTACTGCAGCTTCCCAGAGTGTTCTAAAGAACAACTAGAGCGCTAACAGTCTTACTTATGACAAAAGTATGGCACACCTGAAGCCATCTTGATTGGAATAAACTGGTAACACTTAAAACATTTAATTTAAAAAGGAACAAAATGAGGGGTTCATTTTGCCATAGAAATTATGGTTAGTGCTGTAGAAAGAAAAATTAGGACATGTTTTAAGTGAGATCTCAAATATCTTCCTGTTATATTTCAACAGGAGCAGCCTGCCAGTTGATGCCTTTGTGTTCTACTGCAGCTTCCCAGAGTGTTCTAAAGAACAACTAGAGTGCTAACAGCCTTACTTATGACAAAAGTATGGCACACCTGAAGCTATCTTGATTGGAATAAACTGGTAACACTTAAAACATTTAATTTAAAAAGGAACAAAATGAGGGGGTTCATTTTGCCATAGAAATTATGGTTAGTGCTGCAAAAAGAAAATTTAGTGCATGTTTTAAGTGAGATCTCAAATCCTCTTCTATTTCATTAGAAAATTCTGACATGCAGACTGAAACAATCACTTTCAATACCAGCAGTAGACTTCCAGTTAACTCCTTGGTGAGCAGTAGCTTTACTACAGTGATCTAATGAACAACTAGAGTAATAACATTCTGAATTTATGGCAAATGTGTGACACATCTGAATGCCTTCTTGATGGAATCAAAGTAAAAAACTGAAAGCATTTCCTACTGAGGAGACTGCAGTAAATAAGGAAATTAGGAAACTTCATAACAATGAAGTCTTCCAAGATGGCCACCAGTGAAAAAAGAGCCCAAATGTAGCACAAATATTACCCAGATGTAGCCCATATATAGCCCAATGACAAAAGTGGGCAAAACACTTTTTATTTTTAGTTTTTTTGCAGTTTTATGTAGTGCAGACTGGTCAGGTATTGGAGCATTGCATCTTAACCCCTTGACCGCGATCGGAATTCCGCTCGTGTGCTGGACATTCCGATCGCGGGTGGGGTCGTGACGAGCTCAGCTCGTCATGCGCACTAGCGCTACCGCGCAGCATGACGAGGCTGAGCTTGTCATGAGCACGGAAAGGGTTAAAACATGACCCCCTATACTACAAAAACACCACTGCACTACCCTAAACCCTAAAACACTACCCCAGCACGACCCCCTACACTACACAAGCACCACTGCACTATCCTAAACCCTAAAACACTACCCCCAGCATGACCCCCTACACTACACAAACACCACTGCACTACCCTAAACCCTAAAACACTACCCCAACACCACTGCACTAACCTAAATCCTAAAACACTACCCCCAGCACGACCCCTTACACTACACAAACACCACTGCACTACCCTAAAACATGACCCCCTACACTACACAAACACCACTGCACTACCCTAAACCCTAAAACACTACCCCCAGCACGACCCCCTACACTACACAAGCACCACTGCACTACCCTAAACCCTAAAACACTACCCCCAGCCCGACCGCCTACACTACAGAAACACCACTGCACTACCTTAAACCCTAAAACACTACCCCCAGCATGACCCCCTACACTACCCAAACACCACTGCACTAACCTAAATCCTAAAACACTACCCCCAGCACGACCCCCTACACTACCCAAACACCACTGCACTACCCTAAAACATGACCCCTACACTACACAAACACCACTGCACTACCCTAAACCCTAAAACACTACCCCCAGCACGACCCCCTACACTACACAAGCACCACTGCACTACCCTAAACCCTAAAACACTACCCCCAGCACGACCCCCTACACTGCCTGAACACCACTGCACTGCCCTAAACCCTGAAACACCAGCCCCTGCATGACCCCCTACACTGCCCGAACACCACTGCACTGCCCTATACCCTGAAACACATACCCTAGCACAACCCCTACACTGCCCGAATACCACTGCACTGCCCTAAACCCTGAAACACCACCCCCTTCACGACCCCCTACACTGCCCAAACACCACTGCACTGCCCTAAACCCTGAAACACCACCCCCAGCATGACCCCTTCACTGCCTGAACACCACTGCACTGCCCTAAACCCTGAAACACTACCCCCAGCAAGACCTCCTACACTGCCTGAACACCACTGCACTGCCCTAAACCCTGAAACATCACCCCCAGCAAGACCCCTAGACTGCCCGAACACCACTGCCCTAAACCCTGAAACACCACCCCCAGCACGACCCCCTACACTGCCCAAACACCACTGCACTGCCCTAAACCCTGAAACACCACCCCCAGCACGACCCCCTACACTGCCCGAACATCACTGCACTGCCCTAAACCCTGAAACACCACCCCCTGCACGACCCCCTACACTGCCCGAACACTACTGCACTGCCCTAAACCCTGAAACACCATCCCCAGCACGACCCCCTACACTGCACGAACACCACTGCACTGCCCTAAACCCTGAAACACTACCCCCAGCAAGACCCCCTACACTGCCCGAACACCACTGCACTGCCCTAAACCCTGAAACATCACCCCCAGCAAGACCCCCTACACTGCCCGAACACCACTGCCCTAAACCCTGAAACACCACCCCCAGCAAGACCCCCTACACTGCCCGAACACCACTGCACTGCCCTAAACCCTGAAACACCAGCCCCAGCACGACCCCTACACTGCCCGAACACCACTGCACTGCCCTAAACCCTGAAACACCACCCCTGCACGACCCCCTACACTGCCCGAACACCACTGCCCTAAACCCTGAAACACCACCCCGAGCACGACCCCCTACACTGCCCGAACACCACTGCACTGCCCTAAACCCTGAAACACCACCCCCTGCACGATCCCCTACACTGCCTGAACACTACTGCACTGCCCTAAACCCTGAAACACCACCCCCAGCACGACCCCCTACACTGCACGAACACCACTGCACTGCCCTAAACCCCGAAACACTACCCCCAGCAAGACCCCCTACACTGCCCGAACACCACTGCCCTAAACCCTGAAACACCACCCCCAGCATGACCCCCTACACTGCCCGAACACCACTGCACTGCCCTAAACCCTGAAACACCAGCCCCAGCACGACCGCCTACACTGCCCGAAAACCACTGCACTGCCCTAAACCCTGAAACACCAGCCCCAGCACGACCGCCTACACTGCCCGAAAACCACTGCACTGCCCTAAACCCTGAAACACCAGCCTCAGCACGACCCCCTACACTGCCCGAACACCACTGCACTACCCTAAACCCTCAAACACCAGCCCCAGCACGACCCCCTACACTGCCCGAACACCACTGCACTAAAGCCTGAAACACCACCCCCAGCAAGACCACCTACACTGGCCGAACACCACTGCACTGCCCTAAACCCTGAAACACCACCCCCTGCACGACCCCCTACACTGCCCAAACACCACTGCACTGCCCTAAACCCTGAAACACCACCCCCTGCATGACCCCCTACACTGCCCGAACACCACTGCACTGCCCTAAACCCTGAAACACCACCCCTCAGCACGACACCCTACACTGCCCGAACACCACTGCACTGCCCTAAACCCTGAAACACCACCCCCAGCACGACCCCCTACACTGCCCGAACACCACTGCACTGCCCTAAACCCTGAAACACCACCCCCTGCACGACCTCCTAAACTGCCGGAACACCACTGCACTGCCCTAAACCCTGAAACACCACCCCCAGCACGACCCCCTACACTGCCCGAACACCACTGCACTGCCCTAAACTCTGAAACATCAACCCCAGCAAGACCCCCTACACTGCCTGAACACCACTGCCCTAAACCCTGAAACACCACCTCCAGCAAAACCCCCTACACTGCCTGAACACCATTGCTCTGCCCTAAATCCTGAAACACTAGCCCCAGCACGACCCCCTACACTGCCCAAACACCACTGCACTGCCCTACACCCTGAAACACCACCCCCAGCATGACCCCCTACACTGCCCGAACACCACTGCACTGCCCTAAACCCTGAAACACCAGCCCCAGCAAGACCCCCTACAATGCCCGAACACCACTGCACTGCCCTAAACCCTGAAACACCACCCCCAGCAAGACCCCCTACACTGCCCGAACTCCACTGCACTGCCCTAAACGCTGAAACACCAGCCCCAGCAAGACCCCCTACACTGCGCGAACACCATTGCACTGCCCTAAACCCTGAAACACCACCCCCAGCAAGACCCCCTACACTGCCCGAACACCACTGCACTAAACCCTGAAACACCACCCCCAGCAAGACCACCTACACTGCCCGAACACCACTGCACTGCCCTAAACCCTGAAACACCACCCCCTGCACGACCCCCTACACTGCCCAAACACCACTGCACTGCCCTAAACCCTAAAACACTACCCCCAGCATGACCCCCTACACTGCCGGAACACCACTGCACTGCCCTAAACCCTGACTCACCACCACCCTGCACGACCCCCTACACTGCCTGAACACCACTGCACTGCCCTAAACCCTGAAACACCACCCCCAGCACGACCCCCTACACTGCCCGAACACCACTGCACTGCCCTAAACCCTGAAACACCACCCCCTTCACGACCACCTACACTGCCCGAACACCACTGCACTGCCCTAAACCCTAAAACACCAGCCCCTGCACAAACCCCTACACTGCCCGAATACCCCTGCACTGCCTAAACCCTGAAACACCACCCCCAGCACGACCCCCTACACTGCCTGAACACCACTGCCCTAAACCCTGAAACACCACCCCCAGCACGACCCCCTACACTGCCCGAACACCACTGCCCTAAACCCTGAAACACCACCCCCAGCACGACCCCCTACACTGCCCGAACACCACTGCACTGCCCTAAACACTGAAACACCACCCCCTGCACGACCCCTACACTGCCCGAACACTACTGCACTGCCCTAAACCCTGAAACACCATCCCCAGCAGGACCCCCTACACTGCACGAACACCACTGCACTGCCCTAAACCGTGAAACACTACCCCCAGCAAGACCCCCTACACTGCCCGAACACCACTGCACTGCCCTAAACCCTGAAACACCACCCCCAGCAAGACCCCCTACACTGCCCGAACACCACTGCCCTAAACCCTGAAACACCACCCCCAGCAAGACCCCTACATTGCACGAACACCACTGCACTGCCCTAAACCCTGAAACACCAGCCCCAGCACGACCCCTACACTGCCCAAACACCACTGCACTGCCCTAAACCCTGAAACACCACCCCCTGCACGACCCCCTACACTGCCCGAACATCACTGCACCTCCCTAAACCCTGAAACACCACCCCCAGCACGACCCCCTACACTGCCCGAACACCACTGCACTGCCCTAAACCCTGAAACACCACCCCCTGCACGATCCCCTGCACTGCCCGAACACTACTGCACTGCCCTAAACCCTGAAACACCACCCCCAGCACGACCCCCTACACTGCACGAACACCACTGCACTGCCCTAAACCCCGAAACACTTCCCCCAGCAAGACCCCCTACACTGCCCGAACACCACTGCCCTAAACCCTGAAACACCCCCCAACATGACCCCCTACACTGCCCGAACACCACTGCACTGCCCTAAACCCTGAAACACCACCCCCAGCACGACCCCCTACACTGCCCGAACAGCAATGCACTGCCCTAAACCATGAAACACCAGCCCCAGCACGACCCCCTACACTGCCCGAACACCACTGCACTGCCCTAAACCCTGAAACACCACCCCCCTGCACGACCCCCTACACTGCCCAAACACCACTGCACTGCCCTAAACCCTAAAACACTACCCCCAGCATGACCCCCTACACTGCCGGAACACCACTGCACTGCCCTAAACCCTGACTCACCACCACCCTGCACGACCCCCTACACTGCCTGAACACCACTGCACTGCCCTAAACCCTGAAACACCACCCCCAGCACGACCCCCTACACTGCCCGAACACCACTGCACTGCCCTAAACCCTGAAACACCACCCCCTTCACGACCACCTACACTGCCCGAACACCACTGCACTGCCCTAAACCCTAAAACACCAGCCCCTGCACAAACCCCTACACTGCCCGAATACCCCTGCACTGCCCTAAACCCTGAAACACCACCCCCAGCACGACCCCCTACACTGCCTGAACACCACTGCCCTAAACCCTGAAACACCACCCCCAGCACGACCCCCTACACTGCCCGAACACCACTGCCCTAAACCCTGAAACACCACCCCCAGCACGACCCCCTACACTGCCCGAACACCACTGCACTGCCCTAAACACTGAAACACCACCCCCTGCACGACCCCCTACACTGCCCGAACACTACTGCACTGCCCTAAACCCTGAAACACCATCCCCAGCACGACCCCCTACACTGCACGAACACCACTGCACTGCCCTAAACCGTGAAACACTACCCCCAGCAAGACCCCTACACTGCCCGAACACCACTGCACTGCCCTAAACCCTGAAACACCACCCCCAGCAAGACCCCTACACTGCCCGAACACCACTGCCCTAAACCCTGAAACACCACCCCCAGCAAGACCCCCTACATTGCACGAACACCACTGCACTGCCCTAAACCCTGAAACACCAGCCCCAGCACGACCCCTACACTGCCCAAACACCACTGCACTGCCCTAAACCCTGAAACACCACCCCCTGCACGACCCCCTACACTGCCCGAACATCACTGCACTTCCCTAAACCCTGAAACACCACCCCCAGCACGACCCCCTACACTGCCCGAACACCACTGCACTGCCCTAAACCCTGAAACACCACCCCCTGCACGATCCCCTGCACTGCCCGAACACTACTGCACTGCCCTAAACCCTGAAACACCACCCCCAGCACGACCCCCTACACTGCACGAACACCACTGCACTGCCCTAAACCCCGAAACACTTCCCCCAGCAAGACCCCCTACACTGCCCGAACACCACTGCCCTAAACCCTGAAACACCCCCCCCAACATGACCCCCTACACTGCCCGAACACCACTGCACTGCCCTAAACCCTGAAACACCACCCCCAGCACGACCCCCTACACTGCCCGAACAGCACTGCACTGCCCTAAACCCTGAAACACCACCCCCAGCACGACCCCTACACTGCCCGAACACCACTGCACTGCCCTAAACCCTGAAACACCAGCCCCAGCACAACCCCGTACACTGCCCGAACACCACTGCACTGCCCTAAACCCTGAAACACCAGCCCCAGCACGACCGCCTACACTGCCCGAAAACCACTGCACTGCCCTAAACCCTGAAACACCAGCCCCAGCAAGACCCCCTACACTGCCCGAACACCACTGCACTGCCCTAAACCCTGAAACACCACCCCCAGCAAGACCCCCTACACTGCCCGAACACCACTGCACTAAAGCCTGAAACACCACCCCCAGCAAGACCACCTACACTGGCCGAACACCACTGCACTGCCCTAAACCCTGAAACACCACCCCCTGCACGACCCCCTATACTGCCCAAACACCACTGCACTGCCCTAAACCCTGAAACACCACCCCCTGCACGACCCCCTACACTGCCCGAACACCACTGCACTGCCCTAAACCCTGAAACACCACCCCTCAGCACAACACCCTACACTGCCCGAACACCACTGCACTGCCCTAAACCCTGAAACACCACCCCCAGCACGACCCCCTACACTGCCCAAACACCACTGCACTGCCCTAAACCCTGAAACACCACCCCCTGCATGACCTCCTACACTGCCGGAACACCACTGCACTGCCCTAAACCCTGAAACACCACCCCCAGCATGACCCCCTACACTGCCCGAACACCACTGCACTGCCCTAAACCCTGAAACACCACCTCCAGCAAAACCCCCTACACTGCCTGAACACCATTGCTCTGCCCTAAATCCTGAAACACTAGCCCCAGCATGACCCCCTACACTGCCCAAACACCACTGCACTGCCCTAAACCCTGAAACACCACCCCCAGCACAACCCCCTACACTGCCCGAACACCACTGCACTGCCCTAAACCCTGAAACCCCAGCCCCAGCAAGACCCCTACACTGCCCGAACACCACTGCACTGCCCTAGACTCTGAAACACCAGCCCCAGCAAGACCCCCTACACTGCCCGAACACCACTGCACTGCCCTAAACCCTGAAACACCAGCCCCAGCATGACCCCCTACACTGCCCGAACACCACTGCACTGCCCTAAACCCTGAAACACCAGCCCCAGCACGACCACCTACACTGCCCGAACACCACTGCACTGCCCTAAACCCTGAAACACCAGCCACAGCACAACCCCCTACACTGCCCGAACACCACTGCACTGCCCTAAACCCTGAAACACCAGCCCCAGCACGACCCCCTACAATGCCCGAACACCACTGTACTGCCCTAAACCCTGAAACACCACCCCCTGCAGCACCCCCTACACTGCCCGAACACCACTGCACTGCCCTAAACCCTGAAACACCACCCCCTGCACCGCCCCCTACACTGCCCGAACACCACTGCACTGCCCTAAACCCTGAAACACCACCCCCAGCACGACCCGCTTTACTGCCCGAACACCACTGCCCTAAACCCTGAAACACCACCCCTGCACGACCCCCTACACTGCCCGAACACCACTGCACTGCCCTAAACCCTGAAACACCACCCCCTACACTGCCCGAACACCACTGCACTGCCCTAAACCCTGAAACACCACCCCCAGCACGACCCCCTACACTGCCCGAACACCACTGCACTGCCCTAAACCCTAAAACACCACCCCCAGCATTACCCCCTACACTGCCCAAACACCACTGTACTGCCCTAAACCCTAGAACACTACTCCCAGCACGACCCCCTACACTACCCGAACACCACTGCACTACCCTAAACCCTAAAATACTACCCCCAGCACAACCCCCTACACTACCCGAACACGACTGCACTGCCCTAAACCCTCAAACACTCCCCCAGCAAAACCCCCTACACTACCCGAACACCACTGCACTGCCCTAAACCCTAAAACACTCCCCCAGCACGACCCCTACACTACCCGAACACCACTGCACTGCCCTAAACCCTAAAACACTCCCCCCAGCACGACCCCTACACTACCCAAACACCACTGCACTGCCCTAAACCCTAAAACACTACCCCCGCATGACCCCCTACCCTACCCAAACACCAATGCACTACCCTAATCCCTAAAACACTACCCCCGAATGACCCCCTACACTACCCTAAACCCTAAAACACTACCCCCGCATGACTCCCTACACTACCCAAAGACCACTGCACTACCCTAAACCCTAAAACACGACCTCCTACACTACACAACCCCACTGCACTACCCTAAACCCTAAAACACTACCCCCTACACTACACAAACACCACTGCACTACCCTAAACCCTAAAACACTACCCCCAGCAGTACCCCTACACTACCCAAACACCACTGCACTAACCTAGACCCTAAAACACTACCCCCAGCAGTACCCCCTACACTACCCAAACACCACTGCACTACCCTAAATCACTACCCCCAGCACGAGCCCCTACACTACCCAAACACCACTGCACTACCCTAAACCCTAAAACACTACCCCCAGCACGACCCCCTACACTACCCAAACACCACTGCACTACCCTAAACCCTAAAACACTCCCCCAGCATGACTCCCTACACTACCCAAACACCACTGCACTACCCTAAACCCTAAATCTACCCCCAGCATGACCCCCTACACTACACAAACACCACTGCACTACCCTAAACCCTAAAACACTACCCCCAGCACGACCCTCTTCACTACCTAAACACAACTGCACAATTTGTTACAGGCGTTGCAACGCAGGCCTGTGGTGCTTACTGGAAGTACCTAGTGGGCTAGTTGGGCCCCAGGGACCCTCAGGATTCAAGGTGACCTAATCCCCAACTTAAAACACACCACGGGGCGCGTTTGCACAGTGGTGAAGGGAGGGGGCGGGGCCTCAGGTGACATGTGCGCAAACACGCCCTGTGGTGCGTTTTAAGTTGGGGAATTAATTCCTTTGAATCCTGAGGGACCCTGGGGGCCAACTAGCCCACCAGGTACCTTCAGTAAGCACAACAGAGTTGCGTTGCAGAGAGGTGAAAAAGGTGCGTGGCCTCGGAACGCCTCTCTGCAACTCAGCTCTGTGGTCCTAACTGTAGGTACCTGGGGGCTAGTTGGGCTCCAGGGACCCTCAGAATTCAAGGGGACTTAATCCCGCAACTTAAAACGCGCCACGGGGTGCGTTTGCACACATGTCACCTCAGGCCCCCTCCCTTCACCACTGTGCAAACGCGCCCTGTAGCGCGTTTTAAGAGGTAGTTTTAATCCCCCTGCCCTATTATGTACTAGGGACTTGCAGAGGAGGTCATGCTAATCACAGGGGTACCCCAATGCATAGTGTTCCCTAGTGTATGTAGGTGTTTTCACTGTATTCTAAGTGTCTTTTAGCAAAGCACTGGCTCTGGTTAGTCAGAGTCAGTTACCACCAGTACCCGTCTGAAAAAGTTGTGGGCACAGAATGATTTTGCAACAAGGCCACTTTCTGCTCCTCTGTTGGTTCTTTCTGCACATCTTTTGCTTCTTTCTGTGCGTTTTTTCTTCTTTCTTCACATGTCCTACCTCTGTAGGCATAGTTAGAAACTAGCATTTAAAAAACCTTTGAAATTCACTTAATAAATCATAGGTTTCAGGCACGTTATAGTTAGAAATTAGCATTTAAAAAACCTTTGAAATTCACTGAAAAAACCATAGGTTTCAGACACGTTATAGTTAGAAATTAGCATTTAAAAAACCTTTGAAATTCACTGAAAAAACCATAGGTTTTAGGGACAGTTATAGTTAGTTGGACATTTCACTCGTACAAAACCATAGAAATTCCCCCGTTATAGTTAGTTCAGCTAACTATAACTCGCGCCCCCACAATGCACTGCTGATGACGTCACATATTACATCACTCATGACATGGTCAGTGACATCACTGATGACATCACTGATGACATCTCAAATGACATCACTGATGACATCATCCATGTGATAATTTCATGCATCTTCTCACACCCTAATATAACTTTTGATACACCCACTCTAAATTACAGACTGCCATTCTCAAAACCATAGACACTCCAACACCAAAAACTACATACCCACTCACTGATTCTTAGGTCTACACACACATCCACTCACTCACCCGTACAGTCACTCATACTTAGTCACTCAGTACAGGACTATCATATGCACTCATACACCTATATAAACACTCACACACCGCCACTCATCCATAGAGGTACTCACACACCTAGTCAGTCATGCAAAAAACTTAATCACACACCCATTTACTCACCTATACAGTTATACACACACCAGCTCACTTACTCATACAAATACTAGCACATTCTTACACTCTTATACAATCACTGATACAAGTACACACTCATCCATACAGCCACTCTCACAATCACACACTCTCACTTATAGCCATTTATATACTCCAACACACATATATACTGCCTTTCACATATGTAGTTACTCACACATGTACCACTGAGATATACATTCAATCACTAACACACCCATACACACACTCACCCACCCATACAGTCCATCACAGATGCACTCTTGAAACCATGCACCCAGTGAATCACCAACTCACACATCTATGCACAGAGTCACACACACCCCACCCACACAAACACTCAGGCACCCATACAGATACTCAGACAATCAATCAATAACCCATGTAGACACTCATGTAGCTATTCAGAAAGCCATGCAGCCGCTTACAAACCAACAGACAGACGGATACAGACATTCACACAGTTTAGTCACTAACCCATGCATTCAGTAAGATACATTTAATCACTCACTTGTAGAGTCAGTCACTCACGTACTAAATCATCCATTCAGACACTTATACACCCACTCATTCTTCAATACGCCTTTCCCTATATATATTAAACATATTTAAACTTTACAGAAACACACAGTCACTGGATGATGTCATCAGTGATGTCATTTGAGATGTCATCAGTGATGTCATCAGTGATGTCACTGACCATGTCATGAGTGATGTAATATGTGACATCATCAGCAGTGCATTGCGGGGCGCGAGTTATAGTTAGCTGAACTAACTATAACGGGGGAATTTCTATGGTTTTGTACGAGTGAAATGTCCAACTAACTATAACTGTCCCTAAAACCTATGGTTTTTTCAGTGAATATATATATATATATATATATATATATATACATACTTACCTTAACCACTTTTAAAAAGTATATGCCTTTACCACGCATGCCTTTGCGTTGTAATGGTATGCGTGGTAAAGGCATATGCGATGTAAAAGTATGCATTGTGAAAGAAACGCGTTGTAACAGCACTTGCGTTGTTACAAATGCGTTGTGATGGTATGCGTGGTGTTCATATGCGGGGTAACATCATATATTCCTCGGCGCTACTTAAAAAAAAAAAATAATAATAGAAAAATAAAACGTAACTTGCCTCCACCACCGACGAGTCCCACGTCTTCTCTCTTGCTCGCCTGTTTCCGACTCCAGGTTGGAACAGGAAGCAGGCAGCCAGGCTCCCACCCCTAAGCCAATCACAATGCTCCAATGGAGCGTTGTGATTGGTCTGAGCTCCGTGACATGGTGCTCAGCCTGGGGCTGCAGGGGTGGGCATGTTCTCCATGCAGGCTGTAATGCAGCCTACATGGAGAACAGGGGAGTGCGCATGACTGGTTTGGGCGGCCCGAGAGGGTCGACCAAACAGTCATTGGGCACAGGAGTGCCTACCAATCCTCCCCTGCAGCTCCACCCCACCCCCTCAGGCACTGCCGCAGCAGGAGGAAAAAAGAAAATGATAATAACATTCCGTGAGTATAATTTTTTTACTTTCTTTGCTGCTCCTGGCAGTGGGGCGACGCTCCTCCGCCCTAGCAGAGAAGCCGCCACTGCCTGTCCAGCCCTGGTTTTCACAGTCTGGAGTGAGAGGTCTTTACGGCCTGTGGTGCCTGTGCTCGCTGTAGCTTCCTTAGGGAACCTGAGAATGCATCATACCCCTGAATAGGTATGTTTCCTTTGACCATTGGAGTGCACCATTACATTCATTATGTGAACACCCCAATAAAGGAGTACCACGTGCCTACAATTTACCGGGGAGAGAGCACAGCTCCAGGACTGAAGACACTCAGGCGTAGGCGCTTAGATTTTTTCTTTAAGGAACAGGGCAAATGATGCCCAGCATGCAGCACATTTCTCAGACATAAAGACCGACATTTGTTGGGCCCTGCACATTGTACCACCACATACGCCCTGTTCACCTCATTTTACTGGGCAGAGCCCTGAGGATGCCAAGAGCTAGATGTACAAGAAGAAGATAATGAAATAACATGTTCCTCTTAATTATAATTGAAAAAAAAATGTAACAAAAGGATTTGCCTACGCTATACAGCTATTGTCTAATTCAAAAATACACGATTATGTCATAACATTAGCTTAGTTTGACACTGTAAAATGTGTTGATTTATTTACATATTTTCTAAATATGAATAACTTCTGATAACCTTTCAGCAAGCACAATACCAAATGTAGATAATATTTATCCCTCACCAGGTGGCAGTATAACAATTCTTGTTTTTACTTTATACTCACAATTGACGATTTTTCTCTCCAACTTGCATTTCAGAAATGCTGTCCACACAATGTGCAGAGTACAGTAGATAATAAGAAAGCTTTTAGAGTAAAGGTTACAGGGAAAGATCAACATTGGGGCATTACAGTTTGGGCATACATTTAAGGCATTCCTGTAAAATCAGATGAGTTCAAAACATATTTTTTATATTTTATTCTATTATTTAATTTCCTTTCTTCATGAGTTTGTATAGCGCCACCATTGCGCCATTTTTGTAACTTCAAAGCGCTTCGCGACCGTGAAGAATGCAGAGCATTAAATGGAAAGGTCTGGAGAGTAAGAAAAGAATGTGGGAGAGGTGTATGAATTTGCAGATGTGGACTAAGACGAAGGTAGTAGCTATAGGTGGAGTTTCAAAGTATACATTTTTTGTCATTAACTCTTCACTCTTCGTCTAAATTAATTCAGCATGAAACAGACGGGCATATTATCAAGGGCTCATCACCGCTTTAGCGGCACTTTTTTGCCGCTAAAGTGGCGATATTTTTATCGCCCTATTAGCAAGCTGTCGCTAACAGGCGTTAGCGACAGCTTTCTGGCGATCGCGGCCGGAATTTCCATTGCCTTGCATGCCAGCGATACTTTTCGGTAATGACATGCAAGGTAGGCGTTCCCTCTCAAAATATCACAAAAACTCACACTAACACCACTGCGCCCTATTATCAAGGATAGCCCGGACCCGCGAAGCGATAAAAAAACTCGCGCTAAGGCCCGTTAGCTGCAGGAACTTAAGACCAGAAAAAATCAGGTCTTAAAAATGGTGATAACACTTGGGGCCTCATTAATGCAGCTTTTGGTGCAGGACAGCGCTGCAAGCAATGTTGCAGCGCTGCCCTGCGACAAAACTGCAGTGCAGGAATGTGCACAATCAATAAGATAGTGCGCATTCCTGTGCCCCAGTCAAGAAAAGTGTTGCTGCGCTGTGACAAGACAGCGTTGCAACACTTCTCACTACGCCCTGCTTGCGACAGCATGGATGCGCTGTAATCACTGGACAGCGCTCCATGACGCAAGTAATGACAGAAACGCCAGGAATCCTGACGTATCTGCCAGCGCTAAAGTCACGCATTGCAGCAGTCGTGTCACAACCATGACGCAACTCCAGCAATGCATGGGGCCAGCCTATCCCTGTGGCACTGCCTCACCCTCACACCTGCCATCAGGCAGGCGGAAGGCACTGACGCAGTGCTGTTCATGAGGGTTGCCCGAATGTTGGCGCTGTTGTAGATCCATCGGTGGTGGTTGCGCGCTGTGGTGTCATCGTCTGGAAGCATAGGTGGAGTGTTGGTGCGGAGGGAGTTGACGAGATGTTCTTCGGTGGCCTTGATCCAGCTGCGAGGGGGTGCAATGATGGCGGTGACGTCCGGTGGGCAAGGTGAAGACGTGATGTTACCAATGATGGTCAGTCCAGGAGAGTCCGGTGTTGTGGCTGCAGTTGAAGTGCACGCTGGCGGAGGTGATATGCTCGACCATGTGTCCTGCCATGTGGCTTGTTGCGGTGACTTGCTGCTTGCGTCTGATGTAGGGGACCTTCCCCATGAGGGGGTGGTGTCCTGCTCACTGGGGTTGTCCAGGTGGAACTTGAGTACACCGAGTAGGATGTCGTCGGTGGATGGGAGACCCTGGAGGTCTACAATGGTATTGGAGAATGGGGGCCATGGCCCGGGGGGCCTGCACTTGAGGGTGCCGCAGAGGATGTTCTTGGGCCTGGTCCGGATCTTGGAGTTGCCGTAGTCCATGGTCACCCTTGGGTCATTAGAGTGCGTGGTCAGTCGGAGTGAGCTTCTGTAGGTGATGGCAATGCCTCCTCTCTGGCAGTCGGGGTGCTCCTTTCGGGTGATACTGCAGCCGTCAGTGACGGCGATGGCGATGTCTGGTCCGGAGCAGAGGTTGGTCCTGGCAGGCGAGGTGGTGTCCAGGTCTGATGGCGAGGAGGCTGCTGGCGTCGTATCGGTGGAGTGTCCAAGAGGAATGATCCTTGGTGCTGAGCATGGTCCTGGGGCAGACGGACGCAAACGGCCTAGCCTATGGTTGCATTTGCCACGGGAGACGACCATTACAATGCAGGCAGTACATCCTGAACAACGCAACTCTGACAACGCAGGTGCCTTAACATGGCATTGGAATACAACGCTTTGTGGGGTCAGTAATGGGGTAATTTAAAGTTTTCGGGTGGGTATGGGTTTTGGATGTAAAATATGAGAAATGGGGTGTGTTTTGGGGTAAAATATGAAAAATGGGGTGTGTTTTGTGGTAAAATATGAGAAATGGGGTGTGCTTTAGTCTCAAATGAGATCTGTGGGTGTGTTGTGGGGGCTCAAAAAGGAATTCCAGCCTTCACGGTTGGGTTTGTGGTGCAAAGGTCAGTTTTGGGTTGCACTCACTGAAGTGGGAACAGTGATCTTAACGTCTCCGCTATGCAACACCTACTCTCCTGTTGCAGTGCGCCTAGTATTAGTATGCATTGGAATGGAATGCAATGTTATGGCATGCGTCGCAATTACGTATGTGCCTTTGGCACACGAGTGGTACGCCCGCTGTGCATGGGTGCACAGCGGCCACCATTGAGAAGTGCGGGGGTGGGCTGGACAGCTGTGAGGTTGTAAACGCCGGAAAGACCACTGGATGGTGCGTGGATGCGGGAATGTATGTGTGAGCGGGTGTTGCTAAAAGTTTAATGAGGGAAGTCTTACCTCGAAGCCGTGTCCCATGTCTTCATAGCTCCTGCTCTCCTGCGTCTGCTACCAGGAAAAGGAAGTAGGCAGCCAGGCTCCCTCCCCTGAGTCAATCACAATGCTGCGATGCGGTTGTGGGATTGGCAATCGGCAATGGGACAAGTCATGCAGCCATGGGTGGAGGGGTGGGCATGTTCTCCATGCTGGCTGTAATTCAGCCTGCAATGCGAACAGGGAAGTGCACATGACAGCTTTGGGCAACCTGAGTGGGCCGGACAAACAGTCATTGCACACTTGAGTGGGCATGCCAATCCGCCCATGCCCTGCTCCATGTTTGGAGCAGTCCTACCCACCCTCCCACCCCCTGAGGATACATAGCATGATCACATCAGTTAGTAATCACTTGTTTTTCCCTTTTCAATCAGTTTTTTTGGCTTCTCTGAGCCCGCACTTCCCGCCGCTGCTGCCCCTGCGGCCCCGCACCCCTGTCCTCGCACATTCCCGCATCCCAGATGATCGTTCCTCTCCCCTCCCCTACTAATTAGCGGCTGCTGCGCGGTCACGCAGCAGACGCGCCTAAGGCAAACCCGTCTGCGTCCATCCGTTACCCCACCTCGACCAGTGCCAGGAACCCTGGATCTCGAGCCAGCCACTTCTACAGCTCAGCCACCCTCCACGCACTCAACCACAGAAATCTCAGAGACTGAGAGCAGGCCTCGCCAAACACGACTCACGGCCAGTTCTCCTGCCTCCACTGCCGCCAGACCTTAACCACCACCCGGCCTCCAACACAGCCGACGCCAGCGTCGCAGCCAGAGAACTCCACACTTGGATCTCCAACTGCGCATACAAGCTCGCCCAGCTACGCAAGCCCAACAAACAGTGCGCCAGGAAAGCCGCCTGGTTCACCACCGCTCTCCAAGAAGCAAGACGCACCTGCAGATGCCTGGAGAAGAACTGGAATAACACCAAGACACCCGAGATCTACACCACCTACAAGGACGCCATGACGGACTACCACAACCAAATCCCCAACAACTCCACCAACTCCAAGCAACTCTTCAAGGTCATTCATGAATTCACCAACCCAAGCAGCGAAGCCACAGACATCACCCAGTCCCAAGACCTCTGCAAAAAGTGTGGAACCGACTACCACCACAAGATGAAAACAACTCTACAACAACTTTGCCGACCATCCACCAGACGCCACAGCCGGCCCCCCGACACACCAGCCAGCCCACCATCTCCGCCTGGATGCGGTCACAGCCGAATACATCGCCTCGACCATGAAAGGCATCCACTCGGGGCCCCCACCGACCCCTGCCCTCCTCACATCTACCACAGCACCGAGATCGTCCTACTCCCCGCCACAGACGACATCTGCACCCTCCTGGATCAAGGCCACTCCGCAGCCCTCATCCTACTCAACCTCTCAGCGGCCTTCGACACCGTCTCCCACCGCACACTAGTTGCCAGACTACACGACTCCGGCATACAAGGAACAGCCCTAGACTGGATCCGAACATTCCTCACCGGAAGAAGCACCAAAGGATCAGGCTGCCACCCTTCCTCTCCGATCCCAAGTCAATCACCTGCGGAGTCACACAGGGGTCTTCTCTGAGCCCGACCCGCTTCAACATCTACATGGCCCCCCTAGCCGCCATTGTCCGACAACACGGCCTCAACATCGTATCCTACGCTGATGATACCCAGCTCATCCTCTCCCTCACCAAAGACCCCACCACCGCCAGACTCAACTTCCAGAAAGGAATGCATGACGTCGAAGTCTGGATGACCAACAGCTGCCTGTAGCTCAACGCCGAGAAGACAGAAGTCCATGTCCTTGGAACCACCCCTTCAGCATGGGACTACACCTGGTGGCCGCCACCCTCGGAAGCCCACCTACCCCCTCGGACCATGACAATAACCTCCGCATCATACTCAACTCATCCCTCACCATGAACCAACAGGTCTACACCATCACCTCCAGCTGGTTCGACACCCTACGCATCCTCCGCAAGACCTTCAAATGGATCCCCCCAGAGTCAAGGAAGACAGTCACCCATGCACTCATTACCAGGAGACTGGACTATGGAAACGCACTCTACGCCGGCATTCATAAGTCCCTACTCCACAAACTCCAGGCAGTACAGAACACTGCCGCAAGACTCGTCCTCGGCATCCCCCGGCACGAACACATCAGCCAACACCTACGTAGACTCCCCTGGCTCCCCGTGGAGTAAAGAGTCACATTCAAAATCCTCACTCACACCTACAAATGCCTACACAACAACGTAACCATATACCTCAACGACAGAATCAACTTCCATGTACACAAAAGAAACATCTGATCTTCAAGACTCGCACTGGCCAAAACCCCACGCATCCACAGAGCCAGAGTAGGCGGAAGTTCCTTCTCCCACATTGTATCCAAGACCTGGAACGAGCTACCGGCAGACATCAGAGGTGCCCCCTCCCTGAACACCTTCAGGAAGACCCTCAAGACCTGGCTCTTCGGCTAACATATCTGCGCCCCCCCCCCCCAGTGCCTTGAGACCCTCATGAGTGTGTGGCGCACTTACAATTCCCCTGATTGATTGATTGATTGAGTTGTCATCATGTGATGAATGTTCCTCTTCTGCACTGCTTGCGGCGGTGAGGCAACGCTCTTCCGCCATAGTGGATAGAGACGCCACTGGGGGTGTGTCATCTACGTGTGATAGGCATGAGCGACTCACCCCCCGGCCCTCCTGCGCTATGCTTCCCACCTTCTCCTTACCTGGACATTGACACCGTGGCGCAATCCACTGCACTCGCTCCAAATCTGTGACTCAGCCAGCAGGAGCCAGAGTCAGGTGTGATTTCACTGGGCTGAGTACAGCAGTCACCGCGTAGTCCACTGGTGGACCTTGCGATGCAGTTGATGCAGCGGGGCTCCCTTAGGCGTGTAGTTGCAGGGCTCAGACCACACAAGTTCGGCGTAGCACAGGGGCCTCACCCTCCACAGCGTACGGCCAGCCTAACATCATCCGGCCTGTGATGCAGGGAGACAGCACCCACCATTGGTAATCCCCTCCGTGCACCCCGGTGTAGTGGTGGATTGTAGTATGCAATGCAGACCTCACTACATTGGTGCACAGGATCACCTCTGCCATGGACTGCTCCAAGGTGCGCAAGGCGGTCTTCTCACACATGTCAGCTACGTGGCTCCATGCGACCTGCCAGACTTCACCACCAGGTACGGGTGATCGACGCGCATCAATGTCTCCCACCACGGCTCATCGACTCCACAGCTCCTCCACATCCCACTCCAGGCTCCAGACGCAGGTCCAGCGAGGCATCCGGGCTCCAGACGCAGGTCCAGGGAGGCATCCAGGCTCAAGACGCAGGTCCAGCGAGGCATCCAGGCTGCAGACGCAGGTCCAGGGAGGCATCCAGGCTCAAGATGCAGGTCCAGCGAGGCATTCAGGCTCCAGACGCAGGTCCAGCAGGGCATCCAGGCTCTCATCCTGGTCATCCTGGATGTTGGGTGGCTTGAGGGGGTTGTTGATGTGTGCTGCACTTGGCCCTGGCAGCTCCAATCTGCATTGAACTTTTTTTTGGGCATCTTTTCTATGGGAGGTGGACTGTTAGGCTATTTTTTAAGTTAGAGGGAAGAATCACTCATGTTGGGCTGCCTAACGTGAGTTTTCTTATCGCTAATGGGCTTATCGCAACTTTTTTAACGTTAGCGCGAGGATTTTTATCGCCGTCCCGCTAATTTTATCACCGGACATTTCAGCCGGTAAGAGAAACTATCGCCTGTTAGCGGCGTGTTGTTAATACGCCGCTAACACGGCAATCATTACCCGAGGTAGACGGCGATAAAAAAAGTCACGCTAACGGCGGTTAGCGATATTTATCGCCACTTCTTGATAATATCCCCCAGAGTGTTTATATCAGAAACCAATCTGAAATGTCCTTTCCTCACTTCTATGAGATTTGCCAACCCAACCTGATGAAAAGACTCGACTTCACTAAAATAACTTCTAGTACACGGTGATCCAGTAATCTTTAATCCACAGAAACATTATTAGTTCAATGAAGTGTTTGTATTTCACAGTTTCAGAACAAAACTAGTTGCATGTGTAGTAGGTAAATAACCATGGCAAAATTTCCTTTGCGCTGCCATAATATTGTGTAATTTCAGGCATTTTTCATTACAGATATGATCGCATTACGTTTAGCAGACTTAGGGCCTTATTTGCAAACTTTTGACACACGGCAGCGCAGCAGGAAAAGGGCAGGAATGCGCTGTATGTACAACATTTCTGTCCTTCTCCACTGCGCCGGGGCCCAAACAGCAGTCGTGTTCCAACGCAGACACTCTTGCATCATATTGCAAGGGTGCCTGCGTTGCGGGGATGATTGTATTTGTGCAGGAAGGGACACCTTCCTGCACACAAACAATCATTGATGGCATTTTCCTCTTTCTTTGCGTGCTGCAGAATGCCCCTTTTCAATGGTCATGTGAATGTGAAAAAAGCTTCAAGAAAATCAAGCATGCAATTGAAAACGCAACTGAAATAGCATACTATGATCTGAAATTGCAGACGGAGGTTGTTGTTGATGCGAATCCAGTGGGGTTGGGTGCCATTCTTGCCAAGCACACTGGATATCCCAATGCCCCAAAGCATATAGTGGCTTTTGCTAGCTGGAGTTTGTCAATGACAGAACTTGCTTATTCACAACCCAAAAAGAAAGCCTAGCTTTACTGTGGGCTTGTGAACATTTGCATGTGTTCCTGTATGGAAAACATTTCACAGTTGTCACTGACCATCAAGTATTGCTCACCATTTTCGGCAATTCTAAGCCAAGATGCCACCTCACGTTGAGAGGTGGGGGTTGCGATTGCAGGAGTATGATTACACGATTGGGCATTGTCCAGCAAAAGATCAAAACCCTGCGACTACTTCTCGCATGTGCCAATACAGTGTCATGGCACTTCTTCTAAAGCGGGTGATGCCTATGTTAACTTCATTATAAAGTCCGTTACCCAAGCTGCCATATCAATTGGACAAATAATTGTTGCTGCGAGTACTGACAAGGATTTGCTAATGCTCAAAGACACCAATTGTGTCGAACACATACTCAACCTCTTCATGATGACCTTGAATACCAGAAATTCAAAAATGTGCAAGAAGAACTTTCATTTACTCCATAAGGCATCATCTTACAAAGATCAAGAATTGTCATACCCGAAAGTCTGAGACAACAAGTTATTAAACTGGCCCATGAGGGACACTGTGGGGTTATTACTACTAAGCAAGCTTTACGGGACAGAATGTGGTTCCCCCATCTTGATGAAAGAGTTGAAAAAGAGTTAAAGGCATGTTATTTATGCAACAGTTTGTCATCTAAGACAACCCCACATCCATTAAACATGTCTGATCTCCCAAAGCATACATGGGGAAGAAGATTGCAATTGATTTCTGTGGACCTTTTGACAATGGACATCATCTACTAGTGATTGTTGACGAATATTCCTTTTTTTCCTCTGATGGAAGATCTGTTGTCAACTACTCATGGCAGAGTCATTCAGAGAGTAGAAAGTATTTTTGAAACTTGTGGTGTTCTGTCTATTTTGAAATTTGACAGTGACCCGCCTTGCAATAGAATTTAAAGACTTTCTTTCTCATTTAAATATCAAGCATAGGAAAAGCACAACTTTCGGGCCACAGGTGAATGGTGTGGTCGAGCAATTTATGAGTACCCTCAAGAAGACCATTCAGCACGCTGGAAAAGCTTAACTCAAATCAGTTCTTCAGTCTATGCTTCATGTATACAGGTCAACTTCCCATTCTACCAGGGGTGAGAGCCCTGCCACCTTAATGTTTGAGCGAGCCATGAGAACCAAAGTGCCACAATGGACCACTGAGAGTTCTATTGACCTTGATAAACTTCAAACCATTGACTCACAAACGCAAAATGAAAACCTATGTGGACAGACGTCGCTGTGCTCGAAGCACTGTGTTCAACAGAGGAGTCCAAGTCAACATCAGTCAGAAACCGAAACGTAATTCTGATACTCGTTTTGAAGCTAACCCACTGATGGTTGTAACCTGTAAAGGATACATGGCAACTGCTCACCGTCCTGGAAAGTCCATTAAACAAGATTCTTCACATTTGAAGCACCTGCCTCAATCTTCGCTAAATCCTGATGTCAGGAGTGAGACTTGCCTACCTGAGAATCTAGAGAGCCCAATGCCTGTACCGATGTCTCTGTCACCAATGCCAGTCTTGGACATTTCTTCGGTATCTCCACGGCCTCAGATGACTAGATCTGGGCGACTGATTCGAGCACCAAAACAACTTACTGAAGAGTTGTAATGCACATGTATTATTGGTACTTTTTATTTAACAAAGGGGTGAGATGCAGTGTCTTGTAAGTTAGAGGTGACTGGACTCTTTTAGTTACTGATGGACTCCATAGAACAGTGAGGTATGTGCGTGGGTGGGGTGATAGGATTAATGATGTAGAATGTTCAGTTAATGGTTACACGCTGAGGAATAAAGATGTGTAATACCAAGCTCCGTGTGTGACATGATCATTTAGCAAGAACCCAGGCTGGGGTAGGACGCTACAACCATTATTGCTGGGTCTGGTACCAGTTAGAATCATCTCCTATAACATTCATTTTACGGATTATCCCAATCTCCAAGTTAGGAGGTGTTCACCTGTATCGACATGGAAAAGGCCTTTGACACCATCACTTGGTAGTAAATCTTCTCTGTTTTAAGAGGGGAGCTTATCCCACAACCAGCAGAGTCAATAAGTGCATTGTGACCAGCGCCCATTAGATTATAAGGCTTTCCATGGGGTTTGTTGTTCTTGCCACGTTGGCTTTGATGGAGCAAGGTCTCGTAAGAAAGAGACTTGCTCGGAGGCAATCCACTCGTTTAACTCATTAACAAGTTATTAATCATGTTTATGAATAACTAATACGCACCACATGAACACGCGGGTTAGTGAAGCTTGCCTATGGGTGTACTAATGCGGATAACAATGAAAAACGGACTAATACCGCTTTAAACGGGGAAACTGTTTTGCGCATGCGTCAACTACATCTACGTAGTGTGACGAGGTAACGCTTGGAGGGAAATTCTAGCGCATGAGCAGAAGACACTAAAATAGAGTCTTGAAGACTCGCGTGCATGGCATCTGCTTAGCTGAAATGAAAACAAGCTATTTTACTAATGCTAATGCGGGAAAATTATTAATAAATGAACTGGGACAGAGTAGAGGTGGGAGGTATACAGTGTGACCATTTATTTGTGAAAATTAATATTTGTCTTTCTGACTTTATTATTAGTGCGTATTTGGGCCTCTCACGCATAACTGAATTGAGCTGAGTAATTCAAAGACTGCGCATGTCCACTGAAAGTTAACCCGGAATGATGACCTAAATGTTGAATGGGGGCCAAGGTCGCAAATGATGTGCCCTGGGAACGGACGGTGAAAAGTTCAGCGAAGAAGACTCTTATTCATAATGTTAATAAAAATGTTGCAAGTAAAATGTGAATGTGTATGGGAACTCAATACATGAATAAAAATTAAGGGGATGGGTTTGCGAACAATAGTTGAACTGATTTTAATGACATGTAAGCATGGTGTGATGGAACTTCCCCCCTTGCCTGACCAATCATATTTCGTATTTTTACGATATTGAAACTTTAGTGGGTGGAACATGAAGAAACGAAGGTATAACTAAGGTAGCTTTAGTTAGTTAGGGAGAGTTTGTGATGCTGAAGGAGTAGGGGACGATAGAGGAAGGTCCAGATGCTGTGAGTCGGAGATGCTGTTGCTGGGAGAGATGCTGTGAGATGCTGATGAAGAACCGAATGCAGAACCTGAAGCATAACTTTCTATTCTAACTTAATTGGGTTAGATCAGAAGATCGCAGAAGAATCTCGAGGAGGAAGAGAGTGTCAGAGAGGGGTGCGGCGCAATCGTCGGTATTCTAGAGAGGTCAACTATCCTGTCCTGAAGTCTTTGTCTCCTGACCTATCCCGGGGGACCCTTACCAGCCCTTTGGCCAGGGGTTGGTCTTTCACACCATTCTTTGTAACTATAATTTCACGTTATTTGCAGATGTTCTTTTCTCTCTGTCCTCTCCCTTTCTGAGCATTAATTATTGTATGAGTTCGAAGTATATGATTGATGTTTAATCAATTGAATTTTCTCTCCTAAGAATGATGGTGACTGCACTGTATTTTGAAATGGTTCACATGCATTTAATTTAGATAAAGATTTAAACCTTCCTGAGTCTGTGATCATTTACTTCAAATAAAAGAATAGTTAAGGGCTATGTTAATTATCACCATCAACTAGTTCAACTAATGTTCCATCGACCAGAGGAAAGAACTTTATGATCAGTGAAAGGTTAGTTAGGAAAGATTAAATAACTAATCTTGAATATTATGAAAAATCTATAAAACTTTGACACTCCAGCGGTTTACTCAATTGTGTGTTTTATGGGCCCAGGTGAGCATATGGTAGTGGAGTATCTGTTGTTGGTATACCGCTGGATCAGTTTTCTGGTAGCAGAGTTATGGTTATTATTGACTAGTTTGGTGATAAATATTGATTATTGATTCATGTTTAACAAAAGAGTTAGTGTCTTGTTTTATGTTGTCTAGAATCCCGGGAAAATGAATAGCGGGTGGTGACAGAAGACATACTGCAGTGAGGTTACTCGTCTGTTGGAATAATACTGAGTAGCTACGTAGGGCTGGCAGTATTAAACTAGGGACTATTTCGTATAAAAGTAGAGTGCGAATGATAGCAAAAGGGGTTCGCTGGTGAAACTTTGGTCTCATTTCCCAATACGGGTGACACTGAAGAAGTAACAGGTTCTCCTGGGCTTGAATGAAGAGTAAACAGGGGTTTTACTCGCAGTAGAAGAAGAGTAATTCTGAAACTCAAGAACAAGTTGAAATCTATCCTTTTGTTTAGTGGAACAGACAGAGTAGCGAATGTTTTTATGTTGTTATTAACGAAGAATTTAATGAAACAGTATTAAGAAATAAGTTTTCGTATTACCTTGTGAAGGGAGGGTCAGTCGCAGGAGTTATACTGACGTCACAGAGAGCTGCGCTGGGATTGGTTGAAACAGCGGGCGTGAGACAGAAGCAGATTGTAAAGGAGGGGTCAGTAGTAAGGAGCAATACTGACGTCACAAAAGGCCGCGCTGGCATTGGTCAGAACACGAGCGTGAGCCTGAGTCTGATTGGTTGATAGATAGAAGCCACACTAGGATTGGTCGGAAAAGAATTGTATGTTGAGTCCTGATTTGACTGCGGGTGTGAGTCGTGCTGACATAGGCCGAGACGTAGGTAATAGAGCTAGAAGATATACGGAAGACTCTTTCCTATATCGACCGTCTGAAATGTTCGGAAGACCAAAGAGAATGACATTAATGAAGAAAATTAAAAATTTCTTTAAGAAAGACAAGCCTGTAATGACTAGAGAGGGAATTCCTATTCCGCCACCCAAAACACCTTCTTCCTTTATGATGATGGAGAAAGGATATCACACGTATGTATGGTTGGAGAATTGGGTAGAGTATACTAAAGGTGATGGTGTTTTGGCTTTTCCGGAGCATGGTACTTTTAATTTAAAGATAATTCAGAATTTGAGAGTTAGAATGAATATGTTAGAACCAAATCCTAGAATGACACAGTATGAAGCTTTGGAAGAATGGGAAATTGAGGCATTTGATCGTGAAAAATACAGAAGTGGTCGGAGATTTAGAGGATTTTTGCCTAGATATCCGTATGAGTCAAGTGGAGATCAAATGAAGCGTTGGAGAAGAGCTGTGGTGACCGAGGGTTTATATCCAGTATTAATGGCTGAAGAACAGTTAGGAGGAAAGTGTAAAGAAAAAACGAAACACATGAATACGACAGGATATGGCGAATCAGATGATGAACTATTAGAGTATATTTTTATTAAAAATCCTCCACCGTACCAAGAAGCACCTAGTAAGGTCACCCCAAGTGCACCAGTGATAGGAATGCCTTTAACTCCACAAATTTTACATGATGTGTCACTTAATAGGGTGTTGCAGGATAATGAGAGAGAAGCTTTAAATAAAACTAGAGAAGAATTAGTTCGGAAAGTAAGCCAATTGAATTTAAATGCCGAAGCTTTGACAGTACCAGTGACTATTGGTCCTGTAATCCCATTATATGGAGATAAAAAGACTTGCCAGAAACCTCAAACTGTGACAATTCCGTTAAATAGTCCCAGAAAAGAAGTAATAATTACGGATGATCAGGCCAGTGAAAGTGAATCAGTTATTTCATTAATGGATCTCCCGAATGTAGAACATTTAACTGAAACTCCGAAGAGAATTATACCTGCAAATTTGAGAGAAAAGAGATCTTTGGTTCCTATAGGAACTGGAGGTTCAACAGCAGTTACCCCTGAAGATTTAGAGAGATGGGCACAGGAAATAGAAAATCGAAACCCACAACCAAAGATTCTAGATATCAGTAGATTGAAAGTAGATTTGGAAGAAATGATAGCTGGAAATGTGAGCATAGAAAAATTGAACGTTTATAATGATGAGGAGTTGTTGTTCTTATGTAAGAGTATAACCAGAAGAGCAAGAGTATTTCATGAGAAATTAACAGAAGTTGCCTCAGAGATTGGAATAGATATAGGTAAATCGAAATTATTGCAGAGACCATATCGAGTGGAGTTTACTGATAAGGATTTAGAAAGCGTAAATGCTTCTGGTAAGAGACTACAGATAAAAGAGTTGATGAATATTTTGCAAAAATGGGGAGACATTGACAAATGGAGAATTAGATGGATAAGAAAGAAAGAAGAAGTACAAGCGAGAGAAGCATCATCTGCATTTCCAGTGAGAGAATCAGATAAGGTTGAGAAAATGTGTCCAATGAGAGAAGTTCCTGGTGGTGGATAAGTTCATGTCCCTTGGAGTAGACAGGATATTTTGTCATTTACGAATGATTTTCCTGATTGAGAGAAAAACCAGTTGAATGGTATAAACAGGTGGAAAGATTTGTGAAGGTTTCAAAGGTTTTGTTGAAGGATCTGGATGGTTTGTTTGATATTGTAGTACCTGCTGATTTATGGACAGAGTGTAAGATCACAGTTGATTGGCCAAATGAGGAGTATGCTAGAGACTCGAAGACGGGAGCACCCTCAGAGGAGGTGATGAAGAAATATCACCAAGTAATTACTTTCCTGAAAGGGAAAATCCCTCCTAAAGAAACAGATTGGGTAAAAATAGATAGAACAACTCAAGAGCCAAATTAGTCCGTACATGCATATTATGAGCGGTTACTGCAAGTGTTTAAGCAGTATAGTGGTTATGAGAATATTGGTGATAAGGATATGGGACATTTTGTGTATCGGTTTGTGTATGGTTTGAAACCGGAGATTAGTCAGATGATTCAGCAGCACATGTTGTGTTGGCAAAGTAAAACGATTGACGAAATTTTGAAATATGCCAAGTATTGTGGAGATGACATTGAGGCAAGACCTAGAAAACTAAAAGAGAAAATGATGTGGGCACAAGTAAAATTGGCAGAACAGCAGGAGAATAAATTAAATACCCAGACTGATAATCAGGTAAAAGAGCAGAGTCAGAATGATCAAGCGGCGAATGGTGGTAAAGTAAGAGGACGAATGAATAGAGAGGAAGCGAAGAAGAAGTTTCCTTGTCATGCGTGCGGAAAGCTTGGACATTGGAAGAACGAGTGTAAGAATATCCAGAATAATAATGGGCCAAACCAAAATTGAATTCCACAGATGCAGAATGAAGTACTTATGAATCAGCCGCAGCAGGTAGTTACTCCACAGTATCAGGTGCCACCAGCTCCTATGCCAAACTTTGTGAACTCTCAAAAGTACAGTGCGAACACCGGATTTCATGGAGAAAGTGGTAAGAATAACAGAGTGGTTACACAGTGTTTTTTGCAGAATTATGAAGAAAATTCGGACTACGTGCAATGACTGAGCCTGAGGGGGGAGGAAGAGGAGTGCGTGCTTGGCGCATCCTTGCCGGTAGATCAGACAGGTCCATTTGTTGAAGGGAAAGTGGAAGGTAATGATATCACTTTCCTGTTGGACACTGGTGCTACCCGGTCTACTGTGAGAACAGAAGACATCCCAAACCAACCCCTCTCAGGAGAATCTACCCAAGTTGTAGGAGTGTCGAATCAACAGATTAGAACCCCAATCACAAAACCAATGGAGGTTCATATCGGAAATTTTAAAGATATGCATCAGTTTGTAGTTTGCGATTCCAGTCCAGTAAATCTGTTGGGAAGGGATCTACTGTGCAAAATGAACTGCACGATCTACTGTACACCAGATGGTGTCGCTTTCCAAACCCCTGATGAAGATGTTATATACAAAATGATGCTAGCTAAGCAAGGTACAGAAGTAGACGAGATGTTTTCATTGATAACTGAAAATGAATTGCCAGAAGAGTTGAGAACCACAGTGAATCCAGAAGTGTGGGATTTTACAGGAAAAGATATAGGGCTGATGTCAAATGTAGATCCAGTTAAAGTGACGGTGAAAGAAGGTGCAGTTTATCCAAACATACGACAGTACAAAATGAGTCCAGAAGTGAAAGCAGGAATTGTTCCAGAAATTGACCGAATGATTAATCAAGGCATTTTAAAAGAGATAATGGGTAGTCCTTGTAATTCGCCAATAATGGGACTTAAAAAGCCTAGCAGAAAATACAGGATAGTGCAGGACTTGAGAAAGATCAACAAAATTGTAGTGCCTTGTTGCCCAGTAGTGCCAAATCCAGCAGTGATCCTTTATCAGATACCCTGGAATGCAGGTTGGTTTACAGTAATTGATTTGTGCCAAGCATTCTTTTCTATTCCTTTGCACCCAGACAGCCAGTATCTTTTCGCCTTCCAGTTTGAGGATCGTATTTTGGCATGGTGCCGAGTTCCTCAAGGGTACACAGAGAGTCCCTCAATTTTCAATCAGATACTGAAAATATGTCTGGAGTCATTAGTTATGCCCGGGAAATCAGTTCTGGTTCAGTACATTGATGACCTATTGGTGGCATCAAAAACACGAGAAGATTGTGTCACCGACACAATTGCATTACTGAACCATTTGGCCGAAGGAGGACACAAGGTGTCTCCAGAAAAATTGCAGTTCTGTCAACAAGAAGTTAGATATTTAGGCATAAAATAGAAAGAGGAGTTAGAAAAGTGACACCGGAAAGAATAAAAATAATCAAAGAAATGCAGCTACCTCAGACACAGAAGGAGATGAGAATGTTTCTGGGAGTGGTTGGGTACTGTAGGCAGTGGATAAATAGCTTCTCCATGCTAGCAAAGCCATTGATACAATTAACTCGGAAAAGAGCAAAAGATCCAATTGATTGGAATGATGAATGTTTGGAATCCTTTGTGAAACTACGAAACTGTCTTTGTGAGGCCCCTGCTTTGGGCATGCCTGATTATTCAAAAGAATTTGCGCTGTTTTGTTGTGAGAGAGAAAATTGTGCACTTTCAGTTTTAACACAGAGACATGGATTGAGCTGACGTCCAGTGGCATATTTCTCTGCCACCTTGGATCCAGTGGCCTCAGCCTTACCTGGCTGCTTAAAAGCAGTAGCTGCTACATGTATGAGTCTGGAGCAAAGTGAGTCAATTGTGATGGGACATCCCATAAAAGTTTACGTTCCACACTCAGTTGAGATTATTTTGACAAGAACGCGAACACAACATCCCACTCCTAGTCGGCTGACTAAGTATGAAAGAGTGATTTTGGGAGCAGAAAATGTGACAGTGATAAGATGTACAATAATGAATCCTGCCACATTATTGCCAGATCCAGGTTGTGAAGAAGTGAAAGATGAGATTGATCATGATTGTCTGGATGTGACTGAATTGTGTACTAAGCCCCGCCCAGACATAAAGGAAACACCATTGAAGGAATCTGATCATGAATTGTTCGTGGATGGGTCATGTCTAAGAACAGAAGGAGGAGGGTTAAGTGCTGCGTATGCTGTATGCAAGATAACAGGGGTAGTTGAAGCATCCTGTTTACCAGGAGTCAAGTCTGCACAAGTAGCCGAATTGGTGGCCTTAACAAAGGCATGCAAAAAGGGGGAAAATTGGAGAATAACCATATTTACGGATAGTCAATATGGTTTCGGGGTTGTGCATGATTTTGGCCAATCCTGGATGCAGAGGGGATTTATGACTTCTTCAGGATCTCCTATCAGAAATAGTAAAAATGTAAAAGATTTGTTGGAAGCATTACAATTGCCAAAATAAGTAGCAGTTGTTAAATGCGCTGCACATCAGTCAGGAAATGACTATGTGACGGCCGGTAATAGATATGCAGACCAAATTGCTCGATACTGTGTAAGAAATACAAGTCAATTAACAGAAAAATTGAAACGGGTGAAACCAGCTGCCAACTTATGTTTTTCTCAGTTCCAGAAAAATGGGATGAGGTCAGACAGTTACAGGAAGAAGTTGAGGAAAAAGAAAAGGAGATCTGGATAAAATCAAGTTGTACAAAAAGGACAGAAGATGAAGTGTGGGTGTACTTAGATGGCAGACCAGTCATGCCAGATTGTCTACTCTCTCAAATGGCAAGAGTATATCATGGGACAACACATATTGGCAGGGATTCGATAATCAGATTATTTAGACAGAGTTGGTACAATCCGAAGTTTAGGGTAGTCGCAGAGAGCCTTTGCCAAAGATGTTTAATCTGTCAGCAGCAAAATTCAGGCAGGAAGACAGTGGTTAGTTGGGGAAAGATTGGAAAGGCAGAAGGAACCTTCACCAGACTGCAGTTAGACTTCATTGAGTTGCCTCCTTGCAATGGACTGAAGTATGTACTTGTCATAGTGTGCCTGTTCTCGAGATGGGTAGAGGCATACCCCACTAGAAGAAATGACAGTCTCACAGTTGCTAAACTATTATTGAGGGAGTTGATACCTCGTTTCGGTTTTCCAGTCACTTTGGAATCAGATAGGGGACCTCATTTTAATAATGAGATAATTCGATTAATCTGTGCTGCATTTAACATTGAACAAAAACTGCACTGTGCTTATCGTCCAGAGGCTTCTGGAATAGTTGAACAGCTTAATGGCACAATCAAATCAAGATTAGGGAAGGTGTGTGCATCCACAATGCTGAAATGGCCAGATGCATTGCCTCTTGTACTGATGGGTCTCAGAGGTATTCCTGACAGAAAAACAGGATTGAGTCCACATGAGGTACTCATGGGAAGGGCAATGAGACAAGCATTTATTCCTGGAAATAAATTGATGAATATAACTGATGATCTGGTGTTGGACTATTGCAAAGGATTGGCTGAAATGGTGCGTTCTGTCTCTCATCAGGTTGGAGAAGATGCAGTTGAAAGGCAGCCAGACCAAGCACATGATTTGAATCCTGGAGATTGGGTGTTAGTGAAGAAACATGCAAGGAAGTCGTGTCTAGCACCCAGGTGGGATAAACCACGTCAAGTCATACTAGTCACTACCACAGCAGTGAAGTGTGCAGGTTTACCCAATTGGATTCATGCTAGTCATACCAGAAGAGTTCCGAGCCCATCTGAACAACAAGAGCAGCCACTGACTGAACAAGCTGAGACGTCAGAAGTTGAAAGTTGTGAAGCTGAAGAATCTAGAGTAATAGATTCTGAAAGACAACTATATGACGAACAGCCAAGTACAAGTCAAGAAGAGTGGATACCAATGATTGAAATACCTGATGCTGTTGTCGAAACAAGAAGAACAACTGAATTAAAGGGACAGGAAGGTAGAGAGGAAAAGTCAGGGAAAGAAGAACACACTCAGGTAGAAATAAAGAAAGTTATTCAGAAACCTGAGCAGGGTAAGATAGATCTAGAAGAACAAGTTCAGGCAGAAGAAGATCAAGTTGAAATAAGACCTGAACAGGATCAGACAGATCTAGAAGAACAAGTTCAAGCTGAAGAAGAACAAACTATAATAAGACCTGAACAGGTACAAGTAGAAGAAGATCCAAATACAGAAAATACAGAACAAAGACAAGTAGAAAGGGAAGAAGAACAAGAACAGATTGTGCCCAGATTAAGTGAAAATAAAAGAACCTTAAAAGAAGACAGAGAAGGTGAAAGTGCAGTTCAGGTCAAAAGAGTTAGAAAAGGAGGCAATTGGCCAGAAGGAGTGAAGAGACTAAGATATTATCTAAGAAAATCAGAAAAGAAACCAGAGCAAGTAAATGAAATTACGAGTCAGACACACTCTAAACAAACTTTAGTAAAACTTACACGAAGAAGCCCAAGATTGAGAATTCTGAACAGAAAATACAAGGCCCCTGAGTGGACCTATGTTATTTTAGAAGAATTTGAAAACTTAGATTTACGAGAAGAACCAGAAAGAGTTCATGTTGCACAGATTGATGAAAACAAATTAAGACCTCCTTAAATTAAAAGACTGGATTTTAAGAAAAATTAGACAAAGGAAGAAAAGAGAAGAGAAATTTTCTCTGATTTAAAATGGCAGAAGTTAAAGCTACTGAAAGACCGAAACGAAGTTTAAAAAGAAAATGTTTAAGATTTTGCTTATGTAGTATTATATTAGTAGTATTAGTATGGTTATTTCTAACAATAGGAGTACCTTTGTTGATGAAAACAAGTAACAAGAATAGTACAATTACTAATGAGAAAGTAGATAGAATAAAGGGAACTAAAATAGAAATAGGGGTAGAAGATGAGATAAACTATCATAATGAATCAGACAATGATTCGTCTTTAAATGTGTTTACTAAATTGTTATTTCAGTATGTTAATACGATGAAGATTAGTAATTGTTATGTTTGTATGAAGTTACCCTCGTCAGTGTCAGAAGGGGTGACTTATCACCATATACCTTTAACATATGGTGTATCATGTAGTGTTTTATCAAGTTTATTTTACATAACAGGGAAACTTCAGTATTTTTATTCAAACTTAGATGTAGTATTTTCAGAACTGCCTATTAGAAAGAATATGAATCCAGTGATTAGTAGTAAAAAAGCACAGTTCATGGGTGAATTCTTCTTAACAATGAGTTCAATAGATATAGCTCAAGCACACAAGGATAACTTAACATGTATATTACGTGAAGAAGAAAAATAATTTTTGAATTTAGTAGAAGAAAGGAGACAGGATTTAATAAAGAAAGCTGCTGAACAGAAATCCCAGATACCTCCATTGGCAGAGAAAGAGGGAATTTATGCAAAGGGCGAAGCTCATGCTGCGATGTCCCTAGACCTTGTGAAAAGGGGAAAATTCTGCCTCCATAGGTTAAAGACAGATTTTAATAACAATTTCATTGGTTCCAGTGAATGTGAACACAACTTCCTAATTTTAGGAGGGTGGGGACTAAAAGGGGGAACCGATCCTCTATTTCCAGGAGTTTATTATGTATGCGGGAATAATGCTTATTATAGGTTACCTGCAAGATGGTGTGGGAGTTGTTATTTTGGAATAGTTTTTCCAAAAATCTACCATGTGGACAGAATCAATGGAATCAATGGAATATCTAATGGACTAACACAGAAAAGAAGAGCTAGTTTTTCAGAAATAGTAGGTGATATATTTAGTGCATTGATACCCTTAGTTGGAGTCATTCTAAATTCACGTTAAATTTGCAAATTGTCAACCATAGTTGATCGTCTTTCCACAGATACTGCCAGAGGATTCTTAATGATTAATACAGAGATGGTTGCAATAAGGTCTATGGTTTTACAAAATCATCAGGCTCTTGATATTTTATTGGCAAAAGAGGGCGGAGTCTGTGGTATGTTGAAAATTCAACATTGCTGCACTTATATTCCGGACAAAAGTAAAGAAATTAAAGGGTTTATTGGAAATATTACAAGAATGCATAATGACTTGACCCAACTGGAGGTTGACAGTGTATGGGGAAGATTAACAAAGAGTATAACATCAATAGGGAATTGGTTTACTAATTTTGGAAAGAGTTTTCTAGGTCAAATAATATTACCAGTAGTTGTGATAATGACAATAGTAATGACAGTAATGATCACATGTAAATGTTGCAGAAGCAAGGGAAAAATAAGGATACATACAGAGAGGGAAGGAAAGGGAAAGAAACGAAAGAGGGAATATGAAGAAATTCAGTTAGAGGAAATGAAAGGAAAACTATACAAAAAGATGAAAGATTTAGAAGGAAAAGAAGTAACTGACAAAGTGATGAGAGGAGAAGGAGAAAACTGAGATTTGCTAAAGTTGGCATCTAGGAAGGGATGGGTAATTTTGTGATGGCTCAAAATGCCATCAGAGAGCGGATTGATGGAGCAAGGTCTCGTAAGAAAGAGACTTGCTCGGAGGCAATCCACTCGTTTAACTCATTAAGTTATTAATCATGTTTATGAATAACTAATACGCATCACATGAACACGGGGGTTAGTGAAGCTTGCTTATGTGTGTACTAATGCGGATAACAATGAAAAACGGACTAATACCGCTTTAAACGGGGAAACTGTTGTGCACATGCGTCAACTACATCTACGTAGTATGACGAGGTAACGCTTGGAGGGAAATTCTAGCGCATTTGCAGAAGACACTAAAATGGAGTCTTGAAGACTCGCGTGCATGGCATCTGCTTAGCTGAAACGAAAACAAGCTATTTTACTAATGCTAATGCTGGAAAAGTATTAATAAATGAACTAGAGTAGAGGTGGGAGGTATACAGTGTGACCATTTATTTGTGAAAATTAATATTTGTCTTTCTGACTTTATTATTAGTGCGTATTTGGGCCTCTCACGCATAACTGAATTGAGATGAGTAATTCAAAGACTGCGCATGTCCACTGAAAGTTAACCCGGAATGATGACCTAAATGTTGAATGGGGGCCACGTTCGCAAATGATGTGCCCTGGGAACGGACGGTGAAAAGTTCAGCGAAGAAGACTCTTATTCATAATGTTAATAAAAATGTTGCAAGTAAAATGTGAATGTGTATGGGAACTCAATACATGAATAAAAATTAAGGGGATCGGTTTGCGAACAATAGTTGAACTGATTTTAATGACATGTAAGCATGGTGTGATGGAACTTCCCCCCTTGCCTGACCAATCATATTTCATATTTTTACGATATTGAAACTTTAGTGGGTGGAACATGAAGAAACGAAGGTATAACTAAGGTAGCTTTAGTTAGTTAGGGAGAGTTCGTGATGCTGAAGGAGTCGGGGACGATAGAGGAAGGTCCAGATGCTGTGAGTCGGAGATGCTGTTGCTGGGAGAGATGCTGTGAGATGCTGATGAAGAACCGAATGCAGAACCTGAAGCAGAACTTTCTATTCTAACTTAATTGGGTTAGATCAGAAGATCGCGGAAGAATCTCGAGGAGCAAGAGAGTGTCAGAGAGGGATGCGGCGCAATCGTCGGTATTCTAGAGAGGTCAACTATCCTGTCCTGAATCCTGTCCTGAAGTCTTTGTCTCCTGACCTATCCCGGGGGACCCTTACCAGCCCTTTGGCCAGGGGGTTGGTCTTTCACACCATTCTTGGTAACTATAATTTCACGTTATTTGCAGATGTTCTTTTCTCTCTGTCCTCTCCCTTTCTGATCATTAATTATTGTATGAGTCCAAAGTATATGATTGATGTTTAATCAATTGAATTTTCTCTCCTAAGAATGATGGTGACTGCACTGTATTTTGAAATGGTTCACATGCATTTAATTTAGATAAAGATTTAAACCTTCCTGAGTCTGTGATCATTTACTTCAAATAAAAGAATAGTTAAGGGCTATGTTAATTATCACCATCAACTAGTTCAACTAATGGTCCATCGACCAGAGGAAAGAACTTTTTGATCAGTGAAAGGTTAGTTAGGAAAGATTAAATAACTAATCTTGTATATTATGAAAAATCTATAAAACTTTGACACTCCAGCGGTTTACTCAATTGTGTGTTTTATGGGCCCAGGTGAGTATATGGTAGTGGAGTATCTGTTGTTGGTATACCGCTGGATCAGCTTTGTTTTTTTTTCTTTTTCTTCTCATCTTCGTATTCTGCATCTTCCTTTCCCCCATTCTTTTTGGCTTCTTTCCTGATTGATTAATCACAGTTCCTGCAAAAATTTGTCGGCCTGCTGGTGCTTGGTCCAGGAGTGTTTGGTCTTCCATCTTCCAACACATCTCTTTCACTTAATTCACTGTTACTCATGCCTTGTTCTTTCTCCATGGTCACACTAAGATGTTGATCCACCACTCTGGTGCAGTTATCATACTTCCTGCTGAATGTCAGAATTCTGCCGGCTTCATAATCTCTTTGGTCCCTCAAGAATTTGCTTTGTTGCTTTAATTGGGTTTCCTCTTCCAGTTTGTTAATTCTTTCATTGATTTCCTTCATGTTTTTCTTGAAGTACTCCTTACTTTCTGTACTCTGAATATCTTGGATCAGTACATCAACTTCCTTTAGTAACCTAGTCCGCTCCTGCCACGCATATTTGACTATGATACGCATCATTATCACCAAGCAATTTTCAGTGTTGGGAGCCCACTCTTTTAACATCTCAGGGTTACATTGTTCATAGGTCGGGACAGTCATAATTCTTAGGGGCTTATTGCAATGGCGGTCGGTAAGCCTCTGTCCTTCGGTCGTAGGCTTTCTGACCGCCATCGTCGGTTTCAATTACCACCTTCTGATTATGGACCAGCCCGTTGGAATCGAAACTGGGCAGTAATTCCGGTTGGCTTCCGATGGGCTCAAGGAGCCCGTCGGCCAGTCGGAGGCCGGCCCGTAATCCCAAAGGGTGGACTTTCCACCCTTGGGATTACGATACTCTGTTTCCGGCAGGCTTTCCTTGCCGGGCTTTCCGACATGGAAAGCCTGTCGGAGAGCGAGTATGGGGGCCCCTAGCAGGGCCCCCTTTCCTTGGTGGCCTCTGGTTGGTGACCATATATATGTATATACAACTAATTGCACTAATATGAAATAGGTATTGAAGTCAGGGAATAATAGATATACTAGTCACACTCCAGTCTCTGCAACAGTAGGGAAAGCATTGTACTTCGAAGGGGTAAGCTTTACTATTTCCATTGCAGTCTGTGCAACAGTAAGGAAAGCGTTGGACATCGTAGGGATTACATTTACTATTCCCACTCCAGTCTGAAAAACAGTACGAAAATTGGTGGACTTCGGAGAGGTTATATTTTCTATTCCCAATCCATACTGTGCAACAGTAGGGAAAGTGTTGGACTTTCAGACAGGTTAAATTTACTATTCCCACTCCAGTCTGTGCAAAAGTAGGGAAAGAGTTGGACCCTGGAGGAGTAAAATATACTATTCCCACTCCAGTCTGTGCAACAGTAGGGAAAGTGTTGGACTTCGGAGGGGTAAGATTTAATATTCCCAATCCAGCGTGTATAACAGTAGGAAAAGCATTGGACTTTGGAGAATTATATTTACCATTCCCACTCCAGTTTGTGCAATAGTTAGGAAAGTGTTGGACTTCGGAGGTGTTAAATTTACAATGTCTACTCCAGTATGTGAAACAGTAGGGAAAGTGTTGGACTTTGGATGTGTTAAAATTGCTATTCCCACTCCAGTCTGGGCAACAGTATAGAAAGCGTTGGACTCCGGAGGGGTAAAATTTACTATTCCCACTCCAGTCTGTGCAATAGTAGGGAAAGCATTGGACTTTGGTGGGGTAAAATGTTGTAGTGTAGCTCCTATTTCCCTAATAGGCTCTGCGCATTGGAATAATATACCCTATAGGTTTGACATAGGACTAAGGTCAGTATGTCCCTATCGAGTATATTAAACTTAATTACTTGTGCCAGCTAGCTCAGAGGCTACTAGAAACTCCTTGTCAAACAAGAAGGGAGTAGTTTCTGGCAGCCCCAAAACATGACAACTTTGTTTCCCTTTAGAATCAGAACGTGTCCCAGAGTCGTGGAAACAATAGATAACTATTTCACTCAGCTCAATCGTGCATGCTTAGTTTTCCTCAAAGTTACACAGAAAGAAATAGACGGGCGTTTCAATAAAAGATTTATTGAACAGTCTTGTTTCTCGTGTAAGTAAAATGTGCAGTTACGATCACAAGACAGTATGCAAGATAAATAATGTACAGCGTAAGCAGTAGAAATAAATAATACTGCGATAGCATTATCTTTTAGCAGATATTCATTCACATAAATAACACAGACTAAAAATGCGAGTACTCATACGATGCGTTTCTAAGCTAGTTCTACCACAATGTACCTAACCTAACCTAGGTGTAGGGAGAGGTATGTAGTAGGTGAAGTATTCCTTACTATGGTATACTAAGAGTATGTTAAGTCTAGTATGCCTAGTATGCCAAGAGTCCCTCTAGGTTCTAGTCAGCTCCATACCTTTAGAATGAGAGAGGTGGGAATCTCTTTGCCAGACTCGAACTCCAACACCCCGCAAGGGAAGTTAGATCACTGGAAGCTGGACTCTCTGCGTGCAGGGATGACAGCGTCTTCTCAGTGCGTCAGGCCGGGAAACGGGCTCCTCTGAAGTCGAGGTCTCCTCTAGTTTACAAGGGCTAGGGAAGGTATATTTATACCTGAGAGGTACCTCAGAATGTTAGCATTGACGTGAATCGGACAGCGGAAGACGTCATGAATGAACCCCTAAGGTATTACGGTTCATGCATAATAGATGAGTCCTTGAAGAAATCAATAGTCCTGTGCTAGGGAAACTCCCGAAGCCTAAGGGTCTGTTCTTCATGAACTCGTTGTGACGTTAGGGTGGACGGATGTCGGAGACCATGCCTGAATTTGGAGTGCACGGTTTAATGCCTAAATAAGGACTGGGATTTTATGCCTATATAAGGGCAGGACGAATTGTGCCAATATAAGGACATGATACAGGACAGCCCGTGTATGGACACCCTAAGAGGAATACAACACCCACTCCACTTTCGTGTGTACGATAATACTGAAATGCTAAACATTTAAAATGCTAAACATTAAATGGAGTACCGCATATTGCTAAAATATTTCTTAAAACCGTTTAAAAAGGCATTTAAAAAACCCATTGGAATGCAAAAGGTACTGTACATTGTAAGCATTGCTTTTCATTTCAGGCATATATTTAAAATAAAATGCAATTTGAATGAAATAAGCAGTAATATTTACATGTGACAAAAAATGATCGATAAGTTGTTCAAAATCAAAAGTCATTTCATGTCATGGAAATTAATGAACTTTTTAGACTAACACGATGATAAAAGTGTCTGAGGAAGTACCGCTGAAGTCTGTACTATAAGGCTAGTTCTACTTTAAGCAGATTGAAGTGCCATTTTAGTTCGAAAAATTGTAAAAAGTTCAAAATTGGAAGAGTTCCAAGTTTTTGAAATATGAAGGCCAAATTCTTACTGCATCTCTGGAACACTGTAGGCTGAATCAGAGTCAGTTTACGGGTCTGGTGTAAACATGAGATCATCTATTTCCGTAGACAAAACATCGTCCACTGAAGTTGGTGTCAGTTGGAACACCTCGTGTAGTAGATTAATTGCACAGAGATGTGAAGCATCGCTTTCAGCATAGGTTGCCGCAGCAATGTTCGCGTCCGTTGTTACCTGTGTGCCTGTAGATGTTTCTCGTATCTCAGCAGCAGCCGGAAGCGTCTGTGAGATCTCAATGAATGCTGACATCAGGATTGGCAGCCTCTGGGGACAACACAGAGCATGGGCTGTTATCGGGACCAGCAGAGTATCGACATCCGTTGGCGTTGATGATGGAAATGTTAGACAGGTGTCCAACACGCTTTCTTCACCGCATAGAAGGCATCGTAGAACAGGTAAGATGCAATCTTGCCAGATTGGTCTGAATGACAGGAACCACGTGGTATTAAGGTCCCGTAGACGAGTCATGCCCAAAAGCTGTACAATTCGCTCACGGCACTTTCGTTCAAGGAGAGCTTTCTCCATTTCGCTCAGAGTGATGTCTGCGAATAGCCTGGCCATAGCGTAATAGCAGGAAGAGAAATAGAATTCCGGCAACAAGTGCTAGAATTAATGGTATGCCACCAAACACCGAATGTGCAAAGTTCGGGATTATTCCGAGTATTGCCTGGAAAGGTGCTAACAGACCGGTACAGATGCTCTTAAATACATGTACAATTCCACTTGTATCAGACATGTTGAAGATACGTGTTATCATTTCTACGAAATGTATAGGGCAGTTTGTACGTATTAAAGTCTGTATCTCAGCCGAAGTCCTTGCTACTTGTAGATCATAGGTTTCTTTGGCCGAGGTCAAAGGCACTGTTTGCTGTAAAAGCATGGCTTTCATTCTGCTTAAAGTATCAAATCTTATAAAAGAGACGTTCAGCGAAGGCCACAAAGGCGACTCCTGACTGTGTCTATTGGGGAAACAATACTTGCATACAGCAAGTGACCCTGGAATTGACCGTTACTAGATATGGGATGCCTGGCAACATGCCGCAGCAGCTCTGATCATTCAACATGAGGTAACTCCCATTAGAAAGTTGTCCAAACGTTGGATTAATCACAGCAGCTGGTGTACCCTGCTGATGGCAAGACAAATTTGCCACAGAACCATTGCAAGTCCCGTGTAAAGAAATGTCCTGACATATAAGTGAACCGCTCAGTGCACGTTTACACTGTGTACTGCTCAAAAACACTTCACGATCCCCACTCCAACATCTATATGTATACGGTAAATCCCTGTGAAAGGCAGCGAGTCTTCTTATCTTGCAGCTGGACCTTGCTTCAGGGTCTAAAACATGTGAGACCGGCCAGATCTAAGAGTCCGTCCTGTTGATAAAAACAGGTCCCATTGTTGGTAACAACAAGTCTTGCTGTTTGCAGTGCAATAAATCATGTTGCAAGAGTCTTTTTGGTGTTTGAAACCTGTTTGTGTAACTAGGTGCAGTGAGGGGTAGAGTGTCCAAAGGTTTGCCTGTAAACAGAGATGAGAGGAAAAACGAGTTTGTGGCAGCAAGTGGCGCTGAGGTTTGTTGCGGCAAATAGAGTTTATAGCCCCCAGCACACGTACCAGGTCAGTCAGAGGTTCAGAGGGATGCTAGTAAGGGCAGGGTGAAACAAAGGTGACCAACAGAGTACAAAATGGCTGTGATAGATTAAAATGACTGCAACTTATGTGCATATAGAATTCCACCAGACAAGATGGCGCAGGTAATGTTCACGACTGTCGTTTTGCTTTTAACAGTGGCCCCTTTGAACATAACTAGCCAGCTTGTCAGTCTATTTCGATCTCCATAATGTCCTGTATCTCTTGATCATACATTACTCTCATTTTTGTTAGCTGAGTGTCCATATTCTTAGGGTGCAAGGTAGTTAGGCAAAGAGAACACAAAGGTGGTATACAGTGTATACCCAAACAACAACCACATATTGTCAATACTGGGACCAAGAGAATCATTGATATTTTCCAACCCCACTCCTTCAAGATGCCCCAAAGCCAACTTCCAATTGTCCAAGTCTCTGATCCTTGATGAATTTCTGAAGATAGTCTATGGAGATGTTCGATTGCTTCATAGACAGAAGGTGAATTATCAGGCTGCGTCGAGGAACTGTGATGAGGCAGAGTCTGCTTGATCAATGTCTTTAGAACGCTTTTCTCGATGATGCTCTGCAGGGGCTGTGTAGGTTGGTGGCAAAACAAAGGCGATGTAGCACGTGCCCCCTCAGTTTCTTGGGAGCCAGGTGTAGGCTTTGGTTCCACAAACAAAGTACATATTGGGTGATGCAACAAGCGCTGGGGGGTTGGCAGTGTTCAAAGTCCTTACAATGCTACAGGTGCTGTGACCCACATTCTTAGTCCCACGGCCTTCAATGCATACAAGGCCAGAGACGTTCACCACAGATAGGGCCACAGTCAGTGTTGCAGCAATTCTTTTCTTCAGGTAGGAAAATGTGGCTCTTTTAGGATTATTGAACACTTGCGTTTCCACTCGTTCTTTGGAGGGGACATTAATCTGGAATGTCGCATTGAAGGTGTGAGGGCAGAAGGGGGCGGCTGTCCTTCCTGTTTTGTTTCGCCAGAACTCGTTGTAGAACTGGGCGATTGTTCCGTCGGAAGTGGCATTGTCTTTGTAACTTTCTTGTAGGAGCATCATCCAGGCAAGGCAAGATCCGTGAATAGAAAAGGGCGAAGGGATGAAAGGGATGGAATGTTCAGTGGCATGTGGTAACAGCCCACAGACCCAACAGTTGGTAGCATTGGTGGCAAGATTGTGCTGGTGCAACATCTGCACGAAAGAATTATTCCAGAATTCTTTGCGTCATTCTCGGAGATGTGGCGGTAGTGATACCAGGTAGTGTTCTTTCTTGGTGGTTGGTTGCATGGTGGGTGACAATGTTCTGTATGCAGGTGCATTCTCTTCAATGATCCAGAGTGCGACCATTAGCAGGAGACAGGTGAGAAATGCGGCTACAAGTGCAATTGTCTTTGTGCTGTGCAGGTTAGCAGTCTTGGTGTCTTTGCGGTGGTTTTGCAGGTGTTCAGTTTCTTCCATCATCTTCGAGGAGCTCAACAACTGTTAGGACCACAGACTTTTGTCTGGCGCTTTCCTGGTAGCGTTGTTTGACTGTGCTACCGATCTGAGACCTTGACTTAGTTAGTGGCCTGGTCGTTGGAGCTCCCTCCTTTCGTCGATCTTAGGTTGTACCCTTTCCTGGATGGCACCGTGGGGTCGGGAAATTCTGATAGTTCGAGGGTGTCTTCTTGTGGGTAGCAACTCAGAGCTGGTCGGTCTCTCGCGAGTACTTCCTCTTGCACCTCCACCCCTTCACAGGTTGCCAGGGTTGGAGGGACTCGTTTGCAGTGATGGTGCAGCCAGTTTCGTTTTCCTTCCACTCGGAGGGCAGTTCGGGTGGTGATCAGGACTTGCCAGGGGCCCGTCCACCTAGGCTCCAGATTCTTCGTTCTTTGGAAGTTGCGAATCAATACATGGTTGCCTAGCTTTATTTCATGTCCCGGGCCCCTGGATATGTCAGGCAAGGCTTGCTGCACCTGTTGGTGGATAATTGTTGGCTCGTTTGTCAATTTATGCAAGTAATCCGACATTAATATGTTCGGGACATCGTTAATGGAGGTGGGTCTTGGTGCCGCCCAAATGCTCATAGGCCTGCCGAAGACCACCTCATACGGGGTCAGTGGGTGTTTGGTTGGGGTGGAGCGCATCGATAACAATGCCAATGGGAGGGCGTCGGGCCATTTCAACCCGGTCGTGGCAACTATTTTGGCTAGTTTTAGTTTCAACGTTGCATTGTGTCTCTCTACCAGGCCCGCTGATTGGGGGTGGAAGACGGCATGGAACTTTTGTTTTACCCCAACCCTCTCAGTATGTTCTGTATCACCTCGGCTACGAAGTAGAGCCGTCGTTGCTCCATAAAATTCTGCAAAGGCCGTATCGGGGAAGAATTCTTTCAGCAATACTTTTGCAGTGGCTAAGGCGGTATTGTCGCGGGTGGGATATGCCTCCACCCATTTGCTAAAAGCGCACACAACCACCAGGACATATTTTAGACCAAGGCATCTCTCTAGTTGAATGTAATCCATTTGAAGGATTTCAAAGGGGTGGTCAGGGACTCCAAACCCTCCCCGTGGTACTACTGTCCCCTTCCCTGGGTTGTGTTGTAGGCAGACTATACATTGTTGTACTAGGCGTTTTTGCAGATTCTGCTATCTTGACGTTATGCCATACTCTGGTGATTAGTTCAATCATGGGGGTGGAGCCTATGTGTGCTGGTAAATGTGCCATGGTCAATATGGGGATGAGGTAGGCATTGGGTAACAGCCATTTATTTCCGTCTTTAGTTCTCCAGCAATCTTCCTCGTCTTTTAGTCCCACCTTTTCCCACTCGGTCAATTCGTCTTGTGTGCCTGTAGTCTGTATGTCCCTTACAGTGGTCCTAGCGTCAGTCCATCGTTCAGCTTGTGACCTGGTCACGAAGGGATCGGTCGGGACAAAGGGTTGGTGGAGGGCGTACCGTCAAATCCTATTGAGGTCACATGTGAGCCTGACAAGGGTGCCCTTGGAATCAGTCGTTTGGATAGTGCACTACGTGTTGCTCCAGTGTCTACCAGAAATGGCAACTTTGTGCCCAGGACCTCAGCAGTAACATAAGGGCCTTGCTGATCAACATAGAGCTCGACTGGATCCCTCCCTTGCCCCTGGCTGTCCTATGCAAAGTCGTACGTATTGTCATAATCTGTCTGTTGGTACTGATTCTGTTTGGGATGGTCAAATGTGTTCACTCTTCCTGGCCTTTCCTCGCTTGCTTCACTCGCGTACCCTCTCCCACGTCCTCTTCCTCTCTGTCCACTTGCTATTTCCCTCGCCCCTCGCCCCTCTGCCCCTACCAGCTCCTAACAAAGCCGGGCATTGGGTTTTCCAGTGTCCATATTCTTTGCAAAATGCGCATTGATCCTGTCCTAGGTCTTGGCGTCCTACATATGATGTTGATGAATTGTTTCTAGGTGGCTGTACTCTAGGGGTATTCTGCTGGTATCCTCCCCTATATTGCTCCCTTCCTGTATTCGCCCCCTGGAGTTGTGCTACCATTACCCTTTCCTTCAAGTCCTTCTTTTTCCTTTCTGTAGCCCTGTCATTTTAGTTTCTCTGATGCTCATAGTACTGGGCCATTTGGAGAATGGCCGCCGGTTTAGATGCTGCCCAACTACTTTCGCTGGCTTGTAATTTCTGGGATACATCTGGCAGTAGTCCTTTGACATAGTTCTGCACAAATAAGTGGTGTCCGGTTGCGGTGGACATGTCTTGTCCACTGTAATCGGAGAACACCGTTTCAAATCTGGAGAAATACTCTGAGACATCCTCTTGTGGTTTCTGGCGGCACGCGGTTACTATGGACCAGTCTATCTTTTTCTCTGGGATCAGCGTTTTCACTTTCTGCACTATTTTGTCAGGGAGGTCCAATATTGCTTTAACCGGTTTTTGACCAGGGTTCCGCTGTTTATCTAGTGTGTTGAGTTGTTCCCAGGTATGACCAAGCAGTTCGGTATGGTCTATTTTCCTAATCTGTTTCCACACATCTGCTGGCAAACATAACCCGAAGAACAAGTCTATGTCGGCAAGTGTCATTATTGTTGATCCCAGAGCGGTACCTAGCCCGGTGTAAAAGGCGGTGGGGTTCTTTCGTAAATCCGGTAAAGATTTACGGAACGTCAAAATGTCCTGTCTGTCCCATGGTTGATACACCCAATTGTAGACCACCCTTCCTCTAGCGTCTTGATGGTTCATATCATCATGAGTCCCTTGTCCTCTAGGAGGTACCCAATAAGGGGAGCTTCTTTATCGGCATCATGCTATCTGGTTTTTCACCGGGGGTCCTGCTATCTTAGATGTCCTGTCCTTATCTATCCGTCCTAGTTCCACGAGGTGACGGAATACCTCCAGTGTGGATGAAAAGAGTTCTGTAACATCGTTGTCGCCTTCATCTCCGGTGTCTACCTTCCTATAGAGAGCCACTAGCCGCTCGGGCCCTACATCTTGGTACTTCTCTTCATATGTAGTAAGAGTGTGGTAACAGAGACGTACAATAAAGTATCGTTTGCGGTTTTCAACATAGGAGTTGCATATGTCAGTTACATACTCTTCTGTCTCCTTCCTATCTATGAGGGATTTAACTATTTTATCAATGCCTGCTCGCTCATTTTTACTTAATCACGGGACCCTGGGCGCTCCTTTTTCTTTTGATCCTACCTCTACTACTGTATCCTTTGATGAGGCATTTGGTGTGGGTGACTCGGTGGGAGCAGAGGTGGTGGAGACTGAGGCGATCGTGCCATCTCCGGCTATACTTTGGTGGTCCTGGCGTTGTACTACGGGATGAGTAGGGGCGTAAGGGGGTGGCATGTATATGATTGGGGGACCTAACAATAAATCATCATCTACCCTTTGTTTTGCTGGTAACTTGGGGTAAAGAGTCGAGGGCGTTCTAACAGGGCATTGACCTGATATTTTTGATTCCTGTTCCTTTTTTCGATTTCCTTTTCTTTTAGTTTTTCTTCTAATTTTTTACAGGCTTGGTAAGCTGATTTTCGCGTTTCTTTATCTTGTCTAGCTTCGTCCCTTTTCTTTCTTTGAGCTGCCTCTTTTCGCCATAAACCAAAACTGTCAAACATGGCTAGTCTAGTTTTCTTTTGTGGAGAGCTAATTCTAACGTTTCTATTTTAGCGGGATCGAAAGATCCCGTCAGTGGCCACTGATTTACCCGGTCCTTCCTAGTGTATTTATGCCATAGTTTGCTATAAGCTACGGTGGCTAATCCATACTTTACGTACATGTCCTTGTTAGGGGTGCCTTCCGGCGGTGCCGGCTGACTGACCTCTAACGAACGGTCTGGTCCAAAACAATTACAATCAAACAATCTAGAGAAAACAGGCATGACGTATTTATCGGTCAAAAATGAATATCTCAATCAATCAATTTAGACAAAAGTCTGCACTACCTGTCCTTCGCTGCCTGCAAAGAGAGAGAATATTACTATTCTTCGTTGTTTGCAAGCAGGGAAATGTCGTAAATAACTCAATATCAAAAAAGGAATACTAGTATTTCAATCAAACTATTCAATCAATCAATCAATTTAAGTCGTTTTTTCACTACCTTACCCGGACCGTATTGGCAGATCTTCGTCTTCCCCTTCCAGCGCCTGGTTGTCCTCTCACTTCAACAATCAATGCGGCGTTCCTCTAAGGTCCCAGGCAGGACCGCAGGTCACTCGAGAGAGGTCCGTTCGAAACCGGTGAAGTTCAGTCGATCGGCAGCCAGACAAGGGTCTTCTCAGGCAGGTATACCCCAATCGTTTATTCGTACACTCCGTCGTTAGGACCTCTCTACCGGACCCACGCGTCGCTGATGGGCCCCTACGTTTGGGCGCCAATTTGTGAAAGGCAGCGAGTCTTCTAAGACCCTCAATGCTGCCCGGTGCAGGGTTCCACCTCTAATTCACTTTGGGTTCGCTATCAAAATAATGAGGCAAGCGCTGGAAACTGGAAGACAAGAAAAAGGTTTATTTCTCATGAGGAGATCACGTCAACTGAGACACCGGGATGTCTGAGGGAGGTGTTCTGCTGATAACTCCTTTGGCTCTTCCTTTTATACAGGTTTGACACAATGCATTTGTTTTATCAACATGGTTACACAAGCTTGGGATCCCCGCCCCGGGCAGGTTGTCACACAAGCCCAACAGTAATTCTCTTCCCACCCAGGTCAAACAGACAATCTTATCTTGCAGCTGGACCTTGCTTCAGGGTCTAAAACATGTGAGACCGGCCAGATCTAAGAGTCCGTTCTGTTGATAAAAACAGGTCCCATTGTTGGTAACAACAAGTCTTGCTGTTTGCAGTGCAATAAATCATGTTGCAAGAGTCTTTTTGGTGTTTGGAACCTGTTTGTGTAACTAGGTGCAGTGAGGGGTAGAGTGTCCAAAGGTTTGCCTGTAAACAGAGATGAGAGGAAAAACGAGTTTGTGGCAGCAAGTGGCTCTGAGGTTTGTTGCGGCAAATAGAGTTTATAGCCCCCAGCACACGTACCAGGTCGGTCAGAGGGTCAGAGGGATGCTAGTAAGGGCAGGGTGAAACAAAGGTGACCAACAGAGTACAAAATGGCTGTGATAGATTAAAATGACTGCAACATATGTGCACATAGAATTCCACCAGATAAGATGGCGCAGGTAATGTTCACGACTGTCATTTTGCTTTTAACATCCCAAGATGTCTTAATGTATTCCTTACCCAACCTTTCATATTTGCCTGCTTGCATTTGTTTGAGGCAATACTGAAACTGAAAAGTAGTCACAGGTAATGTTATTTTGCCATGAATAAGCCATTCTGTAGCTGGTTTTTCTGCCACTGTGAATGGTAACTTTTCCAGTTTTTCAATGCTCAGCACTGTATACTTTGCTCCTTTTTGTGCCAGTTCGATCTGTTTATCAGTTAGATTGTATTCTGCAAACAGAGCCGATGTGTTGATGAAACGCCAAGGCACATAGCCCGCTCGCAAAGATTGCAGCGTCCAGCTTAATAACACAATAGAACGTAATTGAGATTGGCCTTGCTGTAACATCGCCAAATCCTGTTCCAGTATGTCGATAGCAGAGGATACAATCCCATCCAATGAATATATTCTGGAGGACAAAGTTGTTAACCCATTGTCGACCACAGAGAGGGTTTTCTCTAAATTAATACGATCAAGTTCACGTATTCGTTCTGCGGCCTCCATCTGTGACACTTTCCATGCTTCATTATAGGCAGCATAAATGCCGGCATATATGAAACGTTTTTGACGCGGTTTTCTTGGTCCAAGCAAGAATTCCCTAAGGTCTGCGTCTTCTTTAAGTAAGGATAAGTGTTGTTTCACATCCTGTAGTGTAGATTTCTGAAGCCAATCGAGGCATAATTTTCCTACACTGTATGTTGTTACTACCCCCGGATGCTGTCTTTGGACGTATCTTGGGTCTGGCCTATGAATAGTAAAGCCCTGAGTTTTATTCAGGAATCTTTCCTGACAGTTGTTCGTGTCTGTGGGCCAGATCAACCATTTTTCCACTTAGGATTAGATCTGTTGAGTTGTAGTATATTGTCAACTGTCACCACTGCCTGTGTATTATTATCACTGGCAGGTGTTGGTACAGAAGGTGTCTTCATCTCTTTGATCTTGGCTAGTCCAAGACAAGATGTTTGTTGGACAGTTTCATTCAAAAACATTATTTGTTCAGGGATGATGCAGGCTCTAAATAAAGCTTCTATCCCCTGCACTTGCCAATCTTTAGTACCCCAGACAGTTTTTGTGTCTATTGTGTCTTTCCAAAAGTCGAAACCCTGTCTAGACAGTTGGGCAATAAATGTTGCAGAGTAAATCTGTTTCGTATTTGTTAACATAATTTTCAGTCCTGTTTTGTTTACATTTTTATAGTAAAACATTTCTGGATCAGATGTATTGTAACCTGAAAAATATGGAAACTTGTTGGCAAATGTTTTTGAACTACCTTGTGGTGGTGTAGGACAATGCTCCCATTGGTTAAACATAATCACATTTCTAGGATATGCAGATTTATGCAAATAATGATGACCATAGTGGTTATAGTAATACAGCTCTTCATAGTCTGATGAACCCTCTAAATATTTTTTTTTAGAAAATGCAGCAGATTTTTCTAGGTCAAACATTATGTCATTAACAGTCTCAAAGTCCCAATCATCAGAATAGGTACTGGACGAAATTAGATCACTTAGTGAAATTTTAAACAAATGTGGAATGTTCAATTGTTCAGTCGGGCCGAAGATATCAAAATCTGTTTTGTCCCACACTATACCATACTGTATAGGAACAGCTGTGATGTTCATTGATGACAAGTCTCTTGCTTCACAATGGGAAGATTTATGAGGTCTCAAAAGTACGTTCACGTCTTTTCCTTCAGTATTCACATGGATGTATCTGCCACTTATAAGCACGCTCACAGTTGTAACCAAAGCTAGCCAGAGCAGGAAAACAAAAAGTCCAGATATAATCCAGAGTTCAATCCATGGAGAAACCAAATAAGTCTTTTCAAAAGTGAAGAAAGTCTTGTACTTGCTGCTTGAATTTCAATAATGCTGGCGTCGTTTCAGGTTCACTCGGATCTTCTGAGAACGTATCAAAGTTAATGAAATAGCCAGAAGCAGTTCTGTCAATTGTTGGAATTGCATTAGGATTTTTAGAAATCGCTGGAACCAGTTGATCACTTGCTACATTGGTGTAGACAGGTGTATTTGGACGAACTGTTACTTGGTTTTCAAGAGGGATGAGTTCCATAGCGTTGCTTAGTCCTCCATCTGTTACAGCCAAATTCTCGATTGTTATCAGTCTTTCAGTCTGAACCTCTTGGATAGTAGCGAGAGGAGTGCGTCTGCTACTAGGTCGGAGTCCACGAGGCCTACTATTTAGTATTGGCCACATACTGTGGTTTGATGAGGTCGATGGACACAAATCTTTTCTCCTTTCTTCCAGCAAGGGGTGGCAGAAGTACTGTTCTTGTTCCTTGAACTGCTAGGACAGGTACTGGTTGTCTGTAAAAAGGTCCAAATTCCTTCTTGTCCGCAATTTTTTCTCTGACTAGATCCCCAACTTTTGGAATCCAGACAGGCCTTGCTGGGGCCGCCGGTTTTTCCCCAGTGGTGGTTGGCTGTAGGAATACGTTGCTTTGTTCCGTTCTTAACTCATTCAGTTCCTGTAAAACAGCCAAATGATCTTTGATATCAAATGTTTTATTTTCCACCACTGTGCCTACGTCATCGAGATCTGGTACCCACATTCTTGTCCCAAATAGGACCTCATATGGAGTGACCCCCCCTAGAGAACTTCTTGGCAGGTTATTCAATGAGCGTTGGACCCCATAAAGATGTTTGACCCACCCATCACCCGAACCTAATACCCTAGCTGTTATAGACTGCTTTATGTCCCGGTTTTTCCTTTCCACAACCAAATTTCCCTCAGGATGGAATGGAGAGGAGTACCGCAATGCAACGCACAGACTGGCCATGGCTTCTTTGTAAGCTCGAGAGCTAAATGCAGGGCCCTGGTCAGAATGTAGCGTGCCTATTGCGTATGTGCCGATAAAGACTCGCAAATCTTTTATAACAGTTCGAGCGTCAGCCGAGCGCTGAGGCCATATCCATAGGAACCTTGATTCAGTATTTGTGGGATTGCACTTGTCCAGTAGGACGCAGGCGCGTAGATAGTCTAATGCTGACTAACAATGGTGTCTATACTGGGCGGCTACATTCGTAGCATGGTGTCTGGTGGCTTCCTTGCTGTAATTTACAGTCTAAGCACTTATTGATGAATATGTGTATTTCTGTATTCATTCCAGACCACCAGTACATCTCTTATAACGTCAAAATTGTTTTAGAGATCCCTTGATGTGACAGACCCTCCCCCAAATGTGTTTCATAAATCAAGGCTGCTCTACGTTCCATGTTTGGGATTACCCTATCCCCCACTCCAGGGATTCGAGCAAAAGGAACGTTGTTCGCATCAATTACATAAGAGTACTTGAGTGGAAACTTTTTGGTAACGCTGCACTGCTGCCCTTGCTTGAAGCATTGACAGCCAACATTATCTCACCGTCTATTTTTGTTTTTGAACGAGTGATCGCAGCTACGGAAGCCGTCTGAACAGCCCCCTTTGCGGCTTCGTCAGCCAATGAATTGCCTGCAACGTGAACGCCATCACGTTGATGACTCAGTGTGTGGATCACGTGAGCCTTTGGTAGTTCGTTTTTCAACTGAACTACTTGTTCCCAAAGCGTTTTATGCTTTATTGTGCCACCTTTCGCATCTTTAAACCATTTTCAAGCCAGTTTTGTATATAATCATTATACGACTGAACACAGTAAAAGGAATCGCACAATATCAGTGTGGGGAATTCTCGATCTGTACTTTCAAGTGCCAGTTTGAATGCTTGTAGTTCAGCTCGCTGAGCTGTACAATCTCCTAGAGATTGAGTTTTTGTGACCATAGGTCTGAAGATGCCATCTCGCATGCGACCTTTAACGATTGCACACGCTGCACTGTAAGCTTGCTTACTCCCTGTTGCGGGTTGTGCGGATCCGTCAGTGTAAATTATGAATTCGTACTGATTGAGAGGCAGAATCTCAGTGGGCAGAGGACGTTCTTGTTCATATTGCAGGAATGCTTGTGTTTTTAAATCAGGATCAAAAACATATTCAACATCTGTTGCAGCAAGAGAATTAACCCATTGTATCCATCTTGGATGTAATGCTTTAGCATTTGGAATGCTTGCTTTTGTGACCGCTTCTAAAGCCGGTACTGGGGTTACGACAATAATGTGTTTCCCTTGGGCTAAGGCTCTTTCTTTTGCTACAGCGGTTTGAACTGCTGTCAGAATTTTTTCAGTTGAACTGAAGCGCATTTCCGCTTGTGTGTACAAATGAGATTTGTATGCGATTGGTATTTTCTCACCCTAATTGAAGGTTAAGTAGGTGAATCCATATTGACCCGAAATTATTCGGATCACCAAATTGCGTTGACTTACGCGTGTTTGTAAGTGATTTGTTGCTAACATGTTAGCCTGGAGTGAACGCAAGATTTCTGTGTGTTCGTTTGTCCAATTTTAGATTGAAAAATCAGGTTTGATTAATGCGTAGAGAGGTTTAACACTTTCTGCGTAATTTAGAATGTATGTTCTTCCAAAGTTTATGAAACCCAGGATATATTGTAAGTTATTTAGCGTTTTTGGAGGTTGGAGCAGCACACACTTTTCTAAAAGTTAGCTGCCAAGCTCTTGCCTTCACTTGAAAGCTCATATCCTAGAAATAGGACATTGAGATGGGCAATTCGGGACTTGTAGCCCTCAGAGGCGAAGCCCAATATAATGGTGCTTACCCTGTTCAAGTGTTTGTCCAGGTCATCGTCCGTTAGATAGATGTCATCGACATAGGACAATGCCTCATTGTCATAAATTTGTAGTAACTCCGTTACCCTCGCTGAGAATAAACCTGGGCTGTTCTTGAACCCTTGTGGGAGTCGACAAAAGTGACGCTGGGTCCCCATTATGGAGAATGCTGTTAAGTACCTGCTTTCAGGTGCTATGTTTTGACAAAAGAAACCATTGAGATGTCTAATGTTGTTTTGTATTTTTTACGCACAATGTTGTTCATTAATGCTGTGCTATGTGCATTTTGCACTGCAAATGTTTTAGAACAAGTGTTTAGGTGTCTGTAATCCAAAACTAGACGATAGGTGTTGTCTGGTTTGGAGACAGGAAACAAAGAATTGTTCATTGAGGAGGTGCATGTTTCAATCACCCCTTGGTATTCAAGTTGATCTAAGATCTCCCTGACCTGTTTTTAGCTTCTTGCTTTATTGGATACTGCCTTTGTGCAGTTGGTTCATGTTTTAGATGTATTTTATGGTGAGGTGAGTCCTCATCCCATCCTACATGATTTTTATATAATGCTGGGGCCTGGGCTACTGCCCATTTCCTGGCATATGTATATTTTAGGTGAATTGGAATATGGTTGGAGAAGGCAGGCATAATAATGTCCTCGCCATGTGGGCACTCCCTGACAAATTGTGGTGGCCAGTCTTTTTCTGCTAGAAGTATGTCATAGCCCCTTGATAGTCTTTCCCAAAAAGTGCTTTCACCTGTCTAGGTTTGTCTCCCTCCATCCGGAGTGTTATTTCATATAACTTTTGTGGAGTACTAACCCTGGTGTCTACAGTCTCAACTGTAATGTACTCATTCAAGTCCACTATCTCCAGAAGTTCCTTCAGGTTCTGGCAAACTATTGTGACTTCTGCTGCACTGTCCAGCATTGTCTGAGCCCATTCTCCGTTCTTGAGTTGTGTTCTCAGTATTCTCGGCATGTCTGATCTTCAGACCTGCTACTTTCTTTTTGGAGAATTGAGGTTTTGTTTTATTTTTTGGAGCGTGTTTTTCTTCTTTGTATTTCACGCGTTCTTCTCTATGTTCTGATCGTCCTCTTCTTTCCGAAGTCTGTGAGGAGATCTGAAAGGGACGAGAGGAACGTGTATCAGTATCTTGATACCTGTCAGGTTTTCTCAAATTATCCCTATTCCTGAGGTTATACCTCCTTTCAGAGGGCTCCTTTTGAGGAGACCTACCTCGGGATTGAGAATGTTTCTCGTTTGTATTTTGTTTATTAGTTTCCCACTTCTTTTTAGAGGATGTAGGAGTTTGTTTAATTGAGTCCTTCTCAGGACTTTCAGATAGCTTCGGCTTCACTGGTCTTCCACCCAAACTATCTCTGCCTAATTCTGCATAAGATTGTTCAATTATTCTGGGAAGCTCAGTTTGATGTTCTGTAACATCGAATTCCCATAATCGTTGGCGGATCGCCACTGCTGCTGCCTCCCCTTTAATATTAGATAATATTATTGTTGAGACCTGGTCGAAATTTTTCAGTAATTTCATACCTAAATTTAGAGCAGGCTCTGCCCCATATTCATTTTGAATTTGTTTCAGGACATCTGGGATTACCGCAATTGACGGAATGCCATGTGTTTTAGTATAGATGGCAGCAAAGACTGAGCCCCAAGTGGTGCAGTCTTCCAGTTGTGGTGTGATCCCCATCGGTAAACTGATTGTTAGTATTCTGTGTTTCTCATACGGGCTAGTATTTGGAAATACTGCTTCGATTTGAGTAATTTTTGAGCTATCCAGAATGGAATTTGCTCACGTTTTGTGGGCATTTTACCCATGACTGCGTTGAGAGTCTGTGGTGTAATTTTTAGTGTATTCCCCTGTTGGGGAGTTGGATTTGGAAGTGTCAGTGGTTGCTGGACTGTAAAAGTCTGCATGACATATTGAACCAATTGTCTGTAGATTTTTATTAATTCTTGTAGTTGAACAAGTAGTTCCTCGTCTGACATTTCTTCAATGTCAGGATGAGGTGTATAGCCGGCTAGAATCGGCCATGTTGCTCCTGGTCTACCTAGTGGACCGAGCCTGGTAATGTTTCTGTGATGTTTTAGGGCACCTTTAAACCAGAGCTGATGCTCTTGGTATGTTAATGGAATTTCTATATCCTCGAAAGGAATGTATTCCTCTGGTGGTTCATCTTCTTTGTAGAAGTGAAACATGTGTGTTACTGGATTCGATTCAGGAAATATTACCCATGAATAGAATACCTCTGTCTGAAAGGATTCGTGTGCATCTATCACGAAAACTGCTCTACCACCTCTTGGTGGTAGGCCATGTTTTATGAGTTTTAGAGTGATGGCTCTTCTTAAGTTTGGAGGGATGTCTATAACACCCTCCTCGGTTTCATTTAAACCGGTAATGTTAAAAACTGCTGCTTGGGCTGGCTGATCCGCAGCTCCACCGTTTCCGGTTTTAGTGTCGGAGCCAGGCATTTTGTTGTTTGAAAAATGTAGAACAAGTTTCAAGGAGACAAAGATAAGGTGCACAATATTTTGGAACACTGTATCCTTCAACGTTGAGCAAACCAAACAGCTAATATATAGGGTGTTTCCCTATGTAGCCGTGGTGGATACTTAACCCTGCCCACTCCAGACGTCTTTTGGAGTATATGGGTAGGGGTCTCTGAGAGAAAAAGCACGGCTGAGTTTCTCAGTATCTAGCGTTAAATTACCGCCTTACCAAACGTTGGGCGCCATGTAGTGTAGCTCCTATTTCCTAATAGGCTCTGCGCATTGGAATAATATACCCTATAGGTTTGACATAGGACTAAGGTCAGTATGTCCCTATCGAGTATATTAAACTTAATTACTTGTGCCAGCTAGCTCAGAGGCCACTAGAAACTCCTTGTCAAACAAGAAGGGAGTAGTTTCTGGCAGCCGCAAAACATGACAACTTTGTTTCCCTTTAGAATCAGAACGTGTCCCAGAGTCGTGGAAACAATAGATAACTATTTCACTCAGCTCAGTCGTGCATGCTTAGTTTTCCTCAAAGTTACACAGAAAGAAATAGACGGGCGTTTCAATAAAAGATTTATTGAACAGTCTTGTTTCTCGTGTAAGTAAAATGTGCAGTTACGATCACAAGACAGTATGCAAGATAAATAATGTACAGCGTAAGCAGTAGAAATAAATAATACTGCGATAGCATTATCTTTTAGCAGATATTCATTCACATAAATAACACAGACTAAAAATGCGAGTACTCATACGATGCGTTTCTAAGCTAGTTCTACCGCAATGTACCTAACCTAACCTAGGTGTAGGGAGAGTTATGTAGTAGGTGAAGTATTCCTTACTATGGTATACTAAGAGTATGTTAAGTCTAGTATGCCTAGTATGCCAAGAGTCCCTCTAGGTTCTAGTCAGCTCCATACCTTTAGAATGAGAGAGGTGGGAATCTCTTTGCCAGACTCGAACTCCAACACCCCGCAAGGGAAGTTAGATCACTGGAAGCTGGGCTCTCTGCGTGCAGGGATGACAGCGTCTTCTCAGTGCGTCAGGCCGGGAAACGGGCTCCTCTGAAGTCGAGGTCTCCTCTAGTTTACAAGGGCTAGGGAAGGTATATTTATACCTGAGAGGTACCTCAGAATGTTAGCATTGACGTGAATCGGACAGCGGAAGACGTCATGAATGAACCCCTAAGGTATAACGGTTCATGCATAATAGATGAGTCCTTGAAGAAATCAATAGTCCTGTGCTAGGGGAACTCCCGAAGCCTAAGGGTCTGTTCTTCATGAACTCATTGTGACGTTAGGGTGGACGGATGTCGGAGACCATGCCTGTATTTGGAGTGCATGGTTTAATGCCTAAATAAGGACTGGGATTTTATGCCTATATAAGGGCAGGGCGAATTGTGCCTATATAAGGACATGATACAGGAAAGCCCGTGTATGGACACCCTAAGAGGAATACAACAATGTGCTTTTCTCACTCCAGTCTGTACAACAGTAGAGAGAAAGCGTTGGACTTTTGAGGGGTTAAATTTACTATTCCCACTCCAGTCTGTGCAAAAGTAGGTAAAGGGTTGGACTACGGAGGGGTTAAATTTACTATCCCCACTCCAATCTGAGCAACAGTAGGGAAAGGGTTGGACTTCTGAGGGGTTACATTTATTGTTCCCACTCCAGTCTGTGCAACAGTAGTGAAAAGTGTTGACCTTCGAAGGGGTTAGATTTACTATTCTCACTGCAGTCTGTACAGAGGTAGTGAAAGTATTTCACTTCAAACACATAACATATTTGAATAACCCTATCAGTTTCAAGGAAATATAAAACTCTTGATAGCAAAATGATATATATATAAAAAAAAACAATTAAACAATTTACATGATTATTAAAAAATGTAATAGTTAATTATCAACTACATTTTAAAAATAATTTATTAATTAACTTTCCACACTAGACCTCCACAAACCTAGCAGCCCACACTTAAAATAGAAGTAAAATAATTAATTATAACACAATTAACATAATTCATAATCAATACATTAAATTAATAAATATGTTATTAATAAGTTAATAATTAATTGTTAATTAATTATTACTTTACTTCCCACTCTATGCCCCTACAAACCCAGCAGCCTCCACCTAATATATAGCTTAAAGATATAATTATTGAACAATTTATATAATTAATAGTCAATTGCATAATTAATAATACATTTATAAATAAATGTTAAATAAATATTACTCAGTTAACTTCCCATCCTTTTCCCTTACAAACCCAGCAGCCCGCACCTAATATATAACTTAAAAATAAATTTCCTAAACAGTTTACATCATTAATAATCAATTAAATAATTAATGATATATTAATAATTAATTTTTAATTAATTATTAATTAATTAACTTCACAGGCTATACCCCTACAAACTCAGCGGGCCCACACCTTATATATAAGTTAGAAAATGTCATTATAATACAATTCACATAATTAATGAACAATTAAATAATTAATGGTAACTCCATAATTAATCATTCATTAATTATTGTTTAATTAACTTCCCACTCTCTACTCCTACAAATCCAAGAGCCTCTACTTAATATATAACTTAAAAAATTATTACATAATTATTAATCAATTAAATAATTAATAATAAATGATTAATTATTTGTTAATTAATTATACTTAATTAACTTCCCACACTATACCCCTACAAACCTCATAACCCGCTACGACATTATACATTATTATCAGCGATTAAATTAAAAATTATATGTCATTTATAATTACAAACTATATAAAAAAATATTTGTAACAATTATACATACAATATTTAACATATCAAATTAATGTATGAGCTAAAACAAGAAAAGATAATTATATTTATAACTATAAAACGATATTCTTTACAACTATATTATTGAAAAGGATATTAACAAGAATATTCTTGAAAGCGATATTACTTACCTACAAAATAGATATTCTGAACAACAATATTTTAGCATCTAATATTTTTGTATCACAATATTTTTTCCAGATATTTTTACCTTGATTTTTAAAACTTGTTATTTTGGCCCTCATGCTGATGTTGGTGGGCCCGCCACCGACAGGCCGTCGGTTGCGGGACTGCCGACATCCATTGACGCAGTTCAACCACCAGATTACGATCCGATGGTCAGAGGCATTTGGGGGAGGGACCAACTGCTGCTGTTCCGACGGGCTCGTCAGCGGTGGGACCGCAATCCTTACAACAGGGTCATGCCCGCTCAGGCATCGGCATAGAGATTACGATGTCCCTTTCCATCTGCCTGTCTATGGAAGTCCGACTGTAGTAGTGAGCCTCAGCAAGGCCTACCAGTGCTTAGGGGTTCACCCTTCTCTGCACAGAGTCCTCAGACACTTAGGAAGAAGTTGGCATAGAAACTGGAATAAGAAAGACAGAGTTTATTAAACCTCATGAGGTGGAGCTAAATTCGCACATCACCCTTCAGTAATGCATGAAGTAGCACACTGAATGGAAGGACCATGGTCCTTTTATACCCACACAGGGGCTCAAATGAAGGCGGTACAAACACAAATGCTGGTTTTAGATACATATAAGGTCATACAGAAAATGCACAGTCGACAAGTGGGTGGAGCTAACAGTTTCTACTTCTAGTAGACACATCCTGACATTTATAAACTCGGAACAGCTGCAAGCTCAACTGAGCATGTGCAAAGCAAGAGGAACTAAATATAACTTATCTCTAGGCAGATTTCAAGAGCAGTTAACAGGAAGGTAGGACAGAGCACATGGTGAGCACCTGGCAGCACATGGCAACCAAAATGGCTGCCAGAAATACAAAATGGTTTCCACAAAGCGGACAATTTAGCCTCTAAATACAGGCTGTCTTTAGCCAATGCTTAACTTAAGTGCTGCCAAATTACAACAGACGACCCTTTCAGCATTGGCTGAAGACATTCGTTTATCTGGGGTAATCTAGATATTCATCCCGTACATCTATTAACATTATTTCGGCCACCTCTTTATTCAACATTTGTTGGGCCTTTGTTTCAGCAACGTTCCCTTTGGCAGGTATACAAGCAGAGATGCAAATGGAGCAAAGCATTGGACCACATTGGATACATACACAGCATGTAAAAAGTATCAACATTACATACAGGATAGTCAGTAGCTTCCAGCCCCAAGCAGAAACAAGAGTCCAAAACCATCTAGTCTAATTCTAAGTTTCAGGGCTCTGATGAATTTCAGTGACTATCTATTTCAATTTCAGAATAGCCAACAGCACATACCTAATAAAAACATTTTAAATAGACTTTTCCAGTATTTCTTTTATGAGGGCTAGAGTATCAATTAATATACTCAAGGAAAGAGTAAAGTAACATTTTTAAACTGCTCAGATGAACTTTTCTCGTGCAGAATAAACATGATAAGTAATACAAATATCAGGGAAGTCAGACAGATTATTACAAAAACAATCCTGGCTCCGGAGGACCAAGAGGACCACACAGGGCCATAGGAATTAGGACAAGGAGCCGCAAAGGGCTGCTCCTCCTCAAAAATGGGACGACCAAAGGGGTACATTACTAACAAAAAAAAGAGTCCTTGGGAAATTGTAGCCGCTGTACAAACCAGCCAGAGGGGAGTCTTCTCCTGTGTCCGTAGGACAGAGCACATGGTGAGCACATGGCAGCACATGGCAACCAAAATGGCTGCCAGAAATACAAAATGGTTTCCACAAAGCGGACAATTTAGCCTCTAAATACAGGCTGTCTTTAGCCAATGCTTAACTTAAGTGCTGCCAAATTACAACACGACCGCCATAGAAAAGAAGACAGGAAAGGGATTTTGGGGCCCCTAGCAGGGACCCCGTACCCCCTAGGCCACCACATGGTGCCTTCCACAAGGTGCATGGATGTTTGAAAACATCGATTTTTTTTTATTGCAGCTTGTGCAACAGCCCATTCCCAGCTGCCGCACAAGCAGCAATGGAAAAATGTATGTTTCCAACTGGTCGCATCCTAATTCAGAGAGTGGAACCAATGACTAATAGTCGGGCGGATTCCATTCCACTACGGTGTTGGTCGGACGCTCGTCTGACCGACATCGTAATAAGGTCCCTTTGTCCAAACACCCTCAAAAATTGGGTCTCAAAACTGTGTACTTTACAAAGTTGCCTTTCTGTGCTTTCCCTAAGTTTTGGGAGACGGAATCAACAGCACAGCTGTAAACCTAGAAGCGCACAAGCCCAACCTGAGTACTGAGCTTATTGAGTGCTGGAGCACTCAACGATTTCTCAGATGTCAAGCCAGGATATTGAGTACTTACAGGGCAGTATTTCACACCTGTATCACTAACCAAAGCAGCAAACTTCCCTTGGCGATGAGACTACAAAACCTGATACCTATGCATGACATTAAGCCCACCTCCCACTTGGGTTTCCAGGAAAGTTATAGTGTCCCTATATAGAAGGATTAAGCATAGGGGGTACATGTAGTTGTTACCAAAACAATCTCAGGCATAAATGGGAAACACACCTAGACATTGGCTTATCAGACCAAGCGTGGGAAGCCACTCTGGGACACACTGTGAAGGTTTCTAGAAATGCAAATGTTAAAGTCTTGAGGGCCGATTCACAGAACTAATCTGAGATAAAATCCTAAACTTACTACTTTTGGTATTCACAGAAGGCATTTAGTAGTAGTAAAGTTAGGAGTCCTAACTTTACTACTACTAAATGCCTTCTGTGAATACCAAAAGTAGTAAGTTTAGGATTTTATCTCAGTTTAGTAGTAGTAAAGTTAGGAGTCCTAACTTTACTACTACTAAATGCCTTCTGTGAATACCAAAAGTAGTAAGTTTAGGATTTTATCTCAGATTAGTTCTGTGAATCGGCCCCCTAGAGATTACTTATTTACACCGCACACATCTGACACCGAAATTATGACATGACATGTACCCTAAGGTTACACATTCCTGCCAAGATATGGGTACGAGATGGTTGCTCCTTTCGCATGGTTTGGGACGTCCACAAAATACAATCATTTTGGTCCAAAGTTACAGATCAGCTGCAGACTTTCTCTGGCAGGAATGTTCCTTGAAGCTCAAGGGTTTGCTTCTGGGCCTGATGTTCATCCCAAAGGCAAATCTAATAGCACATTCATTGATGTTTCCTTCCTCAAGGTCCAAGGGCCATTTCCACGAACTGACAGCCACCGCACCGAATTTACAGAAATGGAGATTGTAAGCACACAGATGGGCACTGGCCGAAAATGACATACACACCAAAGAAACCCAAAAGGGGTGGTATCACGACCTAAAATCAGATGTCCGCCAAGGTAGGAAATTCTCTTTAATCCCTATAATGTCAGATCATTCCTGCATAAATGTGATAAACTAAGGGAAAAACTCCTGGCCTGGTCTGACATGCTGGATCATTCAAATTGGTCTTGCCTGTATAATTCCCTCTGCCTGTCTACCTTAGTGCCAACTTTACATACGTTTGTTAAAATGTATTATCACAGCGTACTATGGGGTTGATTACGATGGCGGAAGGATCGCCAGCCATGCGGTGGCGGTCCTTCCGTACGCCGACCGCGAGTTTCCCCCGCCAAATTAGGATGGCGGGGGGAATCTCACCGCGACCGTGGTGGTCGCAAAGACCGTCCACCACGGAACTGCCACAGGCAATCCTCCGGATTGCCTGGCGGAGCGGTCTTCACCGGTAAAATGGCGGCGGTGCCTAGCAGGCACCGTCTGCCAAATTACGATGAAGGCTGAAGACAGCCTTTCCATGGCGGTGGAACCGCCATGGAAAGGCTGGCGGGGATTGGGTTTGGGGGCCCGTTGCGGGACCCCCTTGTGTTGGGGGAGGTCAGGGTGCCTGCCACGTAGTGCTGTGAAATGCACAACATGGCATTTTCGCATCGCGGTGGGTGCTGCTGTCAGCAGCAACCGCCGCAATGTTAAGATGCAGGATCCAACCGCCACGGTGGCGGTCGCATCCTAATCCGGTGTGCGGGACCGCCGCATGTATGGCAGACAGTCCCGGTTTACACCAGGATGGCGGACGGACTCCAGTCCGTCCGCCATCCTAATGAGCCTCTATGTATCTTTCATGATGAATGCTTTATTCCAGGAAACCCGTTTGTATTTTTGTTGAAATGAAATTTTATTGGGTGTAGTCATTTTGACAGTGGATTTGTCATAGATCACTGTTATTTCAGGTTAGTTTTCAGATACTCAGGAAGGCATGTAATAGCATGTATGAATTGTTAAATTGTTTTTTTTACTTGTATTCATTTTTCCTGTGTTGCTTTTCTATTTCACAGGTTCATACCTTCCATCCTACTCTGTTCGGGTTCACACATGCTTCAATATATCACAGGCAAACGTTCCCCACCCCCCACCACTTATATCTTTGGAACCTACATTTCCAGGTGATAAATTGTGTGAGTTAGTTTCATGACTGTTTATGCATCTTTCATCTATATTTCCATGTTCTACTATGTAGTTGTGGGCCCAGTTTAATCACGTTCAATCACGTCAAATACAATAATAAAGAAAACAGCCCATCAAAGTCTTCCATTCAAAGAACTGCACTGATCTACATTGCCCAGTTTCACTGTATAGACCTGTATAGAATTGAGCCTCTCGCTCATTCCCCTTGCCAGTACTAAACATCTGTATTACGTTTTCTTTATATACATGCCAAAATTTTATAAGAGCAAAGTGGGAGCTTTTAAAAAAACAAGCAGGAGAATGTATTTTCCAGTGGCGGCTCCTCTGCTAAGGCGGAAAAGCGCCGCCCCTCTGCTCATAGAGCAGTGAAAAGGGAAAAAATAAAACGATAATAATAAAGTTATTATCGTTTTATTTTAGGTTGGTCGGGCTCTGTTGGGGCGGGGCGGGGCTGGGGGCTCTGGGTGGGAGGAGGAGAGGACTGTGCACACTAAGGGGCTGATTTCGATGTCAGATGGACCTGAGTCTGTCCGACATCGATCTGGAACTGAGACCGACCGACCTCCTGTCAGCGGTACCAAATCAGCAATTAGGATGCGACCGATCATTGTTTGGTCGCAATCCTATTCTTTACAATGGGAGCATGCATTCCGACTGGAGTGCATGCTCTCATTGTAAAGAGCTGGGGTGCAGTTCATCCCTGCACCCCGTGACAGGCACCTCAAGGTGCCTGTCACCGGGTGCAGGGATCAACAGGGGGGCACCTAGGCCGCCCTCCGGAGGCCTTGCACCCATAGGGGCCCTGCTGGGGGCCCCCAAAGTCGGATTCTCACAGCCTTTCTGTGTCAGAAAGGCCGGCACAGAAAGGCTGTAGGAATCTGCCATCGTAATCGTAATCACTTGGGCAGAAAGAGCCGCCCTTGGGATTACAGGCCCCTTTCTGAATGGCAGACGGGCTCTCCGAGCCCATCGTAAGCCATTTGGAAATCTTTTTGGATTAATTTCCGACCGTCTCCATCAAAGTGGGTCGGTTGAAAATTAATCCAAACACGAGATTACGATGCCATAGGAACTGCTCCGACCGACTCGGAGCCCTTTCCTACAGCATCATAATCGGCCCCTAAGTGCGCCTGACTGCTTGGCTGGCCATTTACGGCCGGCCAAGCAGTCATGCACACTTTGTATATTCCCTACCAGGCTGTAATGGACAGCCCAGTGAGGAATATGCACAGGCTCCCTGTCCGGATCTGAGCACCGATCTACGGCACTCAGGCCAATCACAACACTGCATTGCAGCGTTGTGATTGGCTCAGGGAAGCCTGTGTGCTGGGTGCTTCTGCAGCTTCTTCCGGAGCAGAGAAGTGGAGGAGAGACGCAGCCATCGGAAAAGATATGTGTTTTTTTGTTTTTTATATTCCCCCACCCCCGTTCCCTACCAGCCGCAACTGTTTATAGCCCTCCCTATTCACACTTTTCCTCCCCATGAATTTTGTCGCAGCACTTTTCTTTTGCCTGAACTTTTACCCTGCCTGTATCGGTCCCTGGCTCCAAGGTACTTTTTAGGTTATTGTTTGCACAATAAAAGTAATCAGTCAGTCCCTTCTAAGTCCACCTCTTCCCTTCCCTTCTCTACTCCACCTGCTGCTTCACTACCCTGCAGCTCTGGCCCCACCCCTCTCCGACATGCCTTTCAGGGCCGGCTCTAGGGCTGTGTGACCGGTTCCACCGCACTGTGTGCTGACTTCAGGGGCTCAAAGTTTGCAAGTTTGTTTTGGTATTAAAAGGACCTGCTGCCACGTTCCTTGCCTACGCAATTTCCAGACAGCAATAAAAATGTCAAGATAACTCCAGTGATTAATGTCCTTCCTGGAGAGAGATCTGAGTTTTGTCTAGTTGAGGTTTTGACTGATCATAAAATAGCACAGAGGGTTAATATGCCTACTGCAATGAACCTGTACCATGCAGATCACAAAGTGCATATAATGTAAATAGGTCAGTGGGTTGTCACTCCTACACCGCGTAGTTCTCTGGCTTATGTAACATTTCCTATTCACTGATTTACACACATATGATTGATTGTCTCTGTGTAATGTGTGTGAGATGCAAAATGCTCTGACACCCTACACTGGTATGAGTGATGCTACATAACCAATTAAATGCATCTGAAAGAGAGTGGTTGTGGAGACTTGAGGGGCACTGTTAAAAGGTGTTGTTGAGGGAATCCATGGTGGAGGTGGTCACCACCTCCACCACGGATGGGGGTGCCAACAAACATTGTCGCACCGGGCGCCACCAGCGCTAAAGCCAGCCCTGAAGCCTCTCCTGCACCATTTTTCTAACCGTGCAGCTCTCAAGTCGGTAAAGGAAAAGCCCGCACACCCCTGTTTCAAAAAGCACAAACTGTTGTTTTTTAAGCAATATATGCATACACTATACTTCACTAAATCACCAACACTTTGATGCTACAAAACAGCATGCTGCCCATCAGTAAAGCGCTTCAGCACTTCTCCAGGGGTAGTAAGCACTAAATAAATGCCAATGCATTACAAACTCCATTATGCATACTTTTAATTGACACTGCAAATAATGCAAAGGCTCCCCTGGGAATAAATCATATATAAGTAATATTTGCACACAGCACTATAATGAGTATTACGTCTTTACTGTTGTAATTTCAACAATCTAAAAAAAGTCATGATCATTAAAATGTTATACATCGAAACCATTACCCACATGATTATATTGCAATACAAAGTCATTCAAGGCATATCCTTTTGTTTCATATGATCATATATTTGTATTGTCCATAATTGTAATTAAAGACTTAAAATGAATAGTCCTTATTAGAAGTCTCTGAAACTATTAAAGCAAAACTAGACAAAGGGCCCGATTCTGATGCGGGTTGGAAAAGCTTCCCGACCGAGGGCCTGATTCTGATGCGGTTAGGAAGGCCTCCTAACGGCATTTGCTCCTTCCAAATCAGATCGGGAATGTGTCTTCCCGACCGAGGGCACAATTCTGATGCGGTTAGGAACAAATGTTCCCATTGAAGTCAATGGGAGTTCAACCAAATCGTATCTGGAAGCATCCGGATGCATCCTACTCCGCCGGTCGGACTTTCCCGATCCGAGTGGGTCGGAAACCATTTCCCAACCGATTCGGTCGGGAAGCTTTTCCAACCCGCATCAGAATCGGGCCCTATGGTGGTAAAGCGGTACTGGTATTGCTGGATCTTTCCGCGGCCTTCGATACCGTGCCCCACGACCGACTCCTGCGAAGACTCCAGGAGTGTGGCATCGGTGGCATGGTATTCAGATGGTTCGCCTCCTTTTTAAGTGGCCGTCAGCAAACAATTTGGTCCCCCTCCCTTTTCGGCTCCCATCCCCCCTATGGAAGTAGGGGTTCCACAGGGCTCGATTCTGAGCCCGACACTTTTTAACGTGTACATGGCCCCCCTTGCGCTCCTAGCTGAGGAATACGGCGCAAAAATAGTATCTTACGCCGATGACACGCAATTGTTGTTCACCTGCGATAAGGGTGCCGACTTTAGAGGCAGTGAGATAAATACCTGCCTGACCAAGGTGTTTTCCTGGCTTAGACTAAACCAATTGAAGTGTAATCCGGAAAAGTCGGAGATTATTTTCTTCGGCTCCAACCCTTGCGAAGCATGGCGCCAATGGTGGCCACAAGATATGTCCCCCCATGCAACATCAGTAAGCACCGAGAAGAACCTTGGGGTCAAGCTGGACACTGACCTGTCCATGAAGGCTCAGATTCAAACTGTGGCCGGTACCTGCTTTGGGCTATTGAAAGTCTTAAAGAATTTCCTTCCCCTGCTCCCGGTCTCACACAGAAAGACTGTAGTCTAGGCCTTGATTGTATCAAGGCTGGACTACGTCAATGCCCTGTACCTGGGCCTCCCTGACTATCTCCTAGGTCGCCTGCAGGTGGTCCAGAATGCGGCGGCCAGAGCTATTCTCATGGTTGGCCCCAGGGCGCGAATGACCCCCCACTTGATATCCTTGCACTGGCTACCGGTCCAGAAGAGGATCCTTTTAAAGAGCTAGTCTTGGTCTTTAAGGCCCTTCATAATACAGGGGCCCCTTACATCAGTAAAAGGATTCAGCACTATGTCCCACAACGGACTCTGAGGTCCTCAGTACAGCTCCTGACGACCATCCCAAAGTTTTCCCGCTCCCGTATGGGTGGTCGATCCTTTCAAGTGGTGGCATCTCGGCTATGGAATAGCTTGCCACTCTCTCTTAGACAGGTGCAGGATCTCCTCGCCTTTAGGAGGAAATTAAAAACCTGGCTATTCCAACATTAGATCTAGGCCTACCTGCTTGGTGTGCTTACTGTCTGTCTCGTGGTCTTTTCAGCACCGGGACACTCTGTGGAGTAGCATTGCGCTTTATAAGTACCCAGTTACATTACATTACATTACATATTACTCCATTATCAGTCAATGTATCTGTATTTTTTTACGGTGTGACACTACTAGTCCGATGTAACTGCTTGCATTAAGAGATAGCAAATATACCAGCGATTATATTCCTTTTCTTGACATTTCTTCACTTTTAAATAAGTATTTTTTAATGCACTCTCCATGCAAACTGTCGATACGTTTCAGCCTTGAACCATTTTCATGGTATCCTCAGGATATTTACAATAAGTCTTCAATAACCTTTGTATGGGTCAAAAACAACGCTGAAGTGACTCGTCATCTTTTTAGTGTGGTCTTGCTGTTGCTCTATGCATACCTTACATGCACTTGGTATATGAAATGTAGTCCTGTGAACACTTCCAAGCCAAGATTATTTTAATGGAAGTGAACGGATCCCGTTGAACAATGAATCAGCCATGGTGTTGAGATAATCGCTGAGGAGCTCCTCACTAAGGGGCATATTTTCAAGGAAATAAAGCGCGGACCTGCGCCAAATTTGGCAGTGCCGCACGCCAATATTTCCAAAATGCAGGGATGCGCTGTATTCACAACAATGGTGCACCCCTGTGTTTTCCCTAGCGCTGGCGCTAAAATTAACTGCCAATGCAGGCACCCTTGCACCATAGTGCAATGGTTCCTGCATTGCAGGGAATGATTGTTTATGTGCACCCTTCCTGCACATAAACAATAATTAAATAATGATGATTTGCTACTTCTTTGAAATAAAAGTATTTCTCCTCATTGTGCCATTCTAACACCTGCTATTGTGTGGCGTTCGTTTTTGGCGCTGCCTCCGATTTACACATTCTAGTAAATCTGGGGCAGAGTTAAAATGCAATGAGTGTTGCAGTGGAACGCCTACAGCAACACCCATTGCACGCCGCTTTCACACAAAGTGATGCATGTGAAGGGCTGTTTTTACAATGCAGCATTACACCACTCAAAGTGACTTAGCACCGCTTTGTAAATATGGAGAAGGGCATAGCATCAGCAGAATGTCGCTAAAAGTGGCATTCTGGTGGCACTATCCCCTTGTAAATATACCCCAAAGTGGCTTAGGGCTGCTTTGTAAATATGGAGAAGGTCATAGTGCCACCAGAACATTGCTAAAAGGGACATTCTGGTGGCACTCTCCACTCGTAAATATACCCCTTAGTCTGTTAAGAGATTTGTCCCTAGGGAAACGTTTATACTAAATACTGTTGTGTGCTCAGGTTCATGGGGTGCACTGGGCAGTCCTCTTTAATACTTTAATTCAAATGACACTATAAAAAAAATTCTGCTGTGTTATTTCTACAGATACAAAAATATCAATTGATGGACAGAATGATGAACAATGTCAAACATTCACCCCAGTACAGAGATCTGGGACTAAAGCCATCGTTTTTGCTACCCATGCCATTACAGTTTAAACCCAGCCATATGCAAATCAGTCTTGACCCTGCACCCCTGGCTGACTGATGAAACCAGTCCCAAGATACTTGTTCACGGTCCAGGAAGGACTTGTCCTGGCAGTTCGGGCCGGACTGTTCCCATGAGGAGCAGGGTCAAGACTGATTTGCTTATGGCTGGGTTCAAACTGGGGTGGCATAGCGAGCAAAAGAACAATGGTTTAAACCCAGATCTCTTGACTGGGGGTGTGTGGTTGAAAAGTTTCAGCACTCCGTCCATCATCTTGTTGTGTTTGCTGTGTTATTTCTACAAGGGCATAATAAAGTAACTGGATTGGCATTGGCAAACCAATTGCTTTCCGCCACTCCTAGGGAACATAAGAACCATGATAGTTGGAGGTCCTCTCGCTGATTATAGCAGCACAAACTAGCCTTATATACAATTGTAATCTTCAGTAGAACTTTATCAATCCTAAAGATAGAAAACCCTCTTGCTCTGTTTTTAGTCTATGGCCAAGCCTATGATCAATGGCTGATTATTATCTTCACTTGGAGAATCTATATAATGCCCAAGGGCCTCTTCCTTCTTTAGTTGTGTAGAAAGTTAAAGTCATGAGATCACTGTTGCACTCTGGACTTACATCTTTTATGCCACTGTACCACCTCCCGTCTTCACCAGAGATTAGCCGAGATGCCAGGTTCCACCATTAGGGTGATTGTTGACCATTCGGGCTCATGGTAGTAAAGCAGCCAGAGGAATAGCATCCTCACAGTGTTACGCAGATAGCATATAGAGGAGTCTGTAGAAGACTCATCTATAAGCCCGTCCCAGGTGATTGGTTTAGTTTTAAAACGAGGGTGCGGCGAGCTGTAGCAAATCCGGGGTGCGTGTTGGCATGTTGCCTGTTAAGCTTGCTGGTTACGAACGACTAAATTAAGTGATGGAGAATTGTCCTCACATGCGTGCATGCAGTGGCCATTTTAGACGCTAAGTGAGACGTTTTTATTTCAATTTTTTTTTTTTTTTTGCACCACTTCTGGTTATATGATGCAGTTTATAAAACAGCACATAAGCTTCTATTTAGAGATAAATAGGCTCTTGATGGTAATGGTGGAGCAAGGCAGGTAGGAGCCACCCCTGTGCCATATTGCCAGCCTCAGCCATACTTCACCAGCGTTTCAGACACAGCCAAGGCTATCTTTCCATCTCCTGAACATCCCTGTTACACTCACAAGCTCCTTAAACAAGTTCGAGGCAAACTCCCCATCTCCAGAAGAGTCCCATTTACTGGGCTAGAAAGATAGCTCAGTGAGTAAAGTACTTGCATCTGTATTTGAGCTGCAGGTCGTGACTTTGAATCTCTACATGACTAATTAGCTGACTATCTTCAATACAATTCATCGAATCAGTGTGCATAATAGCCCATTATGTACAGTGCTTTGAAACAGTGAAACTGTTGTATTGCCTAACCTAGCCTTTTTGACGGTCTCCCCAAAATCAATTTCATGTTATCCATGTCACCATATTGTATCATATACTAATTTGATTACCTGACCCCTCATCGTCCATAGAGGCATTCATTGACGGAAAGGACCTGTCGAACCTTGCTAGCCACAGGATGGCACTGATAAAACTATACCAGCACGCTCAAATAACCACTCTGTACTAACCAGAGAGGCTTGCCACGACTAAAGAGATCTGCCTCCAATTGCAGACCAACATAGTCCACTCTGCTGGTCCCAAATAGAGTTGTCTTCTTCAACAAAGAGGAGACACTTCTCCCTTTCACCGGCTATGGTTGTTTCAATGCCCCATGAGTGCCTGAACTGGGGTGTTGAAAAAATATAATAATCTGTGTTAGCAAAGCAATTTAATCTTATTTGTATAACATTATGATGTCATTAATGGATTAAAAATATGCGTTAACAGATAGTGAAGGATGGAATGTTCAAATTAATCTAATTTTGTGCAATTACTGATCCATCACGATTTAAGAGCCAGCGGTGAAGACCAGCATTTTTTTACTGACCTCTCAAGCAGTTGCTAACATGAGCCATGGAAGATGGAAACATGATATTCAAGTGAATTTATAAAACTCAAGGAAGCTGTGGTGTGAAGGGGGGTTAGGTCACTACTCTTGGACAGTGAGAGGATGAGGGACGAAAGCAAGCTTTGTAGCCATGTCACTTCAACAGCACAAATCCAATATTACTGCAGCCCCAGGCAGGGCTTCTCGCTGTATTTCCAGTAATCCTTTCGAGATCATGTATGAAGTGCTGGCAGCAGGAGAATCCATCAGCCTGGAGACGGAAAAGTAGAAGGTAAGAGTGACAACTGAAAAGATAAGGGAGTGGAAAATCACATGAAAAGAAACCAAGAAGTGTGTGAATGAGAACATATATAGAAAAAGGGCCAGATTACCAGCTGGACAGTGTTCGGGTTTGGAAAAATCCCACCTGGAATACCAGCTGGTAAATCTGCCAGTGGGCCCATGATTCAATGGGCCATATTATCAAGAACGGCGATAACATTATCGCCGCTTTAGCGGCAGGAAACTCTTTCTTGATAATATGGCCCAAAGTGTTTTCCAGGTCCCACTCTATTAAAATACTGGGAGGAGGGGATTTACTAAGATTTTACGCAGTGTTGGCATCACAAAAGTGAAGCAAGTCAGTGCAAAATGTTTTTTTTCCAATTTACTTTCCAGCACTAAACTTGTTTAGCGCTGGAAATAACGTGAAAGTAACATTTGCATTACTTAGCGCCAAGGGAGAGTACCTTGGGTGGTGAATGGGCGTTCCCATGCAACCACCCAAGGTTTCTGACACAAAACCCAATTTACTAAACAAAGTAGACAGGGTTTAGCGTCAGAAAACTGTGCCCTATTGAAGTAGGCGCAAGGAAGGAGAAGTGCTTTCATTTCTCCTTACTTTTCCAACTTTGTATGTGTGCTGCACTGTACAGCACACATACAAAGTCGAAAAAGGGTTGAAGTCAGTCTATGGATGGTATTTTGTACTGGAAGGGTTCCCTTGCAGTGCAAAACCTATGCTAGACTCACAGAGACATAGTTGCACCATGGCGCAAATGTGTCTCTTTGGCACACAGCAGCTGATTTCAGCGCAATCGCTAGGGAGAGGGGAGGAGAGTGCCATATTTCAATACATTTTGCGCTCTCCTGCTCTCTCCTTCTCATGCAGCGCAGTGCAGCCTTTACGACTGATGCACTGCGCTGGGTTAGAACTTAGTAAATCAGGCCCCGGGTGTGATTTTTCTACACCTGTTTTTTTTATACACAGAAATTAGCACAATAAGCTCAGGCTACATCCCCCTTCCAAAAAATAAGCATCACCACAAGAGCTCCCTTGGAATCTCCAAGGTTGAGCCCGCCCAGACATGTTTTTAATATTTGTGACGGGGACTCAATTATGAAGCACGTTACTGGAGTGAAAACCCTGTGGGTGACAGTCCTTAAAATAAACCAACAGGTTTGCCAGGGAGGACACTAATTGGATGAGAGTCACCCATAACTTGCAGACACCCCCTTGTGATTTTGGTTTGGAAGCAGGGTGTACATAGTAATTAGCTTCTGTCTACCTTCATTTGATTTGAACAGTAAGCACAGGACTTACATCTGAGCATGCCCATTGAACTTTGAGTGTCTACTGCAATAAGAACAAAGTGATGTATTGAATGCTTGAATTAGTTTTAGGCACTGGCAATCAATCAGGCTGCATTGCTGTTCGATGGGTGCACCCAGACGTAGGTCTTGTGCTCACTATGCCACAGTGGAAGAGTGAGCTAAAGAATGATGATGGATTCAACCCAGATCTGTGACTGGGGGTGAGTGTTTGAAAAGTTTCAGCACTCCGTCCATCATCTCCTTGTGTTTGCTTTGTTCGCCCAGACGTGGGTCCCTTGCTCACTTTGCCACTGGATACAAGCTAGCCTGACTGATGAGGGCTGTTAGCCCGAAACCGGTCCCAGGATGCTTGTTTCCAGTCCAGGGAAAACATGGCTTGGCAGTTCGGTCTGGACTGTTCCCATGAGGCACAGGGTCAAGACTGATTTGCATATAGCTGTGTCTGAACTGGGGTGGCAGAGTGAGCTAAAGAATAATGATGGATTCAACCCAGATCTGTGACTGGGGGTGAGTGTTTGAAAAGTTTCAGCGCTCCGTCCATCATCTCCTTGTGTTTGCTTTGTTCGCCCTAAGTTGGCAGGGTATGCCCAGACGTGGGTCCCTTTCTCACTTTGCCACTGGATTCAAGCTAGCCTGGCTGATGAGGGCTGTTAGCACGAAACCGGTCCCAGGATGCTTGTTTCCGGTCCAGGGAAAACATGGCTTGGCAATTCGGTCTGGACTGTTCCTATGAGGCACAGGGTCAAGACTGATTTGCATATAGCTGTGTCTGAACTGGGGTGGCAGAGTGAGCTAAAGAATGATGATGGATTCAAACCAGATCTGTGACTGGGGGTGAGTGTTTGAAACGTTTCAGCACTCCGTCCATCATCTCCTTGTGTTTGTTCGCCCTAAGTTGGCAAGGTATGCCCAGACGTGGGTCCCTTGCTCACTTTGCCACTGGATTCAAGCTAGCCTGGCTGATGAGGGCTGTTAGTCTGAAACCCGTCCGAGGATGCTTGTTTCCGGTCCAGAGAAAACATGGCTTGGCAGTTCGGTCTGGACTATTCCCATGAGGCACAGGGTCAAGACTGATTTGCATATAGCTGTGTCTGAACTGGGGTGGCAGAGTGAGCTAAAGAATGATGATGGATTCAACCCAGATCTGTGACTGGGGGTGAGTGTTTGAAAGGTTTCAGCACTCCGTCCATCATCTCCTTGTGTTTGCTTTGTTCGCCCTAAGTTGGCAGAGTATGCCCAGACGTGGGTCCCTTGCTCACTTTGCCACTGGATTCAAGCTAGCCTGGCTGATGAGGGCTGTTAGCCCGAAACCGGTCCCAGGATGCTTGTTTCCGGTCCAGGGAAAACATGGCTTGGCAGTTCGGTCTGGACTGTTCCCATGAGGCACAGGGTCAAGACTGATTTCCATATAGCTGTGTCTGAACTGGGGTGGCAGAGTGAGCTAAAGAATGATGATGGATTCAACCCAGATCTGTGACTGGGGGTGAGTGTTTGAAAAGTTTCAGCACTCCGTCCATCATCTCCTTCTGTTTGCTTTGTTCACCCTAAGTTGGCAGGGTATGCCCAGACGTGGGTCCCTTGCTCACTTTGCCACTGGATTCAAGCTAGCCTGGCTGATGAGGGTGTTAAAGATTGCAGGAATCGCTGTTAGCATGAGCTGAAAGCCATTTTGTACTTGGCAGCCATTTTAGTTAGCCATGTGCTCGCCATGTGCTTTCTCCCTCTTCCAGAGTCTTGCACATGCTCAGAGAGGCCTAGCTGGTAGAATGCACCTGCTCCTAGTATACAACTGTCAAGCTATTCTTACTCATGTAAGCAGTTTAGTCTCCCCTCCCACTTTGTGGAGCAAGCAAATTTTGTATGCCCATATTAGTCAATAAGCATGCTTGTATGTGCTAGGACCTCCCCTTGATTTTATGCTGACTATATAACAAATACATATATAAGGACCCTGTTCTCTGCACTCATTAGAATGCCTCCTACAGTGGCCTGCGGGTACCGTAAGATGCAATCTCCCTCATCTGAGGTTAATAAAACATGTTTTTTTGATATTACAGCTTCTGTGCCAATCTCTTCTTTGTTGGTCTTAAGGACCAGATGTATCAGTGAACCCCTAAGAAGGTTTTTATTTCTACAAATGGCGCCCGAAAGTGGGACTCATCGGTGCAGCGGCTATCCAAGGGAGTGGTCTTGAAGGGAGACAGGAATCTACTGAGGAGTACAGGACAGGAATCTACTGAGGAGGTACCCTGCGCACGGAGATTGTTTTGTCTTCCAGCCCAGTATATTTCTGGTCTTCCTGCTCTGATCCTCCAAGTGTTTGCCGCTCCCGACTGAGAACTTCTTTGGCGTGAGTATTTTAAAACGACCGTTAGGTCACTCAGAACTTGGCAGTTGGAACCTGGACACCATTTGATTGGTAAGAGCCGTTTTGCGGCACTTGCTGTTGGTTTGATGCCTTTGATTGGTAAGGTAGTTTTAGTAACACTTACTGTGGCTTTGTTTGTATGATTGGCCAATTTTGGAATTTGTTTTGTAATTATATATGCATTGCAATTCATATAGGCAGGTAATGAGGAGATTTTTCTCTAAACTTTGAAAATTTGAACGACACAGATTGTGTTAAGTGTCACTTGGAGTATAATATTATATATGCTATAATATTTTTGGCATGCCTGTTACCAGTACACTTTGCAGAAAGTGTTGCTGTCTTGGAGGTACCGATATGGATTTAGGAAGTACTCAGTTGACTCCCTCAGAGGGGATACCTAAATAGGTTTAGGTATAGTAAAAAGATATTTCTTCCTTGGTGACTAAGTACCCCATGGAACTAAATATGTACATAAAACGGATCCGGATCTGCGCACTTAGTAACATTCATAAGTGGTGATATGCAGAGCGCTTTTTGAGTGTTCTACCAGCCAAAACTGGCGAATTTGGTGTATTTCAGCTTTTTGACCATGGAACAGTTTTTTTTGGGCTACTTTTGAAAGCTCTTCTTGTAAATATGACTTACAATTAGTATTTACAAATAGGTTGGTCTTGCGTACACTTTGTAAGCTGTCCTAAGTATTGATTTGTGGGTTAAATGTGTGTTTAAATGTCTATGTGGGGTTTTTGGTTTGACATTGGTAATACTTGTGTGAGTACTCTGTGTACGAATGGCTGGCTTTAAGCGCGCTGTGTTGTGTCCTTCTGTAACTGTCTGAATGAGCTCAATGAGTTTGTTTATGTTTTTTTTGCTGTCATTATTCTGTTATGCAAAATGTCATTTAGTTACTTACATATTAAATAAAAATCCAGAAATAAATTATGTAACATATGCTAAACAGCTGCATGTTACTATTAAATTGACAGAGTAAGACACTATACATGTGTGCAAATTGCCACAATGTTAAACATAAAATTAGAATTCGTATTCAATAGGATTAAAATAGGCCTCATACAGAGAGAAAAAAACGAAATTGTGTGTTTTGTAATCAATAGACTTAAATACACAATGTTACAGCCTTTTCCTTAAATACATTGTATTAGACATTAAAAGGCATGCACATCATATGAGTGAATTTGGTCGTTGCTGAACTAAATACACATTATAGAAAGATAGATTTGACTGCATTGAAATGCCTCAGTTTTTAAATAGACTGTGACATGCTTTTCTCTCAGCACCCGAGAAAAAGCTTTCCGACAGCTGTGTTTAAACTGACTAACTGAAAGAAACCGTTTGACACAGCAAATGGGGATTTAACTCTGTCAGGGTATTTCAAATAATAAAGGGGTTTTTTCCTGAGAAAGGCGTGAAAATTCGACGCCTGCTGACAAACAACAGCTGCATAAATAGCATATGGCTATTCCTGCTCACGGCCACAGACAGGAATGCTGTGTCAGCGATATTTTAAGTCAGTGTAAACCTGGTATACAGGCCTGCATTATTTTAAAAGTTTCAAAACACCAGTTTCATTATTTTGGATAACAGAGAACAAAATTGAAAGTAGGGATTTCCTTTCTTAATGCCTTCTTTACATAAGTACATCTATGGTTCTGATATTAAATGATAACTGTGCTTTTAAAAAGTGGCGCAGACTTTTCCTGTTTCAAGTAAGGCTTCTGTGCTTAGGGTTATGAATGAATGTGTTTAAATATGATAGGCTACGAATGAAGCTTGCTTTTCCAATGTGGAATCATCAAAATGGTTGGTTTTATTGATAAAAAATAATTATTATTATATGGGAAAAAATATATTGTTAAAAACAAATGCTTTAAATTCGTTTTTTCATCTTTATAAAGCCTAATCATCATACTGTGAATTCCTAGCATCAAAGTTGAATTTAAGCAGTGCTGTACCGAAAAAAAGGGAACTTAAATGTGAAATGTCACTTTACCCAGCCGTACAAAACTCATTTTTATAAGGGTATATCTTATACATTTCTGATTTCCCATTCCTGGGCTATCTAGAGAACACTCTGGGGGTTCCTATTATGCAAAAATATTGTAGGATATTCATTTTTAAGTGCCCCTACCACCAAAGTCGAAATTGAGCTAAATTCACAATTTTACAAGCAGTTCTACCACTCAAGGCAGTTTTAACGTGCTCTCAGGCTTCCATAAAGTATATGCAAGTATAAAATAAACAGCTGCCTCTGCATTACTAGATTGCACACCACTGTACATAAATGAAAATAAGTATAGGACTGCTTTTCGCTGTGATTCTCCAGAGTTGCTTTGCATTACAAAACCGCATGGCAAGCCTTGCACGCAAAAATGAGCAGCTGCTGAACGGGTCAAAGGTCGGAGTTCTGCATTTAGCAACTTAGCAGGGTGAAGGGTAATGTTTGCTGGAACACTTCGACCTTCGAAAGATTTTTTGAAAGACGAGATGATAGCGCAAAGAGAGGAAGAGAAGCTTTGCTTCCTATTTTTGGCAAACACACGTTTTGCGCAGTCCTATGCCACGAAGGAAGACAACCCTCAGTTGAACATTGATCTGCCATTTATATAAAATAATGGTTTTAGTTTAAAGAATACTGTGTAGGGGCTACGATAAGGAGGAAATGGATTTTAGTTTGCATTCATGCGCCCTCATGTTAATCTAGTACAATTGCTGTAGAAATTGGTTTAAAGTTAACTCAATTTGCATTGTGTTAGACTGAATCAGAGAATAGCCACTTTCTAAGATATCTCCTACAAGTTTGTTTGTGCCCAGTTGCTACAAATAGGGGTTGAAAGTGTTGACAGAAGTAAAACCTGTTTCAGGTTTTCCTACTGTCAAAATGGGGGAAGGAGGCTAGCTCCTCTACAAATTAAGGGTAGGCAAAATTATGTTTTCTCTCTTCTTTTTCTCACTTATTTTTGAGTCTGTCTAAAGCTGTCTAGGAAATGGCCATATGACAGTTAAGGCACTTTGCATTGTTCATAAGGCGGCACACAAAATGGGGCCTAAACCATTACAGAGAATGTTTACTTGGTACTCCCCAGCTAGAAGTCTTCGTTCCTTGGCAGCCCACCTAGTATGTACCCCACGAGTCAAGAAAACCCGACTAGGAGGTAGATCATTTGGCTATGCAGCCGCAAGGCTATGGAATGAACTACCAAGTGAACTCAGACAGACTGATGACTTACTGCAGTTTAGAAAAAAGCTAAAAACCAGGCTCTTTCCAAAAGAATAGCCTTGAGAGATTGGCGCATGATGATTCATAGTTTTATAGCTGCACAGTGATTTAGGTAATCCCAGCGCCAGGATGCCCGTTGGGTGACAGCTGCGCTATATAAATGCTACTTACAATTACAATTACAATTGGCTATTCTGTAATACTGTTTTAAAATTGTTAGAATTAATAAAAAGATGAAACACATAAGCTATGTTACTGCCCATCCTGTATGAAAGAATGAGTAGAACAGATTGATGTTCCCTTATTTGATCTTTAAGGAAAATTGTATAGTGGGGGTTTCTGTTCAAAAATCTCAGGTGGCAACACTATTATTGTTTATGTTATTCTCATGTTCTATACAGTTTTGCAAGGGCATTGCTAGTCTTTTATTAGCTAGTCTGTGTAAATAAGCTGACAGCCCTTATTAGAGCTGGAGATAGGGTTTTTTTCCTTTTGAAAATGATGTTGCATAGTCCAGATCGTGAAAAGTACAATGCAGGAAAGACGCTCATGTGATCCTTAGCAAACATTTTGAAGGAAAATATTGTTTTATAGGAGTTTGTTTGTCATAACATGTTCTGCTGAAGAAAAATGTACTCACTATGTTGAAGTTTAGTTCTTTTTGCAATAAGAATCCCTGTTAGATTAGCAGTTTTAGATTTTCCTGCTGCACCTATAACATGAGAGCATGGTCCTAAGCATAACATGTAAGAGAAATTATTTTACAAGTGTCTGCAGTCCTGTACAAGTAATGTAAAATCTATGAGTAAAAGTGTAGAACATTTCCTTTTTCTTGAGGGTTCTTCAGATTAGTAATATAGGAATACACCAATGTAAGTATTTGGAGTATGTCTGTATTGTTTTTCTTTTTTCCTCAGAATTTAGTAAATGAACACAGACTTCCTTGGCTGTTTGGGATTGGGTGATGTATTACTCTTGTCAGTTCACCAAAACGTTCCTTTTATACTTGCCAATAGGTCCAGGGTTTTCTACTCTCAGATAGATGAAGTGGTTCTTGGGTGCCTTGCTAATGTATGGGGCGCCCCAAGACTAAGGAAGTATTCTGAGACTATCCTCTCTGTTGTTAGATTATTTCTGTGCCTTGTCTAAAGACCTCTTGTTCTGTCCACCAATAGATATTTGCTGCCTTACAACCATTGCCAGAGGGGCCCGGACATCAGATCCAGCCTGGGAGTCAGCGCCACTGCAGCTTGAAGCCAAAGTGAAAGGAACCAGCATAGGCGTTGCTGGCAACTAGGACCTCAGTGAAGGCGGAAGCACTGGGACGTGAAGTGTGTACCCCTGCCACTGTCTTGGGCGAAAGACGGGGTTACAAATCAGGATGGAGAAATCTTTGTGTGGATCCAGTTTTTGATGCCCAGCTGAGAGAGTCACAGAACGACAAGGACGGCAAGGAGGCTTTTGCTTGAGGTGACCCCCTTTGAAACAAGGGTTGCTTCAGGCCTCTTAATCCTGGTCCCAAAGTGAATGCAAGTCTACGCCTTTGTTTGTTGATCAAGGGATGCCCGAGCACACTGGGTACAATTTGTGCCCCAACAAAAGAGCAGTGCGCCAGAGGTGCAAATACAGGAGTTAGGGAAGGACTTGAGTTTAGGGTACAGGTGCTATGCCCTTGGTGCCTGTTAGATTAAAGTGAAGAAAACTGGTGCACTGCCTGAGACACTGGATAGGATCATTGAGGGTATTTGCCCTGGGGGGGTGATTGCCCTATCTTGAAAGAAAGACTTTTCCTTCTCCGTGATTCTTGAGTTGCGAGTTGTGCAGCTCCACCGTGGGAACAACAAGAGCCTGCCTGTGAGGCTCAAACGGACACAGGGAGAAGACTCCCCTCTGGCTGGTTGGTTTTAGAACTTTCCCAAGGACTCTTTTTTTTTGTTAGTAATGTACCCCTTTGGTCGTCCCATTTTTGAGGAGGAGCAGCCCTTTGCGGCCTCTTGTCCTAATTCCTATGGCCCTGTGTGGTCCTCCTGGTCCCCCGGAGCCAGGATTGTTTTTGTAATAATCTATTTTGACTTCCCTGACATTTGCATTACTTATCATTGGAAAATATTGAGATTTCTGTTTGAGATAATAGTCATTATTCTCTCTTGCTACCTGTATGACCCAATGCTCTGTTCACTTTGTACTCCTGCTTATACCTTGTATATACCTGCTTAATGAAATGTTTAGAATGTAAATGCCCACCTAGCATAGGATGTTGATGAATTTATGAGAAGAAAATGTGCAAAATATTTTCTATGTCTCTACTAGATCATGGTAATGTCTTTAGCTCATGCTAAAAGGATCGTCTGTTAAAGATTGCAGGAATCGCTGTTAGCATGAGCTGAAAGCCATTTTGTACTTGGCAGCCATTTTAGTTAGCCATGTGCTCGCCATGTGCTTTCTCCCTCTTCCAGAGTCTTGCACATGCTCAGAGAGGCCTAGCTGGTAGAATGCACCTGCTCCTAGTATACAACTGTCAAGCTATTCTTACTCATGTAAGCAGTTTAGTCTCCCCTCCCACTTTGTGGAGCAAGCAAATTTTGTATGCCCATATTAGTCAATAAGCATGCTTGTATGTGCTAGGACCTCCCCTTGATTTTATGCTGACTATATAACAAATACATATATAAGGACCCTGTTCTCTGCACTCATTAGAATGCCTCCTACAGTGGCCTGCGGGTACCGTAAGATGCAATCTCCCTCATCTGAGGTTAATAAAACATGTTTTTTGATATTACAGCTTCTGTGCCAATCTCTTCTTTGTTGGTCTTAAGGACCAGATGTATCAGTGAACCCCTAAGAAGGTTTTTATTTCTACAAGGGCTGCTAGCCCGAAACCGGTCCCAGGATGCTTGTTTCCGGTCCAGGGAAAACATGGCTTGGCAGTTCGGTCTGGACTGTTCCCATGAGGCACAGGGTCAAGACTGATTTTCATATAGCTGTGTCTGAACTGGGGTGGCAGAGTGAGCTAAAGAATGATGGTGGATTCAACCCAGATCTGTGACTGGGGGTGAGTGTTTGAAAAGTTTCAGCACTCCGCCCATCATCTCCTTGTGTTTGCTTTGTTCGCCCTAAGTTGGCAGGGTATGCCCAGACGTGTGTCCCTTGCTCACTTTGCCACTGGATTCAAGCTAGACTGGCTGATGAGGGCTGTTAGCCCAAAACCGGTCCCAGGATGCTTGTTTCCGGTCCAGGGAAAACATGGCTTGGCAGTTCGGTCTGGACTGTTCCCATGAGGCACAGGGTCAAGACTGATTTGCATATAGCTGTGTCTGAACTGGGGTGGCAGAGTGAGCTAAAGAATGATGATGGATTCAACCCAGATCTGTGACTGGGGGTGAGTGTTTGAAATGTTTCAGCACTCCGTCCATCATCTCCTTGTGTTTGCTTTGTTCGTCCTAAGTTGGCAGGGTATTCCCAGACGTGGGTCCCTTGCTCACTTTGCCACTGGATTCAAGCTAGCCTGGCTGATGAGGGCTGTTAGCCCGAAACCGGTCCCAGGATGCTTGTTTCCGGTCCAGGGAAAACATGGCTTGGCAGTTCGGTCTGGACTGTTCCCATGAGGCACAGGGTCAAGACTGATTTGCATATAGCTGTGTCTGAACTGGGGTGGCAGAGTGAGCTAAAGAATGATGATGGATTCAACCCAGATCTGTGACTGGGGGTGAGTGTTTGAAAAGTTTCAGCACTCCGTCCATCATCTCCTTGTGTTTGCTTTGTTCGCCCTAAGTTGGCAGGGTATGCCCAGACGTGGGTCCCTTGCTCACTTTGCCACTGGATTCAAGCTAGCCTGGCTGATGAGGGCTGTTAGCCTGAAACCGGTCCCAGGATGCTTGTTTCCGGTCCAGGGAAAACATGGCTTGGCAGTTCAGTCTGGACTGTTCCCATGAGGCACAGGGTCAAGACTGATTTGCATATAGCTGTGTCTGAACTGGGGTGGCAGAGTGAGCTAAAGAATGATGATGGATTCAACCCAGATCTGTGACTGGGGGTGAGTGTTTGAAAAGTTTCAGCACTCTGTCAATCATCTCCTTGTGTTTGCTTTGTTCGCCCTAAGTTGGCAGGGTATGCCCAGATGTGGGTCCCTTGCTCACTTTGCCACTGGATTCAAGCTAGCCTGGCTGATGAGGGCTGTTAGCCCGAAACCGGTCCCAGGATGCTTGTTTCCGGTCCAGGGAAAACATGGCTTGGCAGTTCGGTCTGGACTGTTCCCATGAGGCACAGGGTCAAGACTGATTTGCATATAGCTGTGTCTGAACTGGGGTGGCAGAGTGAGCTAAAGAATGATGATGGATTCAACCCAGATCTGTGACTGGGGGTGAGTGTTTGAAAAGTTTCAGCACTCCGTCCATCATCTCCTTGTGTTTGCTTTGTTCGCCCTAAGTTGGCAGGGTATGCCCAGACGTGGGTCCCTTGCTCACTTTGCCACTGGATTCAAGCTAGCCTGGCTGATGAGGGCTGTTAGCCCGAAACCTGTCCCAGGATGCTTGATTCCGGTCCAGGGAAAACATGGCTTTGGCAATTCGGTCTGGACTGTTCCCATGAGGCACAGGGTCAAGACTGATTTGCATATAGCTGTGTCTGAACTGGGGTGGCAGAGTGAGCTAAAGAATGATGATGGATTCAACCCAGATCTGTGACTGGGAGTGAGTATTTGAAACATTTCAGCACTCCGTCCATCATCTCCTTGTGTTTGCTTTGTTCGCCCTAAGTTGGCAGGGTATGCCCAGACGTGGGTCCCTTGCTCACTTTGCCACTGGATTCAAGCTAGCCTGGCTGATGAGGGCTGTTAGCCTGAAACCGGTCCCAGGATGCTTGTTTCCGGTCCAGGGAAAACATGGCTTGGCAGTTCGGTCTGGACTATTCCCATGAGGCACAGGGTCAAGACTGATTTGCATATAGCTGTGTCTGAACTGGGGTGGCAGAGGGAGCTAAAGAATGATGATGGATTCAACCCAGATCTGTGACTGGGGGTGAGTGTTTGAAAAGTTTCAGCACTCCGTCCATCATCTCCTTCTGTTTGCTTTGTTCGCCCTAAGTTGGCAGGGTATGCCCAGACGTGGGTCCCTTGCTCACTTTGCCACTGGATTCAAGCTAGCCTGGCTGATGAGGGCTGTTAGCCAGAAACCGGTCCCAGGATGCTTGTTTCCGGTCCAGGGAAAACATGGCTTGGCAGTTCGGTCTGGACTGTTCCCATGAGGCACAGGGTCAAGACTGATTTGCATATAGCTGTGTCTGAACTGGGGTGGCAGAGTGAGCTAAAGAATGATGATGGATTCAACCCAGATCTGTGACTGGGGGTGAGTGTTTGAAAAGTTTCAGCACTCCGTCCATCATCTCCTTCTGTTTGCTTTGTTCACCCTAAGTTGGCAGGGTATGCCCAGACGTGGGTCCCTTGCTCACTTTGCCACTGGATTCAAGCTAGCCTGGCTGATGAGGGCTGTTAGCCCGAAACCGGTCCCAGGATGCTTGTTTCTGGTCCAGGGAAAACATGGCTTGGCAGTTCGGTCTGGACTGTTCCCATGAGGCACAGGGTCAAGACTGATTTGCATATAGCTGTGTCTGAACTGGGGTGGCAGAGTGAGCTAAAGAATGATGATGGATTCAACCCAGATCTGTGACTGGGGGTGAGTGTTTGAAAGGTTTCAGCACTCCGTCCATCATCTCCTTGTGTTTGCTTTGTTCGTCCTAAGTTGGCAGGGTATGCCCAGACGTGGGTCCCTTGCTCACTTTGCCACTGGATTCAAGCTAGCCTGGCTGATGAGGGCTGTTAGCCCGAAACCGGTCCCAGGATGTTTGTTTCTGGGCCAGGGAAAACATGGCTTGGCAGTTCGGTCTGGACTGTTCCCATGAGGGACAGGGTCAAGACTGATTTGCATATAGCTGTGTCTGAACTGGGGTGGCAGAGTGAGCTAAAGAATGATGATGGATTCAACCCAGATCTGTGACTGGGGGTGAGTGTTTGAAAGGTTTCAGCACTCCGTCCATCATCTCCTTGTGTTTGCTTTGTTCGTCCTAAGTTGGCAGGGTATGCCCAGACGTGGGTCCCTTGCTCACTTTGCCACTGGATTCAAGCTAGCCTGGCTGATGAGGGCTGGTAGCCCGAAACCGGTCCCAGGATGCATGTTTCCAGTCCAGGGAAAACATGGCTTGGCAGTTCGGTCTGGACTGTTCCCATGAGGCACAGGGTCAAGACTGATTTGCATATAGCTGTGTCTGAACTGGGGTGGCAGAGTGAGCTAAAGAATGATGATGGATTCAACCCAGATCTGTGACTGGGGGTGAGTGTTTGAAAAGTTTCAGCACTCCGTCCATTATCTCCTTGTGTTTGTTTGTTCACCCTAAGTTGGCAGGGTATGCCCAGATGTGGGGCCCTTGCTCACTTTGCCACTGGATTCAAGCTAGCCTGGCTGATGAGGGCTGTTAGCTCGAAACCGGTCCCAGGATGCTTGTTTCTGGTCCAGGGAAAACATGGCGTGGCAGTTCGGTCTGGACTGTTCCCATGAGGCACAGGGTCAAGACTGATTTGCATATAGCTGTGTCTGAACTGGGGTGGCAGAGTGAGCAAAAGAATGATGATGGATTCAACCCAGATCTGTGACTGGGGGTGAGTGTTTGAAAAGTTTCAGCACTCCGTCCATCATCTCCTCGTGTTTGCTTTGTTCGCCCAGACGTGGGTCCCTTGCTCCCTTTGCCACTGGATTCAAGCTAGCCTGGCTGATGAGGGCTGTTAGCCCGAAACCGGTCCCAGGATGCTTGTTTCTGGTCCAGGGAAAACATGGCTTGGCAGTTCGGTCTGGACTATTCCCATGAGGCACAGGGTCAAGACTGATTTGCATATAGCTGTGTCTGAACTGGGGTGGCAGAGGGAGCTAAAGAATGATGATGGATTCAACCCAGATCTGTGACTGGGGGTGAGTGTTTGAAAAGTTTCAGCACTCCGTCCATCATCTCCTTGTGTTTGCTTTGTTCGCCCTAAGTTGGCAGGGTATGCCCAGACGTGGGTCCCTTGCTCACTTTGCCACTGGATTCAAGCTAGCCTGGCTGATGAGGGCTGTTAGCCCGAAACCGGTCCCAGGATGCTTGTTTCCAGTCCAGGGAAAACATGGCTTGGCAGTTCAGTCTGGACTGTTCCCATGAGGCACAGGGTCAAGACTGATTTGCATATAGCTTTGTCTGAACTGGGGGGCAGAGTGAGCTAAAGAATGATGATCGATTCAACCCAGATCTGTGACTGGGGGTGAGTGTTTGAAAAGTTTCAGCACTCTGTCAATCATCTCCTTGTGTTTGCTTTGTTCGCCCTAAGTTGGCAGGGTATGCCCAGATGTGGGTCCCTTGCTCACTTTGCCACTGGATTCAAGCTAGCCTGGCTGATGAGGGCTGTTAGCCCGAAACCGGTCCCAGGATGCTTGTTTCCGGGCCAGGGAAAACATGGCTTGGCAGTTCGGTCTGGACTGTTCCCATGAGGCACAGGGTCAAGACTGATTTGCATATAGCGGTGTCTGAACTGGGGTGGCAGAGTGAGCTAAAGAATGATGATGGATTCAACCCAGATCTGTGACTGGGGGTGAGTGTTTGAAAAGTTTCAGCACTCCGTCCATCATCTCCTTGTGTTTGCTTTGTTCGCCCTAAGTTGGCAGGGTATGCCCAGACGTGGGTCCCTTGCTCACATTTCCACTGGATTCAAGCTAGCCTGGCTGATGAGGGCTGTTAGCCCGAAACCGGTCCCAGGATGCTTTTGGTCCAGGGAAAACATGGCTTGGCAGTTCGGTCTGGACTGTTCCCATGAGGCACAGGGTCAAGACTGATTTGCATATAGCTGTGTCTGAACTGGGGTGGCAGAGGGAGCTAAAGAATGATGCTGGATTCAACCCAGATCTGTGACTGGGGGTGAGTGTTTGAAAAGTTTCAGCACTCCGTCCAACATCTCCTTGTGTTTGCTTTGTTCGCCCTAAGTTGGCAGAGTATGCCCAGACGTGGGTCCCTTGCTCACTTTGCCACTGGATTCAAGCTAGCCTGGCTGATGAGGGCTGTTAGCCCGAAACCGGTCCCAGGATGCTTGTTTCCGGTCCAGGGAAAACATGGCTTGGCAGTTCGGTCTGGACTGTTCCCATGAGGCACAGGGTCAAGACTGATTTGCATATAGCTGTGTCTGAACTGGGGTGGCAGAGTGAGCTAAAGAATGATGATGGATTCAACCCAGATCTGTGACTGGGGGTGAGTGTTTGAAAAGTTTCAGCACTCCGTCCATCATCTCCTTCTGTTTGCTTTGTTCGCCCTAAGTTGGCAGGGTATGCCCAGACGTGGGTCCCTTGCTCACTTTGCCAATGGATTCAAGCTAGCCTGGCTGATGAGGGCTGCTAGCCTGAAACCGGTCCCAGGATGCTTGTTTCCGGTCGAGGGAAAACATGGCTTGGCAGTTCGGTCTGGACTGTTCCCATGAGGCACAGGGTCAAGACTGATTTGCATATATCTGTGTCTGAACTGGGGTGGCAGAGTGAGCTAAAGAATGATGATGGATTCAACCCAGATCTGTGACTGGGGGTGAGTGTTTGAAATGTTTCAGCACTCCGTCCATCATCTCCTTGTGTGTGCTTTGTTCGCCCTAAGTTGGCAGGGTATGCCCAGACGTGGGTCCCTTGCTCACTTTGCCACTGGATTCAAGCTAGCCTGGCTGATGAGGGCTGTTAGCCCGAAACCGGTCCCAGGATGCTTGTTTCCGGTCCAGGGAAAACATGGCTTGGCAGTTCGGTCTGGACTGTTCCCATGAGGCACAGGGTCAAGACTGATTTGCATATAGCTGTGTCTGAACTGGGGTGGCAGAGTGAGCTAAAGAATGATGATGGATTCAACCCAGATCTGTGACTGGGGGTGAGTGTTTGAAAAGTTTCAGCACTCCGTCCATCATCTCCTTGTGTTTGCTTTGTTCGCCCTAAGTTGGCAGGGTATGCCCAGACGTGGGTCCCTTGCTCACTTTGCCACTGGATTCAAGCTAGCCTGGCTGATGAGGGCTGTTAGCCTGAAACCGGTCCCAGGATGCTTGTTTCCGGTCCAGGGAAAACATGGCTTGGCAGTTCGGTCTGGACTGTTCCCATGAGGCACAGGGTCAAGACTGATTTGCATATAGCTGTGTCTGAACTGGGGTGGCAGAGTGAGCTAAAGAATGATGATGGATTCAACCCAGATCTGTGACTGGGGGTGAGTGTTTGAAAGGTTTCAGCACTCCGTCCATCATCTCCTTGTGTTTGCTTTGTTCGCCCTAAGTTGGCAGGGTATGCCCAGACGTGGGTCCCTTGCTCACTTTGCCACTGGATTCAAGCTAGCCTGGCTGATGAGGGCTGTTAGCCCGAAACCGGTCCCAGGATGCTTGTTTCCGGTCCAGGGAAAACATGGCTTGGCAGTTCGGTCTGGACTGTTCCCATGAGGCACAGGGTCAAGACTGATTTGCATATAGCTGTGTCTGAACTGGGGTGGCAGAGTGAGCTAAAGAATGATGATGGATTCAACCCAGATCTGTGACTGGGGGTGAGTGTTTGAAAAGTTTCAGCACTCCGTCCATCATCTCCTTGTGTTTGCTTTGTTCGCCCTAAGTTGGCAGGGTATGCCCAGACGTGGGTCCCTTGCTCACTTTGCCACTGGATTCAAGCTAGCCTGGTTGATGAGGGCTGTTAGCCCGAAACCCGTCCCAGGATGCTTGATTCCGGTCCAGGGAAAACATGGCTTTGGCAATTCGGTCTGGACTGTTCCCATGAGACACAGGGTCAAGACTGATTTGCATATAGCTGTGTCTGAACTGGGGTGGCAGAGTGAGCTAAAGAATGATGATGGATTCAACCCAGATCAGTGACTGGGGGTGAGTGTTTGAAAACTTTCAGCACTCCGTCCATCATCTCCTTGTGTTTGCTTTGTTCGCCCTAAGTTGGCAGGGTATGCCCAGACGTGGGTCCCTTGCTCACATTTCCACTGGATTCAAGCTAGCCTGGCTGATGAGGGCTGTTAGCCCGAAACCGGTCCCAGGATGCTTGTTTCCGGTCCAGGGAAAACATGGCTTGGCAGTTCGGTCTGGACTGTTCCCATGAGGCACAGGGTCAAGACTGATTTGCATATAGCTGTGTCTGAACTGGGGTGGCAGAGTGAGCTAAAGAATGATGATGGATTCAACCCAGATCTGTGACTGGGAGTGAGTATTTGAAACATTTCAGCACTCCGTCCATCATCTCCTTGTGTTTGCTTTGTTCGCCCTAAGTTGGCAGGGTATGCCCAGACGTGGGTCCCTTGCTCACTTTGCCACTGGATTCAAGCTAGCCTGGCTGATGAGGGCTGTTAGCCCGAAACCGTTCCCAGGATGCTTATTTCCGGTCCAGGGAAAACATGGCTTGGCAGTTCGGTCTGGACTGTTCCCATGAGGCACAGGGTCAAGACTGATTTGCATATAGCTGTGTCTGAACTGGGGTGGCAGAGTGAGCTAAAGAATGATGATGGATTCAACCCAGATCTGTGACTGGGGGTGAGTGTTTGAAAAGTTTCAGCACTCCGTCCATCATCTCCTTGTGTTTGCTTTGTTCGCCCTAAGTTGGCAGGGTATGCCCAGACGTGGGTCCCTTGCTCACTTTGCCACTGGATTCAAGCTAGCCTGGCTGATGAGGGCTGTTAGCCCGAAACCGTTCCCAGGATGCTTATTTCCGGTCCAGGGAAAACATGGCTTGGCAGTTCGGTCTGGACTGTTCCCATGAGGCACAGGGTCAAGACTGATTTGCATATAGTTGTGTCTGAACTGGGGTGGCAGAGTGAGCTAAAGAATGATGATGGATTCAACCCAGATCTGTGACTGGGGGTGAGTGTTTGAAAAGTTTCAGCACTCCGTCCATCATCTCCTTCTGTTTGCTTTGTTCACCCTAAGTTGGCAGGGTATGCCCAGACGTGGGTCCCTTGCTCACTTTGCCACTGGATTCAAGCTAGCCTGGCTGATGAGGGCTGTTAGCCAGAAACCGGTCCCAGGATGCTTGTTTCCGGTCCAGGGAAAACATGGCTTGGCAGTTCGGTCTGGACTATTCCCATGAGGCACAGGGTCAAGACTGATTTGCATATAGCTGTGTCTGAACTGGGGTGGCAGAGGGAGCTAAAGAATGATGATGGATTCAACCCAGATCTGTGACTGGGGGTGAGTGTTTGAAAAGTTTCAGCACTCCGTCCATCATCTCCTTCTGTTTGCTTTGTTCGCCCTAAGTTGGCAGGGTATGCCCAGACGTGGGTCCCTTGCTCACTTTGCCACTGGATTCAAGCTAGCCTGGCTGATGAGGGCTGCTAGCCCGAAACCGGTCCCAGGATGCTTGTTTCCGGTCCAGGGAAAACATGGCTTGGCAGTTCGGTCTGGACTGTTCCCATGAGGCACAGGGTCAAGACTGATTTTCATATAGCTGTGTCTGAACTGGGGTGGCAGAGTGAGCTAAAGAATGATGATGGATTCAACCCAGATCTGTGACTGGGGGTGAGTGTTTGAAAGGTTTCAGCACTCCGTCCATCATCTCCTTGTGTTTGCTTTGTTCGCCCTAAGTTGGCAGGGTATGCCCAGACGTGGGTCCCTTGCTCACTTTGCCACTGGATTCAAGCTAGCCTGGCTGATGAGGGCTGGTAGCCCGAAACCGGTCCCAGGATGCTTGTTTCCGGTCCAGGGAAAACATGGCTTGGCAGTTCGGTCTGGACTGTTCCCATGAGGCACAGGGTCAAGACTGATTTGCATATAGCTGTGTCTGAACTGGGGTGGCAGAGTGAGCTAAAGAATGATGATGGATTCAACCCAGATCTGTGACTGGGGGTGAGTGTTTGAAAAGTTTCAGCACTCCGTCCATCATCTCCTTGTGTTTGCTTTGTTCGCCCTAAGTTGGCAGGGTATGCCCAGACGTGGGTCCCTTGCTCACTTTGCCACTGGATTCAAGCTAGCCTGGCTGATGAGGGCTGTTAGCCTGAAACCGGTCCCAGGATGCTTGTTTCCGGTCCAGGGAAAACATGGCTTGGCAGTTCGGTCTGGACTGTTCCCATGAGGCACAGGGTCAAGACTGATTTGCATATAGCTGTGTCTGAACTGGGGTGGCAGAGTGAGCTAAAGAATGATGATGGATTCAACCCAGATCTGTGACTGGGGGTGAGTGTTTGAAAAGTTTCAGCACTCCGTCCATCATCTCCTTGTGTTTGCTTTGTTCGCCCTAAGTTGGCAGGGTATGCCCAGACGTGGGTCCCTTGCTCACTTTGCCACTGGATTCAAGCTAGCCTGGCTGATGAGGGCTGTTAGCCCGAAACCGGTCCCAGGATGCTTGTTTCCGGTCCAGGGAAAACATGGCTTGGCAGTTCGGTCTGGACTGTTCCCATGAGGCACAGGGTCAAGACTGATTTGCATATAGCTGTGTCTGAACTGGGGTGGCAGAGTGAGCTAAAGAATGATGATGGATTCAACCCAGATCTGTGACTGGGGGTGAGTGTTTGAAAAGTTTCAGCACTCCATCCATCATCTCCTTGTGTTTGCTTTGTTCGCCCTAAGTTGGCAGGGTATGCCCAGACGTGGGTCCCTTGCTCACTTTGCCACTGGATTCAAGCTAGCCTGGCTGATGAGGGCTGTTAGCCCGAAACCGGTCCCAGGATGCTTGTTTCCGGTCCAGGGAAAACATGGCTTGGCAGTTCGGTCTGGACTGTTCCCATGAGACACAGGGTCAAGACTGATTTGCATATAGCTGTGTCTGAACTGGGGTGGCAGAGTGAGCTAAAGAATGATGATGGATTCAACCCAGATCAGTGACTGGGGGTGAGTGTTTGATTGGCTCAAACGTTCCGTCCATCATCCCCTTTTGTATCGCATAAGGTTTGTGTGCTCTACATTTATTTATGTATTTTATTTGTACTTGTATTTAATTCTGGCAGTATCACTTTGTTACAAATATTAAGCATGGCTCTAACAAAGCCACTTAATGTGAATGATGAATCTGAACTAGCATAGTTTTCATTATTAGTTTTTCAGCAGCCGTGAGCCCCTTTTAATATCTTCCAAAATTATCATTTTTATTTGACTGCAATTGCCTGTTTTTACAGGACGTGGTGATTGTTATGCAATGACGCTGGCATATTAATTTTAAATGAAATCTAAACTGATCTGATCAGCTCACAACTTATCACACTGAATTGGACATCCCACCTTCAAGTATTCTATGCCTATGTATTAATTTAGATTTATTTTCTGTGCCGTTCTTTTTTGCTTTCTACACCATGATATCATCAACCCTGCAGTGTTCAAAGTTCATCAAGATGGCTCAATTATTTTCAGTCTTTACTTTATTAAAATTCATTTGGGCCAATTTATCGAGGTCCTGTACCACCTGGATCCCTAACTATCTAATCTCCTGTTTCACTAAAGGGCTGGAGCACTGCGTGTTCCACTCTATAATTTCTGTTTTTTGCTGTTTACAGAATAACCTGACACATTCCCAAACTCCTCTAGGGTTTTTGAGATCTCTGAGAGGGACCTTTCCACAGCATTTGTATATATATATCATTAGATCATCCACATAAAGACCCACTTTTTTCTCCCAGCCTCTGCATCTGAATAGACTAATATTTAAGTTTGATCTTATTGTACTTGCCAAGGTTCAATATACATGTTGAAAAGTAAAGGCGACAAGGGGCAACCCTGAAAAGTCCCTCTTTTAATTGGTATTTGCCCTGTTAGATTCCCATTTAACAGAATTCTAGCGGTAGGATTTCTATAAATAGCTAAGATTGCTCTGGAGAAATTCTCCCCCAAATCGTGCTGTCTGATTGCTAAGTGTAAAAAGGACCAGCTAACCCTATTGAAAGCTTTAGCAGCGTCAAAATTAAGGACCATCAGTGAGATTTTCTCTCTTACAGCCAAGTCTATTGCTCCGATCAGCTCATGTGTCAAGTCATGTAGTTGTCTCCCTCTAGTAATACCCTTTTGGTCCGTATGTATTGAATTCCCTATAATCTTCTCCAGTCGTTTAGCTAGGATCTGAGTATAGATCTTGTAGTCACAGTTTAAGAGGGATATTGGTCTGTGTGACTCACATAACTTAGGGTTCTTGTTTGGTTTTAAAATAATACTGATCATAGCTTCCTCCCAGGATTGCAGAAGCTCTTTTCCTTCTAAGAAGGCCGCGTTTATCATCTCCCTATACCACGGTGCCAGTTCTTCTTTTAAAGCCTTATATACTTCATTGGGAAGGCTATCTGGGATGGCTACCTTCCCTTTTTTCAGTTTATCTATTCCCAATCTTACTTCCTCCAGACTTATTTCTGAACAAAGGAGTTCCCTTGCAATTGGGGTCAATCTGGCATTATTTATTTCCTCAAAGATTTTTGCAATTGTTCCCCAGTTGCTACTCTGTCCTCCTTGTACAAGTTTTTGAAATAAAGTTAAAAGGCCCTTTTCATTTCTTTGTCTTCTATACACCTTTTGCCGGTCTCGATATGTAGGATTTCTACGATGTGAATTCTAGAGGATTCTGTTTTGGTTTTCCATGCCAAAAGTTTCCCGCAGCCTTCCCCATATTCTTAATGAGATATATTACTGGCCTCCCATTTTTTCCTGATTCCATCTTCCAAGAATCATGACAAGCAATTTTTGCTTCCTGCAATTCAGCCTGTTTTCGGGCCTGGTCCTGAACATTTAGGGAGTTTTTTAATTCTCTTGAAAGCCTAGCTATGTTAGATTCCAGGTTTTCTATCTTTGTTTTTACGCTCCCTACTCCGGGCAATAGAGAGACTAATTAATCTCCCCCTTATAAAAGCTTTATAGGTGTCCCAGACAATATGTAGCGGGGCAGAAGACCTAGTGACCTGGAAGAATTCATTAGTTTCTCTCTTTAAAGTTTTCACTAATTCCACCTCGAGTAGCAGGACTTGATTTAGAGTCCATCTCTTCTGTATAGGGGATTCAGTCAGGCTTACTTCCAAACTTACGGCTCAATGATCTGATAAATGTTCAATTATATGGTCCACTTTTGTGACTTTATTTCCAATCCTACTAGTTACTAGAAAAAAATCTATTATCAAGGAATGTCCATTTTTTTAATTTGTAAAGGTTTTATAAGAGCTCTCATCTTAGGGGTATTAATTGTATTGCTAGATGAGGATTTATCTAGCACTGGATCTATCAAAACATTAAAATCACCCCTAATATAATAGGTACCTTTATATCCAAGAGAAGATTATATAACTCCTGTAGAGATGCTGTATCATCAATATTTTGGCCGTAATACCCTACGTCAGCAAACCAATTGCCATACAATTTAACCTTAACTACAATCCACCTACCCCTTCTTTCTATCATACATTCTCCCAAGGTTACTCCTGTAGATCTTTTGAATAGGATGACCGGCGGAGACAGCGAGAGGCACACAGGTGACACAGCCCAGATGCACCGAGAGAACCCTCTCAAGTCACCCTCCCTGATCTCATGGGATCTTACCCTACCTACTAAGGGAATCTCTACTCCTTTCATTTATCCGGGGGCACCGAAATTTTCGGGCCACTGTAGATATAAATTTCTTATTCGGTCCTGACGAAGCGCCCTGGATCTCCCCGAGACCACTGAAGCGCGAAACATGTTGACCATAACATATGCCCACTAGGGACATATAATCACCCAGCTACCAAGGGACATAATACCCCTTAAAGCAGCGCCATACACTTTGTTTTAATAATGACAGAGGGATCACTTTATTAAAAATTAATCACTCTCCCTCCAGCCATTTTTTAATACACTTTCTAGGACTTCACTGCCACTTACACCCACGCACCCATACGGCTTCATCAAAATATCTCCGAAAAAGAGACCCTTCGGGGGACCCGTAGAGCATTGCAGCGCCGGCCCGACGAGGAGCAAAAGCCCAATGATGAAGCATGACATCCTTCGGGGTGTGTGAGGGCATCAAGATGAGGACACCCTGCCTCCCACAAGCAGAGTAGCACATGACAAGAGTACCCCCTACTTCCCTCCTCTCCATCTCCACTCAGGAACGGTGACTCCCTTTGGTATTAGTTTAATTTCGGGAGCACGGGTCACCGGACCTTTTAGAATAGCTCCTGGAGTCCCCCTCTTTTGATAAATAGCACTCCCTTTATACAACATTCCTGATTTGTACATATGTAGTGTTGAAGCCACTTTTGCCGTTTTAAAATACTCGCCCATTCTCCTTTTAATAAATGAGTCTCCTGTGTTATTGTTATTTCACTACTTAGTAATCTTCAATATTCCCAAATTTTTCTTCATCTGCTGACAATTCTAAGGCCATTAACATTCCAAGATAATATTCTGGGGGTCTTGGTGGGTCCATCATAATTTTGTCTTTAAGTATATGAGAAAGGGGACTACAAACCAAACCCCTGTTAGCCATACAACTCTTTTCTTCATCAGTGAGGACTTTCTTTTTTCTTTTTCCCATGCTCCCACACCCTGTACTAAATAATGTGAACATAACCCCCCATTTCCACCCTGGGGAACCCTCCAGCATGTTGTCGGGTAATCTATTTGGAGGCTACCCTATCAAGCTCTCCTTCCCCTCTGCTATCCATTAAATCATGCTTTTTGGTGTGCTTTAAGTTGCTCAATCATATTTTCTACTTTCTTTGGGTCCTAGATATTTTGCATCTTATTGTTCCACATTACCTTCAAAGTGGCAGGGAAACGCAATTGAGCTGTGGCACCTAGCAGTCTTAATTCATGAATATATTTGCCCAGCTCCCATTGCCTGCCTGGTGTGGCCCTAGATATATCCAATATCACTTTGAAGGACCACTCTCCCTTTGTGTAGGAACCTGCTTTAATGGCTTCAGCCAAAATGTTCTCTTTGAGGGCATAGGTTTTAAAATTTATTAGGATCTTTCTTGGGGCCTTTCTAGCAGGAGTTTTGCGAAAGGGTTCACAGTGCACACGTTGTATATCTTCCTCAAGCCCCCTAGTCTCTAGCTCCAGATAAAATTCCTTTAGTAGTTCAATCATGGCCTTCTTTATGTTATCGAACAAAAAGAGGTACGCTGTTCCTCAACATATACAAGTAAGACTTATTGAGTCTAGGTCGAAGTGCAGGTAATGTCCCAGGCACCCAAAAAAATGGGGGAAAACCCCTTTCGGAACTAGGGCCCTCACACACCCAGCAAGCTAGGTGTCATGCTTCATCATATGGGCCTGCTCCTCGTCGGGTCGGCGCTGCAATACCCGACGGGCACACATAAATGGGGCTCTTTGCCGGAGATCTTTTATTCCTGCCGTATGGGTGCTGTGGGTGTGTGGGGCCTAGTATATGTGTAGATGTGCTGAATAGTGAAATTAAAACAAGTAGGGAAACCTTTTAGAGCAATTTTAATCTGTGAGGATCCCTGCCTGGTTAAAATTGTAATAAGGAGAGGCGACTGTCAAGCTATCAAGAGTCAAGGGCGCTCTACTCCTAGATGGTCGACATGTTTCACGCCTATCAGTCCAAAGGATCAAGCGGCGTTTCTTCAGGACCGTGACATAAAACTATCTACAACAAGTGGTGTGTGCCACTAAATAATATAATGAGGTGGTCTGGTAAAGATTTACATGCCACCACGAAAGTGCAGCATATTACCTGCAGGCAATGGGACAGACCTGCATGAGAGGACGTAAGAAAACAAAATTAATTATGGTAATGCCCAAAAGGTGCTGACCGCATGTCAATTAATGTGGGGTTAATAGCCCTTCCAATTTGTTCATTGTTCTGTGCAGGCGGTCAAAAGATAAAAACAAACAAACAAACAGCAACGTACAATAAGAGACAAAGATGGCAACAGAGAGAAGATCTCGTTGTTACTTAATATGTGACATCAAGAATATGTGATACATCGTGCCATTGTGAGCGGTGGCGAACTTGGCTCTAAGACTCACCTATAGTTGGTGAAAATTTCGCCCCATCTGCTTCAGCGCAAATAATGACATCTATATTAGGATGTCTAATCGACATGGGAAACAAGCATATTCATGAAATATTAACAACAGGTCCTGTATTGTCTGCTCACAGAAAAGCAGACCCACCTCTCTGGGACCTCGTTCGGTAAAGAGAGCGTTAGGGTAGTATGTCGGGGCAGTTTCAGAGCTACCCCTGAAATGCCTCCTTGGCCCCGTGTCGATGCAGATGGGGTGGGGGCAGGGGGCGAGGCATGGGTCCACGGCACCCACACTCCAGTCCCGAAACCTCAACAAGGTCACACTACTGGTACCGTGTGCGACACAGACCCGCTCCCTCACCCACCACAGGCAAGGGTAAGACCCAAGGGGTAAACTCAGCAACTTGAGCCACAGACCATACTTCCATCAAAGCTACCCGCTTACCTTAGCCTAGTCGCCACAGGGTGCTGGGTTTTTTCTTTTAAGCTTGACAAAACTCACCCGCTTCTTTTAGAAGCCACGCAGCTCACCTACCCCCTCGCGCGGAAGCCGGGATGGTGCCGAGCGGCCAAACAATGCCGCTTATATGCATCAAGCCGTTCGCCATACGAGGGTGGCGGGAAGCTGATCGAAACCAGCTGTAAGACAGGCATATCATGTGACCTATCAACATATGCTCGTGAGAGTGATAAAAGCATGTCGGCCATCTTGGAGTGGATAGTGGTCCATTACCAATATTACAACCCACAGGGCAATCATAAGGTAAAAAGAGACTGTGTTGAATTACTCTGACCATAATAATGATCAGTGAATCCATAGTAAAGTATGATAGGACGGCACATAATTAACAGGACTCAATAAGAAATTTACAAAAATGTGTCATCATGAGCCAATATGTCACGTGGACAATTGTACCACGAGTGTAATCCATTGAATTATCGGTATGGTTTCGTTGTAAAAGTAATAAATCAAGAGTACATTCCCTGGGTCAATAAGTTTCAGTAAATATCTTCTACTCGACAAGGAGACACATTAAAGTGTAAGAGAACCTAAAACACCCCGATAATGTCGGAAGGGTGTCGGTCAAGATCATATATAGTTGATGATTCAGAGATGCACTGTCAGTTCACGCGAGTCATAGGTCGACTAATCGGATGCATCAGAATAATTATGAATCTGGGTTCCCCTGAAGGTGTTGTAAAAAATACATATATAAATATATATATAAGGAGTGGTCAAAGGACCTAAGCCTGAATATTGAGAGACCATTGTCGTCAATAGATCTAGGTCAGAGAGCCCCATGGAATTTCATCATTTAATCCCAGGTGGTCTAAGCCTAGGCGAGGCACCCATCATTGCTCAATCCTAAATAATGCCGATTGTGTGATGTGTGGGTGTGCCTCCAAAACCAACCATCGTAAACTTTCAGGGGGATGGTTGCGTTCCTTAAAATGGGTGTATAATTTAGTGGTGGTTTTCTGACAGCGGATATTACTCTTGTGTTCCGAGATCCTATTCTTAACCACCCTCATAGTCATACCCACATATTGTTTGTCACAAGGGCACATCAGCAGATATATACATTGGGATGTGTTGCAATTAGTGTGGGTGTGTATCCTCCAGGTAAAGGAATCTGTTAGTGCAATCTCCTTTGCAGGTTTTGTTTGTGGGCAGGCGGCACACGAGCCACAGGGATAGTGGCCCTGCACCGGGGGAAGGTCCCATAAGGTTCTTTGTACATTTATGTGTGCTGGTTTCGGTCTTGTATGCACGAGCATATCTTTCAGGTTACTCGTTCGTTTGAACGAAAATCTGGGTTTAGGAATCTCAAGGGACCCCGTATCAAGGATCCCCCAGTGTTTATTAATGATTTTCTTAAGTCTGTTAGATCCTGGTGTGAAAGAGGTCACACAAGTCAAAATATCACTTGGTTCCTTTTGCTTTACTTCGAACAAGGCCTCCCTGTTATTATTCCTGACTCTTTTTAATGATTTATCAACATGATGTGGGGGGTAATGTCTCTTGATAAGATTCTCAGCTAATGACTCTGCCTCTAATTTGTAGTCGTTGATGGTGCTACAATTCCTCCTGATACGGAGAAACTGCCCGAAGGGCAAGTTATCCCTCAACGCTCGTGGGTGGTGGCTGTGGTATGACAAAAGACTATTCCTGTCCGTAGGTTTTTTGTATAGGGAAGTCTGCAAGTGTCCATCATGAATACTGATTTTAAGGCCAAGGAATGGTATACAGGTTACTGAGATGGTCTTAGTGAACTTGAGATATTCATTCTTTGTATTGATCCAGTTAAAAAAGTCCTTGCATGTATTTAAGTCACCCTTCCAGAAAACAAGGATATCATCGATATATCTTTTCCACAGTCTCAAGTTACTCAAATAGGGGTTACTCTGATGGTAAATAACCTCCTCTTCGAAGGCTGCCATGTAGAGGCAGGCTACACTTGGAGCAAAGGTACTCCCCATGGAAGTACCTTGAGACTGATGGAAAAGTTGGTTCTTGAATTCGAAGAAGTTCTCCGTCAATGCTAAGGTTGCACATTGCATGATAAGGGTGACTGGCGTGGGTGACGACCAATCGACCTGTTTCAGTGCTGTTTCTATAACAGTGAGTGTAGCTCTTTGTGGTATGTTGGTATAGAGCTGCTCCACGTCCAACGTTACCAGCAGGTCTATGTCTCGTGTGTCCCTTATTTCTCCCATTATACGTAGTATGTCAGTCTTAATTCATGAATATATTTGCCCAGCTCCCATTGCCTGTCTGGTGTGGCCCTAGATATATCCGATATAATTTTGAAGTACCACTCTCCCTTTGTGTAGGAACCTGCTTTAATGGCTTCAGCCAAAATGTTCTCTTTGAGGGCATAGGTTTTAAAATTTATTAGGATCTTTCTTGGGGCCTTTCTAGCAGGAGTTTTGCGAAAGGGTTCACAGTGCACATGTTGTATATCTTCCTCAAGCCCCCTAGTCTCTAGCTCCAGATAAAATTCCTTTAGTAGTTCTATCATGACCTTCTTTATGTTATCCCCTTCAAAACTCTCTGGGATGTTCAACACCCTTATATTGTTTCTTCTTGCATTGTTCTCCGAAACCCTCGAACTTCTCTCGCAGGTCCTTTTCACCCAATTAAAGGGAGAGAATTTCTTTCAGATTTCTTTCCACTTCCTTGTTCAGCTTTTCCACAGAGCCTTCTATCACCTCCAATCTTTCTACTAAGGAATTTATTTTTTGTTTCCAAGTTCTCACACACCTCATGAATCTTTTCTTGTTTCCTCTCCGAAGTATCAAACCTTAATTTAATTTCACTGAACAAGGAGGTTATCATTTCTTCCACCCCAAGTGTAATCCTCCTTCTGTCTGCTGAGTAGATTTCTGGAATGTCATACGACCCTTATCCTGTGGTCGTTTCTCTAACTCCCTTTCTACTACCACTTGAAATCTATTTGAGGACTCCAAGTCTGTATATGTGTCTGCTCTTGCATTTTCTGCCATTTCTGTCCGGAGCCGGTCCTCAATGGCTGGGGCCCCTCTATTTGTATGCTCCGGCAAAGTTGAGGGTGGTGGTAGATTGAGATGGGCCACTCCAAGAGACTGCACTTTAAAGTATGACCTCAGGCAGATTATAAATTTAATGCGATTGACTGTTTTTTTTCCTTTACACCCTCCCTCCTATAGTATTCTCCCATCTTCTAAGGAATTACTCAGTCTAGTCTCTGGCTGAAGTAGAACAGGAAAGACCTGTTCTGCCTGTACTGGGGTAACTTGCTCTGAAACTGGCGAAATCCCTAAGATTTGTTTATTTCTCAGGGAATATCTATTTACCTGTTCCCTGTAGAGTTACCTCCTTACCTCCATAGAGTGCTTGTTTACTCCAGGGTTGCCTGTTTTTTTTTTGTAGCTGGAGACTTTGACACAGCTCCAGCGAGTCTCCTCATGTTTGACTTCCCATCTTCCAGTGAGTTTACTTTTATTTTTTTCAAACCCGGCAGGGGGATTTTCTCTCCTACAGCCAAGTCTATTGCTCCGATCAGCTCATGTGTCAAGTGATGTAGTTGTCTCCCTCTAATAAAACCGTTTTGGTCCGTATGTATTAAGTTCCCTATAATCTTCTCCAGTCGTTTAGCTAGTATCTGAGTATAGATCTTGTAGTCACAGTTTAAGAGGGATATCGGTCTGTATGACTCACATAACTTAGGGTTCTTGTTTGGTTTTAAAATAATACTGATCGTAGCTTCCTCCCAGGATTGCGGAAGCTGTTTTCCTTCTAAGAAGGCAGCGTTTATCATCTCCCTATACCACGGTGCCAGTTCTTCTTTTAAAGCCTTATATACTTCATTGGGAAGGCTATCTGGGCCGGCTGCCTTCACTCTTTTCAGTTTATCCATTCCCAATCTTACTTCCTCCAGACTTATTGCTGAACAAAGGAGTTCCCTTGCAATTGGGGTCAATCTGGCATTATTTATTTCCTCAAATAATTTTGCAATTGTTCCCCAGTTGCTACTCTGTCCTCCTTGTACAAGTTTTTAAAATAAAGTTCAAAGGCCCTATTAATTTCTTTGTCTTCTATACACCTTTTGCCTGTCTCGGGATGTATGATTTCTACGATGTGAATTCTAGAGGATTCTTGTTTGGTTTTCCATGCCAAAAATTTCCCGCAGCCCTCCCCATATTCTTAATGAGATACATTACTGGCCTCCCATTTTTTCCTGATTCCATCTTCCAAGAAGCATGACAAGCAATTTTTTGCTTCCTCCAATTCAGCCTGTTTTTGGGCCTGGTCCTGAACATTTGGGGACTTTTTTAGTTCTCTTGAAAGCCTAGCTATAGTAGATTTTAGGGGGCAGATTTACAAGCCCCTTGCGCTACATTTGAGTCACTTTTCCCATGTTAAAAGTGACGCAAAAGTGGCGCAAGGGGCTTGTAAATCTGCCCCTAGGTTTTCTATCTTTGTTTTTACGCTCCCTACTCCGGGCAATAGAGAGACTAATTAATCTCCCCTTATAGGTGTCACAGACAATATGTAGTGGGACAGAAGACTTATTGATCTGGAAGAATTCATTAGTTTCTTTCTTTAAAGTTTTCACTAATTCCACCTCGAGTAGCAGGACTTGATTTAGGGTCCACCTCTTCTGTATAGAGGATTCAGTCAGGCTTAGTTCCAAACTTACGGTTCAATGATCTGATAAATGTTCTATTATATGGTCCACTTTAGTGACTTTGGGGCATATTATCAAGCCGAATTCTGCCGCTTTAGCAGCCGTTTTCGGCCGAAAAGCGGCGTTTTCTTTTCCGCTCAATTATCAAGGACACGCTAACGCGTGTTTCCTTGAGTTAGCAGCCCTTTCACTCCACTTTGCATGTCAGCGATGAATATCGCTAATGACATGCAAAGTGGGCGTACTCTTACCATTTCTCCATGGAAATCAGCGCTGACACGGCAGCGCAATATTAGCAACCTTCCAGCAAACCCGCGATGCGATAAAATAAACCGCGCTAACCGCGGTTATCGCGGGTTTGTAACGCCTAGTTCGAAACCGACTAAGCCATACTTATAATGGCAGGTGGATTGTACGGCTGAGGTAACGGGGCATATTATCAAGGAAACGCGATATAAATCGCATTTCCCGCTTTGCGCGATTCTGTTTCACGCTGCTATCGCAGGATTTAATCCTCGTGGAGATATGCGTTGATAATAACGCGATATCTCGGCGATTAAATCCTGCGATACGCGGCGTTAACAAGAATCGCGCAAAGCGGGAAATGCGATTCTTATCGCGTTTCCTTGATAATATGCCCCTTTATTTCCAATCCTACTAGTTACTAGAAAAAAATCTATTATCGAGGAATGTCCATTTTTTTAATTTGTAAAGGTTTTATAAGAGCTCTCATCTTAGGGGTATTAATTGTATTGCTAGATGAGGATTTATCTAGCACTGGATCTATCGAAACATTAAAATTACCCCCTAATATAATAGGTACTTTTGTATCCAAGGGAAGATTATATAACTCCTGTAGAGATGTTGTATCATCAATATTTTGGCCGTAATACCCTACGACAGCAAACCAATTGCCATACAATTTAACCTTAACTACAATCCACCTACCCCTTCTTTCTATCATACATTCTCCCAAGGTTACTCCTGTAGATCTTTTGAATAGGATGGCCACTCCCTTTATGCGACATTCCTGATTTGTACATATGTAGTGTTGAAGCCACTTTTGCCGTTTTAAAATACTCGCCCATTCTCCTTTTAATAAATGAGTCTCCTGTGTTATTGTTATTTCACTACTTAGTAATCTTCAATATTCCCAAATTTTTCTTCATCTGCTGACAACTCTAAGGCCATTAACATTCCAAGATAATATTCTGGGGGTCTTGGTGGGTCCATCATAATTCTGTCTTAAAGTATATGAGAAAGGGGACTACAAACCAAACCCCTGTTAGCCATACAACTCTTTTCTTCATCAGTGAGGACTTTATTTTTTTCTTTTTTTCCACATGCTCCCACACCCTGTACTAAATAACAAACTTTCCATTGTGAACATAGCCCCCATTTCCACCCTGGGGAACCCCCTTGCATGTTGTCGGGTAATCTATTTGGAGGCTACCCTATCAAGCTCTCCTTCCCCTCTGCTATCCATTAAATCATGCTTTTTGGTGTGCTTTAAGTTGCTCAATCATACTTTCTACTTTCTTTGGGTCCTAGATATTTTGCATCTTATTGTTCCACATTACCTTCAAAGTGGCAGGGAAACGCAATTGAGCTGTGGCACCTAGCAGTCCTAATTCATGAATATATTTGCCCAGCTCCCATTGCCTGTCTGGTGTGGCCCTAGATATATCCGATATAATTTTGAAGGACCACTCTCCCTTTGTGTAGGAACCTGCTTTAATGGCTTCAGCCAAAATGTTCTCTTTGAGGGCATAGGTTTTAAAATGTATTAGGATCTTTCTTGGGGCCTTTCTAGCAGGAGTTTTGCGAAAGGGTTCACAGTGCACACGTTGTATATCTTCCTCAAGCCCCCTAGTCTCTAGCTCCAGATAAAATTCCTTTAGTAGTTCTATCATGACCTTCTTTATGTTATCCCCTTCAAAACTCTCTGGGATGTTCAACACCCTTATATTGTTTCTTCTCGCATTGTTCTTTAAAACCCTCGATCTTCTCTCGCAGGTCCTTTTCACCCAATTGAAGGGAGAGAATTTCTTTCAGATTTTTTTCCACTTCCTTGTTCAGCTTTTCCACAGAGCCTTCTATCACCTCCAATCTTTCTACTAAGGAATTTATTTTTTGTTTCCAAGTTCTCACACACCTCATGAATCTTTTCTTGATTCCTCTCCGAAGTATCAAACCTTAATTTAATTTCACTGAACATGGAGGTTATCATTTCTTCCACCCCCATGTGTAATCCTCCTGTCTGCTGAGTAGGTTTCTGGAACGTCGTGCGACTCTTATCCTGTGGTCGTTCCTCTAACTCCCTTTCTACTACCACCTGAAATCTATTTGAGGACTCCAAGTCTGCCTATGCGTCTGTTCCTGCATTTTCTGCCATTTCTGTCCGGAGCCGGTCCTCAATGGCTGGGGCCCCTCTATTTGTATGCTCCGGCAAAGTTGAGGCTGGTGGTAGGTTGAGATGGACCCCTCCAAGAGACTGCACTTTAAAGTATGACCTCAGGCAGAGTGTAAATTTAATGCGATTGACTGTTTTTTTTCCTTTACGCCCTCCCTCCTACAGTATTCTCCCCTCTTCTAAGGAATTACTCAGTCTAGTCTCTGGCTGAAGTAGAACAGGAATGACCTGTTCTGCCTGTACTGGGGGAACTTGCTCTGAAACTGGCGATATCCCTAAGGTTTGTTTATTTCTCAGGGAATATCTGTTTACCTGTTCCCTGTAGAGTTAACTCCTTACCTCCATAGTGTGCTTGTTTACTCCAGGGTTGCCTGTTTTTTTTTTGTAGCTGGAGACTTTGACACAGCTCCAGCGAGTCTCCTCATATGTGACTTCCCATCTTCCAGTGAGTTTACTTTTATTTTTTTCAGGTCAGGAATGGGGGATTTTCTCTCCTACAGCCAAGTCTATTGCTCCGATCAGCTCATGTGTCAAGTTATGTAGTTGTCTCCCTCTAATAAAACCCTTTTCATCCGTATGTATTAAGTTCCCTATAATCTTCTCCAGTCGTTTAGCTAAGATCTGAGTATAGATCTTGTAGTCAGAGTTTAAGAGGGATATCGGTCTGTATGACTCACATAACTTAGGGTTCTTGTTTGGTTTTAAAATAATACTGATCGTAGCTTCCTCCCAGGATTGGGGAAGCTCTTTTCCTTCTAAGAAGGCCACGTTTATCATCTCCCTATACCACGGTGCCAGTTCTACTTTTAAAGCCTTATATACTTCATTGGGAAGGCTATCTGGGCCGGCTGCCTTCCTTTTTCAGTTTATCCATTCCCAATCTTACTTCCTCCAGACTTATTTCCGAACAAAGGAGTTCCCTTGTAATTGGGGTCAATCTAGCAGTATTTATTTCCTCAAAATAATTTTGCAATTGTTCCCCAGTTGCTACTGTGTCCTCCTTGTACAAGTTTTTTAAATAAAGTTCAAAGGCGCTTTTAATTTCTTTGTCATCTATACACCTTTTGCCTGTCTCGGGATCTAGGATTTCTACGGTGTAATTTCTAGAGGATTCTGTTTTGGTTTTCCATGTCAAAAACTTCCTGCAGCCCTCCCCATATTCTTAATGAGATATATTACTGGCCTCCCATTTTTTCCTGATTCCATCTTCCACGAAGCTTGACAAGCAATTTTTTGCTTCCTGCAATTAAGCCTGTTTTGGGGCCTGGTCCTGAACATTTGGGGAGTTCTCTAATTCTCTTGAAAGCCTAGCTATATTAGATCTCAGGTTTTCTATCTTTGTTTTTACACTCCCTACTCCGGGCAATAGAGAGACTAATTAATCTCCCCCTTATAAAAGCTTTATAGGTGTCCCAGACAATATGTAGCGGGGCAGAAAACTTATTGATCTGGAAGAATTCATTAGTTTATTTTCCTTAAAATTTTCACTAATTCCACCTTGAGTAGCAGGACTTGATTTAGGGTCCATCTCTTCTGTATGGGGGATTCAGTCTGGCTTAGTTCGAAACTTATGGCTGAATGATTTGATAAATGTTCTAATATATGGTCCTCTTTTTTGACTTTCTTTCCAATCCTACTAGTTACTAGAAAAAAATCTATTCTCGAGGAATGTCCATATTTTTAATTTGTAAATGTTTTATAAGAGCTCTCATCTTAAGGGTATTAAATATTTCTAGCTGAGGATTTATCTAGCACTGGATCTATCAAAACATTAAAATTACCCCCTAATATAATAGGTACATTTATGTCCAAGGGAATATTATATAACTCCTGAAGAGATGCCGTATCATCAATATTTGGGCCGTAATACCCTATGACAGCAAACCAATTGGCATACAATTTAACCTTGACTACAATCTACCTACCCCTTCTTTCTATCACACATTCTCCCAAGGTTGCTCCTATACATCTTTTGAATAGGATGGCCACTCCCTTTATACAACATTCCTGATTTGTGCATATGTAGTGTTGAAGCCACTTTTGCCCTTTTAAAATACTCGCCCATTCTCCTTTTAATAAATGAGTCTCCTGTATTATTGTTATTTCACTACTTAGTAATCTTCAATATTCCAAAATTTTTGTTCATCTGCTGACAACTCTAAGGCCATTAACATTCCAAGATAATATTCTGGGGGTCTTTTCTTTTGGTGGGTCCATCATAATTCTGTCTTAAAGTATATGAGAAAGGAGACTACAAACCAAACCCCTGTTAGTCATACAACTCTTTTCTTCATCAATGAGGACTTTATTTTTTTCTTTTTTTCCCACATGCTCCCACACCCTGTACTAAATAACAAGCTTTCCATTGTGAACATAATCCCCCCCTTCCACCCTGGGGAACCCTCCTGCATGTTGTCGGGTAATCTACTTGGAGGCTACCCTATTGAGCTCTCCTTCCCCTCTGCTATCTATTGAATCATGCTTTTTGGTGTGCTTTAAGTTGCTCAATCATACTTTCTACTTTCTTTGGGTCCTAGATATTTTGCATCTTATTGTTCCACATTACCTTCAAAATGGCAGGGAAACGCAATTGAGCTGTGGCACATAGCAGTCTTAATTCATGAATATATTTGCCGAGCTCCCATTGCCTGTCTTGTGTGGCCCTAGATAAATCCGATAACATTTTGAAGGACCACTCTCCCTTTGTGTAGGAACCTGTTTTAATGGGTTCAGCCAAAATGTTCTCTTTGAGGGCATAGGTTTTAAAATTTATTAGGGTCTTTCTTAGGGCCTTTCTAGCAGGAGTATTGCGAAAGGGGTCACAGTGCACTTGTTGTATATCTTCCTCCAGCCCCGTAGTTTCTAGCTCTGGATAAAATTCCTTTAGTAGTTCTATCATGGCCTTCTTTATGTTATCCCCTTCAAAACTCTCTGGGATATTCAACACCCTTATATTGTTTCTTCTCGCATTGTTCTCCAAGACCTTGATCTTCTCTCGCAGGTCCTTTTCACCCAATTTAAGGGAGAGAACTACTTTCAGATTTTTTTCCACATCATTGTTCAGCTTTTCCACAGAGCCTTCTATCACCTCCAATCTTTCTACTAAGGAATTTATGTTTGTTTCCAAGTTTTCACACACCTCATGAATCTTTTCTTAATTCCTCTCCGAAGTAGCAAACCTTAATTTAATTTCACTGAACATGGCTGAAGTAGAAAAGGAATGACCTGTTCTGCCTGTACTGGGGGAACTTGCTCTGAAACTGGGTTTGTTTATTTTTTCAGGGTATATCTGTTTACCTGCTCCCCCGTAGAGTTACCTCCTTACCTCCGTAGAGTGCTTGTTTACTCCAGGGTTGCCTGTTTTTTGTTTTTGTAGCTGGAGTCTTTGACACAGCTCCAGCGAGTCTCCTCATGTGTGACTTCCCATCTTCCAGTGAGTTTACTTTTATTTTTTTCAAGTCCGGCAGACTCACTGTGGTGTGCTGCGTTTGTTGTGTTGCCTCTTTCTGCCTACCCTTTTGCAGCGCACCCACCTGAATTGTGCTGCCGGGTATGCCCCGGAAGCAGACCCTTGCCAAGACCCGCCGGTCATAAGATAGCCATTCTGCCACCCTCCGCCCACACTCCTGCTCCTCGTCAGAACAGGATGCTCCCCGATGTCGGCTCTTCCAAAGAATACCCCCACATCCGCTCCGCAACAACAAACCGTTCCCTCGTCCAAAATTCCTCCTAAAAGACTACTTAAGATATGGAGCAACCTCCCGCTCTCACTTTTAGGAAGATCAAATCTTCTCAAAATGTCTATACTACCAAAGTTTACTTTAATCTTTGACGCAATTCCCTTCTAGTTTAATCTAGATGCCATTAAGTAACTACAAGGTGATTTAAGTAGTTTCATCTGGTCAGATAAAGAAGTAAGGATTGCCTGGAAGAAGACCCGTTGGAGGAAGATATATGGGGGATAGCAAGTCCAGACCTTCCACTTTCAGTTTAAAAACTTTAGATCTCTTCTCTTAGAAAAGGAACTTTACTCCCCACTTTTTAAGGCCTTAACAAGAGAACATACTGAGTATGACAACTTTTTTCTGTACAAATTTGGCCATCCAAAATACTTTAAAAAGGTAAGGCTGAAGACTTTGAAAGCCACATGTAAGACTTGGTACCAAATAAGACGGTCTTTGGGAATATCGTATTATTGTTCTTCAGCCCCAATTTGGGACTCCCCAGGTACTCCTCCATACCTGTTGGATAAACTGGCAGCCCCCCTGACTGAAGCTGGTGTAAATAACTGGGGTCAAATTCTGTACGGAAGATCATTAGTTTCATGGGACACTTTGGATGAACTAACAGCAGGTCGCCTTTCAAAGTTCAAATATTATCAATTAACAAGTTGGGCAAGAGAACTAGGGAAAGTGGGGGAAGGGAGCACCGACTATGAGATAAAGCAGCTACTGAAACCCCCCTCAAGCAAAGGAAATTACAAAATGGTATTGGATGTTGGTAGAAGCCGAAGAAGAACCCTACTCTGAGCTGGGAGAGATCTGGAAGAGGGACCTGCCCAATATACAGACAGAAGAGTTATGGCAAGTATCTATGGCTACTTTTTGGTCAGCTATAAAGTCTGCACCCCTTAGGTGAAAACATATTTTCACAGTACACACAGCATATTGGACACCGAAGAGGCTGTCCAAGTTGGGGAGACAAGAGGAGAGAAAGTGCCCTAAATGTGGTGAGAAGAAGGCGGATGATACCCATATGTTCTGTCATTGACCCCTTTTGGAGACCTTCCGGCAAGGAGTGGGTAAGACAATTAACAAGGTCATAGACAAAGGCATTAAGGTAAGCCTAGCAATGGCAATATTTGGGGTTATTGAGGGAGTGATAAACCGGTGAAGTTGTCTAAAAAGCAAAAATCTTTATTGTTTGTACTAATACTGCTGTCGAGAAGGGAGATATGCCTAAAATGGGTAAAGTCTACTTCCCCTACAAGTTCTGAATGGGCATTATCCGTCCAGACAATTAGAGCCTTAGAATGTAAATCTTCATCGGTTTAAAGAGTACAATTTTGGGAGATATGGGATGTCTGGGGAAGATCATTAGTTTAGGATAGTAGAAACAGTGGGACAAGGAAAATCTGGTCCAATGATTATGACATCAATAACCAAATTTCTGGGAAAGATGTTGGGACACGAGGGTCCAAAGAAATAGTCTCCCAATGCTCATCCCAGATAAATTGTTAAGGAAGCACCAGGTTCAGTTTTTAATGGCTCAGTACGGCTAGAAGCCTTGCCTCTAGCAATAAATAGTGGAACCGATGATGTCGGCTGTGTCGTTTAACCAAACCACTATAAGTGTTCCTGATGTAAAATGAGGACAGAAAAATAACGGGAAAAAAAAGATGGCTCAATTATGTTAATCGCTTGCTGTTGACCTTTTCTGTGATAACGCACATAGAAAAACATACAAGTGGTAGGGGAAATAATATGTAGAGGGGAGTAAACTTGATTGTTTAATGATGATGAAATAAATATATGATATAACTCAGTGTTCCACTTGTTTTTGCAGAAAACGTTTCTCTTAGGGTTGATGAATCAATAAATCATCTACTGATGACTAGGCTTTGAGTATGAGATAATCTGGAGATTGCTAGAATTAAATTTAAATTAAAGATTCAGGGGCCTATTACGATGCGGCCCAGAAAGGCTCCGACTGTCAATCAGAGCCTTTCCAGGCTGCATCTCGGTTTAATTTCCAACCGCCGCATTACAATGCTGGTGCTCGGAAATTAAACCGGCCGGTCTTTCCGGCTGGCTTCCTACAGGCTCAAGGAACCCGTCGGCCATTTGGAGGCTGGCCCGTAATCCCAAAGGGTGGCCTTTCCGCCCTTGGGATTACAATGCTCGGTCTCAGACAGGCTTTCCATTGCGGGCTTTCCGACATGGGAATCCTGTCGGAGAGTGAGTATTGGGGCCCCTAGCAGGGCCCCCTTGCCTCTGCAGCTTCCGGTTGGGGGCCGAGGGGGCACCTATAGTGCCCCCCTGTTAATCCCTGCACCCCGTGGCAGGCACCTTGAGGTGCCAGCCACGGGGTGCAGGGATTAACACCACCTCCCATTTCCCTATGGGAGCATGTACTACGGCTGGTTTACAGCCGTAATACATGCTCCCATAGTTAAATGTCAGAATGCGACCGAACAGTGTTCGGTTGCATCCTAATCAGAAGTTCGGGACTGCCGACCGGTGGTCGGTCGGTCCCAGTTCCGAGATGGTGTCAGGCAGACGCAAGTCCGCCCAACATCGTAATAGGCCCCTAAGTATGAGTATATGGTCCAAACTGTATTGTGTTGCAGGACGAAAAATAAAAACAGGAAATACTTGTTTGAAGCAAGGCCTGGGGAGATTTCTGACAAAACAAATGACAGAATCTGCGGGAGACCATTTTCGTAAATACTTTGGGCCTGATTATGATGCAGTTAGGAAAGCATTCCCACCTAGGGCCTGATTCTGATGCGGTTAGGAAGGCCTCCTAATGGCATTTGCTCCTTCCAAATTGGATCGGGAACGTGTCTTCCCGACCCAGGGCCCAATTATGATGCGGTTAGGAACATATGCTCCCATTGAAGTCAATGGGAGTCCAACCAAATCGTATCTGGAAGTATCCGGATGCATCGTACTCCGTCGGTCGGACTCTCCCGATCCGAGTGGGTCGGAAACCATTTCCAAACCGATTCGGTCGGGAAGCTTTCCAACCCGCATCAGAATCAGGCCCTTTGTCTAGTTAGAGCTGCTCAGAGGTGTAACAAGGAAGGTGATGAGTGAATCGAATCATTGTGACGTGTAAAAGAGGTAAGGTTTCCTGAGAAGAAAACTAGGCACCTCATGATTAATAATATAATATAAAGCAAATTGCAGAGACTGGAAAAAGGATTGAGAACATCACCTAATAGCAATAAAGGCACCTACATGCAGCTTACCTAGCAGATGTAGAAAACATTGGCCCGCGTTGCATGGTCAAATTATTAATGGGTTCCTACTAAATTGAAGGGAAACATGAGTTAAGAATGGGTTACAAGATATTATCAGTGTACTTTTAAAAAGGAAAATATGTATAAAGAGTCACATCCTGGAGCAGTGAATATACTTTGTGGCCCAGTTTGGATCAGACTGGATCAACAGATGCTGTCCCATCCATGATCTGCGTATGCCAGCTCTAGGATGATATAATTATGACTGAGTTGTGCACATCTAGACATGATACAAAGATGGCTGCGCCCAATGAGCTCATGCCAAAATTGTGGGGGTGGGAGAGGCAGAATGCTGGCAGCGCTTAATTTGGGAAAAAGTAAATGCCAGGTCCCTTGTCAGGCGACCACTGCAGCTTGCACCACCCACTGCCTGTGCCAGCGCTGCCAATGACAGTGCCTGTGTGTAAGTGTGACAATGCAGACTATTTGAGGCCCCCAAAACTATAAGAACGGCTTGGGCAGCGGGTATTAGTTGTTTTTATTGTCTATTGAATTATTAAATAACTGTTGTTCTGCTCATCTCTAAAAAACACAAACAGTGCAGGTGTTTACAATTAAGTGCCTGTGCCGAGCACAGAAAACCTCCGGCTCAAATTAAGCACTAATTGCTGGGATGCCTAGTACTTCTAATGGGAGGCTGCCACAAATGTGGTGGGGAATGAATGGAATACGCCTCAATGTTAAGCTGACTTAATGGCTCACTATAGATGAACTCATTAAAGTAAACAGTACTGGTTTGGTGCAGGCATGTTGCTGTAATTGTAAGTGAATCGTGTTTAACATAAACATTGTTTATAGTGAATGAAATGTGTATTTAATAAAAAATATATAATGCATTTGTCAGCGTAATGATTCACTGGGTGAATGACCAAAATATCGTTTAAAAAATATCATGGTGCTACAACATTTGTGTCAAAAAATATCCTCAAGTCAAAAATATTGAGGGACTGAATACAGAAGTTAAGAATACATATTTCTATGTATATAATATCGTTTTTAAATAATGGTTTTCATATAATGAGGGGACTGAATACAGAAGTTAAGAAGTCATTTTTTAATGTATATAATATCCTTTGTAAAATATTTTTTATATAATATCATTGTCTTTAATATAGTTGTATTAAATATCGTTTTTAATTAATTCAGTTAATTTAATATATATTATTTAGTATATTAATTTTAGATATTACTATTATTATAATAAATGCTTTTTAGTATAGTTTGTAATTTTTAATCTGTAAGGGGCTCATTACGATACCCGGCGTAAATAAATCCGCCAGGCATGGAAGCGGCAAAAATCCGCCCGCATACACCGTCTGAACACCGACCACGCCATTACGATAACACAAACCGAAAACCGCCATCGGCGGAAAAATCACACAAAATACCGCCCGCCATCGTCCGAGTCGGAGTCAAACCGCCCGCCACGGACGGAAACACGCACGACAACACAAAACCGCCCGCCCACACGGCCGACACACCGCACGTGAAATTACGATCGCACCGCCATGAGCGCGGGAAAACCACAAATATACCGCCCGCCAGCGCAAACAACGCCGATGCCAATCGACACGGCAGAAACCATGGCGCCCACGTCCCTGCACAGAAACCATCCGCGCACAAAACCAATAGCACACAACATGGCCAATAAGTCCACACAGCAAGGCACGCACAAATACACAAGCACAGTACACATCCCGAAAACACCCCCTGGACAAACAAAAATACAAAGGCCAGAACACCAGACACAACACACCTGAAAACAACAGACCATGAGGACACACCCACATAGGTAAGTACAAAAGCAGCACTCCCACAGACCACAACCCCTTGCAACATTGCAAACCAGAGAGGAGAGGAGAGGACACAGTGACACAGCAAGGACAGCAGCACACCACAGAAACGCACACATCACAACCACCATCACCACCACCACCAAACACCGGCACCACAAACCCCCTGCACATTACACAACACACACCGCACCAGCACCACAAACACCATGGCACCACAAAGAATGCCCAAGTTCACGCCCATGGAGCTGACGGTCATGGTCGACGAGATCATCAAGGTGCACCCACAAATCTATGGGAACATGGTCCAACACACCCCACTAGCCACCAGAAACAGAATGTGGAACCGGATCGTAGACCAGGTCAATGCAGTCGGGACCCTGCCCAGGAACAGAGTCGAAATTAACAAACGGTGGAATGACGTCAAGAGCCTGGTCAAGAAGAAGGAGGGCAAAAACAGAGAGCTGGCTGCCGTCACTGGCGGAGGGAATCCCGCGCTCTTCAAGACCTTCAAAGCGTGGGAGGAGAAGGTGCGAGTCATCATCCATCCCGAGATCCTCGCCGGATTAGCAGGGGAGTGGAGGCTGGTAAGTACAAACTAATGTATACCAGCACACCGCTATGTACTCACATGCACTACCACCATGCCACAGCTCCCAGGGACAAACACCCCCATGTCCAGCACACAATACACGACACACACATGCAACAGACACCACCACACACAGCCCAAACAGAACAACTGTAAGATGCGTGGGGACATGTGTACATTCAGCCAGCCACGTAACCACCAACAGGTCCCCAAATATGCCAGAAGCGCCACAACGAGCACCCACCACACCCATGTGTCCGCCACAGCTGCACTAACCGACAAGTAACAGTTAAGTGGCAGGAACACAAAGTGCAGAGGGTGGTAGGGTGGACAGCCCAAGTACAACACACACCAGGCCCCTAGTCCCACAGTACAGCAAGGAGGAGCATCCCCCACACCCCACAGCCACGTGTCAGCCACCGCAGTGCACAACGACAGCCGAAAGGTAGACATCACGGTCCACAGCAATCGGTGTCAGTGGGTGTCCAGCCACCACTACGACCCACAACACCCCCCACCCCCACAGACCTGCAACATGGAGCACCCCCGCTTAGAACCATGTGGCATCCAGTACAGTGCACGCCCGAACAACCTGCAGGTGGGAAACTGGACAGGGCTGGATTACTGGAGGCATGAGGGCCGTAACACGACCAACACATGGGACATGTCACGTAGCAGACGAACACGCAGCACCGCCCACCGTCACGAACAAGTGAACAATGTGCACACGGACATGAACAACAGACTCACACCCCACATGACCCATCACAAACACAGCAACACCCAAGGAGCCACGTCTGCATGCACAAGCCACACTGAACATAGTACCACACGGCAGCCACTGTGCAACCCATCACACACAACCGAAACACCATTGAAGTCCAGTCCATGTAGCCCCTACTGCCTGTCAACCACACACCCCACAACTACGCCTATGTAAGACAAACAACACTAGACGCAACAGAGCGGAACTACATAAATGCACACGAACACCACTGAACCCATCAAACACACAGACACACCATGCACATACAACATACCATCCATCCCATCCGTCAGCCCCAGTCTCATGAAAGGCATGTCATCCGCACAGCTGCCACATATACAGCAGTCACGCTAAGACACATGCCCATGACCAACCATGTGCCAAAAGTCAATGAAGCGCACGACACACTGTGAGCAACAACACACAACATGGGCCCCCCGAGCACTGCAGTGATGCACATGGCACAGGGCAGCACGCACACCAAGGAGATGGGACAACTGCAATACGTTGGCTGGCACACAACCAACACTCACTCATAACGATGCGTCCAATGCCATGTCCAGTAATCACAACAGACAGCAAATATGCAGGCCATGTCAAGCATGCACACACCTCAAACCAGGCACTGTCATGCTGCCACAACACATGTCACGTTCGGCACCCATGGCTTACAGCATGTACCCCAAAAGCATATCCCCTCCCAAATGCGAATCTGGGGCATGGCCCCCATGTTGCCATATGCGTTCCTAAGCGTCCCATTTGAACCCCAAAAGCATATTCCCTCCCAAATGCGAATCTGGGGCATGGCCCCCATGTTGCCATATGCGTTCCTAAGCGTCCCATTTGAACCCCAAAAGCATATTCCCTCCCAAATGTGAATCTGGGGCATGGCCCCCATGTTGCCATATGGGTGCCTAAGCGTTCCATATGAACCCCAAAAGCAAAGTACAAACCAGACCCAGGATGGGCCAGGAGCCCGCATACACCAGAGTCACAATGAGTAGGGGCACAGCAACACACCCATCGGCATGGCCAATCCGTCCCATGCCACATGTGCACAGCACACAGTCCCATTGCCTAGCACACACAACTACAGATGCCACAGCCACACACTCGCCTCCGGGAAACCCATGTACGAGATTGCACGAACTGCCAATGTCAGGCGACAAATACATACTTCGCCAGGTGCAACACAATAACAAATCTCATTCTCTCCACAGGTGACGAACTGCCGGATGCTGGGGATGGAGACAGCAGCCAGCACAGCCAGCCCACAAGCCCCCAACGAGGACACACGGATCTGGAGGATCTGTCCTCCTCTTCGGACACGGACCACCAAGCAGGCCCATCTGGTGTGGCAGGGCCCAGCCGCTCCCCAGGACCCCTCCTACCCACCAACCCATCATCCAGGGATGCTGAACAGTCCCAGCCCCCTGCTGCCACTGTCGTTGCGGCCACACCCACGGTCATTGCGGCCACTACCACTGCCGCAACCGCCACCATCGCCGCACCGACCACCACCGCCACCACCACCACCACCACGTCTTCGCTGGCACCAGCCCCAGCGCAGGTGGTGGCCCGGCCGACTGGATCCACCCTGGGAGCCACAGCGAGGACCGTGGTGTGCAATGTGGCTAGTGGGCAGGCCGGTGGCAGCAGGACTGGTAGGAGGAGCAGGGTCAGGGAAACGCCAGCCTCCCCTGGGAGCCATGCCCTGCCTCAAATGGCCAGAGTCCTTGGGGCCTATGAGGAGGCCCAAGAACAATGGGTCAGGTCTGCTACAGACACGCGGGAGGTGCTGGGGGTGCTGAGGTCCATGGACGCCCATATGGGCCAATTCGTGTCCCGTATGGACCAACTCGTGGACCTCATGGGCCAGCTGGTGGTGGCGGTGGGGTCACAGGCAAGGCCAGCAACACCACCTCCGCCACCACCTGCTAGGGCGCAGGGTCGGGCAGCAGTGTCCACTTCCCCTGCGTCCACAGCCAGTGAGCACACCTCACCCACCACCAGCAGGTCGCCACCACACACCCCCTCCCAAACGTGGAAGGGGCCGTCCGAAGAGGAAACAGGTCTCCCGGGAGGACTTCGCACGCTCCAGTCGCAAGTGAGGCAGCCAGCCAGCCTTCCGCCAGCCTTCCTTGACCAGCCACTGCATTGACTTGCTCTACGATCCCACTCCACACAGCCAGCTGGATGGCATGTGTGTGTTGGACTATGGACATAGAACCAGTGGGTACACCCTGAGCTTCACGCAGCCATGACCGACAGCTCATTGTCACTGCACGCACCACTTTTGTCATCACCTTACACACAATCACATGTCACAGTTTGGAATAAATGCACCTTTTTCACTAACTGCTGTTTGTGCCCTGTGTTTTATTTGTACGGAATACAACGGCCACCTTGGGCGGAAAGGCACCTGATGCGTGGCATGGCAATGGAATCCGGAGGGCCTGTAGGGACCTAGGGGTGGGAGACAGAACAGGAGCACATTCAATGAGTGTGTCACACACCCATCACACAGTACATGTCAACAACTACAAGCAATGTACACACATCGCACAGAGCAATAGGGCACAATGCCACAGTCACCAACAGTGGCATACTACCCTGGCCATGGAGCGTTGACACACTGCACGCAGTGAACATACGGCCACCCTGACACAGCACACACACACCTGCACAGATACAGACACATCATCCGTCGTACATGGACACTCACCGTCAAGTGAAGTAGCGGGCGATGAGCTGCTGGCGCACATTCCCAGCTTCCTCCTCTCCGCTGTCCACCTCACTCGAGCTGTCCTGGTCTGCGGGCTGGGGCCCTGGTTGATCTCCGTCATCCACAATGAGGGGGATCTGCTTCCGAATGGCCAGATTGTGCAGCATGCAGCACGCCACCACTATCTGGCACACCTTCTGTGGGGAGTACGCCAGTGCACCCCCGGTGCGGTCCAGGCACCTGAACCTGGACTTGAGGAGGCCAAAGGTACGCTCGACCACACGTCTGGTCCTCCCATGTGCCTCATTGTATCGATCGTCTGCTGGGGTGCGAGGATTCCTCAATGGACTGAGCAGCCATGCCCCATTCGGATACGCAGAGTCACCTGGGTGTGAGGGACACAGAGAACCGTTGCTATTCCAACTGGACAGGGGACAGCATCGCACAACCAGCACGCTACACCACTCCACATACTCACCGACAATACAGCCACGATCCTGTTGCAGATTGGCCATCAGTCGTGGCAAGATGCTGTTGCGCATTATGTGTGCGTCATGTGCCGAGCCTGGAAACTTGGCACACACGTGGGTGATCACCATGTCCGCAAGGCACACCACTTGCACATTCAGGGAGTGCGTGTGCTTCCTGTTGCGGTACAGGTGCTCAGTGGCCTGTGGTGGAACAAGGCCAACATGTGTGCAGTCAATGGCTCCCACGACGTGTGGGATTCTGCCAAGGGCATAGAATGCACCCTTCACTGCCGCCAATTCACGAGCCCTGGGGAAGCGGATGTACCTGTTTCGGTACAGCATCATGGCTGCCAGTACATCCCTCAGCACCTTGCTGAACATGGGCTGGGACATCCCTCCTCCACTGCCCACTGTGTGCTGGAATGACCCAGTGGCGAAGAAATGCATGGCGGCCATCACCTTAGCCGTGGGGGTGACAGCAGTCGGATACACCCTGCGGGGACGGAGATGGGGCTCTAACATGGCACACAGTCGATGCAGGGTTGGCCTGTCCAGCCGAAACTTCCTGATAACCTCTGTATCGTCCATGTCCGCCAGCAATTGGTATGGGCGGTCAATGTTCGGTCTCCGCCTGGGGTAAATGGCAGAGGACACATGTCAAAGCAACACGGCACATAGCAATTTCGCATACACATCACTGACATGACTGAGCAAGCACATGAGCCACAGCCCAGCTGTCAAGCTGGGACGGCACGGCCACAATACACTTACACAGGTCTCCCAACAATGGCAATGGCAAGTGAGACATACCACTGCCATGTGCATGCACATGGGGATCTAGGCCCCAATGACTTGCGGGCGTGCTGATGGGGACTGACTGCATATTCGTCAAGCGGCAACGCCACGGCAACATGAGTGTCTGCTGAGCATGGAACTGCTTCCGAGGCTGGATGAGTATGGCACACGACGACGACGATGTGGGCACGGGCTGAGCGGCCAATACAAGTGGGACCTGTGGCACGAGGGGATATGAGACAGTAGTAGGTGTCAGCACTGCACCCTATGTACAGCACTGTACGGATCACAGCTCCCGAAACATTGACTGGTGTCCACATTGACAGCCCCATGCCAAGACGGCTGTGTGCTTGCAGTCACACGTCACAGGTGAGAGGTTACATTGCACGTGCCAGGTGGCAGACGTACATAGTGGGAGCTGGCATGTGTGTGCATGTGTCTCCTGTTCAGGATCCACCAGATGGGCGCTGACTCTGTACTGCCCATTGGACACAGCATGTTCCGTGGAAGGCTTGTGTGTGTGGGATGGTGGCACTGGATGTGCCTCCGTTGGGTGGGGGCCATGCACAGGGCGGGTACGTCGATGATTGCGCATTGTTGGTCACGGTGGGTGCACCAACTAAGATGTGTTGCCCTGTGTTCAATTCCTATGTCCGCATGATGATGGACTGTGGATGTGGGCAGACTACACATTGGTCGATGTGCTGTCTATATGCATGTGCCTTCACACCAGGCACAGCTGCCCCTGCACATGTGACCCCTGCTGGACTCGCTGCTAGGTCTGTGGAGCTGATGCACCTTCTGTGCGTGGGGCGGACAGCTCTCCTCACTTCCCTCATTGCGCATGTCATGTCTTTGCCGCAGGTGACATGGATCATGGAGGGCCCACATGTACGCGTGGGTAGGCTACACATGATTGTTCACTGGTCGCCACCCCCAGTCAGTGTTTCGAATGGGAAGGTTGTCGTGCTGGTGGTATGTTCGATGTGGCGGATGGGCGGGCCTAGGTGCGGGCTTACATTCCGGACATGGGGGTAGTTGGATTGGCGACTAGTTGCAGTACACACGGGACACGTCTCTTCCTTTCCACATCTGGGTCATCCCTTGTACTAACTGACAGTGATACAGTCATCTTCGCCCCAGCCCTCATGTCCTCCCCTCGCCCCCAATATGCATGCTCACCTGCGAGGCTAGCGCTTGCACAGGCAGCCCCAAGCTCGCACCAGAGAGGGCAAGGAGTGTATGTGTGGGTCCAGTTGCACGAGTGGGCTGTCTCAGGGTATGATGTGTGGCGGGACGCCGTCCACCTGCGTGGTGCCCCAAATGGAGACCCGGTCTGCATGGACTATGCATCACAGTCTTCGCCTTCCGGATCCGCCACCTGCGACACCCAGTGGCTGTGGCTGCCCTTGCGGCCAGGCCGCGTCCGTCTGTGGCTGATGGCCCACACATTCACTCTTTGGCCTCTCTGGGGAGGGCTCAGGGGTGGTGGCGCACACGCTTGCACTTAGTTGCAATGGCATGTGGCGTGGTTGGTATGATGGGCAATGGATGGGATGGTGCGAGCCACCTCCCGTGACATCAGTGCTGCTTGTGCTGTGGTGCGTCCCCCCTACACTTCCATTTGACTTGTGCCATGCTAGACGTTGAGGTTCTATTGCCTGCGTGATATGACCAGGAGGAGCGCGAGGAGACCTCTCACACACCATGCTCCACTGCCATCCCGTGCCCTGTATCGCCTGTGCGGATTGACTATGTTGGGGTTACACCTGGTCGACTGGGGCTGTGTGTGCCTTGTCAAGGGGCATGGCGGGCGCACAACAGGATCCAGCTTGTCCACAGAGGGTGGGCTGAGGTGCGCCTGGTACCGCTTTGTACGTGTGCCCGGCTGCTGTGCACACACGTGTTCACTCCCCCGACAGGTGTCCTCTCACAATGCCCAGGGAAGCGGTGGTGTACTGTTCATGACCCCTCCCAACACGGCGGGCTCCAACTTGGCATGTGCGCATCTACCCGTCGCACCCACCCACCTGAGCACTGCGTCCATACGACTTCACACGACACATGTGTGTCTTCCACAGTAGTGCTACTCATTTGCGTTGACATCCAATACCAGTGGACTACATGGTCATGTCACGACTGCCGTGTACTTCACATACTCTCTTCCTCTCTCATTCGTACTTGTGAAATGAGTCAGCGGAGACAGTTTTGGTTTCAAACATTATATTGAGTCTTCTGTCCTCTGTGATGCAGTATAGTGGACACTACTGGCAGCGGAATACATGTTGAGGATATACTGAGCATGATTGCAAATGGGATAGGGTGTGGGGTTACATGTGATTGGCTGTTGCATGTGGGATGTGGGCTTCAGAGTGACATCTGCTTGGCCAAGGCTGTGCTAATGTACATTTACGTATAGCTGCGGAGCTGCGGACTTTGACACAGACGGTATACATGTAGCCTACCAGACCGCTCGGCATCATGGGCACAGTCCATCTCAGTTCCATGTGACAGGTTTGCTGCGGTTGTTCCTCATGCACGCGTGCATGTGAGATGACATCAGGGCATGTGCTTGCGTGCATGCAGCGGCGTGCCACTTGTTGTTGCACTGTGGTGGTTACTGGACATGTCACAGTCACTGGGGTCGTGTTGTTGTTGTATGCACTTGTCGTCCATGCAAAGGTCCTGGTATGGGATTCCCGGGGCGGGGGTGGGAGGGTGCAGCACCCACAGACTCCAGGCGACCTATTCATGTCCACTGAGCGGTGTGTGTGTCCATGTGCGCTGGATCCATGTCGTGTCCTGGTTGTTCGTGCAGTTCCGTCCATGTGGGTGCGATACACAGAGCCCATGCCACTGCCTCCCACGATGCATGCGGTGTTCCTGGATGTGATGGGGAACAGTGTGCATGTCCCGGTCATATCCGATGTCATGGCGATGTCGTTGATGGTGTGGTTACAGTTGCCGGTCGTTTGGTATGGCTGTTGTGGTGGTGACTGGCCAGTCCGTGCGGAAGCTGAGCATGGGTGCGGGGTTGGACTTCATAGGTCACTCGGGGAACCTGCGTTGTGGTCCGACGTATTTACAGGTTGTCAGGTATGCGATGCCGTCCAGCAGGGCTTCCATGTCATTGGTGGTGTACATGTTTGCCAGCCAATGAAGCGGATGGTGGCTCTCAAGGTGTTGTTCGTAAGTTGTCCCTTGGAGGACCATGATGGGGCATGCTGGGTGACATTCGATGTAGCTGTTCTCGATGATCCGTCGTGTGGAGGCACAGTGGTCCCATTTCAGTGCGGGTGCGATGTTGGCCACATACGCCATGCCCCCATAGGCAGAGCAGGCCCTGTCGTGTGCGTCCAGAGGGAGGAGTAGTGGTAGCAGGTCCGCCTTCAGACATGCCGGGTTGGAGAGGCATATCTCGACGGGATGCTGGTAGGGACACCTCCGACAGTAGAAGACGGGCATGACGCAGCTGAACAATGTGATGCGGTAAGTCAGTCGGTAACTTACGTTCAGCAGGGACAGGAGATCGCATCCCAATGTATGTATCGTGTTGGTTTTGTACAGCTTGAGCTGTTCGGCGTAGTTGGGTAGGTGTGTTGCGGTTGCCATTTCGCAGCGGTTCGTTGAGATGGCGTGCTCCGGCTGTGTGTGCAGTCTGCAATGTGCACGCTCCGGGGTTGCTGTGAGCTCTGTGTAGTCGTAGGGAGACAGGACTTGTGTTCTGTTGGCTTGTTTGGAGGACACGGGCCCTCTTCCCACATGCTTCTCAGACAGTTCAAGGTCAGTGCTGTGTGACTCCTTCCAATTAACTTGCATGTGGCCGACATGGGGAGTGTTTTCTTCTTTCTTCCCCGTCCGTTGTGTGCTTCTGTGATATGCGCTATCTGCCCTGTGGTCGGTCTCCTCGGCATGCCTGTGTTGGTCTATTCTTGGACAATGGCTGTATTCACCGGCTTCTGTCGTAGGGCTGTGGTTTCGGAGTTGGAATGGAAGGTCATTCAGTGCTGTCTGCTCTCCCTTGTGTGGGCGGCAGGCTGCCTTTCCGCTCTGCGTTGGGCCTTGTGTGTGGATGTTATTCTTGGGCCACCTGTTGTCGGTCCCCGGGCTCTTTGGTGTTCCGTTTCATATGTCTTGTTCATATGTGCAGGGTGGTATGGGTTTTTCAGTGTGGTACTGGCGTTCCTCTTCCCGAAGAGGCCCTGCTTCTCCTAGTTGGTGTTGCCGCCGCTGTGTGCTACGCCATGTTTGTTACACTGGGGTGTGTCCTGCTGTTGCGTGACTTCACTGACATGTGTGCGTCGGTTGTGTGGCGTTGGGTGTTGTCCGTGAATTGGGCGTTGGGGACATGTCTGTGGCCGGCCTGTCACGTGTCATGTGCGTTCGGGGTGGGGCTGATGTGTGTGCTGCTTGGTTGTGTCCCTGTGTCTGTGTGCGATGCATGCATGGCGCTGCGGTTGGCCTCTGCGTTGTGCGCATGTGTGGCGGCGTCATCGGCGCTTTGGGGCCGTGACGGGGTGGTTGGTTCCTAGTCCCAGGTGGTGTGTACACATGTGTTCCGCGATGTTAGGATTTGGCCTGTGTGTCATATGTGGATGCAATGGTGGATGTGTAGTGTACACGCGCTGGTGGGGGTTGTCCGCTTTTTCCGCCCTTGCACTGTGTGCGCTGTTTGCGTGCACTTGTTGTGTGTGTGCCTACCTGCGTCTCCGCGGTACGTTGCGTCCTTGGTGGTGGATCAGCAGAAGCATGGGAAGGGCCTGCAGTGCTGGATTCATGCCCGGGGTGCCGCTTCTTCGTTGTCCGTGCTCTGCGTCCGTGTTACCGCCTCTCTTTCACGTGCGGTGTCTCTTAGCCGTGGGAGCCGTTTGTTTGCGGCATCGTAATTTATACGCCGGGCGGGACGTGTTTTCGTCGGACGGTGTGTGTCAGTTGGGCTGCGCCGCTACGTGTACGGGCGCACTTTGATGGCGGACGGTGTTGCTGGCTTGCCGGCGGTGTTTGGCCTGCTTTTCGCATCGTAATTGGGCGGGCGTGTGGACTGCTGCGTGCCGGCGGTAACTGGTGGTTTTTGCATCCGCCAGCACGGCGGTTGTGCTTCCGCCCGCCATCGTAATGGGCCCCTAAGTATTGTTCTTTTTTCATTTCATTGGTTATTTATAATTTAGTAGCTGGTTGTTGTGTTTGTATGGTAATAGAGTGGGAAGTTATTTAAAATATTTAAATTATTGTTTTTTAATTTTAAATAATTGTTTTTATTTTAATTATTTATTAAATTAGTAATTAATTATGTAAATTATGTGGTTGTTATTTTGATTATTTAAGTGTATTTTGTAATTTGTAATGTATAATTTAAATTTCCCATATTTTAATTACTAATGTATAATTTAGTAGCAGGTTGTTCGGTTTGTAGGGGAATAGAATGAGACAATATTTAAATTATAAATTATAGTTTTTTCAATTACATTTTTATGTCAATTAAATATTTCATTGGTAATTAATTGTGCAAATTATTTAATTGATCAATTACAATTTTTACTATTTTTGTATTAATTAATTGTTAATTTATTGGCATGTGTATTTAATAACAGTTTTTTGAAAAAATTTATATTTAATATTTGTTTTTTTAATCTCATTAGTATTTCAATGGTATTCATGCTTTTCAAATTTCTTTTTTATTGTTTTTTTGATGTAATAAGGAGGGATGCCTATTTATTTTGAAATACATTTATTTCGTTTTTTGTATTACTGTATTACAGTTTTTTCTAGTACTTTGAAATGTATTTGGTTACAATGCATATTTTTATTTTAAATATGTTTGAATATTTTTATATTATTAGGTATTGAATTTTTTATAAACGTGATTAGGAATATGAATGGTATAGCTTTCACTTTCAAAGTCCAATTCTTTCCTACTTTTGCTTACATTGTAGAGAGAATAGTGAAGCTAATCACCTCCAATGTCTGGCACTTTCCCAACTGTTGCTTAGATTGTTGTAGGAATACCAAATTTGGTGAAAACTTAAAACTTTACTTGGCAGGCATGCTTTTTGTGATTTACTGTAAATCTGTTCAGCTGTTGTAGAGAAATTAGCATTTAAAGAGGGGCTCGGGTTGGGCATGAAGGGGTTAAAAAGCTTGGTGCAGCAGGCCATATGGTCCGAGGGAGTTCTGTGGTACAGAAATGTTTTAAAAATAGGATCTTCTGATTGGCCGTAGGAGCTTATTCTCGCATTGGCATTTCTGAACCACAGAACCAGTGCTGGTACTGCAGTACTGAGTGATCTGATTGGCTGGCCACAATTCTGAAGAAAATGTTGCAGCTGCCATTCCAGGACTCAGGGACTCAACCCACATTTTCTGAAAAACTTTGTGAAAAAGGGACACGTTTCCACCCCAAGGTACCGCAGCACTGTGCAAACTTCCATGAGAAGCTTGCACAGTACCTTGGTACCATGTGGTGGAAGGTTGCTTGTCGGATACTGCAAGATAACTGTGGTACCTGAAAGAAAATTTAAAAAGAGGAGAAAAGAAAATTCATGTTTGGTGCCCTAGGAGGGGTTGAAGGCCTGACCCTGTAGCCAAAGGCAGTCGGCAGCCCTCGGGGGTCAGGCCCTACTGCCAACTTTGCAAGAAAGCTCTTCTCCCCAGTTTGGGACTTCTTTACACTTAGGCCTCATGAGGAGCCCATCACTCACTCTGCTGCAAACCAAAGCGTTGTGGTTAGCCAAATGGACATTAAGGTACCATGGGCCAACTGGCCCATCTGAGAAATCAACAAGCAAATTGTGTGGGAAGAGCACTTCAAAAAGATAGCTGCTGCTGAGAGAGGAGAACATTAACTGATAAATGGAGTTATTGGTGAGAGAGCTGTCCTGTGAAGCTTTCCTATGACTATCACTCATAGTGTGAAGTCATCACCCACAGCAACTTTGACATGGCACAATGAAAGGAGGCATGCAGCTACCACAAAGCTCCCAAGCAGCTTACCTGCTAACCATGGAGTATTTATGGAGGTATCCTCACTAAGAAACTAAGAAAACAGTCACAAAAACCCACCATCAAATCTTTGTTCATCAAGGAGTCACTGTACCAAAGTTGGTTTATACAATGGGAATTTGCCAAAATGTTACCAATTGATCTACCTTTTTCTTTGGGGAAAGGAGTGGGGTGTCTGGAATTTGTGGAGACCCTCGGTCCTAAATGAAAGATTCCAAGATAGGCCTCTTTTTCCATTGTTGCTGTGTCAGGGCTGCACCATCAAGTGCTGGAATTGGATGGTGAAGCATTGAAGGAGGGTGCTCTGCATCCGTTTGCCTAATGAGAGACATATGGACCAGTTGTCAACAGACTACATGCGCATCACTTCAAACTAAGGGGCCGATTCCGATCTCGGCCGGTAGGGCACCGAATCGGATTCGGCTTTACCGGATCCGATTCGGAGCCCTCGTTTCCGACCGATTCGTGCATGCGTCCGGGCGAGCGAGTACGATGCGAGCGTACGCGAAATCGCCGACCGACTCGTTCGCGCGTCCCAACCGCACCGACCGACTCGCACGGACACGACTCGCACCGCGCAATGGAGACGTTCCCCGACCGAGCGAGTACGATGCGCGCCTCGAGCAGTCCGACCGACTCGCGCCGTCCGGCTCCAAAGAGCAGTCGGAACCGTGCTTCGGGGGTCCGTGTCGGACCCCCCTGCACGCGTAGCCGCGCGAGTCGCACACAGGGGGGACCCATGGGTCCCCCCTACACGTGCATGTACGGCGCGACCCGCATTGATGCGTACCCGCTGTAGGGGGCGCCCTTGTTCGCGACGTACCCATTGAGTCAATGGGAGCCCGTGTACGCGTTGTACGACCGGCTCCCATTGACTTCAATGGGAGTCCGACCGAATCGAGTCCGATAGCATACGGACGCATGGTACTCATTCGGTCGGGCTGCTAGGGTCCGATTCGGTCGGAAATCTCTCCGGGTCCGGCTCGGTCGGAGAGATTTCCTGCCCGAATCGGAATCGGCCCCTGGGTCTATTTGAAGGGTGTTAAGCAAACTCTAGCCACTGGTCTCAACACTGAGGATGCTTTTAGAGGCAGTTAGTGCAATGCAACAGTTGCAATGTTCTCCATGGAGCAATCACATAGAGCTGTCAACACCTTGCAAGAATGTAACACCAAAATCTATGAATGGTTTCAACTGAGAGGTCTCAGCATTGGATGTGTTGCCAACACTGACAATGGCACTAATATTACCAAAGCCATGGCTGATGATGGATACTTCAGATGCTTAGGTTTAGTGCTTTGCATCAACTTAATCTGGCAGAAAAGAAGCAGTAGTCAACAACATACTGGTCTCTTGTCGCCATATTTGCACAGTTGAGGATCATTCAGTGCTGATAGAGTCCTTGAAAGGTCCTCATACAAACCTTTTAGAGCTCTACCTTCTACATGCTGCAACACTTGTTTGAGCAGTGCAGGTCTATCAATGATTACATAGTATAAAGGAGAGAAACTACAACTGCCAAAGACATGATAATTGAGATTGACAAATGGGAACTAGTGGAGTTCCTGATCAAAATGCTAGGGCCATTTGAGATTTTAACTCGGAAACTAATCAAGTAGGACAGTATCATGAGCCATGTGACCTCATTGTTGCACATGCTATTGGAACATTTACAAAGGGTAGAACAAACATTTACCAGTGTCAATGAAGAAGCAGCTACTTTAATGAACAGCTTAATCCTTCATCCAATTATATATCAAAGGCTGCAAATAAAGATTGTGCCCTCTGAAGAGTACATCTATACTGGATTCATTGTACACAAAAAATGGTGGACACTTTCATCCCTTATCTAACAGTGAATTTCTCAACTTGCAAGAGTTGGATCATCAGGTGACTTAGAAGATAAACAATTGCAAATTTGAGGCCAACAGAACTAAAGTGCTGCCTTCAACCTCTGGAGAGGGTGGTGTTGGTCAAGAATCTAGAAGCATTTTGTAACTGCAGTAGCATCACCCACCAGTGGTAACGCCATTGCCTACAGCACCAACAGCTTCACTTCCAACACCGATAATGGGTTGGTTTATGGGTATATCAAGATTTAAATCAAGGGAATAGGTGCATGCAATGTAGAAACAAGTGTCAGCAACAAGGACACTTGAGAAGATGGTACAAGACCATTTGAATTACCCCAACAGAGGTCTACTTGAATTGAGACTAATTAACCTATTTGTATGGGAAGAAGAAACAGTGGCCTGACCTCAGCTGGCTGGCTTGTGCTTTTGCCAGTGTATCTTTGGAGTGTGTGTTTAGTGCAGCTGGGCCAATTGTCAAGATCAGAAAGACCAGTCTCTCTCTGCAAAACGAGACTGATGATGACTGTTGAATAAACATTTAATTCTCAAAACATTTAACAACTGTGGATAAGGGAAGTTTCTCAGACATCGCAAGTGTGGAAAGTGATCATCCTCCAGTTGACCACCCTGAATTTGGGGATATACTCTGCTGTCCAGATTTAAAATAGCACAAAAGAAATGCCTGCTATGTAAAACGAATACAAATTATCCATGAAAAATAAACATAAATGTAGCGGTGTGTGCGGCACAGATAAACAATCAAGGAGGATGCAGCCGCTTGGCCTGGTGAGTGAATGGTTAGAGGTGACAAAGAACAAAAACAAAGGCAGCCTTAGGGTGATGCAAAGATTTTAAAATGATCAATGTTACTAGCTATGTCTTCAATGGAAGCCTCCATTTCTTGGAAAGAACACAATGTCGCTCACGCCTAACCATTCATTCCAAAGCTCGGTTGTCAGCATCATGTGAAACAGACACATAGGTAAATAAACACCACAATTGGAACAGGTAGCTTGAATCAATGAATGTGAAGCGATGATTGATGGGAGATTTGGCATGTAATGAAATGGAGGGCCTCAGGTAAACATGGCATATGTTTAATGCATGAGTGATCATTCTGGATTAATGCTTTCATGCGTCACTGAGAATGAGTTAGACTAGGGCTCAATGTCTTTTTATTTTCTTGTTTAACAGATGTATCTCTTTTTGTAAGAAATAAAATATGCAAGCACCATTGAGCACGTCCAGAAGAAGAACCTTTGCCTATCTACTTCTAAGGAAAGCAAGAGGCCTACCACTGTTGACAGGAAAAGAGGTGAATTGATTAGAATAATGTTGACTAGTGGCAAGTCTTAATTACGTAGTTGGGGCACCGCTACACTTTAAGTGATCTGGGTACATGCAGCTAGTTGTCTGGTTTTCTGTTATTGGTACAAGTTTGGCTCTTACTGGTACACCAGTTTGTGCGCCACACTCTAACTTCTAGTGCACCATCGCTTCTCTTGATTCACCAATATTGTCATTTTCTCTTTTCATTACACAGGCATTCTCTTCTGCAAGGGATCTCCATGGTGCTCATGCTCTGTTTTTCAGGCCCGCTCTTAAGACGGACAATAGCAGCATTCAATTGCACCACATGCATACTTTTTCTTACATTTTTTCATAAATACTTTTTAACTGCGTGGGTCCTCCCTATTTTGCATTCCAGCCCAAGGGCTGCTAAAGGGACTGTTAAAATAGGTTTACTTAACTGCCAACTTCCTTCCATGACAGATGTGTTGCACTCATGGAGTTGCTGAATGCTATGTTTGTCTCTCTCCCCTTTCCCCAAACCCTCAATACAGCCATCATGAAACCCCTATGTCTCTTCCCCCAAAATTTGCAATATGTTCTGCTACTATTTCCCATCAACATATCTCATACTTGGCAAGTGGATGTGTTGTAAGCAATGCTAAACTGTTCTGGGAAGCAGTTACCAAAATTGCAAATTTCCCCACACCACCCTTCATACCCCGGCAAGAAACGGACAACATAGTGGCGAGAATAAATTATGTAAAAGTGTTAGGCCAAGGATAGGTTGTGTGTACTTCGGGCATATTTACAAGGGGATTGCGCCACCAGAGCATCACTTTTTACGATGCTCCGGCGGCACAATGCCCTACTCTATATTTACAAGGCGGCGCTAAGCCACTTTGCGTGGCTTAATGCCGCCTTGTAAATATTGTACCCTTTGATGCAGTTTTCTGCATCAAAGGGGTGTGCAATGGATGTTGCTGTGGGCGCACCCACACAACTCCCATTGGTTTTTTGAAACTGTCGCAGATTTAAAAGAAATGGTAAATCTGAGGCAGTGCTAAAAGCTAATGCCATTGAATGGGTGGCATTAGAATGGCGCAATGAGGACTACTTTTATTTCTCCTTGTTTTTTGCTCTTTTTATATGTGCTGCAGGATGCAGCACATATAGAAGGAGTAAATTACCACTAAAGATTGTTTATGTGCAGGAAGGTGTCACTTCCTGCACATAACCAATCATCCCTGCAACGCAGGCACCCTTGCACATGGTGCAATGGTGCCTGCACTGGTGCTAGGCAGGTTTTTCAGTGCCAGCGCAAGGGAAAACACAGAAGCGCGCCATATTTTTTTTAAATACTGTGCATCCCTGCATTTTTTAAATGAGGGAGGGCAGCGCAGCCGAATTGCTTGCAGCGACGCGCTGTGCCATTTCTTTGTACATATGCTGCTTTGTTTCCACAATCTACGTCCCATGGAGAATCAATGTACATGATGATTCTACCGAAGCTAAAATAACCTCCTCCAGTCTGGACATAAATGTTCATTACTCTTACTTTAGTAAAATAACTTTAGTCTGTACACTATGTTGATTTGCTTGATCTATTTCTTGGATTTTACACTCACTAAGTCTTTTCTTTATTAGTATTTTAATTATGTTGCTGAATGGCAATCCTTGGCTAAATCACCAGCACCTGCTGCATTCAAAACAAGCTGTTCAGATAGCACAGAACCAGATGTTGCTTCTCACAACAGATCTGAGGGTGTGCCTCCAGCTGAATCACATGAGTCCAGCCACAATGGCAGACTTACATGCTGAGAATCAATTTCCTTCACTTCAAGCACTACAAAATGTCTCTCGAAGTACACCATTTGATGTGTTTCTTTACTCCAGGCTTCATGCTATGCGTAGGGGACTACACAGTCCATTCCCACCCCCCTCAACTCCACACACTAGGCACAATACTGGCCTCTACCTCTTCTAAGAAATTGATCACACGCTTATACTCTACTATGCCAGAAAAGGCACCTATATGCACCCAGATAGTGAAATCAGCATGGCAGATTGACCTTGAACTTTGGAAGAACAATGGTGCTATTGCTGTGCTGAGACAGGCACACTATTGGCTAATTATTGGCTGATACAGATTAAAATTGTTCATAAAGTCTTTGTCTGATGAAGTTCGCAGACGCACTGAAGGAGCCTGATTCTTACTTTGACATGACACAGGTCTAATTAGAAACATTGCCAAGTCTTTAACAAGGTATTCATTATGAATATTATCAATGAACTAAAGATGCTACCTGTACCTTGTTCTGAAGAAGACCTGCTGTATGCAATTGAGAGTGTCAAAACGTGAACGGATCATCACTGGTCTACTTAAAAGTTATGAAATTTACATTCTTGGACTCTTTTTTTGTATATAAATTGTCCTTGAACATGTTCACTTTTTTTATGCTATTGCACCATGCCATCATGAGGAGCACATTTTTGTTTGGAACTTTGATATTAAATTGTAATTTTCATTGTACAAAATGTCCCTAATTTATGATTTGTGAAATTGCCTTTTGTCTCTGTTCAAGTTCATTGATTGTAAATTGGGATATTCCATTAGCACATTTTGAGGCTCCCAATAATATTGATTTGTGCTAAATGAATCTGATGGAACACTGTGTTCTTCTTAATGATCGAATTTACCCTAATTCTTATGAATATTAGGGTTGCCCTATATTTCACTTTGGTATTCTCAATATAAATATAACCCTATTTGTGTGGGTGGGCATTTCCTAGGAAACAGGAACTGGCCTCAACCGCACCTTTGTCAGGTGACCATCTGAGGTGCATGAGGAGTAAATAATTGGAAAATTAGCCATGGGGATGGCTGCAGGGTGGAGTTTGGGCTTGTGGTTGGGCGGCACCCCTAGATCACTCCTAACCACAGACATTTGTAAAAGCTGGAGATCTAGCGAAATCCAGAGTGGTGTGGCTTGTATTAAACCCACCAATTGTTAATACACCGAATGCCCTGAAAACATCAAAGAATGGCTAGAAACAACTTTATCACACGTATTTGAAGGAAAACACCAAAATGTGTTACCAACAGCAAAAGTCCCAATATCCTACATTCCCGCCCTCAGTTAAAAAAAGGTACCTCAAAAGGTATAGGTGGCCCTGTTGTACAGGGCTGGATTGGGACACAACTGCAACCGTGCCAACTGAAAAAAGTAATACAATCTGCGAAATTTGTTAGGGGGATTAGCTAGAATAACATAGGCACTGCGATGGTCAAAACAAATGTGACATAATCCTTATCAAACATTTTTGAGACATAGAGACAGAAAGGAATGGTGAAGTGGGTTGCATAGCTTGCATGGATTACATCCGACTCTGTAACCCTTAATTCCCTAAAAATGTCAGTGTATGCCTAAAATATAACTTCCACATTGTACCGGATAGGAAATGCAAGAAAATATTATTTTTGTATCGACAGTGTAATATTTGGAGGTATTCTCAGTAAAAAAAAATGTGATGTCATCCCCAAGAAGCCAAGGGGCATATTATCAAGAAACGGCGTTAAAATTATCGCCGCTTTAGCGGCAGAAAACTGCCGCTAAAGCGGCGATAATGGGCTTGATAATACGCCCTATAGAATTCCAATAGAAGCCCATGTTCTGGTGTCAACATGGGCTTCTATTGGAATTCTCAAGTTCATATTATCAAGCCCATTATCGCCGCTTTAGCGGCAGTTTTCTGCCGCTAAAGCGGCGATAATTATAACGCCGTTCTTGATAATATGCCCCCAGGGGGCATATTAGCAAGAACATGCGATAAATATCGCAAACCTTGCTTAGCGCGCCTTTTATTATCGCCGGCTATCGCTGGATATTACCGCGGAAATAACATGCTATTAGCAAGGTTTATCTCCATTGCGATAAAATATCCAGCGATAGCGGCGAAACCCAGCTTTAACGCGCGAAATCCAGCGATAAAATCCTATCGCTAATTCTGGGGACTTAACCCTACAATCCACCTCCCATTGACTTTCATTGCTAAGTCATGTTTTTACCAGTTCTAAAAACAAGCGCTAATCGGGGTTAGCGCGCGTTTTATATACTTCGCGGGTATTGCTAATAGGCGATAGGTATGTAAGCGACTGTTTTCTGTCGCTTTTAGTTGGGAACGCCTACCTTGCATGTCATTAGCGATAAATATCGCTGACATGCAAGGCGATGTAATTCCCGGCCTCTAACGCCTGAAAGCTGTCGCTAACGCCTGTTAGCGACAGCTTGCTAATAGGGCGTTAAAAATATCGCCGCTTTAGCGGCAAAAAGTGCCGCTAAAGCGGCGATAAAGCCCTTGATAATATGCCCCCTAGTTTTTAAATATATCTAAAGTTAGTAGGGTTGCCTAGGTGCCTATGAAGTCGAAATGCCCTGTACCTGTGGTGCAAATCTTGCAAGCTCTGATTGTCTCATTTATATGATACAATATTCAAACCAGCATGAATTCAAACAATTACAAATCTCAAAATCAGACCCTCAGAAAAAATAAAAAAGTTAAAAAAAACACACACGCAGGTCTACTACCTTCCAGGTGTGCAGATTTTTACTGTTTGAAATTCTCAAACTTTACCAGTTTACGCCATGACACCCACACTAGTCACAGCTTTCCATGTGTACTCCCGGGAATATTCAAGTGAAAACACATTCATTAGTCTAATTGTTCAGATGAGCAAATAAAACATGCACTTTCTACATTTTTATCCATGGAGAAAATATTTTGCCTGTGGAGAAGCTCCTTCCTTTCTCATACGCCCCACAAATGGAGGAATTCCCTTTCATTTTTCCACCCAGGAAAATGAATTCTTAACACAAATTGCATTAATGCGCTGAGCAACATAATGCACAGTGTGGACCGGCCGCTGAATCTGTTTTTCACCTGAACATTTTAATGACATTCACAGTTTGCCTATGTTGTTATGTACTGTGTTTTGCATCAACCAGCTAGATTGTGTGCAACATTCATTACCTTGCTTCTTTAGTGAGGTGGCGCAACAAACATTTAGCAGCGAGGTACCCACTATGGATTAAAGGTAGAAACATTTTTCAGTCTAAGATCATTTTGAACTTTGATGAATAGTTACAAATTGTTTTTTAAGCTAAATATGCACCAGGCTTAGCACAGCCATATTGCTATTCACCAAAACATCATCGGTTGCCAAGATCCTAAACTCAGGACCCATGTGTTTCTTTTCCCATTCACCAAAGCTTATTTTCAATATTGCCCCACAAACTAGTATCCACTTAAATGCACGATTGAAAATATGTATATCAAAGTTTGAGATTTTCTCTTCAGAAAAAAATCCCACTGCTCTAGACACCGCTAACAGGTAATCTGATCTCATTCAAACATTGTATTCTATCAAAGGCGCTCGTCTGCCTCCAGGTATCCTCTCGTTTTAAGTAAGCTCCCATCTAAAGAGCATGTCAGCTTTTTACCCAGGCCAGTTTTCTATGGCAATTTCCCTTTGAATGATGTTATCATATGAATGTTTCCTCTCTTCAGATTTTGTTATCTCTAGGGAACGTTCCTTTTGAAATGCAATCCTCCCTAGAGGTATATCTATTACATGAACATTTGTTTCCAGCATGGTTTGTTTCAAGATGCTATGAGAAGCTTTTTCAGTGTTGGAGGACTTGCACATGTTAATGCTTTCATAGTAATACTATTAATAGCCTGGAGATAGCTTGTTTGAATCATGCACGTTTGATAGTTTGATGCACTTGCTTACGTCCATATGAATGCATTGAATTTGGAAGGGATTTAACGTTTGATTTTCCACTAAATAAAAGCAGGGAAATAAAAAGCAATAATATAATGTATGAGTATGGTTTGAAAAAAGAATATATGTTTGATTGTGATTTATATGTTCAGTTCATAGAAGTGAATGCCATTCCTTTTAATGCACACTAAGCAGCTAACAGTTCCCTTTATGCATCTGTAATCCATTGCCTACCCTCTCCTTCTCAAACCCACCCGCACATTCTTTTTCGTCCCTTCTTTCTCCCTTTGTCAATGTTTTTTCGTCTTTCTCTTCCTTCTTTTGTGTTTTTCTCCCTTTTGTACCTGGTCATAGTCTGATGAGACCAGTGGGCCCCACCTGCAAACAACAGCTCATATTAAGCACTGGAGGAGATGCAATCATAGTACTCTGGTGGTTCTACTTCATGCTACCACCCCCCCCCCAAAAGAAAATATGTGTTTACCTGTGTGAGTGCATCTGTTCTCACATGCTTTGTAACACTCCATGCTTAAGCCCGGCAACGTACACTGCACCTTCTCTGAAGCATCTTTTTGATCCTCGGGCACCTCACTCAGTACCTCCCATACACAACATACTACTGTACATCTGACAGCCCTCCAACCATACCCTAAAGGCAAAAAGGGTATCCAGGAAGGAAGCAGGCCTTTTTGGGATATTCACCCAGGATCCAGACAACATCCCTCTATCCAATAGGACTGTCGCACAGAGTTGAAAACGTAACACTTTAAAAAACACGACATCACAATGCATTAACCGTACACAAACCAGCTACCTCTCCTTTTACCTGTTTACTTTGTGCTTGTCTTTGACCTACGTGTTGGCTAGGGTCACGCTATAGAAATACCACATGCATAAATACAAAGAAGTGCTACGCGAATGCAGCAACACAATGCAATACAGTATTCTGTAGAAAGCACACACATCCATTGAAAGAACGCTTTAACACACACTGTGGTGATCTGATCCTAATGCTATCCCAAAACTCTAGGGCCTTGGAAGTTGGAATGACGGCTGCAAAGCAAGGCACTAAACCACATGTTGAAAAGGAAATCTACTGCTTGAATGCTACCAAGGCAAGCACTAACAACAGCTGCAGAGACCTAAGTGGCCAATGAGAGGTGACAAGAGGTGTGGTAGTTGGTGGTGTTTCCTGGACAGTGTGCCTTACTCTGAGCCTATTTGAGCACAGTAAATGGAAAGTAGGTTAGTAGATTAGTGGTGCTCCAGTTTACAGGATTTCCCCTCACCCATGGCCCATCTTGCAGCCCATAAGTCTAGGGTGCCCATCTGTAAACCCCACTCTCCTCATTTAGCAATTCTTGGAATACAGCGGTACTGCTATGACATCTGTGCAACAGCTATATTTTCTTTTGCTTTTGTCACCTGCTTTACCTGCTATAACTCTGTGTCATGAAGAAATGTCAGGCTTGGAGAAGTCCCTGTCACTAGAAATCAGCTGTCAACAAAGATATTGTTAAACAAAGGTTTTCATTTTTTCACCTGCAATGTCCCACTTGCTCCTGTTTCAGTGGCAACATTTGTCATGAGATTCCCATTCTCCTGAATTGTAAACTGCATAGAAAATAATATGTTATTTAGTGAACTATTTCTGAACTTTTTTGTTATTGACCATCTTTGAATCATAGTCCTTATGTCCCCACTCACCTGCAGATGACCACTGGCCTTGTGGTCTCCCTGAAAGCCCTACCCCTTCCGTCATCCCTTGAATACTACTGTGATTAGTAAACCTTTATTTGCTGATTAATAAAAATCATTGCAATATCAAAGCCATACAAAAAGGGATTAAAAGAATTGCTGGGAGCATAGTGAATTATAACAATTAATTGTTAAAACATCATACCGTAAAGAAGAGGTGAAGTCAAGTTTAAAACAATTAGGGCCCGATTCTGATGCGGGTTGGAAAAGCTTCCCGACCAAATCGGTTGGGAAATGGTTTCCGACCCACTCAGATTGGGAGAGTCAGACCGGCGGAGTACGATGGATCTGGATGCTTCCAGATACGATTTGGTTGGACTCCCATTGACTTCAATGGGAGCATATGTTCCTAACCGCATCATAATTGGGCCCTCGGTCGGGAAGACACGTTCCCGATCCGATTTGGAAGGAGCAAATGCCGTTAGGAGGCCTTCCTAACCGCATCAGAATCAGGCCCTAGGTGGGAATGCTTTCCTAACCGCATCAGAATCAGGCCCTTAGTCTGTAAGAATGCTTGATAGCCGAGAACACCAAGGGGCCGATTCCGATTCAGGCCGGAAATCTCCCCGACCGAGCCGGACCCGGAGAGATTTCCGACCGAATCGGACTCTAGCAGTCCGACCGAACGAGTACGATGCGCACATATACTATCGGACTCGATTCGGTCGGACTCCCATTGAAGTCAATGGGAGCCAGTCGTACGACGCGTACACGGGCTCCTATTGACTCAATGGGCACGACGCGAACAAGGGCGCCCCCTACAGCGTGTTCGCATCGATGCAGGTTGCGCCGTACATGCATGTGTAGGGGGACCCATGGGTCCCCCCTGTGTGCGACTCGCATGGCTACGCGTGCAGGGGGGTCCGACACGGACCCCCAAAGTGCGGCTCCGACAGCTCCTTGGAGCCGGACTGCACGAGTCGGTCGGAGCGGTCGAGGTGCGCATCGTACTTACCCGGCTGGGGAACGTCTCCATTGCGCGGTGCGCGTCGTCCCCGTGCGAGTCGGTCGGAGCGATCGGGTCCTGCGAACGAGTCGGTCGGCGATTTCGCGAGCGCACGCATCGTACTCGCTCGCCCGGACGCACGTACGAATCGGTCGGGAAATAGGGCTCCGAATCGGATCCGGTTAAGCCGAATCCGATTCGGTGCCCTACCGGCCGAGATCGGAATCGACCCCCAAGTGTGTAGATGTATTTGTGCGAGCTGCAGGTGGGCAGGCCCAAAAGTTTGCATGCCGGTCAGAGGTGGATCAGTCCAGGAAGAGGTTTAAAGGTCCAGTTGCCCCTGATGGAATAAAGGCTACCTGTTAACGTGTGATGGAACTTGACTGCCTATTTGGATGGTGGGTTCCGGGTACACGGTCAGTGGTATCCGCAGCTGAGGCCGGCGATTTCTTATGTAGCATAGCTCCTGTTGTGCTGATAATAATTTGTTAACTTGTAATAAGAACTCACCTGCCCTGCAGATAAGCTGGATTGAATTACTGGTCAATAGTGTCATCACTGTGCTGTGGCAAGATCTTATCTCGAGTGCCTGAAAGGTGGGGCATAGCAAATTTCATCTGAGTTGGTTGACTGCGGGGCAGATGCACAAAAATTTAATTGGCTTTCCTCAAAACAGCCACACAAACGGCAAAGGGGATCTGGCCAGCTTTGTTTCTAGGATAGGACTTGATCTTTTGACAAGAAAACTCCCAGGCGGATTAGTAGAAAAAAATGTTGGATGGTTTGAGAAATGTGGCATGTGAGGTATGGTTGGGAGCCCCAGTTGGTGTATGTTTGAAGGACTGTCCAACTGTGCTTTTTCCCGGCCATTTCTGCCTTATTGAGCGTCCATGATTTTAGCTTGGCTGCTTTGTTGGTTATTTTTTTTAAATGCTGTGAAGCTGATGTTTGACTCCCAGACTTTGGAGAGGTTGAGGGTTGTTAATGCTTGTTGGAGCACTGTTGCCAGTCATTTATATGAGTGTGCTGGCTCTCCATTTCGACCAGCATGAGGCAGCCAGTGACTTGGGTGGTGCGGCTCTCATCTTCCAGCACAATTTGGTTCAGGCAGCCATCCTTACCGGGAGTTGATGGAAAAGCCCGAATTCCAGGTGCACTTGTGGTTGAGGAATGTTTCGTGGTATGTGAAAGATGCCTTTGAACAGAACAGACTGTAATTGGTTTAGGGTCTTTACATCCTTACCCTTTAGAGGTTCTGAACCATAGGTCAGCGAGGGTAGAAACTTTGCCCCGATGATTTGTAACAAATATGACTGAGACGAGCTCCCCATCTTTTTTTGGATTAGATTGAAAGCAAAATACAGCTTGTTGGCTAAAGCCCTTCTTTGTGCTAAGTGCTTTTTAAAATTTAATCTTGAATCCATTTCCCCTAAGTATTTGTAGGTGGTGACCAGATTGAGGCTGTTCCCTGCTGCTTTCCTTTGAACTTTATGTTATGCTGGCTGGTTTTTGATGAGAAACAGATGACTTTTGTTTTGCTGTTAGTTAGCCTCAAGCCTGATGATTCAGTTAATTTGAGAAGAGTAGTTATTAGGCGAAGGAGGCCGATTGGAGTCTGGCTGCATACTATGTCGTCTGCATATTGTAGGCTGCGCACTGGTGTCTTTGCAAGTTTTGGTGGATTTCTCGATACTTCTGATAGTCAAGCGTCCATGTCTGCTGTATATACGTTGAAGAGACAAGGGGTGAGGACACATACCTGTTTTAGGCCAATGAGTGTGGGTATCTTTCTAGTTCTTCTACTGCCCCTGCCTATTTTGACTCTTACCCAGGTATCTGTGTGCAGATTAATTATGGCCTCGAGCAGTTTCGGAGGTGCGCCCCATCTGGCCATCTTGGCCCAAAGAAGGTCCCTTGGGACCGTGCCGAATGCTGCTTTTAAACCAACAAAGCAGGTGCATAGGTTGGAGGCTTTGTGATTTGCCTTTTCGATGAGAAGACTGAGGGCAAGAAGATTGGTGGTTGTTCTCATGCCAGCCCTAAATCCCGTTTGGGTGGTTGGGATGATGTTTTCAGCTGATACCCATGTCTCCAGATCTATTAATAGGTTGGAGGCGTATAGTTTGGCTTCGACATTGATCAGGGCAATCAGCCTGTAGTTCGCTGGATTTGTCCGTGAACCAGACTTGAAGATGGGATGGAGGACACTTCCTCTCCACGATGCAGGAATTGTATTGGTGGTGAATGCCGGGTTAAATAAAGGGGTAAGGTACAAAGCCCAGAAAGCTTGGTTGTGCTTGAATAGGGAGTTTGGGAGACCATTTGGTTCCGGTGCCCCATCTGATTTCAGTTTCCTTAAGGATTGCTGGACTTGCGTTTCTTTCAGCCATTTATCCTCTGGTGGGTTCTTTATGAGCATGAGTTCCCGAGTGTTTATGCCTTTCTGGATTATGCTGTTTACTACCTTTCCTGGGTGGGCCACTTAGATGTAAGTCATCCAGTCAAATTCTGAAATTCCCGCATTGTGATGGCAAAATTTGCTGTTTGCGAGTGAGATAATTTCTGCCCAGAACTGTTTTGCGATTTTTTGTTTTGCTTGTGTGCAGCAATTTTAACCATGTATTTGCTTGATGTGTTTTTTTTAGCTGTCCAAATTACCTTTTTATAAGTGTGCCTCAGAGTGCAATTTGATCCATGCTGGAGTGGCTATGCTTTGGATACTTTTTCCGCTGCTGCCTAATTTCCTTGTTTAGTTCCCTTTTTTTTCTCCGAAGGGCTAAGGAGAGCCAGGGTGCCCCTTTAGTGGGTGTGTTGAAAGGTTGCGGTTGATTGGATGGCCAGTTGGTGGTGAGTGCCGCAATCAGAGATGCCCAGTGAGTCCAATGCGCCTTTTGGGTGGTAGATGTTTAAGAAGTGAACGTGATTATGTAGTTCATTATTGCGGCAGCCATCTTTCCATTCCGGGATAGGCGTTTTAGGTTGTAGACACAGGGTTGGACCATCAAATCGTTGATTTGGGGTGCTCTTGAAGGATGGATTAAGAGCTCGACGTGCTGAGGAAAGTGATCACTCTCTACTCTGGATGTTATTCAATAACTCAAGATCTTGTCAAATATCTCTGTATCAACAAATGTGTAGTCCAAGGTAGAATTGGTTTTGTTTGAAGTCCTAGTGAAAGTCGCTGGTTGATCTTGTGGGAAGTGGCCATTAAGAGAGCACAAGCCAATTTTCTCCAGGGCAGCTGTGATTTCCAGTGGCGATCATTTTTCTGATAGTTTGCTATTACTGGTGGTAATGGCTTCGTAGTTCTCGCGTGGTGTTGTTGATTAGGCTGATAAATGTTTGTATGTAATAAATACATGTTAAAATCTCCTGCCAAAATTATTTTATGTTGGGGAAACGTATTTTGCAGCTATTTTAAAATTGTTGCTAATGAGGCAATTTATTCAGCTTTGCTCTTCTGACTGGGATGAATTTAGGTGTTGCAGATTAGTAGGTTTGACGTCGCAGGCGTTGCGTTGTGATCTTGAATCTGAATGCGATGAAAGTTTAGTACATTGTGCCTGTGCTAGGCCGAGGTCTACTTGGTCTTGTTGCCACCAGAGGTGGGTTGCTATATATATTGAGAGTCCACCTGCAGCTCTGCCCTCTTTCGATTTTTTAATTGCTTCCTGTTGGTACTCCTTCAAGCCTGTGATTAGTGTTGGGTTCTCGGTCCAAGTTTCTTGAAGTAGAAGGATGTCAAAGTTTTGAAGGAAAGTGATAAAGTCTGTCTCTCCAACCTTACTGCTAAGGCTGGTCGCATTCCAAGAGCACAGTTTTAAGAGGTGATGGGGGAATGTCGCTATTATGTTGAGTTTTAATCATGCAAGCTTTGCAGGGAGACCTGTCTCATATAGCTCGGCACTCCAGGGGCTGCTGTGTGGGTAATGCACAGGTTTTCTAGGTTGATGGGGTGTTTTCCTGCTGGGCCAATTCCATCCCCGGGGTCCTGCCTGAGACTGTGTCAGTTTTTGATGGGTGGTTCGGTTGTGGCCATAAGGGACTGGGGTACCTCTATGGCTCTGTTATTTTTAGTTCAATACCACAATTTAAGAAACAGCCCCTGTGTTGCCATACTTCCATGGCTGTTTTTAAGTTGGACCAGGTGACCACTGTTGCTTCAGCGCCTGCCATTTCCTGATTGGGTTTCAACTCAATACCTTGTATATCCTGTGTTCTTAGATGGCTCAAGGTTTTTATTGTATTGACGAGTTTCAGAATTGCACTTCTATTTAATATGTCAGGTTGTCCTCTATACCTGTAGAATGCAATCATTTCAAGTTTCAGTGGAGCTTCTCCCGTGGTAGCTTTGAGGTGATGTCTAGCCCCTGGGCAATGCCGAGCCCCTGTCCAGGTTTGTGCCTTTGACTGGTGCTGGGACTGGGTTTGGTCAGTGATAATGACTTCACAGAGTTGGTTAGCCCATCGATGGGCCAGGCCTCAGCCCATTTTTGTGCCTCTTGCTTTTGCTGGAAATGATTTTGATCGCTCAGGCTTGTAACAAGTGCTGTTGGTTGAGTTGGGAAAAACGTGCTGGTTGGTCTTGATTCGGGATGAGGTGCATGGTGTTCCTTTGTGGCCCATTGACTGAGTCTGGCCTTAGCCCATTTTTGTACCCCTTGCATTTGCTGGGAGTGATTTTGATCGCTCAGGCTTATAGCAAATGCTGTTGGTATTGATTGGGTCAAAGAAAATGTGCTGGTTGGTCTTGATTCAGTGTGAGTTGTGTTGTGTCCCTTTGTGGTCATACTCAGGAGTCGAGGTTTGTGTGGAAAATGTCTATAAGAGTGTGTGAGTGTGTATGGGTGCTCAGCCAATGTGTTTGCTTGGTGCAGAGGGAGTGCTGTTTGAGTCACTGTTTCAGGTCCACTGTTGCCTTTGCTAGCTTTTTGACTTGGTTTGTTAGACAACGCTATGTTTTTTTAAATATTGGGTAGATGTCTGGCCCCTGCTGTCGGGCTCTGTCCATTGTATTATTAATAGGGTCTTGGGCAATTAGGGGATGTGATTGAAATAGTTGTCTTTTTGGTTTGTTGTTCCTTGCTTTCCTGAGATGTTTGTGCTCCCTTTTGGTTAGGGAAAGTCGTTGCTTGTATACAATGCGGACAGAGTCGTTGGGTGGGAGGAAGAGTTCTCCACTTGCCAGTTCGTTTGTTGTTATCTCCAGCTGTCCATTTTCTTTTGGCAATTTGGGATTGGCCTCATTGCTGTGTGTGTCCATGGGGCCGTTCTTAAGTGTTGGAGTCTTCTTTGGGGAAGGTGAAGCCGGGCTGTCCAGGCTTGCTGTAGGGGATGTTTCTACTGGGGCCAGCAGCTTCGAAGATTTGACTTCCGTTAGGATTTCCGACAGGATTTTTGGGATTGATGTTAAGTGGTCCTGGGTAGAGGAGCATTGTTAAGAGTGATGTGCTGTATTAGGGTCTTTTTGCACTCGCTTGATTAAACAGTTTAATTCCTGCAGGTTACATTCAATGCCTGAGACGTGAGTGGCCAGGGCGTTCAATAAGTCAACTTGGATTTTTTCTGAGTGAAATGTTAGGACCGACGAAATCGCCTCCATTTTATTTATAAATAGAGCCCACAGAGGTGCTGAAAGTGATGGTGAGTGCGAAGCTGGCCTGCTTTATTTTGTAGGTGAGAGGGCCTTGCTTGATGGATTTTCCTTGATTTTGGGCTTAACCTCAGTAATGTTGATATTGGTAATAGGACCATTTATGTACTGGAGCTTAATTGGGGAAAGCAAGGCGTTATAGTCATGCTTTGGTGCAGAGTTTACGGTTGTGTTTGGGTGATCCTCGTCTTCTTCGCATTTCTCCTTGAATGGTCTGAGTAACAATTCCTGCCACTCTAATGAAGTCTCCAATGATCTTTCTAGCAGTGCAATATTGTGATCTTTGTGTGGGGAATTAGGGGAATTGGGGAAAGGGAGGTGATAGGTGAACAGGCTACTCCCAGAAATAATGTCTGAGGGTGGGCAATTGGGTGGGTCCCTGCTTTGTTGTTTGGTTTCTGTAGTGTGGACTTGCGCGTTAACTGTTAGCTGATTGTTAGGTGTTTTTATAGATTTGTCAGTCAGGAGTGGTGGTGAAATTGGTTGAGAGAATCTGGGTGTTGCCATGCCTTGGTTCCTTGGAGATTTTAGAAAGTCTGTAATTTTTAGACTCCTGGATGTGTTTTTTATTATGTTTGAGCAGGTGGGGCTGGTGTGAGTGTTTGGGTTGTCAGAGAGAGGTTACAATTGGCTGCTTGGAATGGCAGCTTGGGTATAGCCTTTGGAATGCGTTTCTTTGCTTCTTTGATGGCCTCTCGGATCCTGCCCGTTCTCATGGTAGCAGTGAGCAGGGCTTAAAGTTGCTCTACCCTTTCGACGCCCTATTCGGCACTGATGCGTGGGATCGACTGAGGGGCCGTGTGGGAGTTGTGCGATCGTGTCCAGTTCGCTTTGCCCTGGACAGCCGCGCCCTCTCTATGGGGTACTCTATTGTGTACTTGCTGTTGTAAGGTGGGTTGGAGAGGAAGCCCAAGGGCACAAAGGTTCGGTGAACTATTGATTCCTTGTAGGTTTGCGTTCCCTCACTTTGGCTGGTGGAGCAGCTCAATTCTTCAGGGAGCATTGATAAAGCTCTTGAAGTGTCCTTTAGGTCACACTAAGGTGGGCTTCGACCCCTCGGGGGGTCGACGGCTGCTGCTAATGTTGGTCACCTCAGCATTCCAGAGCTGGCCTGGTGCCTGATGCTTCCCCCCTTGGGGGAACACTTGCGTTGTTTCCTGCAGGTGACCCAGGCGGGGTGGAATCGCCCGTTTGTTGCCGAGCACAATAGGAGGAGGTTTGGGGCCAGACAAGTGCCTGTCAAGTGCAGTGTGGGGGCCAGGGGGTCGAGGGTGAAGGACAGTCCAAGTGGGAACACACCAGGCCACCCGCACCAGGCCTACTGCAGTGGTCGGACACCTTGCCTTACCTCCAAGCCACGCCTCACCTCACCTCAAAGCGCCGCCGCCACGTCCTGCTGCCAGCTGTCTGGGCTAGGCTGAGTGCTAGGCTGTCCCGTCTTCCTTCCTTCTTCAGCTGAGAGCTGATAAGCTACGGGGCCCCAAGCTGCACGGGGCGGGAGGCGGGAGTTGAGCTCTGCCACAGGGTTGAGCTCGAGGGGTGACGAGGCACATGCTGCACCCTCTGCACAGCTGATTTTGTGAGCAGCTTCACCCTGAGCCCCGGGCTCCGAGCTCACCAGTTGTGCCCAGTTCTTCCCCGCTTCAAATGTTCGCCAAGGGTCCCTGCGATGGAGAGGCCTGCTCCTGCTCTGCTGCTCCACTGCTCCACCGTCCCTATGCTCTACGCTCTTCTACGCTCTCTGCGACTCTTTTTGTGGGCGGGTGGGAAAAGCACATGGCCTGGGCAGGTGAGAATACTACTGATTTACTGTCTTTAGTTGTTGGCATGCATATTTTTCTGAGCATATGGGTTATATATCTCTTAGCCTGTTATGTATCTCCCCTTCTCTCAGCCTGTACATTTTCCATTTCTGAGTCTTAGAGCCATGCATTGTAAGCAATCTATTAGACCCATTTACCCCTTGCTTACTTCCCTGTCCCTCAATTTGCTTCAGAACAGATTGTTGACAGTGACGGTTGCTGTAGCACTTGACGCTCAACCTGCTTGATGAGCTATTCCCTATGTTGGACCTGGCCCTTTTTTCAGGTTTCCCTGACTTTTTGTCTTTTGCCTCCTATGTTTCTTACACTCTTTTTGTTGGCTTTAGGATTCTGGGCAGTTTACCGCTGCTGATCAGTGCTAAAGTGCATATGCTCTCTGTCTAAATTGTGATTATGATTAGATATCCTCGATCAGCATATTTGATTTACTGGTAAGTCCCTGGTATGTGTGCCCAGGGCCTGTAAATCAAAAGCTACTAGTGGGCCTGCAGCACTAGTTGTGCCACCCACATGAGTAGCCCTGTAAACTGGTCTGACCTGTCATTGCAGTGCCTGTAAGTGCAGTTTTAAACTGCCATGTCGACCTGGCAAGTGTACCTACTTGCCAGGCCCAAACCTTCCCATTTACTACATGTAAGGCAGCCCTAGAATATATGACGTTACAACGCATGCAATTATAATGCATGCTTTTACAACGCAGTCTTTACATCGCAACTACCATTACATTGCATGATTTTACAATGCATGCTATTACAACACATTTTTAAAAACTACCATTACAACGCATTCCATTACAAAGCATACCATTACAACGCATACTATTACAACGCATAATACTTTAAGGGCAACAGTAGGGTAAGTGTTGGATGGTGTAGGGGTAAAAATTACTATTCCCATGTACCCCAAAACCCATACCAACCCTAAAACTAAAAAAATCTCTATTACTTACCTTATAATGCGTTGTAATGGCATGCGTTGTAATGGCATGCGTTGTAGTGACATGCATTGTAATGGCATGCATTGTAATGGCATGTGATGTAAAGGCAGTTGCGTTGTAACAGTTGCGTTGTAAAGGTAGGTCGTTATAATGACTGCGTTGTAATGGATGTTTCCCCACCCCTAAGGTGGGCCCAAGTTACTCCCATGGGCAGGGTGCAGTGTATGCAGGGCATGTACTGGTGTTTTCCATGTCCTGATAGTGAAATACTGCCAATTTTGTTTTTCACTACTGCAAGGACTAGCTCTCCAATAGGCTATCATTGGAACTACCTTGTAACATTTTACAAGTATTACTTTCAGATGGTAAAAGCTAGGGATTTGGAGATTGGGCTCTCTGAGCTCAGGATTTAAAAACACACCTTTTAGGGAAGATGGCTTTTAAATTGCGTGTTTGAAAATGCCACTTTTAGAAAGTGGGCGTTTTCTGGTTTAACCATCCTGTGCATCTGCCTGCCTGTGGATTCAACGTCTGGTTTAGACTGACAGGGGCCGGTCTGTGCATTCACTCTAGACATTCACACAAAGGGAGTTGAGGTGTGCCCTGCATATCCTGATGGCCCCTCACCAGGCTGATGTGCCTTCCTGAGCTAGAGTGGTGGGAGAAGCTCTCACCTGCACCTGAATAAGGCTGTGCCTGGCCTCTCACAATGCTGTCTCCACCCCCTGGAGTGTGTCTGGAGCCAAGATCAGGCAGGACAAGAACTTGAGCACTACCCAGACAATCCTTTGAAGAATGCCTACTTCAAAAGGGATATAAGTATTGAACCTAAAACCCCAGACTTTTAGAACACTTCTGAATCAAGAGGAACCTCTGCCAAGGAGAAGAGCTGAAGAGCTAGGAAGAGGAGTACTGTCCCTTTGCTGTGTGTTGCTTGACTGGGTTGGCCTGCTGTTGCTGCTTCTGCTTTGGAGGGGAAAAGGACTGGACTTGGCTGTGTATCCCGCTTGTGAAGGTTCTTCAAGGGCTTTTCTCCTGTTAAGAAGTCTTTGGGGCAACAAAGACTTTACCTGCAGCATCCTTGAACTCCACCGCTGGGAGTTCTGCCTGCCAAGTGGTACCAATTCCAGTTCTGGGCTCTTGTTCCTGCTGCAAAGATCTGCTTGAAACCATCAAAATTGTCGCATCACCCTTCCAGTGCCTGTTTTTCTGATGCAGCACCGTAGTATGGGAGAAATTTCCACGCACTGCCGCTGTGCGGCCAAGGAAATCGACGCAGCACCTGCCCGTGGCAGAAGGAACCTCCGCAGCCCGAGTTCAGCGCACCATGTATCTGAAGTCCGAGACCAACGCACTGACTCTGACTCATGTCCTGCAGTGCGGCTGACAAGATCGATGCATCGTGGGACCATGGCTGAAGAAACCGATGCAGCGCCTGTTTGCCGCCATTGCATTAATCTCCAGTGCTTCCAGATTTCCACGCATCACACCTGTGGAACAGGTTTCCCGATGCATTACCTGCAGATCAGAACTGTCTTGAATTTCGACGCATCGCTTCCTCCTTCAGTCCAGATTCCACTCAACACTTCTCCTGTGTGCAGCAGAACTTACACATCACCTCCCCAAGGACTCAGAAACCAACGCTTCGCTGTATTTTCTAATGCTTCCCTCCACTGCAGCTGTTTTGCCTTTCAGATTTTGACACATTTGAGGTACTTTGTGTGAAATCCCTGCATTCATAGAGTTCTATGGGCAGAATTGCTTAAAACCTTTTAAAAGTCATGTCTTGAGTGTTGTATGTTGGATTTATTTTTGTTGTTTTGGTCTTGTTTGGTTTAGATAAAAATACCTTATTTTTCTAAACTGGTGTGGTGTCCATTAGTACCGTTTTCACTGTATTACTGTGTGTTATTTACAAATACTTTACACATTGCCTCTGAGATAAGCTTGACTGCTCGTGCCAAGCTACCAAGGGGGTGAGCAGGGGTTATCTTGGTGTGTAACTCCCTAATCCTGACTAGAAGGAATGGTCCCTACTTGGACAGGGTGCAAGCCTATTGCCCCACTTGTGTAGCGACCACCCTTCCCCCATTCACAGGAGCACCATTTTGCCTACAGTTATAGCAATTTTTGAGGCACCATATATAACCTGTGCACTTAAGTGCAGGGACCCTACCTGGGCCCCAGTTCTATTGCCTCAGATGCCTGCTATTTTTTCTGGTACACAGACATAATATCGAGTTTTTATTTTCGGAGTACAAAAATATCGAGTTGAAAATATCGAAGGGACTGAATATCGACATCAAGAATATCGGTGACCAGAATATGGACATGAAGGTAAGAAATATTGTTTTTGTTAATATCGAAGTAAGTAATATCGTTTGTAAAAATATCGATGTTAATAATGTCGATGTTTATATTAGTGTTATGTATTTTAGTTTGTATTTTAAATGTATGTGTTCTATATTTTTTGTTAAGTATTGTATTTTTTTTAAATATATGTATTACATTTTTTAGAAGTTATTAATGTTTTTAAAGGGTGGGAAGTAATTTAATTATCGTAAATTTAATAATAATTTTTAGAAATTATTAATTATTTTTAATTAAATTTTGCATTTTAGTTGTGGGTTTATAGGGGAGTAGGGTGGGAAGTAATTTAATTATAGTAAATTTAATAATAATTTTTAGAAAATATTCATTATTTTTAATTAAATGTTGTGTTTTTATTCCGTAGCGGGTTGTGGGTTTATAGGGGAATAGGGTGGGAAGTAATTTAATTTTAATAAAGTAATTATTCTTTTTTATTTATTGGTATTGATAATTAATTTATTGTTAAATAATTATTAATTGGTAATTAATTTTTAGTAATTGATTAATTGATAATTATATTAATTGTGTTATTTTTTTTAGGAGCGGGTTGTGGGTTTGTAGGGGAATAGGTTGGGAAGTAATTTAATTTTAATAAAGTAATTATTAATTTTTATTTATTGGTATTGATAATTAATTTATTGTTCATTAATTTTTAATCGGTAATTAATTTTTATTAATCGATTAATTGATAATTATATTAATTGTGTTATTTTTTTTAAAGAGTGTGTTGTGGGTTTGTAGGGGAATAGGGTGGGAAGTAATTTAATTTTAATAAAGTAATTATACATTTTTATTTATTGGTATTGATAATTAATTTATTGTTAAATAATTATTAATTGGTAATTAGTTTTTAGTAATTGATTAATTGATAATTATATTAATTGTGTTATTTTTTTTAGGAGCGGGTTGTGGGTTGATAGTGGAATAGGGTGAGAAGTAATTTAATTTTAAGAAAGTAATTATACATTTTTATTTATTGGTATTGATAATTAATTTATTGTTAATTAATTATTAATTGATACTTAATTTTTATTAATTGATTAATTGATAATTATATTAATTGTGTTATTTGTTTTAGGAGCGGGTTGTGGGAAATAGAGTGGGAAGTAATTTAATTATAATGAAGTAATTACACATTTTTTTGTTATTGTTTATAAATAATTTATTGTTAATTAATTATTAATTGGTTATTAAATTAAAAAATTATTTAATTGATAAGTATGTTAATTTTAACCCTCTTCTCTCCAACACTTTCCCTACAGTTACACTCTTTGGAGTGGGAATAGTAATTTTTACCCTTACGCTATCCAACACTTTCCCTACTGTTGCACTCTCTGGAGTGGGAATAGTAATTTTTACCCCTACGCTATCCAACACTTTCCCTACTGTTGCACTCTCTGGAATGGGAATAGTAATTTTTACCCCTACGCTATCCAACACTTTCCGTACTGTTGCACTCTCTGGAGTGGGAATAGTAATTTTTACCACTACGCCATCCAACACTTTCCCTACTGTTGCACTCTCTGGAGTGGGAATAGTAATTTTAACCCCGTCGCTATCCAACACTTTCCCTACTGTTGCACTCTCTGGAGTGGGAATAGTAATTTTTACCCCTGCGCTATCCAACACTTTCCCTACTGTTGCACTCTCTGGAGTGGGAATAGTAATTTTTACCCCTACGCTATCCAACACTTTCCCTACTGTTGCACTCTCTGGAGTGGGAATAGTAATTTTTACCCATTCGCTAACCAACACTTTCCCTACTGTTCCACTCACTGGAGTAGGAATAGTAATTTTTACCCCTACGCTATCCAACACTTTTCCTACTGTTGCACTAACTGGAGTGGGAATAGTAATTTTTACCCTTATGCTATCCAACACTTTCCCTACTGTTGCACTCTCTGGAGTGGGAATAGTAATTTTTACCCCTACGCTATCCAACACTTTCCCTACTGTTGCACTCTCTGGAGTGGGAATAGTAATTTTACCCCTAAGCTATCCAACACTTTCCCTACTGTTGCACTCTCTGGAGTTGGAATAGTAATTTTTACCCCTACGCTATCCAACACTTTCCCTACTGTTGCACTCACTGGAGTGGGAACAGTAATTTTTACTCCTACGCTATCCAACACTTTCCCTACTGTTGCACTCTCTGGAGTAGGAATAGTAATTTTATCCTCTCCGCGATCCAATATTTTCTCTACTGTTTTAGTTAATGTAATCTATAATGTATTTTAAAAAGAATAAAAATATTCACATTTTTTAATTTGTTATATATATTTTTTATATTTGTATTTATATTATTGGTGTATGTGTATATATATATGTATTTATAATTTTTAATATGTTTTTAACAATTTATAAGTTATTAAAATAATTATTTATAAATATTATTAAGTAAGTATATATATTATATTTTATACATATATATGTTTAATTTATTTTTACATTATATGCACAGTTACACTCTCTGGAGTGGGAATAGTAATTTTTACCCTTACGCTATCCAACACTTTCCGTACTGTTGCACTCTCTGGAGTGGGAATAGTAATTTTTACCACTACGCTAATCAACACTTTCCCTACTGTTGCACTCTCTGGAGTTGGAATAGTAATTTTTACCCCTACGCTATCCAACACTTTCCCTACTGTTGCACTCACTGGAGTGGGAACAGTAATTTTTACCCCTACGCTATCCAACACTTTCCCTACTGTTGCACTCTCTGGAGTAGGAATAGTAATTTTATCCTCTCCGCTATCCAATATTTTCTCTACTGTTTTAGTTAATGTAATCTATAATGTATTTTAAAAAGATTAAAAATATTCACATTTTTTAATTTGTTATATATATTTTTTATATTTGTATTTATATTATTGGTGTATGTGTATATATATGTATTTATAATTTTTAATATGTTTAAAATAATTATTTATAAATATTGTTAAGTAAGTATATATATTATATTTTATACATATATATATTTAATTTATTTTTACATCATATGTATTAGTTATAATTTTAAACATTTTAAAATAAATTTAACTATGTTTCTTTTAATTATATGTATTATTTACTTTATTTTACATTATTTTTTAAACATTAAAAAAACAATATTTTTAACAATGATATTTTTTTCTCGATATTTTTGTACTTACCATTATGTAGATAGGACTTCGATATTCTTGACATCGATATTTTTGTGTCGATATTTTTGTACCTCGATATTCTGACTGTCAATATTCTGTCAGTGGTCCAATTTTCTGTCCTGATGATGACCCACAATTTGGATTTCCTCAAATGGGTCAAAATATCAGCTATGTACAAGTGGCCACCATTCTTAGCAGGGGCTTATTATTAGAAATGTTTCTAGGCTCACTGCCTGAATACTCTTATGCCACATGGAAGTACAATTATGCTTCTACAATCCTTCTTCAAAATTGTTTCTGTACTATTTGAGTACCTCTGTAACTCCACTGAACACTGTGATGTACACACTTTTTTCACTTTTTGATTTGTATTATGGCAGCTGTGTCAGAAATATTGACTGATACTTTTTAAAACAATATTGACTGATATTTCACATACTATTATGTTCGATTTTTCTGCCTAAGAATAATTTTTGGATGTCATACTATGGGGCCGATTCCGATTCGGGCCGGAAAACGTACCGACCGACTCGGAGCCGGAATAAATACCGACCGACACGTACCGGTGCAGCCCGAACCGCAAAGTACGATGAGAAGCGTGCAAAATACGACCGACTCGTACGGAACACAAGCCGAACGATCGAACCGCGCGGAAAACAGCCATCCGGCCGGAAAACCACGTGAAACTAACCGACCGACACGCACCAGGAAGAATCCTGAACGAAACGTACCCGCGAACTCCTACCCGCCAAGTACGATGCAACACGTGGAAAACATGACCGAGTCGCACGGGGCCCAAGCCGCACGACCGACACGCATTCAAAACTGCGAGCCGAAGCAACCCAAAACCCCGCGACCGACGCGTACGCAGCACAGAAAACAGCACAAACACAGGGGTCGATTCCGATTCGGGCCGGAAATTTCACCGACCGAGCCGGACCCGGAGAGATTTCCGACCGAATCGGACCCGTGCAGTCCGACCGAACGAGTACGATGCATCCGTATGTTATCGGACTCGAGTCGGTCGGACTCCCATTGAAGTCAATGGGAGCCGGTCGTACTAGCGCGTACGCGGGCTCCCATTGACTCAATGGGTGCGAGAGTCGGACAAGGCGCCCCCTACAGCGTGTACGTGGCGAGCGACTCGTGCCGTACACGCACAGGTAGGGGGGACCCATGGGTCCCCCTGTGTGCGACTCGCGCGGCTATGCGTACAGGGGGTCCGACACGGACCCCCAAAGTCCGGCTCCGACAGCTCTTACGAGCCGGAGTGCGCGGCTCGGTCGGACTGCTCGCGGCGCTGTCGTACTTACCCGGCCGGGAAACGTCTCCATTGCGCGGTGCGAGTCGAGTCCAGCGAGTCGGTCGGAGCGGTTCGAGCCGGGAGCGAGTCGGTCGGAGCGGTCGGGACGCCCGGACGAGTCGGTCGGCGATTTCGCATCGTACTCGCTCGGCCGGACCCGCGTACGGTTCGGTCGGGAAACAGGGCTCCGAATCGGATCCGGTAAAGCCGAATCCGATTCGGAGCCCTACCGGCCGAGATCGGAATCGGCCCCACAGCGTGAAAGAATCTGAGAGGCTCGCACGAGACAATTGGAGGGTCCGACTCGGTCACAAGAACGTCTCCTACATGCACAAAAAGAACCAAGGGAAAAAAAACACAAAAAAAGGCCAAACAAGCAATCACAAAGCAAATAAATACTGGGGGGGGAAACAGGGAACAAAGACACACCCACAACTCCACCCATATAAAGGACACAAATCCCTACCATGATCCTTTGCAAATTCAAATTACCTGCCAGCACTCAACACCAACAGACAGCAACCACACACACACTCACAGCTCATCCATCACACAAGCCACACACCAGCAGCACCACAACAAAAAGCACCCTCACATACACCCAGCAAAACACACACTCACACACCCTCACTTGCACACCAACACACACATCACACACCAGCACCACCCAACACCATGCCCCCAAAGAAGAATCACAAGTTCCTAGATAGTGAATTGGAAGTCCTGGTAGATGAGATCCTCAGGGTAGAGGCACAGCTGTTTGGTACATTGGTCCAACAGACACCCATGTCGCAGAAAACCAAGATGTGGGAGAGGATCGTCGACAGGGTGAACGCACAATCACCATGTTTGCGCACAAAGGTAGACATCCAGAACAGGTGGTATGACGTGCGCAGGAGGGTCAAGGAGCTGTTGAAGAAGGACTACATCTTGAGCCAACACACCGGCAGTGGCCCTCCTGCCAAACCAGTATACCTCAGGCCCTGGGAGGAGAAGGTGCGGGCCATCCTACCACCAGTGAGCGTCTATGGACTAGAAAACATCCCAGAGCCTGGTGAGTACACAACAAATGTACACAATATTGTGCCACAATACACACACATCACTGTCAAGGGGAGAGTCAAACCATGCACCCTTAGCAAATACACACCAACCAAAACAGATCATCCCAAAATGTGTATGTCAGCCAGATAAACACAATACATGCCAGCTCATAGTGAAATGTAACTGTGTCATCACATGTACAAACCTAACAACAAGTAGACCTAGGCAGTGGCACAAATCTAACCAACAAATACAGTCAGACATGTAGCCACCACCACAACACCACCTCACAGGGAAGCTCACTGAAAGGAAGGAATACTGTGTATGCTGGGCAAGTCAGTGTAGCCAATAGCATCATGGGAGTCGTAGTCACAGAAATTGCCCACCCTCACAATGCGCACATCAACACCACCATGAACCATGCCCACATCACTGGGAGTGGAAAACAACTGACAAGATGGCTGACACTGGCTACTGCTGTGGGGAGCACAAGGCCCTGCTGGCAACTGTGCACCAACCAACAGCAGGACACCACTGACTGACATCCTGAAAGACAACTTGCACTCCCTGCAATGGAAGCACGTTCCATGGTGGGATATCCGGCTGGGTGGGAAGGAGGACTCACAGCACTGACCATAGTCACCAGCAGCTCCACCCGCACACCCCCCTAACACAAACTACACACAACTCACCTGGGAGAAAGCATTGCCTCACACACCAATCAAATATCCCACAAAGAACCACAACCCTGGGTCATGCAGTGTGAAGCACAGGGACACACATGGGACTTGTAGCAAAACAAACCCCAGGATAACACTGTCAGCCATCTTGTCAGCACAGGCACACAACCCCACAGGGAAGCAGAGTCAAAAGGAAGGAAACATGGGCATGCTGGGAAGGGGGGTGGAGGCAAAAGCATGATGGGAGTGGTAGTCACAGCCCAACATCCCCCACCCACATGGCCCAGCAAGAACACACCCAAGCATGTACACCTCACAGGGAGTCAAAAGCCACTTCAAAGATGTCTGACACTGGTGCTCTGTTGTGGGGAGCACAAGGCCATGCTGGGAACTGGCCAACAACCAACAGCAGGACACCACTGTCAGCCATCTTGCCATTGCTGTCACACCCACACACAGTGAAGTACACTCAAAAGGAAGGAAGTATGGGCATGCTGGGAAGGGGGGTGGAGGCAATAGCATGATGGGAGTGGTAGTCACAGATATTGCTCACCCTCACAATGCGCACATCAACACCACCATGAACCATGCCCACATCACAGGGAGTGGAAAACAACTGACAAGATGGCTGACACTGGCTACTGCTGTGGGGAGCACAAGGCCCTGCTGGGAACTGTGCACCAACCAACAGCAGGACACCACTGACTGACATCTTGCCATTGCTGTCACACCCACACACAGTGAAGTAAACTCAAAAGGAAGGAAGTATGGGCATGCTGGGAAGGGGGGTGGAGGCAATAGCATGATGGGAGTGGTAGTCACAGCTCAACATCCCCACCCACATGGCCCAGCAAGAACACACCCAAGCATGCACACCTCACAGGGAGTCAAAAGCCACTTCAAAGATGTCTGACACTGGTGCTCTGTTGTGGGGAGCACAAGGCCATGCTGGGAACTGGCCAACAACCAACAGCAGGACACCACTGTCAGCCATCTTGCCATTGCTGTCACACCCACACACAGTGAAGTACACTCAAAAGGAAGGAAGTATGGGCATGCTGGGAAGGGGGTGGAGGCAATAGCATGATGGGAGTGGTAGTCACAGATATTGCTCACCCTCACAATGCGCACATCAACACCACCATGAACCATGCCCACATCACAGGGAGTGGAAAACAACTGACAAGATGGCTGACACTGGCTACTGCTGTGGGGAGCACAAGGCCCTGCTGGCAACTGTGCACCAACCAACAGCAGGACACCACTGACTGACATCCTGAAAGACAACTTGCACTCCCTGCAATGGAAGCACGTTCCATGGTGGGATATCTGGCTGGGTGGGAAGGAGGGCCGGATGTCAACCAAATACAACCAATGCAGACCATGTACACACCCCAACATTCACATAGAAATGCCCAAATAATGCAGGACAATGTGCTACACCAATATCAACCCCTGACTGTGACAACTTAGGACAATGCAATGTACAGGCCCGCATCCAGAGGCACAGTCACAACTGTCAGGTGTGTCAACCATTGATGCCTGCAGAAACATAACATACATTGTGTGTGTCTCCCAAAAACAGGTGATGATGGGGACACAGCAGCAGACGCTGAGGAGTCCCCGTCCCAGGCTCAAGAGGATACGGAGCTCACTGGTGTGGAACAGCCTCTGCCCTCCTCGGATGAAGAAGACCCACCTGGCACCTCCGGAGCAAGTCATCATGCAGCACCAGCAGGACCACCAGCTGCACCCCCTGCACCCACCCCTCCAACGACTGTCAACACACATACCACCCCTGCCGACATGGAAAGACCAAGGAGCACCACCACCACCAGCACAGGGACCCTGGACCAACGTGGGGCCATGGACACCAACACCACCAACAACCCCCAAGGGGGCCCAGGGTCACCTGTGCGTGCCACCTCAAGTACTGTACGTGTCGCCAGGGGTGGTGGGAGGGGTGGGAGACATAGGTCGCTGCTTGCAGAGGGGTCTGGACTGCATGATGACCCACAACTGGCACGCATAGCCGATGCGTACCAGTCCAGCACCGGAGAGCTCAGCCAGGTAGTGGGGCTCCTCAGGGACATTAAACAGCAGCAAGCTGCCCATCATGCCCGCTTGGACTCACACATGTCCCGCGTGGAGTCCAAGTGGGACACACTGCAAGAGATGACGGCGGTGCATAGGGACATATTACAATGCCTCCGCCAGATGAGCAGCAACCAGTCAACACCTCCCTGTGTGCCCACAACATCTGCTGCTGAAACAACTGCAACTGCCACAGGGAGGCAGGATGACTCTGGCGGAGAGTCCCCTGCACCGCAGCAGCCTGCACTTGAGGGTCCCCCCAAAGAAGAGGGGTCGTCCGAGGAGGGGCAACTGAGAGGCCGATGGCCATGTGCAACCCCCAGGAAGCCAACACCTGTTCTGGATAATCACCTTTGTGCGCAAACTGTTCACCCTGTTGACTGCAACACAACCCCCACATGACATGGGGAGTACAAGTTGGACCAATGTCTCAGATGACTGTGGACTTGATACAGGACATTTCTGCTACCAGGACTTCTAATTCATCTAGGAACTTAGGATTGCAATCAAAATGTACAGAACTCACCATCCTGTGCACTATTCGCACACATGTATTACAATAAACACACTAATACACCATACCTGCCTCTGTCGTGATTCCAACGTGGTTACTGTCATGGAAATGATGACCAGCGAAATTACACTGTGCATGCTAACTGCTACAGCAAGTACAACACAGGCATGTGAGTCATGGCAACGTGACACATATGAGGGAGACTCACCACCACGGCTACACAACAAATACACACCTAGGCCATCTGATTCATTGCCTACACTGATGTTGCCAGGAAATACGGTGCAATGCACAGACACAACACCTATTCCCAGTCTTAGTCAACTAGCCCACTGGTGCAGTAAGCAAATGTCAGTCAAATGTGTGACCACAGACAACGCACATCACAAAGTGAAGCACAGGTTTATTACACATTTGCAACATGTTGTAACCACTACAGATGCAAGGTAATCCCACCTGGCAGCGGGCACACAGTCAACAAGTGTAGAAGGAAGGAAGTCCATGGGTGTGGCGCACATCACCTGTAGGGACACAACAGCTACCACCCTGGAAGTCGAATCACGGTGTCGGGGATCACAGTTGACCAAACCACTCTGAAAGTACCCTGTGAAGGACAGAAATGACACACAGTCAAAAGCACTGAAGAACAGGACAGAACTGCAATACTCATGCCCAATACATGTCACAAGATATCCACCCAGAACCAAGTAAGCATGTCAACACTGTTGGGGAGTACAGACTACCTGTAAGGACACATCGCTACACGCATACAGTCATGTAGCACATGGACACACTCAAACAGCACCAGAGCACCACCAACACATATCATGCAAACTCACATCAGTTACATGACATCTCTGGATACTTACATTCAGCTGAAGAAGTTGGTGATGAGCTGTGTGCGGACATCACCATCATCATCATCATCATCACTGGCATCGTGGTCCAGGCCAGGATCCTCCACAGGTGGCGGACGTTGGTCATCATCATCCAGGATGAGAGGCAACTCCTTCCGCACTGCCAGGTTGTGTAGCATGCAGCAGACGATGACAATCTTGCACACCTTTGCCGGGGCATATGGGAGGGACCCTCCTGTCTTGTCCAGGCAGCGGAGCGGCTCTTCAGGAGACCAAATGTCCGCTCAATCACTCTCCTCGTCCGACCATGTGCCTCATTGTAGCGCATCTGGGCTGGTGTCACAGGGTTCCTGAGGGGCGTCAGCAACCACGGCATGTTGGGATATCCGGAGTCACCTACATACAGACAATTGCACATTAGCTGAGTTGGAAAAGAGGGTGGAACACTACATTGCAGAACACACACAATGATACAAAGTCAGTACACACCAACAAGCCAGGCACGCTGGTTCCGCATCTGTGACATCATCCTCGGGATGCGACTACTCCTCATCACGTAGGCATTGTGTGCAGAACCGGGAAACGGGCACACACGTGTGAGATGGTCATATCTGCAAGACAGACCACCAGTGCATTGACCGAGTGGTAGTGCTTGCGGTTCCTGTATGCCTGCTCCTGGGCCTGTGGTGGTACCAAAGCCACATGTGTCCCATCAATGGAGCCAATGACATGCAGCATCCTCCCCAGGGCATAGAAGTCACTCTTCACGTCAATGAGTTGTTGGAGTCTAGGGAAATAGATGTACTGGTTCAGGTATATCAACATAGCCTCCAATACATCGCGGAGCACACGGCTGAACATGGTCTGTGACATCCCATCAGCAGTCGCCAGAGTGTGTTGAAAGGTACCGGTGGCAAAGAAGTGTAGGGCTGCCATCACCTTCACCTTGAGGGTCAGCGCTGTAGGGTACGGCTGGCCAGGTTGCAGGTGTGGTGCCAAGCGCACTGCCAAATCATCAATCAGCTGCCTGTTGAAGCGGTACCGTCGGATGCTGTCACGTTCCACCATCGTTGCCAGGTCAGGGAATGGTCTATGGACAGCTGGTGCCCTGCAGTGCATAGGTGAAGAAAGAAAGATTGTCAGTCACCCCACATATGTGGCATTGAACACACTCAATATCACATGATACATCATTATGAGGCACAAGTACATGATGTGTGCAGTTCCGTAAGGACATGTATGGCACATACATGTCCAACATCCAACATCACAGTTCAACAAGTGGCATCAATAAGTCCCAGGTTGTGCCATTGGGTATCATGAGGACGTGTCACATTTCCCATCTCCTGCTGCCACGTTACAAACACACCCCACAGTGACATGTGAGGACAGATGTGCCCCAGGCATCACAGCTCAACGACAGGTAGATTCCCAGGGACCCTGTATTGCCACATGGACACTGGCATGACATGGCGTATCATGTATACACCACAGCAAAACAACCATGACCCCCACAGGTAGTGGTCCCTGTTGCCTCGGCAGGACAGACATGGACGTCTGTGACACACACACGCACAACATCAAAGTCCATGCACAAACAACGTGGATGTGGAGACTGTCTCCCATTGTGCACATGAAATCCGAGACATTGTAAACACAACATGCACACAGACTGTGGAGGACCATCACTATTGTGCCAATGGGTCACCCTGGGTTAAACATACCGTCCCACATGGGACTCAGGGGGCATGTGACATGACATACACATACACCACCGTGAAATGTGACCATGCCACATGCTCAGATATGAACAGTTGCACATCACAGTGGTCATGTACACGAAACACCAAGTATACTGTCCCCATGAACACGTGCACAGCCTGGGGGTGGCTGCCCCAAGTGACACTCACAGAACAACATGTTCACCCCCATACACGGAATAGGTAATGCAGCCTTACATGCCTTAGGATACAGTTTGGATAGGCTGTGGTGTTGTAGGTGTGCCCCTCACTCCCTGGGAAGTATATGTGGCTGGCATATGTTCACCTGTGACAGGCATGGTGACATATGCCAGTGACATGTACAGGGACGCGTTGGACAGCAATGGACCGATCGGTGCGCACACATTGGCCATTGCATTCAATGTGTGCTGGTACGCGTTGTATTCGCAATACGCGTTGGACAGCAATGGACCGATCGGTGCGCACACATTGGCCATTGCATTCAATGTGTGCGGGTACGCGTTGTATCCTGGGTACGCGTTGAACAGCAATGGACCGATCGGTGTGCCCGGCCGGCCCATTGCATTCAATGTGTGCGGGTATGCGTTGTATCCTAGGTACGCGTTGAACAGCAATGGACCGATCGGTGTGCCCGGCCGGCCCATTGCATTCAATGTGTGCGGGTACGCGTTGTATCCTAGGTACGTGTGAACAGCAATGGACCGATCGGTGTGCCCGGCCGGCCCATTGCATTCAATGTGTGCGGGTGCAGCGTTGTATCCTGGGTACGCGTTGAACAGCAATGGACCAATCGGTGTGCCCGGCCGGCCCATTGCATTCAATGTGTGCGGGTGCGCGTTGTATCCTGGGTACGCATTGAACAGCAATGGACCAATCGGTGTGCCCGGCCGGCCCATTCCATTCAATGTGTGCGGAGTACGCGTTGTATCCTGGAGTACGCGTTGAACAGCAATGGACCGATCGGTGTGCCCGGTCGGCCCATTGCATTCAATGTGTGCGGGTACGCGTTGTATCCTGGGTACGCGTTGAACAGCAATGGACCGATCGGTGTGCCCGGCCGGCCCATTGCATTCAATGTGTGCGGAGTGCGTGTTGTATCCTGGGTGCGCGTTGAACAGCAATGGACCGATCGGTGTGCCCGGCCGGCCCATTGCATTCAATGTGTGCGGGTACAGCGTTGTATCCTGGGTACGCGTTGAACAGCAATGGACCGATCGGTGTGCCCGGCCGGCCCATTGCATTCAATGTGTGCGGGTGCGCGTTGTATCCTGGGTACGCGTTGAACAGCAATGGACCGATCGGTGTGCCCGGCCGGCCCATTGCATTCAATGTGTGCGGGTACGCGTTGTATCCTGGGTACGCGTTGAACAGCAAAGGACCGATCGGTGTGCCCGGCCGGCCCATTGCATTCAATGTGTGCGTGGTACGCGTTGTATCCTGGGTACGCGTTGAACAGCAATGGACCGATCGGTGTGCCCGGCCGGCCCATTGCATTCAATGTGTGCGGGTGCGCGTTGTATCCTGGGTACGCGTTGAACAGCAATGGACCGATCGGTGTGCCCAGCCGGCCCATTGCATTCAATGTGTGCGGGTACGCGTTGTATCCTAGGTACGCGTTGAACAGCAATGGACCGATCGGTGCGCACCCATTGGCTATGGCCTGGCCTGGCAACGGACGCGTTTTCAAATCTTGAACGAGTCTGATGCTGGAAATTCAGTTGGTCACCCACAACAATGTTGCAAATTCATGGGTGTCATGAAGTTGAACTTTTGAAGGATGCTGTGGGCGTGTGTAAGTGGTGCAATTCCATGGATTGGCCAGATTCAGAAGATGCTAACGACTTGGACCTATCACTTTGGACACATGGGACAGTAACTGCCTCTGCAGCACACATATAATGCTGGCTGTTCCCCTGAGAGCTCACTTGCCTGCACTACATGCTCCAGGACGACATCTGCCACCACCACTGCTGCTGTATCTGCACCCTCTGGACCCTGCAATGGCACGTACTGTGGAGAGAGCCCCAGCCTTCAGCACTGAGGAGAACCAGGCCCTGCTGGACAGCCTCCTTCCACAGTACAGCAAGCTGTATGGGAAAGCAGGGGAGCAGGTGAGTGTTCTGTCCACTGCCTTCCTAAATGTGCATGTTGTCTGACTAGCAAGGCTAATAGTCTGCACACCACTGGCTAGCAGGCTCACTGAGTAGTTGTCATCCCCCATAGTGTGTAGTTACATGCACTGGACAGGTATAGTGCAGTGACAATGCATTTAAACAAGGTTTTACTTCCCAGGCAATGATACCATGTAGTAACTGCTGGCATACTGTCCATGGCCATCGTTGCACTGCCTGTGTACATCATGTGCCCCTGTGATTGAGACATGTATACACAACTGTGTAATGCACGGATATGTTGCATGTGTAGTAATAGCATTCTCACTTTGTCATCCTCACAGGTTGATGCCCACCAGAAGCAGAAGATATGGCTGACCATCGTCCGGGCAGTGAGATCCGTGGGGGACTACAAGCGCCGGATCCGCAACTGCCAGAAGAGGTGGCAGGACCTTCGGGGCTGGACCCGGAGGATCGCACGGGTCCAGCTGAAGCTGTCGCCTCCTCGCAGGAGCGGCGGACACCGGACCCTGACCCCCCACATGCTCAGGATCCTGGCGGTGGTCTTCCCTGATCTGAATGGGCAGCTGAAGGCGAGGGAGCAGCATGGAGGGGGTGAGTCCATGACTGCATTGTGAACTTTGTCTGCCATGCTATGTGCCCTCCTCTGGCCTGGTTAAACTTCCACAGCACATCAGTCATGTGGTCCAGGACCCATGTCCCTCGATTGTGCACTGCCCACTCCTCATCTGATACCCAGGTGTGGCCCTTGCAGTCAGGGAATTGTGTCACTTGGGTACTGTGTCCTTGCAGTTTGCTTGACTCAAGGTGGGGGACAGCATCTGTTCCCCTAACTGTGGTGGGCATCATGGGTGGGTCCATTGCTTACACAATGCCTGTGTTCTGACATGTAATCTGCGTGTTACTTTGATATGTGGTCCAATTGCTGAGCTGATCCACCACATGTGCCTGGGGTAACTGGCACACACCCAAGCTGCGGGTGGGAACAATGTTTGGGCCCCAGGAATGTGCATATTACATGTGTCACACATACTTAGCCAGCTGCCTACTGTCCAGGGTTCATCCCTCATTCATGTGGGGCAGGACAGTCATGCCTACTACAGGCCATGCAATGCACTCTGTACTCCCACTCCCGTGTATCAGCTGACACGTTGTGCTCAGTGATATGTCCCCTCAGGTGTCAGCCTCTGTGTCAGTGTGCTGTGGCTTCGATGTCAGGACTGCTGGGGTGTTTATCGGTTGGGGCTCAGCATGCCACCGGAGATGTGACCATAGGAGACGATACTTGTGTGACACATAGGTGTTTGAACACCTGACCGTGCAGACTGGGGTATGCGAATGTGAAGTCCATGAAGCTGTTTCCCATTCACAGCAGATTGTGAGGTGCTCAGGTTCAGAGGCTTGTGTTACAGGTCACCTATCAGTATGACCTGGACAGATAAGGGTTCAGATGATGTGGTGTGTGGGGGATGTACATGTGCACTTGTTCAGCTCCAGGACTTGCATTCCCCATGACCTACTATTGTGACACAGTGCAGACTGTTGTTGTGTGGCTGCCCTGCCCATGTGACTGGAGACAGTGATGTATGACTTAGCAGGCATGCCTGTGCCATGGCATGTGACTTCCTATGAGTGATCCTGCAGGGAGTGACATGTGCTACATGCACACCATAGTGGCAATGGCTATCAGCACATGGGTACATCATGGTGTCTGTCGCTGGTATGCATCACATGCATTTCATATATCTGACTCTGGGTATCACTTTCATCTGGACACCTGTACTGACTCAGTGGCAAGAGTTGTGATGTGTGCATGTTCACATGCTTCACCGTGTTCTCTGCACCGTCCAACTACTGTGTAGGTGGTGCATGTGTCCACACTGGGGTATTGCCAGCCAACGGACGCCAGACAGATGGGTGCAAGGCCAGGTGGGATGTGAGTGCCATGGTTGACGATCAGACTGACAATTGGCTTCTCCTATTCTGTTTGGGCACTTTTAGCAATGTTCAACTAAGGATGCCAGGCCTTGCTCTGTATTGTGCTGTACTTACTGTGGTGTGTGCGTTCGGTGCAGGTGACTGATGTCTGTCTGTTTCCCTATTGTTTGCAGATACATCCACGGCCACAGGAGGGGACAGCTCCACGGACCAGGAGGAGCCGCAGAGCCAGACTGGGTCAGCAGCCGAGGAGTGGTCGGAGGGACCCAGTGGCACGGAGGGCGAGGGAGCCACACCGAGGAGTCCTCAGCACCATCCACCTCAGCTGAGGACCACAGCAGCTCGGAGGATGACTCCCTTATGGAGGCGGGTGTCAGCAGCCACCACACCCCAGCTAGTGTTGCTGTCCCCGCCACCACCACCACCACTGCCCTCCCATCGGCTCCCATTCCCGAGGTCCGTGGAGGCTCCCATGTTCGGGAGCGTGTCTCCTTCGGGCCAGGCACCGCACCCCTGCCCCTGTGTCCCCTGCTGCCCTGAGTGAGGAGTCTGTGTACCTCCTTCGCCAGCTCCATGTAGGGCAGACAGCGATGCTGAGTGTCCTCCATGCACACACCACTCTGTTGACTCAGCTGGTGTCGTTCATGGAGGGCATCTCATCGGGCATGTCTGCCCTACAGAGGGGCAATAGGTCCAGGGACTCCTCCCTGACGGCAGCAGTGTCCCTCCTCCAACAGTCCCTCACCCCTCCTGTCTCTGCCCCATCCACACTCCCCAGCACCTTACCTGTCCCAAGCACACACACACCGGCACAGGCACACACCAGCACAGACACGAGCAGCACACACACACACACACACGCCACAGACAAGACGCACACGCACGCACAGTCAGGGGACTGAAACCACACTCACAGGGCATGGGGCCCAGTCACACACACACGCATCCACGAGCACTGCGCAGTCCACAGTTGCCTCTCCCTCCAAAGCCCCCTCCGTTGTCTCACCTGCAACCCCAAAGACCCAGCGGCTCTTCCTCAGTGACCTCGGCCTCTTCCCCTCCGATCCAGCTGATACAGCATTCAGGGGGAAGAGGAAGCCCACCCACACGGAGCGGAGTGCCCCTCGCCACCGGACACCCTCCCCCAGGCGCAGACCGACTGACGCCCCATCCGCAAGTCCCCCCGGACCCAGAAGAGCAAGACCCCGCCGCCGCCCTGCAGCTCAGGCACCAAGTCTCCTTCCTCCATCCCTCAGGCCCCCACTCCACAGGTGCCCCCACCACACCCTGCCCCAGGTTCCCCCACCCACAGATACACCATCCCCAAAAGGATCAGGCCTTCTCCCCCTGCCACTTGCTCTTTCGGCCCCACACCCCCCGCTGCGCTTGTCTGTGCCACTGGTGTGGAGACGGTGTCCTCCCCCTCTGTCCTGCCCACCTTACCTGATCCCCATTCTCCTCCCCTGGAGGTAGGCACTGCAGTGGAGTCCACTACAACCCTGTCTGACTTGGGCACTGCAGTGGGGAACCTGTCCACTCCATCTGCACGGTCCCCTGCAGTCTTGCCGGCACCCACACCATAGAGTCATGCCCCCCACTTGTGCCGGCACACACCATGTCAGACACCTCCACTGCAGTTGTCAGTGGCTCTCCAGCACCCACCACCCCTTCCCTGCCTCCTTCTGGTGAGCCATGATCCTGTCCCTGCGGTGCCTGGCCTGCCCCCGTATGCCCCTCCGAGGGGATTGTCCCTGGTTTTCATCAGTGCAGGCATGCGTAGGGTGACATCTGCCACTGTCACCCTGTTTTGACTTTCATGTTGGACTGGCCATTGGCCTTTGTTAATTTTTTGCTGGACATCAACTGTTAGACCCACATATGCTGAATAAAGCACCTTTCTGTTCTCTAGTGCTTTTGCTTCTGATGTACATGTTGTTGATGATGCTAACCATGCCCTTGCTGCAGTGATGGTGATATTTGGTCTCATGATAATGAAGTGTTACTGTGCAGGAACACATGTGGTCCAGGGGGAATGTGTCCTATCCTGTGGTGTATCCATGTCATCCTTAGCAGCATCTGAGGGTGTCATGTGTTCAATATTTGGCAATGGGATTTCCTACTTTCATTAGCAATTTCACATCTGTGGCTTCCACCCCTGCACATCTGTTGTGCCTGCCATTGTTCAATTAGTCTACTTCCCTGACCGTGTGGCCATCTCCACTGGACATGCAGGTTTGGGCATCAATGGGGAAGGACTCATCTGTGTTGTCAGTGCAACATTGCTATACAAGTGTGTTGGATCTGTGCTGATGATTTCATTGGCACTCCCATGACCAGGCTGATGTGACGGGAGCCTTCATTTGGTGCTAATTGTTGACTGTGTGACCAAGTGCTCAGCTGACATGATGGAGCCCTACTGAGGCAACATATGGCACAGCTTTCCTCACACAGGAGTGGAGTCCCCTCATGGCAGTGTGTACTCCTGTGACATTGCCTGCGCCCAAGGTGTGTGTTGTATGAGCATGTCTGTGTGTTCACTTCCGTTTTGCTGTGCATGCTGGGATCCCTAGTGTTGTTCCTGTTTGTGATGCTTGCTGAGTTGACCTATATTCCCCCAAGTCTTCTCCCTGGATTCTCTGTGATGTGGGTGCATGGCACATTACTGGTCATCAGGGTGTCACCCATAGGTGTGTTTGCTGTCAGGGCTGAGTTTGTGTGCAGACGCAGATGGGTCAGAGTCAGGATTCCCCTTGGCACTTGTTGTTTACACCTGTCATGTGATTTCCAGTTTGTGTTATCTTTCAGTGATTGTGACACGTTGTGTGTGTGACTGCTGGCACTCCTCAGGGTCCGGGCTGCAATGTTGGTAGTTGTCTATGTGTGTTCTTTGTGGGTGACCTTGGCTTCTTCATTGGTGTGGGACTGTGGCTGGGATCCCATTGGTTGGTGTGGTATTGCCGTCATGTCCATGTACAGCGTAGTGTGCAGTGTGTCAGACATTCAGGAGTCTTGTTGAGTGGCCATGTGTGATGTGTTTCTGCACCTTGGTTCCCACCCACCACCCTGGGATTGTCATGGGTGCATGTGCAATGTCACCAGTGCATGTGTGCTTCACTGCTGCACATTGTTGGAGGACGAGGTGTGTGGTGTTGAGTGTGTGCAGATGAGAGTTGTTGCCCGGCTAGACCCCTGCCTCCATGTTGGCCTTGGCTTACTGGCCGTGCTGATTGATTTGTGCTTGTGTAGGTGTGATGGTAGTTTGTTGCTCAGGACACATGACTGTGGTTCACAGTGTGATCGACATTTAGCTTTGTCATCACAGTGGGATTGTAATGCAGCCCAGGGTCACCACATTGTGGGGGCCCTGGGGGTAGTGCTGTGGTGTGTCTGTGTCTTGCTGTGTCAGTTGCTGTTCCTACATGCCTGTGTGACATGTGTGATTTGTGCTCACTCTCATCTGACAATGCCTGATTGCCCACATAGGGGATTTGGATCCATGAGTTACCTTTGTGTGGCACTGTATGCACATCTGTGTAATTGGTATTCAGGCCTCCTCATGTGTTGTGTGGTTGCCTGGGGACACTGGCACCCCCCTCACCTGTTGTGTTTGATGTGCAGTGTGGGTCTGACTGTTTGTGTTTGTGCATCTGCACCACTGCATTGGCATATCTTTGGTGTGCCATTGGCTGTATGTTGTTTGGTGGGTTTCCCCTGCTGTCCCTGGGACTCCTAGGTCATCGGTCAGCACAATGATCATGGTTTGTGTGTCCCATTGCTGCCATGGTATGGTATCTGTTCACCTCACATCTACAGTCTCCACAGGGTATCTGCATTTGTGTGCCCATTGGTGCAAATATGTGGGTCTGCATTCTGATGGTCACTTCTGTCATTGTGTCATTGATGAATGTTGACAGTGTCAGCCCCCATGGGTGATGTTTGTCTGCACATGGCCAAAGGTATGTCTTATTTGCACTGCAGTATTTGCCTCCCCCAATCTATGTTGCAATGGGACACATGCACTACTTTGCCACTGATGTGTTTTATGTTCTGTGACCAGGAATCATCCATGCAGTTTGGCAGTTGCAGCTTTTTCTTTGTCAACACTTGCATTTTGGTCACTGTGATGATGGGGGTATGGACCCCATTGCCACAATGTTCAAAATGTGCTTCAGCTATGGACCCCACACTTACCTTTTGGTCACTGTGATGATGAGGGTTTAGACCCCATTGCCACAATGTTCACAATGTTCATACTGTGCTTCAGCTATGGACCCCACACTTACATTTTGGTCACTGTGATGATGGGGGTTTAGACCCCATTGCCACAATGTTCGAAATGTGCTTCAGCTATGGGCCCCCACACTTACATTTTGTTCACTGTGATGATGGGGTTTTGATCCCCATTGCCACAATGGTCATGGCCTGCTTGCATTGTGGGGGCCACACACATATATGTGTGGCACATGTGATAGGGGGTCACATTGTATGTTCAAAGTCATGTTCAGTGTTGTAGGCATTTGACACAGTCTACACACGCTTGTCATGGTGTTGGGGGATGTCTTTTTCTTGCATTCCCTAGGTTGTAGTGTGCTGGTTGGGTCATGCATTGTCCATCCTATGAGTGGGGGTGGTGTTGGTGGTAGGCATCCAGCCCCCCATGGGTAGAGGTGGTAGTAGTGACAGGCATCCAGCCCCCCATGGGTAGAGGTGGTAGTAGTGGTAGGCATCTGGCACCCCCTGGGTAAGGGTGGTAGTAGTGACAGGCATCCAGCCCCCCATGGGTAGAGGTGGTAGTAGTGGTAGGCATCTGGCACCCCCTGGGTAAGGGTGGTAGTAGTGGTAGGCATCCAGCCCCCCATGGGTAGAGGTGGTAGTAGTGACAGGCATCCAGCCCACCCTGGGTAGAGGTGGTAGTAGTGGAAGGCATCTGGCACCCCCTGGGTAAGGGTGGTAGTAGTGACAGGCATCCAGCCCCCCATGGGTAGAGGTGGTAGTAGTGGTAGGCATCTGGCACCCCCTGGGTAAGGGTGGTAGTAGTGGTAGGCATCCAGCCCCCCATGGGTAAAGGTGGTAGTAGTGACAGGCATCCAGCCCCCCATGGGTAGAGGTGGTAGTAGTGGTAGGCATCTGGCACCCCCTGGGTAAGGGTGGTAGTGGTGGTAGGCATCCAGCCCCCCATGGGTAGAGGTGGTAGTAGTGACAGGCATCCAGCCCACCCTGAGTAGGGGTGGTAGTAGTGGTAGGCATACAGGCCCCTATGTGTGGCATTGGTGAGGGCCATCCCGCCCCTATGGTGCTGCTGTTGCTGGTGTAGGTATTTCTGCATCCCTCTGTGTGTGATGTGTCGGGTACGTGTAGTTTGTTTTTGTTGTTGGTGTCTGACTTACCTTCTGCGCCGTACGCGTCCGTGCCTGTTCCGGTAATAGAGGTAGAATATTGGTAGGATCGGCACGAAGGGATTCGTGGTTGGTTCGTCTCGTTCGTCTTTCTCTTTGCTTTGCCTCGTCCTCGTCGCTGGCGTGTTCGTCTCGTAGCCGTGGATCGTGTTGTGGCGCGAATCGGAGCTTATGTGCGCCTCTCCCGGATGCTTTGACGTGCCGTGCGTAGCGACGGGTTCGGCGCGTACGGGAAGCGCATCGTACTTGTCCGGCCGGACGGGGCTGCATTTTTGCTTCCGTGCGGCTCGATTCTGCGATTCCGGATCCGCCTCAGTCTGAGTTCAGGTCCTGTATTGGGTGAGTACGACTGGGTCGGGATTTGGGCAGTTGTGCGCATCGTACTTGCTCGTTCGGACGTATGTGCGGATTGGTCGGGAAACAGGCATTCGCCTGGATTTTTTCCCGACCGAATGGTATTAGGTGCGCCTCCGACCGGGATCGGAATCGACCCCTATGGCGCACATTTCAACTTACTGTTGCTCTCTAGCTTGTAGGTGGAACATTGTCCTCTTGTGATGTGTTGTATCCAAGTTCCTCTTAATCCTTGGGTTACCCTGTGATTATTTAAATTAGAATGATCACCAGCAAGAGAGTGATGACTCAAAAAAGTGAATTGACGGGGGCGTGGCCTGATGCCCAAGGAAGATGGCAGCGTCCCGGTAACTCTTGCCAGAGCAACGAGGATCAGCGGCTGCTGATACGGACCCCTGGACTTTCCGACGAGCGAGGACGCCGGTTTGGGGCCATGGAAGTCAGTGTGCCTCTTATGAAGCGTTTGTGAACCCCCTGCTGTTGAGGAACTGTTTCCTCCAGTGTGTTTCCTTTCACTTCAGGAGCGGCCTCCATTTTATGAAGCAGTCTTTTTTGTTCAATGGAGTACAGAACTGAGGTGACGCGCTTAGATATAGACCTTTTCAAAGGTGATTGCTGATGTTTCTCTTATCTTTCTTCAAAGGAATGCTTATAAATCATCATTTGGGGAGCTTTCTTGACATTTTGACCTTTTTTGGACATCCAAATGTCTCACACTTTATTTACCCTATACCAGCAAATGTAGAGTAACACTAGTCCTACCCACCCTATCTGTACAATATATTTTTTTGGCTTTTACATTGATATGGGGTAAACATATTGAGCAGACTATGCGCAAACCCTATTGCTAATTTTTGGTCACTGTTTAATATTAAAGCTTTGAATATGGGAAGGGTGAGAGGACCCAATTCTTGGGTCTTATCTTCAAAGTAAAGATTTATCAAAAACTCTACAGTTTTTACCAAGTTTGCAGCGATGGAGGCTGCTCTAACCTCTACGTCAAAGAATGGTGTGTCTGTGAGCGCGGTCTCTGCTCCGCTGACGAATACCGGGAGGCTTCTTCAAAACGTCTAAAAAAAGACCCTCCTTCTCCTGCGAAGTCGCCTCCTCCTGCTTCTATGTATTAATACTGGAAGAAATTTGCACTTTATGCCCTTTAATAGAGGAAACAAACACCAAACTACAACTTCTTACTGAGAGAAGGTCTCAAATGGATGAACGTCTGCTTGCGGTGGAACAGAGTATCTCTTCTTTTGGCATAACTGACAGTAAAGTAAACCTCCTTCAATCTCAAGTTTCCTCTTTGCAGAAGCAAGTTGAAGATTTGGAAAACAGAAGGAAGAATTTGCATATATATGGCTTGCCGGAGAATGCGGAGGGATTAGATCCTCTCGCCTTCTTCAAAAATGTTCTTCCTGAGTTGCTAAATCTACCCGAGGGTACCTCTCTAAATATCCAGCGTTAACATAGATTAGGTCATCAGTCAGTTAATACCTCCTCTTCCAGATGTCCAAGAGGTGTAATCTTATATTTCTTAGAATATACTGACCTCCTAAAAGTTCTTTCAGCGGCTAAATCTATAAAGCATATCTCCTGGTCAGGTCACACTCTGTTTTTCTCTCAGGATTATGCCAAAAGCACAGTTGACAGACACAGAGAATTTCTAGGTATGAGACCAGACTTCGCTCTCTTGGTGCCCGTTACGGTCTCTTCCACCCTTGTCTTTTTAAAGTCACCCACAGGAATAAGACGACCACATATGAAGATCCTGTTAAATTGAAAAATTTCATAAACTCTTGCAAGATGGAAAATATGGACATCTCTGGTCCTTCAACATCTCAGTGTGGTTAAATTTAGTCTCTCATTGTCATCCAGATGTGTCTATTTGAGTTTCATATATCAGTTCGTTAATGTTCTTTCATATAGGGTATTGATGTTTCAGATTCTTTATTATTGTTAACTTTTAGTAACTGATTATTTTGTTTCTCCCTTTTGGGCATCCTGTTATGTGTGCTTGTCGTTGTCTCATATTTCGTAAGCTGCAGTCATCCGTGTGCTCCTTCCGCAGAGTCGAGATGTGCCATCTGTCCATCTAGTTTCATCCCCCGTCTTTTTGGATTTTTTTTTTAGGTATGTGTTATTCCCTTTATGTCATTGCATTTATGTCTTTCCCTCTCCTTTCCATTGTTTTTTTCCCTTCCCCTCTGTTCCTGCAACGGTCTCCCTGTCTGAATATTCTCCTACTTTCTAATTCCAATTTATTTTCTCTATTCTTATCGTTCTATATTATGCTCATGTTCATGCTAGTGGTTATAAGGTTTGCATTGTGCTATTTTTATAATATGTTTGGCTTACTTTACTTCTTTTTCTTAGAGAAAATTAGATGTCATTGAAAATTATTTCTTGGAATGTAAGGGGTTTGAACTCTCCTATGAAAAGCCAAAGTGTTCTAACACACTTATCTAAGTTAGGAGCTGACATAGCCCTAATTCAGTAGTTGCATCTTACAGAAAGCGAATCTTTAAAATTAAAAAGAGATTGGGTAGGTGCGTTTTTTTATTCTCCAGCAGATGGTAAAAGAAATGGTTTTGCCACTTTATGTCATAAATCCCTTGGCATTAAGCTAATTTCTCAGGACTCTGATGTTGAAGGTCGCTGGCTGTTTACTGAGTTGTTGATTGGGACGGTTCCACTCTCTTTATTCAATATTTATGCCCCAACCACAGGTGATTCTTTTTTTTGGCCCAACATTACAAAAAAACATTTACAATGTCCTCATGATAACCTCATTTTAGCAGGTGATTGCAATCAGGTTATTGATCCATTTATTGATCGTAATTCCTCGACTTCCTTCACATCAAATAAAGCTCATAAGCTATTTGTACAAACTGCCAAACAGCTACAATTAATAGATGCCTGGAGACTTTGTAATCCCACCCTGAGAAAATATACCTATTTTTCCCCAGTACACCAGACCCAATCACAAATTGACTATTTTTTTGTTTCCCGTAATGTATCCCAGTCCTTGCAATCTGCTGCTATTGGTTCTATACTAATATCTGATCATGCCCCGACTCCATTTTGTTAGAGCTTAATAAGCCGAATCCATCGAAGTGCTGGCGCTTTAATAAATCCTTACTCCTAGACTCTATATTTATCTCTTCTTTTACCTATTTCTTTAATGAGTTTTTTCTTTTGAACGAAACTGAAAACTTATCTTTTCATATTATTTGGGACACTTTTAAAGTGGCTGCCCACGATTTTATTGTTAACTATGTGCCTAAAAAACGACATGCGGCCCGTAAGCGCACCACTGATCTTTTTGCAGAAATAAAGAGATTGGAACATTCCTATTACCCCACCAAATCGAAAGAATGCTTGTCCGAGCTTATAACAAAATAATGTAAGTTTAATAAGCAGTCTACTGATAGTGCTTCATTATATTTACTAACATCTAGTGCAAAACCTTATGGGGGCAGAACAAGTCAGGCAAATTGCTACCAAATTATCTCAAAGCGAAACATAATCAACTCAATATTGAATCAATTATAGATGCTCAACAAGTATCCAAATATAAAGATTCAGACATCTTAGAGGAATTCCGTCAATTTTACAAAATTATATATACTTCTGAATCCTCACCTACAGATACTGAGATTATGGAATACCTTTCCACTATTCAAAGGTCCTTTGATACACAGTTACAACTTGACCCATTAGAATCTAATGTTTCATATGATGAACTACGCTCGGCATTGCATGCACTTAAAATGGACAAGGCTCCGGGCCCGGACGGATTTACTGTGGAATTTTTTATACACTTTTCTCAGTTGCTTATTCCAAAATTGTTTGCTCTTATAACTTCCTTTTCACATGCTGGTGAATCTTGTGGCTCCTTTTTGGATGCTTTAATTTGCCTCACACCCAAAGAAGGTAAGAATTATGGGCCCATATCTTTAGTGAACATTGATTAAAAACTTTTCTCCAAAGCTTTAGCTCCGAGACTGGAATCCTACCTTTCTGCATTACTGGGCAAAGAACAATCGGGTTTTGTGAAGGGTCATTTTATTACGGATAACACCCATTTATTCTTTGACATCCAAAACCTCTCATTAATCTGATTCTTACGCTGCAATTGCACTTGACGCAGAAAAAGCGTTTGCCAGAGTTTATTGGCCTTTTATTTTTCAAACTCTTTAATGGTTCGGTTTTGGTCCAAAAATTATTGCCGTTATCTTGCTTCTTTATTCAAATCCTAAAGCAGCAATTTTTGCTAATGGCCTTACTTCCTAATATTTTACTTTAGGTAGAGGAGTTCGGAAAGGTTGTCCTTTATCTCCTTTTCTTTTTAATTTGGCATTGGAACCTTTTTTATCTAAATTATGTCAGAACCCGGAAATCCATGGTTATAACTCTAATAATTTACAAATTAAACTAGCAGCGTATGCTGACGACATTTTATTATTTCTCTCGAAACCTCAATCCTCCCTCCCTGCTTTTCTACAAAAAGTAATGTCACATTCCTCTGTCTCCGGATATAAATTAAATATTGATAAATGCGAGATACTGCCCCAGCTAAATTTCAATTTAAAGATGATTTCATTTCCTCCAACTTTACATGGACTCCTCAGCGCATAAAATACTTAGGGGCATATTAGCAAGAACCTCGTTAAAATTATCCCCGTTTTAGCGGCAGGAAACTGCCGCTAAAACGGCGATAATGGGCTTGCTAATATGCGTTATAGAATTCAATAGAAGCCCAGGTTAGATGTGCAGGACATCTAACCTGGGCTTCTATTGGAATTCTATAACGCATATTAGCAAGCCCATTATCGCCGTTTTAGCGACAGTTTCCTGCCGCTAACATGCGATAATTTTAACGAGGTTCTGCTAATATGCCCCTTAGGTTTATACTTTACCCCATCAATTAACACCTCAATGTCTATGATCATGGATAAATGTTTATTGGAATTGTCCATTTTAACTCGTAAATGGCATCCCCTCTATCTCTCCTTGTGGGGACGCTTAGACACTATCAAGATGATGTTAACTCCCATCATCCTTTATCCTATTTTTAACTTACCAATTGCTATACCTTTCAAATTCTTTAAGAAGATCAATTCCATACTATCTTCCTTCCTCTGGAGCAATAAAAGAGCTTGCATGTCGTTGTCAAAGCTTATGCATCCGACCCCAGAAAGAGGGGTACATTTTCCTGATTTCTCTAACCATCACGGAGCATTTTTGTTACGCCAATCCTCTAAATGGATTTCAAACTCCTCAATGGAATCTCAACTCTGGGTCAAACTTGAACAATCTTACCTTTTTCCTTTCTCCTTTCAAGAGTATCTGCCCTTTACCCATAAACCTCAACATTTATCCGCTCCCAATCTTAAATACTCAAGTAAACTGTTGGATTCACTTTTGCCATATCTACCTGTAGATAATGATACATTTCTTAGATCCACCATATGGCACAACAAATACATACTGATTAAGGGTAAACCCTTTACTGGAAAGTTTGGAGACAAATAGGTTTAATTTGGGTGAATCAACTATTAGACAACAATACTGTAATGCCATTTTCCCATGCCTGTCTTTTATTTGACTTCCCTTCCTCCTTTCAGAATAAATATAAATTATTGCAAGATGCCTTGCACCTTGCCCTCACCCAATTCAATCCATCTCCTCTCCCCATTTCTACACCTATCAATCAATTCCGCACTCTCCTTAATGCATGTCCTAAGGCCTCCACTAAATACTCTTATTTGCGAAAGCCCAGTATCACTAGAGTTAAAACTAGGGTAGAATTGGCCTGGTGACAGGATTTAGGTATAGAGTGGCCCATCTATACATGGAATAAAATCTGGTCTAAAATTAGGAAGACTTCTAGAGCAGCAAACACAACACAGACGCTCTTTCTATATATATGATAGGCTTCTCCTCTCCCCCACAACTTTACATAAAATAAATGTTGATATCTCTGATGCATGCTGGTCTTCTTCCATAATACACGCTGATTTGAAACATTTGCTTTTTACTTGTCCCTTCGTTCATGATTTTTGGGTATGTGTTTGGAATCAGATTAACCTAATATTGGACTGTGTGGCTCTTTTTCCTTTGCCAATATATTTTAGGCACTGTATCAGATGACTGGGACAATTGTTCTTCAACTATACAAATTCTGGACTTGCTCATAGCAGTGGAAATCCAACAAATTACAAAACATTGGAAAGATTTATCCAAATTATCCTTTCAAGCTTGGTGGTATGCAGTCTGCCATAATCATCGACTAGATACAGCCTATGTACATCCTATTTCTCTCATTATGAAACACTCACTGCTATGGTCCCCTGTCACAAAGTTTATTGATGATAATGCAAAACGTTCTTCTACAAGTACTCCTATGGAGCAAGACGTTTTAAAACCCCCTTGACATTCTGTACTTTATAATTATGAATACTTAAGTATGTTTAATTGTTATACAGTGTTATACTTTTGCATAGGCCACCAGACTTCATTTATCCCTATACACCTTCTTCTACCTCTTCCTAGACATTATAACAACAAATATTTGCATGTATGTTAATATGCTACATAGTTTACTTCTATCCTTGAATGTTCTTCTAATAAACACATTTTTTTTTTAAACTTAAAAAAAGTGAATTGACACCTTGTTCTTCATTTGGGGTAGGAGAGCAGAAAGACTAAGCAATGGTTACTAGAGAATCATGATGAGATATTCAGATATTTATAGCTGTTCCGAATCAAACATGATTGAAGAGGATTATGCTTTTTGTACTCTGGGTGCACCAGAGGGATCTTCACTACATTGAATTGATACATCCTGTTCCTCAGCATCAAACACTGGCAAGACAGGGATTGCTTAGGTTCAGAAAACCAAGAAACAGTCGCAAGTTTGTTTTCACACCTAATTTGATATTATATGCTTAAAAATATCATCTGCCTTGTCACTAGTTCACAGATAAAGCTCTGTGGAAATATTCACGTATAGATGGGGTTTAGCACTGCAGAGAAGCTGTTAGTATGGTGAATTTTCTGCAATATTATTTTTAGGACTTGAGTTGAGAAAGAGGGTATGACTGAAGGTGAATCATACAAAATGTTTTGAAAGTTTACAGGTACATACATTTGTGGATATTCACAAACATATTGCATGACCTTTTCTGACCTGAAAATGAATTAAAAAATACTACCAAGGTGTTAATCAGATGCAAAAATGCACCTTTTGCATCCACAATTAAAGAAAAGGTGTAAATGATACTGTATTGTATTGTATAAGCTTTATTTCGACAACTCGTGTCATAAAAGCTATAAAAAGCGCCAGTTATAATAAAAGAAGTATAAAAATAGACAGTTCATGCAGCAGCATATTACAATTAAATAAAAACAAGTAATTCATCTTAATGCACGGAAGAAGCAAAAGAGCAGTATAAAATTCAGCTGATCAATGATAAAAAACAATTAGTACAACATTGCAATAACAAAACATACTTTAAAACAGTATGCAAGAGGAAGGGGAACATCACGGTGTTTTCACATTTGGGGCCCCTTCAGTTGGACCTAGTTCACAGTACCCAGCAGGCATTTTTATAAATTTTCCAGCCCCTTCAGGACAACATTGTAAAGTGATTATGAACAATAAAGTGCATGTGCATAGCATATAAGTGAAACATAGATTGTCATCCTGTAAGCCCTTGGGCAGCTGTGTGTGATTCTCGTCCTGCTGGGTGCTGTGGCGATCTTATCTGAGCCTTCCTTCTTATATGCCATGCAAGGCTTAAAAACTTGGCCACTCCGCAAGCAAAGAGTGGCCTTGAATCGGATCTTAAAATGCGCAAGGCATCCCAGTGGTTCCATGTGCCCAGTTGCCGGCAGATCGGTTTTAGCCATTTCGTCCTCGATTTGGCATAGGCCTGACAAGCAAACATAACATGGGCAACACTTTCCACTGGGTCCTTGCAGCATGGGCAATCTTTTGGTGTTGGGTTACATGGGTGCCAGTTACCAGTAGCCTCACATACAGGAAGTGCGCCAAACCTAAAATGGATGTATAACATCCTGTCCCGGGGGACTTGAATAATGTCTAAGTAGGGCTCCAGATATCTGGTCTGTTTATGGAGATAAAATTCTGTGGTAAGTCTCCCCAGGTTCGGTTTGCTAGATTCTTGATGTTCCAGCCATTCCCAGTAATGTTGTTTAAGCACTTCTTTCCGGGGTGGATCCCGCTTGGCCCAATGGACTTGAAGCCCTAGTGCAGACATCAATTTCCTAGTGTTGGTGATCCAGCCTACCTTGTTGCTTGTTTCTATCCGGATAACCTCAGATAAGGCTTCAGCATAGGGTAGGAGCTCGGGGGTCCGCCTAATGCGAGCCCAGCAAAGCAGCAGGCGAAGCCTCGCTATATCGCCAATGGTCACTTTCACTCACCCAACCCCGCCTCAACCCCGCCCCGCCCCACCCCACCCCACCGTGTTTACCTGCACGGGCCGCTACTGCCTTTTACTACATATAGGTCACCCCTAAGGTAGGCTCTAGATATCCCTCTAGGCAGGGTACTGTGTGAGTGAAAGGTAAAACATGTACCTTTATTGTGTGGCATGTCCTGGTAGTGACAAACAGCCTATTTGGTTTCTCACTACTGTGAGGTCTACTCCTCTCATAGCCCAGCATTGTGAATTCCCTTATATGTGTCAACGTGGTAATTCCTGATTTGAAAGGAAACACTGCCATGTTTGATATGTTTAGAACGGTACTGATAAATCATGCTTACTGGTGTAGGTAGATTTTGAATTACCATTGTCGAAATAACACTTTTAGAAAGTGGGCATTTCTCTGTGCTTATTACTCTAGGAGGGAGATTTACAAAAAAATTCACGCAGCGCAGGCCCCGCGAGGCTGTGCTGCATTGCGTGACAGGGAGGGTGCAGGAGAGTGCCATATCTTCAGAGATATGGCTCTCTCCTCCCCTTTCCCTTGCGCCGGCACTGATTTCAGCTGCCGTGCGCCACGCAGACACCTTAGCGCCATTGCGCTAGGGTGTGTGCATTGGTCTAGCATAGTTTTTGTACAGGAAGGGTACCCTTCCTGTACAAAATACGATGGCCAAGTCACAATGCAAAGTTTTTCCCACTTTGTATGCGTGCTGCACAGTGCAGCACGCATGCAAAGTCGGAAAAGGAAGGAGAAATGAAAGCATTTCTCCTTCCGTGCGCTAACTTGAAAAAGGCTCAGTTTTCTCACGCTAAACCCAATCTACTTTATTTAGTAAATTATGTTTAGCGTGAGAAACCTTGGGTGGTTGCATGGGAACGCCCATGCTCCACCCTTGGTACGCCCCCATGGCACAAAGTAATGTGAAGCAGCACTTATTTAGCGCTGGAAAGTAAATAGGGAAAAAAAGATTTTGCGCCGATTTGCCTCACTCAAACACGGTGCAAAATCTTAGTAAATCTCCACTTACGTCCTTTGCAGCCTGACTCCAATCCACGTCTGGGCCTGGTTGAGAGCTACACTTTGTGCATACTTTGCAGACAGCCGTCACACAGGGAGGGTTGGGTGTAACAGGGTTGCATCTGCATTCATCTGCATACTGAATGGTCTTCCTGGACTGGGAGAGAGGGAGGCGGGTGCACTTACATTTGTATAGGCTGTGTCCTGACCTCACACAAAGGGCTGATTTACCCCCTGCGGTACACCTGGAGCCAGGGCTGAGTTGAAAGGGGGTGTTGTGCACTTCTAACAGTTCTTTTGAAGTTTCCACTAGATTAAAGACTTTTTGAGTATATAAGTAGAGGGTCTCTGACCCCATGTTTTTAGACACTGCGTGAACTTGTAAATAGACACTGCTGGCTCTACAGACTGCACATTGCAAGAAGGACATGCTATGTTTCCAGTAAAAAACGATTGGACTTACTTGCTTGCTGTGATGACCTGTGGCCTGCTGGGCTGCTGGGCTGCAAGAAGGCCTGCCACTTCGCTACAAGGACCCTGATGTGCTGGCATGCTGCCTGTTCGTTGCTCTTGTGCCCCAGTGCTCTCCAGGGACGGGTGGACTGGCCCTCTCCCTGTTTTCAAGTGGACTGGCCCCCTCCCTGTTTTCAGCTGGACCAATAAAGATCCCAGGACAAAGCTACATTGTGCCAGAGAGTAGCGTGTGTTTTCTTCTCCTGGTGTCCAGGGCATGTGGAGCACTTTGTTTGAAGCATATGAGGAGCGCTGTTAGCTTTCTCCCCTGTCCTGGCCTCAAACAGCACGTGGCTGGCACTTTTAGGTGCTTCTGGTCTCTACAATAAAGCACGTAGTAAGTGCTGGTGCCCAGTGAAGCCGTAATCCTTCAGGAGTAGGGTAACTACAACATACTGAGCATGCCCGAGAATGTGTCACGTAGTTCTGAGTTCAGGCATCTTGGCAGCTTGAAAAAGCAGCCTACTGCCGCCTCACCTGCTCGCCGTGGGCACATCCTGCAGGGCTGGTGTTTTTTCTGCGCCTCTGATGGAGCCCCGACATCGCGCTCAGCTGAGTGAGGGTGCCCGCAGTCGTTGGCAGCCCTCCGTGATGAAGGAGCCTTACTCTATGGATCTCAAGCACTGCTGGGTGCAGGTGCTTTGTTGGGGGACACGTGTTTCCCGGGAGCTTACCGGTCCCAAAGAGGCCCGGATGAGATGGAGTGCTGGGCTTCATGCCAGACGAGGCTTCAGAGCCGGAGGGCTCGTCCAAAGTCCTATAATTCCCCTAGTGGGAACACCTGCATTCTTGGCAAAATTATTTGAATGGAGATTGAGTGTGCTTGCTGCATTTAGGAAACAGCCTACAAATTACCACATATCCCATAATAGGCATACAGCTGGTCCGGTGCCCTACGTATGGGGTAAGAATGCCCTGGTATCCAACGGATCTCATAAAAAAGCTACTGTATAACATGTAACAAGAATGCAGGTGGGCTGTACCCTAGGTCCTAGTGGGAAACTTGGCAATCTATGCAGTAATGGTGACTTATGGTGAGCTGTGATGACTTATGTGCACTCATATGGTGATTCATTTAATACTGTACTTATTCCTGTGATTTTATCATCTTCTGCATTGATGCCCTGATGTTATGGTATATGTCATGCTGACTCCTGCATTGCCAGAGTAATGAGTATTTGTTGGACCTGGCCCATTTTGCAGGGTTAACCCTGAACGTTTTGCCTTCTTCCTCCTTTTTTTTCTGAGCTGTTTATGTTGGCTTTAGGACTCTGGGGACTTTATCACTGCTAACCAGTGCTAAAGTGCATATTCTCCCTGTCTAACATGTATTGGTGATTGTTTTATCCATGATTGGCATGTTTGATTTACTAGTAAGACCCTAGTAAAGGGCACTCAGTGTACCCAGGGCCTCTAAATCTAACTAGTGGGCCTTCAGCACTGATTGTGCAAACATGTCTCAGACAGGCCACTGCAGTGCCTGATTGTGCAGTTTTAAACTGTCATTTCGACCTGGCAAGTGCACCCAATTGCCAAGCCCAAATCTTCCCTTGTTCTACATGTAAGTGATTTTTATGGTAGGCCCAAGGCAACCCTATTGGCAGGGTGCAGTGGATTTAAAAAATAGGACATGTACTGGTGTGTTTTACATGTCCTAATAGTGAAATACTGCTAATTTCATTTTTAATTGTTGCAAGGACTATCTCTCCCATAGGGTAACATGGGAATTGCCATGAAATATCTTTTAAGTGTAATTTCCCATTGGGAGATGATAGAGATTTGGAAGTTGGGGTCCCTGGACTCACAATTTAAAAGTGCATCTTCTGGTGAAGTTGGTTTTTAAATTGTGTGTTTGAAAATCCCACTTATAGAAAGTGGGCATTTTCTTACTTCACCATTCTGTGCCTCTGCCTGTCTGTGGACTTCACGTCTGGGTGCGGATAACAGTTGGGGTCTTGTGCATTCACTCTAGACAGTCACACAAATGGAGCTGAGATGTGCCTTGCATATCCTGATGGGCCATCACCAGGCCAATGGGCCTTCCTGAGCTTGAGTGGTGGGAGGAGTTGTCACTGACACCTGTAGTGTGTCTGGAGCCAGGTCATGAAAAGGTGGGGTCTTGTGCACTACAAAGACTTTCCTTTGAAGTGTGCCTACTTCAAAGGCAGAAAGGGATATAAGTATTGGACCTCTGGCACTCTCAAATCAGAACATTTCTGGACTAAAAGACATTCTGCCAGGAAGAAAAGCTGGAAGCTGTAGGACAGACTGCCACTTTGCCTGTTACTTTGTTGTGCTGGCCTGCTGCTTGCTGCTTCTGTCCTGGGAGTAAAAGGACTGGACTTTACTTTCTGTATCCTGTTTCCAAGGTTCTACAAGGACTTGTGCATGGGTGCCTTCTGTTATGAAGTCTCAGGGCCATCAAAGACTTCACTTACCAGTGCGTGGGCTCTTCTGCTGTGAGCCCTGACTTGCCAAATGGTGCACTTGGCTCTTGGAACTAGAATCTGGTGCTCTGTAGAGAAAATCCATGCATCGACTCTCAGCACCCGTTTTCTCGATGCAGCACCACCATGCAGGGAAAGAATCGAAGCAGCACCTGCTTTGTGGCTGAAAAATCACCGCCCGAGTCCCAAGCACTGTATCACTGAGGTCCGTGGCACCCTCTCCGACTCCGACGCAGCCCTGCTTAGCTGCTAAAGAATCGATGCATTACCTGCTTCACATTGCGAAATCGACGCACTGCGTCCGGATTTTTGACTCATCGTCCCTCAACGCCATCTTCTCATCGAAGCTGCCCAGCAGCAAGGAACCAAGGCAGCGTGTCGAGAGATCGATGTATCACCTCCCCTTCCAGTAAGGAAACGATGTATCACCTCCTCTGACAATAAGGAGCCGGTGCCTCACCTCCCCTGCGTAGCAGTAAGGAACAGACGCATCACCTCCCCCTGGCAGTAAGGAACCGAGGCATCACCTCCCCTGGGAGAAAGGAACCGATAAATTGCTTTGCTTTTCCGGTGCCTCACCTCACCTCCCTTGCACCTGTTCATCTTTGAATTTTGATACATCCAATGTACTTTGTGCTAAAAGAAACGCATGCATAGATTTCTATGGACTGAACTTATTTAACCTTTGAAAAGGGATATCTTTACTTGTGTATGCTGGATGTTTGTCGTTTTGGTCTTGTTTTGTTCAGATAAATATTGGCTATTGTTTTTCTGAACTGGTGTGGACTCATCTTGTAGTGTTTTCACTGTGTTACTGTGTGTACATACTAACGCTTTACACATTGCCTCTGAGATAAGCCTGACTGCTTTTGCCAAGCTACCAAAGGGGTGAGCAGGGGTTATCTTAGCTGTGTGACTCCCTTATCCTGTATGGAGTGAGGGTCTCTACTTGGACAGGGTGCAAACCAATTCCAACTAGAGACTCCATTTCTAACAGTATTGATTCAGGATCTGCATATTATGCGCAGTAATGGTGTTTTGATGATGTGCAACATAGAAACCTTTCTCTTGTTGCACTCGCTGTGATGTTTTGACAACTGCCTAGTTGGCAAAGTAATTATTGGTTCATAGTCTATGTTTTATATACAAAACAGTCTACGTTTATATAATACTGTGAGGAGTCTCCTTTGTCGTGTATTTATTGTGTTACTGGTGTGAGATTATTGTGCAAACGCTTTACACATTGCCTCTGGGATAAGCCTGACAGCTCTTACCAAGCTACCAATGGGGTGAGCACGGGTTATCTTTGGTCTGTAACTTACTTGCCCTGATTAGAGTGGGGGGTTCTCCCTTGCTTAGGTTCATACCCAAGCCAATCAGAAACCCCCTTTCTAACAGGTACGTTTTGAATTTTTTGAGAATTCTGTAAAAGTCGTGGACCGTTATTCCCAATTGTTTTGTGAATATGATCCAATGATAAAATACAAGCTGTTTTATTGGTCAGCTGTACAACTATTGTCTTTCTTTTTTTATAGTAAAATGCAAATCTAAATAAATACTTTGTATATTTTTTTAAATAGAAGGTAAATTAACCAAAATGAAGAAAGAGTCCAGAATGAGGTTTAAACGTCAGCTGCAGGGACCAATTTGTTTTTGCCCGTAATTAATTTTCAAAACCAAAAATGGCGCAAGCCTGGAGAGTGTGTTTCATTGTCATTTCAATGTAAACCTTAGTTTTTGAATAACAAAAATGAAAAGGGCAAACCATTTTATCCCACACAATTAGCAAAACGTCCGAGGCCCTCAAAACATTGGCACAACAATCCATTCCCGACATTTAAGTAAACGGAACAAATAGAAAAACAAAGTTAAACTATGACTCGCTTGGGCAGTGATGTGTCAAACATAATATTTCTTCATTGCAAAACAAGAGACAGCCTACTTTTGAATAATATGCTTTGTGGCTAGAACGCATGTTGATGCATAAAATGGGAGAAGATTATATATTTCCAGAAAAAGATCTGGTTTAATTTCTAAATAGAGAAAGGAAACAGGGCAGATCACCACCAGGGTGCGGTTATAGCACAGATGTTATGGATCTTCTAAACATGAGTCTCATTTTTCCAATTTGGCAGGCTGTAAGCCAGAAATATTTCTAAAATCAGCAGTGCTTCTGTATGCAGCTGTGGTTAACATTTGTCAAAGCTGTTCTTAAGGCAATGGAAGTAGCTTGAGCAATCTTTGCTGAGCAATTACTTCGCTGTTACTCTATATTTACCTTTACTGGCTCGTAATCCCCGTAAATGTGGCATAAATGTTTGGCATGCGACAGTAAATATGAAAGAAGTGAACTTTAAGATACACAGCTTAGAAATTGCTTTGCACGGTTCGGCTTGTCTCTCACTTTCCTTTCTGCTTTCAGTCCTCCGTCCTTCCATCCTACCTTCATTCTTTCTTTTCTTCTTTCTTTTCATTCTTCTTACTTTTTGATCTTTCTTTGTACCCTCCTTCATTCCTGATTTCTAACTCCCCCATCATTCCCTCACTTACTCCGCCATCCCTTCCTTCCCTCTCTCTCTTCCTTCCTTCCTGCCTTCCTCTTTCCAGCACTTACTTTCTTTGTTTGCTTCTTTCTTTGTTTGTTTCTCTAATTACCTGTACACGATGAATACTGTTAGGCTGATTAAAACAATTTACATCTACCAGTGTTGTAACAAAACTTCCTCTGGCACAATGGTGGTAATATATCTGCAGCATTGAGACTTCGCCACCATTATAGCGGAAGTTTCTCTTTCAAAGTGTTTTTTTCTGCCATGGGAAGAACTGGTTTCAGGGGAAACTTTTGATGGAAATGTTGTCAATGGCTTTGTCGGGTGATAGAATTTCTGCCACCATTGTGAGCATTGGAAACATAGGGCCTACATAAATTATCTAATAAACATGCAAAAAGGTGCTTCCCGGCTTGTTAGCACCACAATACTCACCTTTCCATAAGATTCTAATACAATTCCCATGGCAGATTTTCAAGTGACTGAGAGACCACTACCGTATTATCTGCAGTTAGCAATATGTCGTAACTGATGGAACAGCAGAGAAATGGGTGTATCCACTGGCAGTACATTCCTGATAGAGTAGAATTTAGATTAAATAAATTCCATAATTTACACAAGACATTAACACAAAAATGCGACATAAAATGAAATGTATGAAAAGGTGCCTTTTCTCAAGTGTGCAAAATTAACGTGTATCATGATTTTTCTTTTGCAGAAAGCTCTCATTTCTATTGTAAATGCACTACTAGGCTAGACTAGGCCTCTTCCATCTTCTATCTTTCAGTTAATTTTCTTATTTAAAAATTAAATGCTTTTAGGAAAAGCTGAATTATGCAATATTATTTGACAAATGATTCACACTTGACTTGCTTAAACATGTCATCTCTGTAGCATGTGCTGACTTTAAAAATGTATTTCTTCTTTTCCTAAGCTAAATGTTCTCATTGTATTTAGTTAGTTTCTATAGTACGCGCACAACGTAACACTCACTCCTCCCCCACTTCCGTCACCTTTCGGCCCCCGTTGGGCCCAAGAACTCTCAGAATCAGGATATGTTGTCCAAGGAGTAGACTTTTATTCACATCAAACCAGATAATTCACCACAAACCACTACGAGGGTAAAAGTATTCTACTTGAATATATATCATTATTCATGGCGTCACACTTTAGCGACATCCACATGTCAAAGGCAGTAAGGAAATTAGTCACGACATTACACTTGAACTTTAACTTGGCCGTACACTTAAACTTGAATTTGGCCGACTCGGCCCCCCAAGGACACACTCTGCTGCACACATTGTGCCAGCAGGCCCAATGCACTACAGCAAACAGTTCCATTACTTGAAATCCAGGGCACCGCATAGCGCACCGGCCCACCGGGGTACCTGAACACAGGCAGCCTCCCCAAGATTCTACTCAGTCCATACGTTGCGGGTTAGGGAAGTAGAGTCCAGGACCACCAGCAGGTCAGTCCCCCCTCCCCTCCTACCCTCTGCACACTTCCATCTTACCCCCTCCTGGGGTCCATCCGGTCGCTGAACCTCCATTGCTGTGCATGCCCCTTTGTTGTTAACTGTCAGCGCTCCGCCACAGGGTGAGAAGCTCCCTGGCGCACTCGCCCTCCCCCCCCCCGGCGCTGACTGTGCTCCACAATAGCCCCCATTACAGTCTGGAGGAAGATCCCCACCCCTTTTGCCGACAGATGCACCCCATCCTGATTAAACAACTCCCTATTCCCGGGATGGAGCAAATTGAGCCGAATTGTACCCATGGTGGAACCCGCTAAGATACTTTTGATCGAATGGTTCAGCTTCTTTACAGATTGGTTCAAAGCCTTTACCGGAGCCCCCCAGCCCATACCGCCCACGGTATTACCTCCGACCATAATATGGACGTTGTCGGTAAGTATTCTCTAATCCTAGACATGGCTGCAAACAAGGCCTCTCTCACCCCTTCCCTGCCTAGTGGCACCATATTATTTCTGCCAGAATGGATGACTAAAATGGCCGGGCGGGGAACTGCTTTAGATTCTATTGCTTGCTCAATCCGGCCAAACAGATCCTGCAATCTTAAACCCTCCACCCCAATCCAATGGTGTGCAAACCCAGCGGCCTCTTGTGCTTCCTCCAGACTAGACCCGCGGAATAGCTGCTCCGCTCCGCGAATCAAGGAATGCCCACACCAACATACGTGTACTGGGCTACGGGCATCAACTGAAAGAAAGAATTGCTGTTATGACCAAAACTGGTGGGCCCCCGGGCATCATTCCTCCCTCTACACAAGATTGGGCCGCACGTACTGCTCAAAACATGCGGACTGCCAACGACCCACCCTTTTGATTGCGTCTGCTGGCAGGCCCATCGCCGCTGCTGTGTTGGCTGCCCCTATGCGAAAGGAATGGGAACTAAACTGTGTTGAATCCTTGCCCAGGTAGGAAAACGCCTGCCTACACACCTGAGTGAACTGGTAACGTGTCATAGGCACCCCATCCCTGTGAACTAGAAGCCTGGTTGAGGCCACCACAGGGCGTCCCCTGAGGTAATTGGTTGCCAATGCCACTGGACAGAACGCGGTGTCGTGCGCCGCATGCAATTTCACCCATGTGCCTTTCCCTAGCGGGTCTGTTTTTGACGTCCGGATCCTGAGATGGATCACCCCTACCTCCAGGCGGACAACCGCTATGCCTAGCCCCCCTTCACCCTTCTTTGATGATGCTACCAACTCTGAGATGCACAAGGCCCCAAAGAAGGCCAGCACGTATGCAAAGCTGAATAGCTCTATTTCATATTGGGACCAGCATACCTGTGGTAAGGCCCCCAAAAGCCTCCCCAGCCTCTCCATGTTTATAGGTCGCCTACTGTCTTGTACACCCGGGACCATGCGTTCCCAACCCCTGATGGCCTTTCGTACCCTAAAGTCCTTGGTAGGATCCCTGACTCCTTGCAACCCGGCAAAGAAGGCAATGGCGGACAGCTGCCAGCGCACTAGCGACAGCGATTTACCCCCGTCCCTCTGCCTCACCAGAAAACCCAGCACTCCTTCCGGGGTGAACCTGTTTGCTTTGGCGCCTGATCTGAACGTTGCGTTGTACACCCCCCAAGCCTTCTCGTACATACGTTTTGTCTTGGGTGCCAGCGCTGCTGCAATTAGGTCTGTGGCAATGGGGCACCAAGCCTCCACAACTCCTCTGGGAACTCCGCCATCACTTCGTCCGCTTGCGGCCACCGTGCCCTGAACTCTGCCAACTTAGATCGAGACAAAGCGTCAGCCACTGCATTATCCACACCCGGTACATGTTTGGCAGAAAAATGCACGTTATGCAAAAGACAAAGGCGAATAAGATACTTCAGCAACTGCAGCACCCACAGGCATTTCGCGCTCTGATTATTGATAGCCATGACCGCAGACATGCTGTCTGACCAAAAAATTATTCTGGTGTTCGCTATTGCTGCCCCCCAAATGTGTAGGGTGACAATGATGGGAAACAATTCTAGGAAGGTAACATTGCGTGTGAGCCCAGACGCAATCCACTCCCCTGGCCAATGTTGCATGCACCACCTAGGGCCCAACACTGCCCCAAAACCAATGCTGTCGCCGCGTCTGTGCAGAGGGCTATCTCTCTGCTGCTCCGGGCTGGTTGCTGCCACAATAGTGTTCCATTGAAATTATCTAAGAACCCCCTCCATGTCTCCAAGTCCTCTCTGACCTCTGCAGACAATCTGGTGTGGTGGTGCTTAGCCCGTAGGCCAGTCATTGCTCGCGCTATGTTCTTTGAAAAAACTCTCCCCATGGGAATCACTCTTAAGGCGAAGTTCAATTGCCCCACCAAGACCTGCAACTGATGTAGCGTAACCTTCCTGGCTGCTATGCAGGTGGTAACCTCATCCCTGAATGCCCTCACCTTCTCCTGTGGCAACCTACATACCCCCGCCACCGAGTCTATCTCAATACCCAGGAAGCACAAACATGTGGTGGGGCCTTCCATCTTGTCTTCCGCCAACGGAACCCCCAATGCCCGAGCAAGCTGTCAGAAACCCTACAGGGCCCTCCCACATGCTCGGTCACCAGAGGGACCCATGAACAGGAAGTCGTCTAGGTAATGCACCACATCGTCCGAGGACACCAAGTCCCTCACTGCCCACTCAAGGAATCTGCTGAATGTCTCAAACACAGAACACGCTATGGAACACCTCATGGGCATGCATAAGTCAAGGAATTACTGACCCTCAAAAGTGAAACCTAGCAAGCGAGTATCTTCTGGGTGGACGGGTAGAAGGTGGAAAGCCGCCTCTATGTCTGACTTGGCCATTAGGGCCCCCCTGCCTAATCTCTGCAGTTTTGCAATGGCTTCGTTAAAGGTGGTGTATTGTACTGTGAATATTGTCTGGTCCAACCCATCACTTACAGATAACCCAGTGGGGTAAGAGAGGTTGTGAATCAAGCGGAATTTGCCTGGCTCTTTCTTTGGAACCAGCCCCAGTGGCGAACACACCAAGGATGCGCACGGAGGAGAACTGAAAGGACCCGCCACCCTCTCCGCCTGCACCTCCCTCATAATCTTGTCCCGGACCAACTCATGCTGCCGCAGCACTGACAATTGATTCTTAGGTGGGACTGATGTGGGGGATGCGCGGGAAGGAATACGGAACCTGTCCTTGAAACCGTAGTACAGCATGTGTGCATCCTTGTTGTTTGGATATTTGCTGAGTAGATGCGTGAGAACGTGCAGGTGAATTGGGGAAGGGAGCTTCGGACTATTAATGGGGCAATTGACTCTTAAGGGTTGTGTGCTCTCTCTGCTTGCCATGCTTTCTAAAACACTTAAACTCTGGGTGTCCTTGCCCCCGCAGAAAGAGCAAATGTGTTTAAATTTACATGCTGCCCCCTTGCTACATTCCTTCTTGTTGTACTGCCAGCAGGCCAGTTTTTTGTCTCCCAAACTTCTGTCGAATTGAAAGGACTGAGCCGCCCTCCCCGTTGCTTGAGACATATTGAACTCCGCATGCCAAATATTGATCTCCCTCTGGTCCCATGCCATTTCTGGCCTAACCGCTTTCATCTGCCTAAACTTAATGTCGTACTGCATCCACGATGACCCTTGGAACTCCGATGCCGCCCCATGTATGAGGGACATGTACCCGAATAATTGTGGGGCTAACGATGGTGTTTTCTCAGTTAGAATCGCCACGTAAATGGAAAATTCCGTCACCCAGTTCCTCAAGGACCACTCTACCCACACCGTCTTTGGCTTTAACTCGCTCTCCTTTCCAGCTCTTGGCCTACTTGGGATCACTCCTGCATTGATCAAGTCAAAGACGTTCACAAATTCCCCCTTGTGAATCCTTTCTCGCGTCTCTGCCGGTACGTGCCATTAAATTGCTGAAGGAGGGGCCAGCACCAAGGAGGTAGACCCAAATATCAAAGGGGTCACTACGGGAGGCGATTGGACTACACTCGCCCCCACCGTCACCAGTGTGGGAGAAGGCTGAGCTACACCCAACCCCACTGTCACCGGCGTCCCCCAGATTGTGCCCACACCTGCGCAGCCACCCCACCCTGTGCTCCCGTCACAGAAACTTGTCCAGGTGGTGGTGGCACCGGCGTCCCCCCCATCATTGCCGGAGGATGGTGGGCGGCAGCGCTCCCTGCAGCTTGGAACCCCCCTTGTGTCCCTGTCGCCGTGCTCGGCCCGTGAGGCGGCGGCACTGGCCTGTGTTACTACTGGCGCTCCTCCCACATGTGGTGCACCCACAGCTGCCGCTGTCGTTGAGATCGCCATTATGCTCTGCCCCACTGCACCCACACTCATGTTAAGCACTGGCTCCTGCGCCGCTTGGTCCGAGCTGCAAGCAGCCATTCCCTGAGTAATTGACTCACCCCCCACTGTGGCTACTGATTCAGGCTGCGCGCAGGGCTTGTCCAGTTGCCCCTCCCTATAACGAACCGGGACATTCCTCTGCCGCTTTGGTGCCCCATCGTCTGGTTGTTGCACTGGCTCGTCTGCCAACTTCTGCAGCGCTGCCTCCATGCCATGGCACTTTGCCGCCTTCCAAAGTTCGCTCAGGGCGTGGAAATCCTCCTGGGACGCAGACTTTCTGGGATTTGCGCATGCGCGCTTCGGCACCATGCCTCAAACCTACTATCCAAAAACAAAAGACATTACGTTAAACCTAGACTCTAAATACGTTGGCAAAATCTGCGCCACATACCACTTGCTCACAGTATACATATTGCCAAAGGAGTCCACCCTTCCCCCGACTGACATGGACCTCTGCCCTATCATTGTGGGCCCTGCAAACCCCAAGCGCCCCCACAAAAGAAAGCATCTGTACCAAACACATTATAAAGGGGGCTGAAGTCTCGAACCTCTGGCCCCTGGTATCGTCAGTACAGAGCGCTTACGTACGCTATCCCAGCATCGCGCCTACGCTGCACACCAAATAAGGGTGTGTCAACGAGACAAAAGGCATCTGCCACAACGTTTTCTGGTGCAGACAACCCAAGGTGAGGCAGGGGGAGAGGACCCGCCAGTCAGTGTGTGAAGGAGGAATTGGCCTCGTGTCTGCTGCAGGCAAGGGCAGCGCCACTCGGGTACACTCATAGCCCCACCGGAATCTTGGAAAAGTGTCACACACATTAGTGGACGGTATAGGAACGCATATCTCTACGTGCTTAATTTATGGTGCCACGGGCGCAACTACGACTTAGCCACACCCCCTCCACCCACGGACGTGGCCTCACTCCCGAGCGGTCTCCCCACAACACAACATACCCAACCAAAACGCCAAACTAAAAACATAATTAAAGCAGATTCATTTCTACCCCAACGGCGCATCTTTTTTAACGCGCGTACGCTGTGGCACAAACCCCGGTCTGGGCCAAAGTCGATGTTTCCATACTTGCGCCACACTCCATCCACTTACGGGGGCGCCCTCCGCATATCACGGCAGCCTCCCGATCTAAACAGTTTCCCGCCGCAGCCCCGCTATCGTAGCGGCCTATTACCTTTCCGGCACATCGTATTAATTTATTACCGCTGTTGCGCGCCCTGGCCGCCATTACCTGGCATCCCGCTTCCTGCGCGGCCCCGTAACCAGGTATGTCATTTAGCGAAATTAAAGTATTGCTGAAAGTGTTACCAGGTCGGGATTCGAACCCACGACCTTACCCGTTATTGATGCTTCCCCGTACGGGGATCAAACCAGTACCTTGATGTTTATTTAATGCTACGCCCCGGCCACCTCGAACCCACTGTGCCACACTCCGCCTCGCTCCTCGTTGACGCCTCCCTGGGGTCCAAGAGGACAAAAAGGATGAGACCCCAGGGACGCCGCCTTAAATAACCTACTACTACTAAGTTTCGGTTTCCTTTACGTCCAGCGACGTCACCAGTGGTCGTCCCCCTCCTCATCCGGCCCCCCGGAGAAGGCTCGGTTCCGTGGCGCTACTAAGGGCGCCCCTCCCCTAGGCGCGGGGGACGCCTAGTCAGCTGCCACATGGTCACAATGCTGAATAGTGTATTAAAACAATACTGCTTACATGAAGACATGAATCTCATGACTTAATATCCTGTGTTACAACTAGAATGTTTCTGCCTTTAGAATAGTTCACTTTTACGCAGTGGAACACTAAATAGATAACAGTTTAGACTGCATGGTTCTCATAGGACTTCAGAATGAAGCTAACACACATAAATGTTTAGCAACTAAGTTGACACTTGTAGATAGCACCTTGCCGACTTCATACGTTTAACGTGAGAATGAAGGAAGAAGCAGCAGATCATTGGACAATCTTTCTTCATTGGCTTAAGATGACCTAACACCAGCAAGGATTGCTACATATATTTTTGTGTTTTATAATATATGTGTTCCTAGTTAGAATTAAGTCAGTGCTGCCCAGTGTAATCCAGGCCATTCTTCTGCGATCATCTCTTTTCCCCTTAGCACTTTTGCCCTATTCGCTGTGAGCTACTGCTAACAAAAAGTGATTTTCTTGATATTTCTGTAAATGGATTTATCTGATTTACTAATTAGAATAAAGAAACCAAAACTATATACTGAACTATTATCGATAAATACAAGTTTTCAAAATGTACTGAACTAAATGACTAAGTTTATTGAGATGTTTTCGATTGATGCTCCATTCTAAGATGGTGGCAAAGATCCATTGCAGAGAAGAAGATTTTGTTGTGGAGCTGGAGACCCCTATTGTAAGTTACGGGTTGAACTGGTTAAATTAAAATGTTTCCGCACCAGCATTCCCTGTTTATGCAACTCCTCATGGGGCATTTTGCTCCCTTGATTTATGTATGGAAGATGTGACTTTTTATTACCATTAATTCTGTAGGTTGTTTTAAAACCACAGAATATCTTTCCTTAAATAGATAGCAAACAGGGAAGTATAGAAAAAGACATATTACAGACTACCAAGTTCTGTTATTGTCTATCTGTTTCACCAATCAACATTAGCCATCCTTCATTTTGTGCCTCGGACTCTGCTTGGCTACTAACCATAAACTAGAAGGCAATGAGTGTTTTCCTTCAGATTCTTTATATGTTTCTAAATTTGGCTTTGGATGTTTAATTTTATCTCCAAACTTGTGTTGAATTGCCACTTGATCTTCCATCAGCCTTCAGCGAATTGGAAGACCATGAATTGGTTAGCAGTATGAGACCTTGTCTGGGCTATTTTTCAGGAGGCATCATTGAGGAGCTTAGTAAAGTAACTCTCTCTTCTAGTTCTTTTCTTCAGGGATGATCTTTCCCCTGCTCACATTGTCTCAACACATTGCACCTAGCATTGCTACTCTAATTGCCTGTATTATTTTTAGACATAGACGTGTGCCTGGGTTCATCCCTATGCTTACCTTGAAAGTGGCAGAGGTTGATTTCACCTTGCAGGTTGAATCTCTGAGAATACACTTTTGGGGGTTGCAGCATGAGAGCCATATGACACTTTGAGCTCCATGGCAGCACAATAGGTGCTCTCTTCCAATTAAAGTTAGGTCACACTCTTCACCTACCTCGCCATATTGCAGGTATTCAGTCAGTGGTGCTCGCTCAGGTTTCCCCTATTCACAAGCCTTGTTCAATTGCAGTCCCTCCAAATCTGCCAACAGTTTTTATTTAACAGAGTCTTGTCATTGCACTGCACCAGCGTGGGCAGAAAGCTAGTATTTTTAAGATGATAAATAATAATCCCAGCCTGCTTCCTTTTCATCAGACTCCGCCTTCAAAGGGCCCATTTCTTGTCATTGTTTCTACATGTCCCCATTAGAATAACCAGCATAGTAGCCTCTTGAGTGCATTCAACTACAGACAACTAATTGCAAAGTGCTTTTGAAGAAAATGTCTGAATAATGCCAGGGTAATCTTGGTTATTCCACTTCCTCTTTAAGGCTTACTAGCTCCAGAGGTTGGGAACCCTAGTCCCACTTTACCTATTTGTTAAAACACTTAAATGTGTCACTGAGCTATGCCCAATGTACTGCTTAAAAGGGGAGTGTCCTATACAGCCACCTGCCTGAACAATATCATTTATCTAGATGCTTGTTCCTGAGGGCACATCTTTTATGTTATTGATGACAAAGGACCCCCAGCAACATTCAGAAAGGTCCTTGGACATACTGTCCAAGACAAGTTTTATTGTGGGTATCTGCTACATTCCTGAGTGTTCAAGATACATAACCAGCTGCCTTAAAGGACTTCACTCTAAACCCTTTTCGAACTAGTCAGTGGATCAGTAGTGTCAACAAAAAGTCTAAAAGAACCCAATGAGAGGCAGGTCAACAAATATTAAAGGTAAAGTGATTATAAGGTGTAAACAATAATAAAAACAGCAGCAAAAAGGATGCTACTACTGCTACTACTACTACTACTAATATCACAACTACTACTACTATTAATAATAACAATGATCTGTTACCTCCTAGACTGTGAGCCTGCTTTTTGCAGACAACACCTTTTGCTCTCTAAAACCGCTAGGGGACTATCTATCTTACTAGGAAAATGTAAACTATTTTGCAAAGATATTTAGTGGCCGCAAAAAGATCAATGGAAATGTTACTCTAGAAGTAGAGGCATTAGGATGAGTCTTTGAATTTGATTATTTAGGAGTGAGGCTTAATGACTGCCATAAATGGTTACCCCAGGAGGAGAAAAGTACACTGGCACTAAAATACAGAGCAGGGATCATTATAAGAATTGCAAAAAGAGTGTCTTCCTTCACTATCTCAACTGCAGTGGAGATATATATACAATTCAAGTATGTGAGGCGTCATTGTATGGGGCAGATCTATGGGGCCACTGTAATCTAGCATCATTGGAAAAGTCAGAAAATGCTTTCATAAAGTCGCTTCTGAGACTCCCTACAAGTGCCCCAACACTTCCATTTAAATTTTATCTTAATCTTAGGTCAATTTCAGATACTGCAGCTTTGAAACTAATTTTATATTGGACAAGGCTTTGGACCATCGAAGACCTGTCCCCATTTAGGGATTGCCTTAGAGAGTTATTGGTTGGGCAAGCAACTGGTATAATCCCCTGGCTCTCGCTCACATAAAAATATGGTTATCAAAGTCTGAGTGACTAGTGGGCCCATCCAACAGGAATATCTGGAGTTGCCTGTGAAAATGTAAAATCATCTAACTTGAATTACATCCTTGGCGCCAAATTATGCGTTGCAACCACTGGTAGGCATACAGATCTTTTTCATCTATCTTTTAAATGTACACCAGACTTTGAACCATTTATAAATTATGTTAGCAACCCAGTCGCACAAGCACTGTATATAAAATTTAGATTAGGTATATTACCACTGGCCTCCTTTACTTCCTCCTGGCACAAGGAATCTGATTGCTTTAAATTGTGCCCAACAGGGTGCCAGGCAATTGATAATGAAGATCATGTATTATTTTTTTCCAGTGCTTATAGGAAGCAGCACTTATATTAAATTAGCCCGCTTTTCCATTTCCTCGGCCTCAGTAATCACCATAGTGCCTTAAGGGTATGTAAGACCGATGCCAGAGAATGTATTGTATACTCTATTGCAGGATATTTGCGTTCTATTCAGTTCATTAGAATGAAGGCTATTGGCCTTTTAGGAAACATAAGGTCATTGGCACTTATATTTAGAGATTTTATTGTTCTGCATTGTTTTTAAGGAAAGGGCCTCCTGCAACTATCAGAAATTAATATTTTAACCTTTTTATCACAAAATGTATGCATTTTAGAGTTTTTTACTTTTGTATAATGAGATTTTATTAGAGTAATTCGTACAAGTATCATACTATGTTGTAATATTTATGTCCTACACTAAATTGCACTACATTTTATTTGCTTATAATTGGGGGTTTCTGTTTCTCACTTATCTTGCATTGTAATGATTTATTGTTGGCATGTTATATGAATGTGCACCCTCCTTTATGTTTTTTTTTTCCTGTAGCTTTTATGGCTTTTTGAGTCAAAATACATGCTTTTTTTTTTATTAATTGAATAAGGATAATAATAGTAGTAATAATAGTTGTGATATTAACATTAATAAAAAAGAATACCACTAATAATACAAACATGAAATAATTAATACCAATGATTCTACTACTACTACCACTACCAATGCTACTACTACTAATGCGACTACTACTACTACTAATAATAATAATGATAATAATACCATCACTGATTTTTATCAAGATTACATCACAGCATGTGTGTAAATCTATGTTCTGCACCTGCAGTTTCTTTGGCCCCCTTCATACTTATTTATCAGCAGGAGATGTTTGAGTCACTGCAGAAATATTTTCATCTTTACAAATTGATTCATAACATTGCAAAGATAAGGGGATGGTTTATTCCATATCATAACTTTCTATATTAGTAATTGTGAATTTTCCCTTTTAATATCTTTATTTCCCTGATCTGCACTCACTTTTCTCTTTAACTGGGGATCAGTCAGGCATAGATCAAAAGTCAATCAATTTTTTCAGAGTTGTTACTGAAAATGAAAAAGATCTAATTTTCAGAGGGCAAATGTCCATATATGAAAGCTGAAGCTGAAAGTAAAAAGAAATGCCTGAGTGTAAATTGGGTTTGGTTTCTATCAGTTCTGGATCAGCTCTCCTTCTTCAGCCTAATGTAATGCAACACATTTGAACGTAAATTATTCAATTAATTGTTTAATTTCAGCATGATCTGCATTCCACAGTTCTAAAACTGAAGTAAGGGACGATGGCATTGATATGATATAGATAAATAATGTAAGAATGGAGTCAGAACATAGACCCATGATGAACCATTCAGTGATGTAACATAAGCCCCTGCAGTGCGGGGGGGCAAGCTCCAGGGTGACCCATCAGCAAAAGTGGTAGGTGGTGGGCTGGGGAGCGGGGACCCTCCTTGTACTTTGCAGGGGGTCCCCTCAAGTTTTGTAACACCACTGGAACCATTGATAAATGTTTCTGAGTGTGACTGAAAAGTAGGTTTTGCAACTGTCTGAGTCCTAAAGGAGAGACTCAGTCTATTGGATGGCCTGATATTGTAACCTGCTTTGGTCAAGTAATTCTAGTAGTATATGGTATATCAGTGTCCAAAGTCAATGAATGGTATGCAAGAAACAGGTCCTACATGCTGTAGCCATCAACCTTCCACCTAAAAGTATCCAAAATGACAACAAAAAAATAATGATTCTATCTCGGGCACTCGGTGAAACCCTGATTGCATTGGTTTCAAGTCAGTACAAGTTTGTACAAAAATCACAGCTGATCCAACACAGTTCTTTTTGAAAACATTGATGTGTTTGGAGGTCAGACATAGGTCTCAAAATTTCTTATTGCATGAGATTAAAGCACCATTGTAGGAGGAAAAATAACTGCAACAAACAAGATCCTTTACTCTTGATGAGGGAATTAGCTGATCTGATAATAGTGAAGTGAAAGCTTGTAAAATGAACCTCCATAGTGTCATGAAAACTTAAAAGACAAATCTTTTTAAGATGTGACCATATGCCGTGATATGTCTTGGAGAGCATTTTCTCTGTTTTTATCAAACAAATCCAAGAGATTCATGTGTAAGTGTTGTAAGGTGATAAAGTGCTCTTGAAGTTAAAATACACATTCACTCTTTAACAACTGAATGTTATAGACCTTGATTGCTGGCACATTGGAAGATACCATCAGGAGGAATGAAGATAGCGTACCCCACCACCAAAGAGAAACAATCCTTCTGTAACCATAGCACGTCAAAGAAAGCACTCAGGTAGGATGTTGATGGATAGAAACAATGCACGTCTGCAAAGGACAAGAGAGAAAAAGTAGGCACAGAAACTTTTTTTAAAAAAAAGTAACAAGCACCTTGGAGGGCCATAAAATTAACCCATTCAACTCAACCACTATATGTGGCTCCCCATTAGATTGCCTTCCTCTCCTATAAATTAAGTCATACATTTAATTTCACCTCCAAAATTAGGACGGACCACTCAAGAAGCTCATCACGAGCCATCAAACTTCGAGAAAGTAAGTTTATTGTATTGTTGTATATTAATAAGATGGAAGATATAAGTTGTGTCTACACCATCTGGATGTGCCTTCCTTCCAATGTACAAGAGATAGTATTGAGTGACCCAAATACCTCCAATCCTGACCAGTTACCACTTTAAAATTCCTATGGGAAATTGATTGTGCCAATCTTTATTTATAAATGACAGTTGCTAAAACAGTGATCTCATTGGCATCACAAAATTGTCTGTGCCATGAAACGTTTTTCTTATATTATCTGCTGCCTTGTACCACACACATCCCATAGCACCAACTATAATTTGCCCATCTTTCAGTAGTAAAGCACAGAGAGCCGCATTCATTTTTTATTGGTTGTAAATTTAATAAAAAGTTCAGACTTGATTAACTGTTCAATATTATTTATATCTGTCCATCCAGTCATGAAACAAAATCTAAATTTCTCTTAACATCTCTTTATTTGTTTTTCTTGTCTTGTTCTCATTTGCGTGTTTTACTCTACAGACAGTAAACGCTTCAACCACAAGTTTATAGAAACAGCAACATGTTGTTCTTACTTCAAACGAAAACACACAACTGAATGTTTGGAGCAGTCTCTGGAATCTGGGAGCAATTACCAAGAAACTTTAAGCTACCATTTTGGCACATTAGAAATTTGGAAGCCTTTAAAACAGTATTGTTTGGTTTTTACAAGTCTAGTAAGCCTGGCAAGAAATATTGCTTTGCTAGGTACTTACTTGTTTTTGTATTCATTCACTTTCCTAAGCATTTATATCAATCCTAGATCAGCTTTGAAAAAATCTTTAAAGGAAGTAAGTTGTGAGCTGGAAGCCAGTGTTGCTCAGCAGGTAAAAATAAATGTCTAATGATAAAAGTTCATAAGTTTACTTAAAGATCAAAAATATGAATTTCATCATCAAAACATTAAACGAAGAGCAAGAATACATCATTAAAACCAATTAAAGTTACTCAAATAAATAAATAAAACCCAATAATTCAAACAGTACAGGAATAAAACCCTAAACATTTCCTAAAAGACAAATACAAATGGACACCAAGCACATAAAAGCTTAAAAGTCAAGCTAACAGATTGTGCCTAATACGCCAGGCTGTGCAGAGGAATTCAGATACAGCCACTAAAATCACAGTCAAAGAGTCGCTTTTGCAAATCCTAAGGGCATATAGTTGATTGGTTAGGCCCAAAAGCCGACATAGGAGGACAATTCACCTGTCTCTGGGTGTGGCTATTTTGGACAAGCAAACAACAAATGTTCCTCAGTTTCATCCAGAAGCCTACATAACTGACATCAAGTGGACCGATTCTTTACAGAGTCACTCGATGAAGAGTAAGCAGCAATTGGGAGAGTCCCATACCTGAACGAGAAGAACAATGAACGAACACACACAAGTCGAATGTAATTTAGAAATTTCTCTGCCATAGGCATGGATTTGTGTAGTAAAAATATTTTGTAAGGCTCCCTGTGTGGCTAGACAATTCATTTTGAGCAGCAATTCGCTCCCAAAATCTAAATTTAACCACTGCACCCGTGGCGGCCAGGATAGATGATGGTTATTCCCAGAAATTGGCTAGGGCTAACTCATACCATGTATTTTTAACATATGCCAGCCAATTGATCTTCGTGGAACATTGTAGTTTAATGATATCAATGAGGCCCTCTCCATAGAGGCGTAGTTCTTCAAGGTCCCAAATGCGCACCCAGTAGAATAACGGCCTTAGGTTAACCAGCTCAGAGACAGGGTTAAAACCAAGGCCCAGTATTAAAGGCACCAGGGGCCAGATGTACGACCAAGTTTACCATGCGCAAACGGGTTAGCGACTCGTTTGCGCATGCTAAAATTGGTATGGCCATGTACTAACACAATTTTGCGAGTCTCAAATGACTTGCGACTCGCAAAAAAGTGTTTAGAGACTCGCTGTTTGGAAGGGGCAATCCCTTCCAAATAGCGACTCTCTAACCCATGTACTAATGTTTTGCAACCGCAATTGCGGTCGCAAAACACTCGCAATTACCACCTACTTTAAGTAGGTGGTAATACATTCGCAAATGGGAAGTGGTCCCCAGGGGACCCCTTCCCCTTTGCAAATGCATGCGAAAATATTTTTTAAGGGCAAGCAGTGGTCCCACGGACCACTGTCTGCCCTTAAAAAATGAAACGAAAACGTTTCATTTTTATTTTTTTAAATGCATCCCCTTTTCCTTTAAGGAAAATGGGCTGCATTTAAAAAAAAAAAGCTTCTTTATTTAAAAGCAGTCCCAGACATGGTGGTCTGCTGAGCCCAGCAGGCCACCATCCCTGGGAGGGCCAGCCATTCCCAATGGTGTTGCAAAATGCGAGTTCCTCATTAATATTAATGAGCCTCGCATTTTGCGACCCCATTGGGAATCGCAATCAGTGTCTCTGACACTGTTGTTCATACTAAATTACGACTCGCAAACGAGCACAAGTTGCGAGTCGCAATTTAGTATGGTCGTACATCTGGCCCCAGATGTGTCCCCCTCCCTAGATCAGTAAGGGCTCTGATAAAATGTTTTTACTTGTAGCGAAAAGACCTGTATGGCAATTTCCTCATAATTCAGCACCCTATAGTGCCCCACCCTTTGCTTGGGTCTTGTAAATCTCCACTGCAGGAAGATTCGGGAACCATGAGGCCTTTTTTTTTTAGCAAACCTGAGGATTGCCCCTGCTCTATGATTTAACAGATGCAAGCTTTTGAGGATCTGAGAGGCCCAAGAGCCAGAATGCAATAGACGGATTCCCAAGTAGTCAAAGTCCCTGACCCTTTCTAGTACTTGCCTTCCTAGGTTTACAGTACCCTTTTCTTCCTGGAATAAGTCATCTGCTTTGTTTTGGAAGCATTAAATTCAAGACCATGCTCAGAACAAAGCAGATTAAATTTGTCAATGAGATGTTGGAGATCCACTCTAGTTTTAGCAAATAAAAGGGTATCATTGGCAAAGTAGAGCAGACCTTTCTGTCCTGCAAGTGGTGGAGAATCATTAACACAATTAGTCAAAAACGTTACACAACTGTTGATATAAAGGAGGAAGAGAGTAGAGTCAAAACACAGGCCTGATGCACACCCTTGTCAGCAGAAATTGGCTGGATTTGTTCTCCTCTCGTGCCACATCGGACACTAGAAATATTGTCCCTGTGGAGGCGCATAATAACGATTAGCAAATTACAGGGAATCCCCACCCCAGAAAGGACTTACCATAATTTCTGGGAAGTTCTTTCTGGGGTGGGGATTTCCTGTAATTTGTACCAGGTCAAAATAAATCAATAAATGCTACAAAAAGGTCTCCCCTCCAATATCTATAGTATTCCACTTAACCAAAAAGAAGCGGAAGACCTGGTCAGTCGAACTGGTTTTAGATCTAAATCCTGCCTGTAGATCAGACAGGATATGGTTTCCGTTGATTTAGCCCAAAAGTCTCTCCAGGACCATCTTGGCCCCTTTTCAAGTAGTGAACATCGCTGCTCCTGCTGCATTTGCAGTTGTTACAGTATTAATGTAGGGAACCCATATATTAGGGTCAGATTTAAAAAGGTCAGCTGGAATTTTATCAAGTGCAGGAGCCTTCCCTCATCTCAGCGATGCTACTGCATGAGCAGTCTCCGCTAAGGTAAAAACTAAGGGAATAGGAGGCGATGTAAGTACAGTAACTCCCTCGGTACAGGGGGAGGCCAAGTCAGTTTCATCTGAACAGGAGTAAAGAGTCTCAAAATGGGTGACCCAGGCACAGAGCAAAATGGACATCTCAGCTGGCTTCCCTAAATACCCACCGCTTAGGCTTACTAATTGCCCAAATTTCTTTAGGGTGTTATTAGAAGACACATATAAAAGGTCTTCTGTCGCTTTGGCTTGCCTTACTTCGAGCTGATATTTTGCTCTACATGCCGTTATCTCCTGGAAAGCTCCATTCTTGATTGCTCTAAGGAGATTTCTCTTAGCCACTCTGCAATGCTGGGTAAACTACCCATTCATGGTACAATATGCTCGGCTACAATCATTTTGTTGTTCACCCATGTGCGAAAGAACAACTGAGTGCATATCTGAAAGTACCTTGGGAGTAGAACACACCACCTCCCACTTCACATTCCTAAGATTATTTGTTACCTACAATTGTTGATCATGTGGCTGAAAAAAAGGGGGTGAAATGTGGGAGACCAACTTCTTCATAGTTATATTAGTGGATTATAATCGCTGTCATCCCTCTCAGACACTTTCATATCATCCATCAGCCTCCGTAGCTTAACCTCTAAAATTATATTATCAATAAAGATTCCTTCTAAACGTGGTAACAGGGATAGCATCAGAAGGTGAGTGACCATTGCTGGTTCGCAATCCATGGGCTTGAGTGAGGTCTCCCACTTGTAAGGTTTCTCTTTACTGGAGAAGTTAGCTCAGGGATTCCCCACACTAAATCCTCCTCATGGCACAAATCCTGAGTTATACCACTGGGTTCATATGTGAGATTTAAGTCATCTGCATGATAACATAACAGGACTCCGAGTGCTGGACCCAAATCTCATCCAACAGATAGACCAAAGGTGATGATATAATTTCAGAGTGCCAAACTAGAAAATAGAGTTTAAAGGCACTCTGTGTGAATTGGAATGATAACAGAGGGTTGAAGATCTTAGGAGAAGAGCATTAAGTTTCGAGCACTTACTTCTGTAGCTAATAATTTGTAAGTAAATGCAGCATGAGGTATGTGGTAAATGTGCTTCTTCCACAAGCAACTAACTGAGCAGCCTGTATTGTTAACACTGCCTTGATATGTTGGCATGTTAAGGTCTGTGATCTGTAAATAGGATCTAAAACCAGAGTTGTGAGTAACAGAAGGAGTAGGATTTGGGAAGAATGGAAACCAAATTGAGTGGATTCACCGCCATCTTTAGCAATGAGCTCACCAGGTGATGAAATAAGTTGTGATACCTTCAGTTAAGATGGTGATGCAAGCTTTATTGTCTCACGCAGTGAGAAGACACAGAGCAAGTGAGAAGCAGTGGTAGCTGTTCTGCTAATGTTTGTGAGGTGTGCCACATCAATCATGCCCTCCAGATGCCATTTCAGTAACTAGCTAATTACCATAACCTGCTTCAGGCAAATATCTTAGCTGCTTACTTGCAACATTCCATTTTTGGGCAAATGCACACCAACCATTGTGTGTGTGACATTGGCAAATCAATCTCACCTGCACAAATGAATAACTGATAAAGAACAAAAGCCTCTTGTAGCATTTGCAGGTTTTAAGCAGAATGGGTGCTAGAATGGCATGCCCTTGTACTGCCAAAGGTCATAGGTCTCCAAGACCTCCCAGCATTGGCTGAGACTAGCAGACTCAGCAAAATTTGGGAGAAGATGGAGTTCTGGGATAGTAAGCACTGCATCGGGGGGAAGGAAGATGGCGGATTGACTCCACTGCTGAGAGCCCGCGTCCAGAGCTGCTGCCGCACCACAATGTCTTAGAGAAAACGGGAGAGACGGGAATGAAGGAAAACGATAAAGAAAGGCAGTGAAGAGCCCTTCTTTTTGTTTACAGATATCAGTATTGCGCATTGCCGGAGATTATCGGACTACCTGACAAATATCAAACAATTAAAGCCCTTTAAAGAAAGTGAAACACGCCGACCCCGACTCCCCTGATGCTGGTCCTGTTTGCAGGGACGCCACCGCAAGTTTGAATCATACCTTGCGGGGATTGATTGACTGGCTGTGCTCTTCTCTTGGCTGGTTCTCCCTGACACATACACCTGTCCGCTCTTCATCTGGTGGAATGGCGCTGCCGAAAGTAACAGCTCAGAAGGGAGGTCGAGCTGGTTCACGCTCTACTACAATAACAACCGACCTGGCAGCGCTGGCTGTTACAGATGCTGAAACACACTTTTCTACTACTAAGAGTAACGCAGTTCGACCGACTACTGCCAGAATTGGACATCCTATTATGAAGGTATTGCAATCAGGTAAAGTCGGTGAAGTGATTAATCCTGGCAGTTGTGTTAATTTGCCGGCGGAGGGTGAGATGGTTGATGCGCTTATGGAGGCAGTTATTAATCCATCGGCGGAGATACCAGTGATGTTGCTGTTTTGACATTGGCTGTAAGTCTTGAAAAGCCTTTGAATTTGGGAGCCATACAACCCCCCCCGAGCACTGGGGAAGGGGGCGAGAACTCTGACCCCTCATGGAAGGGGTTGTCTGATGATGCAGTAAATTCGCCACTGCTGAGTATGGCTGATGGGGGTAGTAAACCAAACGGGGGGTTGAAGGAACAATCTGAGGTAGCGGTGGCTATGCAGACAGTAAACTCTCAGCCATATCAAGCCTCACCGACAATTGCCAAGGGGGCTTGAAACAGCAATTTAACTCAGCCATGGGGGACCCACTCGGTCAACAGCCGGACATTGGAAGTGGTCAGGTGGGGTGTGGCATCGGTACCGGTATGGATGGATGTGGGGGTGCAGATACTCTTGCACCCCTGCAGAAGCGTGTTATAGCCCCCCCAATCACCACCGCTGACCTTTCCAGCCGTAATACCAATGATACTCCGAATATCACCAACGCTAACATAAGCTACTCTGCCTTAGACGATGGGGCATTGCACTCTGAATCAACCACCTCACCGCCCGGGCGAAAGAAAGGCAATTTTAAGGCTAAGACCACAAGATACTACAAAAAGAGAGTTGACAGACAAGGCGATCTGCGAGACTCACTAGATGCCAAGATTATTGCTGGTAAGCTAGGTACAACTAGCAGCCCTCTTCGTAAATGGGTTATGGCAAATGGCGAAGTGAAAAATTTGATATCAAGACTCTCTAGTTCAGGCCCAGGTATGGGATATGATTCAAAATGCACGTCTCAAGGCACCAGTCAAGCACTAACTCCCTCTTATGAGACAGATTCAATCAAAAACAGCAGCCTGATGAAAGCAATGGATGGATCTGCTTCCCCAGCCTTTTCTGCTACTGTGAGTGAGGGCGAGCTATCTGCCTCAATTACTGGATCAGTGGAATCTTCTGCTGTGGTGATTCTTCAAGCACTACAAGCCCAAAGAGAAGAATCTCAAGAATATTATGCACAGGCCAGGGCTGATAGCTTGGTGATTAAGCAATTTCTCGCAGATGTAAACAGCAAAGTAGTGACACTCACATCAGACATTATGGAGCTGCAGCAGCGAGTTGCGGATACAAAAGAACATCTTACCAAGTCTGTTAAAGTCTCTGAAGTATATGAGAGCCAGCTTGCCTTTCTGCAAGGGAAGATCGAGGATTTAGAGAATCGGCAGCGCCGCAATAATCTCAGGCTCTTTGGGGTGCCAGAAGGCGAAGAGGGAACTGATCCTCGAGCATTTATAGTGCAACTATTTCAGAAAGCTTTCCTTGATTTGTCTGACTGGGATTTGGACTGCCAAATACAGCATGCACATAGATTACCAGCAGTCTTTAACAAGCCTGTAGGTCGCTATCCCCGGCCAATCCTTATATATTTTGGGAACTTTCTTTTGAGGCAGGCAGTCTCCATCAAAGCTCAGCCTACTGCGCCTATTCGCCTGGATTCTTTTTCTATCTTTGTCAGATCGTATTTCTGTAAAAACACCATGGACAGGCAATGGAATCTGCTCCAGTTTATCAATCCATTAAAATCTGAAGGGGCACAGGTTTTTTTTGCAGGAGCCAGCTCGTTTAAAAGTTATTAAAGATGGGCAAACACATCTGGAATATACAGAGCATGATGCGCAGTAGGTTTTGGCCAAGTGGCGACAAGGAGCTAAATAACCTCTTAAATAAGATAAGCTATTGAGCTTTTGATTAGTGCGAGACAACTGGTATATATAAGATGGGGTAGCTATTAAGTATTGATTCACAAGATTAGCAATGTCTAATTGTAATTTCTTCTTATTATATCGATTCTTATAGTTATCTTTCCATGTCTCTCCTGTTTTCTCAAATTCTTTCTTTTTTTCATCAATATGTTATGCACATATGTGGTGGGATGGCTCTCTGGGTGCGTTGGCTCTCGAAGGATGTCTGGCCAGCGACAGCAATGAGGGGGTTGATTCTTTTCCACAGACAGAGGGGGTTTGGGGGTTTATGCTGAGAAAAAGCAAGGGGGTATGAATGTGGAAGGGCAAATTGCTCTAAACAAGACCCAGTTAATAGGAGTTCTTATAATAGCTGGAGATAACATTTATAAGGATTATTTAAAGGACACTACTTGTTTTTTAGGAAAGTCAATGATGCATGGCCGAATTCTGAAACATTATGGCTTCACTTAAGTGTCTATGCCGAAACGTCTCTGGTTTAAATGCTGGATGAAAGTGTCAACTTGTCCGAGAGGAATTAAATATGTATAAGCCTCAACTTGTATTTCTAACAGAAACTCATTTGGCTTATAAGGATAGGGGATTACTTAATCAGCTAAGATATCAAACAATAGTATGTACATCTCAATTAGAGGAACTGCTATCTTAGCTAGTAAAATGCTTGCATACAAAACACATAATTGTTGTTGTATAAGCTTTATTCGACAGAAAATGTCATAAAAGCTATAAATAAAAGATACATTTTTTTAAAAGAAGAAATACAAATGTGCAACATCTTAAGCTTGTATGAGCAAACAATACGGCATAGTAGCCAATTGGGCCCTTGGCACAATGATACATTTGTCATATTCTAATAGTTAAAAATCAATACAACAGAGACAAATACGCAACTAATATATCAAATGCGAATCTGCGATAAAATCAAGATAAAAACAATAAGCATTTCATCTTAATTATGTCTTCACTATGCTATAGTTAATCGTTAATATGCTGAAGAATTTTGTATTTTTCCTAACATAGCAGCAAAGAGTAACAGGTAAAGTGCTCGTGCATAGGAATTGGTCTTGTATTTAGCCAAACGGATTTGGGGTTGTGACAAAAATTTGTCACAACCTTGTTTTAATTAAAACTATGCCATTCTTGAAAGAGCTTTCCACCTAATAAGCCATGCCTTGCCTAAAAACTTTACCACACAACATGCAAAAAGAGGTCTAGAATCGGACCTAAGAATGCGCAATGCTGTATGATGATCCTGTGTGCCCAATTGCTGGCAAATCAATTTTAGCCATTTGGCCCGCGAGATGTTGTATGCCGGGCAAGCGAACATTACATGGGCGATGCTTTCTGTCGGGGATCTGCACCATGGGCAATCTTTTCCATTGCTTGGGTGCCATTTCGCAGTCGTCTCGCGAACAGGGAGAGTTCCAAACCTAAAATGTATATACAACATCCTGTCCCTAGGGACCTGGATTATGTCAAGGAAGGGCTCAATATATCTAGTTTGTTTATGAGAATAAAATTCTGTTGTTAATTTGCCCAGATTAGGTTTGCGGTTCTCCCGTTGGTCCACCCATTCCCAATACAGTCGTTGAGCTCGTCTCTCCTTGGGGATTCCTGGCTATCCCAATAGGCTTGGAGTCCAATGGCTGCCAACGTTCTTTTTACATTGGATATCCAGCCTATTTTGCAGCCAGTATCTAGGCGGGTGATCTCAGTGAGAGCTTCAGCATAGGGAAGAAGCTCAGGGCCCAAAAGAGTAGTGGGCGTAACCTAGCTACGTCGCCAATCGACCGACTGCCCATGTCCAGCAATAGAGGGGTAAGGGGGACATATTTAGGTAACATTATCAGATCTCTAAAAAAATTGTGCTCGGATCGGCAGAGCTCGTCGAGCTTGTCGGATCCCCAGACCTCTGCTCCATAGAGAGCAGAGCTGACTGCTTTGGCATCATAAACTTGGAGGGCGGGGGCTACCGGCCTAGTATGTGAGAGACGGTGTTCTTTCCCTATTGCTCCAGCCACTCGCTTGTGTCCCAACAGCATCTTTGCTAAGTGGGGCCTCCAAGACATTTTGTCGGAGAGTCTTACACCTAAGTAATCAAAGGTATCTACCCTTTCCAGGGGTACCCCACCCAGCAGAGGGCTGTTCCTATATGACTTGTGGCAGTTAAAGGCCACAAATTTAGTTTTTGAGCTATTTATGACCAGTCCCCGATTGTCGCAAAAAAGTTGGAATCTGTCAAGAAGGCGTTGCAACCCAGCTGGGGTCTTAGATATCAGCAGGGTGTCGTCTGCAAACAACAAGGTTGGTACCTTGTTGCCCCCCAGGGTAGGCGAGTCTGCAGGGTCCTCCTGAAGAAAACCAACCACCCCATTCACATATAGGGAGAACAAGGTTGGGGCCAGAACACAGCCCTGTCAGACTTCTCTGTTGACAGGGATGCGCTCTGTTAACTGCCCCTGCGCCCCCCACCTAACCTTGGCGAAATTGTCCTCATGGAGCCGGATCAATAGTTTAAGGACAAAGGGGGGGATGCCCATCTCCCCAAGCGTCCTCCACAGTTTGGATCTAGGGACCAGGTCAAAGGCAGTCTTCAAATCGATAAATGCGAGATAAAGACTGCCCTTGCCGAGCACCACTACCTTCCAATAGATAAGGAGGAGTCTGAAAACCTGGTCCATTGTCCCTGTCTTTGGTCTAAATCCGGCCTGGTACTGGGAGAGGATGGCTTCATCCTCAGTCCATGAATGTATCCTATGCAAAAGGGCTCGACCGAAGACCTTCTGCATAGCATCAATCAGGCTGATTGGTCTATAATTGGAAGGGTCGTCCCTAGCACCCTTTATATAAATGGGGACCACTTCAGCGGCCCTCCATGACTCTGGGACCGGGGCTCCGCTAGCTATTGCATTTACTAGTAGTAGGATGTAAGGTGCCCAGTAGGGAGGATCGGCCAAAAAGAGATCGCCTGGCAAGCCATTTGGACCTGCTGCTTTGGAAGGGACGATTTTGCTTATTACGGCTTCTATCTCCAATAAGTTAAAACACTCAGCTTCTGCAAGGGGCCCATTTAGATCATCTGATTCCTCAGCTGCGGTGGCCTCTGGCATTGAGTAAAGCTTTCTAAAGTGATCGTGCCATGCCTGGCCAGTGATGTGGTTTGCAGGTGAACATGCACCTGATTTGCTCACCCAGGTGACCAGTTTCCAAAACAGGTTAGTGTCTTTGGATGAGCATGCTTCTTTAAGTTGCTGCCAGCGGAATTCATCCCATTCTATCTTTGCCTCCCGCTGGGCTGCTTTGTAGGATTTTCTAGCGGTCTTTATGAGCAGCTGGTTCTTCTCTTTAATAGCTGCAGCCAGGGTCGATCTTTTTTGCCTGCAATGTTTGGTATACCACGAATATGGCTCCTTGGCATTGTTTCTAGGTTTTTTGCCCAGATTGGGGACTTGAAAGTATGCACTAATTTGGGTGACAGTGTGCGTACGAACCCTAGGAACGTCCGCCAGTCTGGTTGCGCTATGGACAGCAACTTGGAGCTCGAATGTTCCTGCAATTAGGTCGTGTTTAATACGAGCTATCTTTGTGTCATGCAGGACTACCCTCAGTTTGACGGGACTATCTCCCTGGTAGTTTTCAAAGGTAGGTTACTCAGCTGGTAATAAGGTGCCTCCCACAGGGGTTTCGAGGTTAAGCATAAAGGATTGTGGTCACTCTCTGTGGTCGTACCCACGATCATGTCGACCAAATTCCCCCACAATTTCACATCAAGGAGAATATAGTCAATCCAGGATGGACAGCTAACTCTATTGTAGGTGTTAGCACCTTGTTTATCTGATGGTGATCTGCCGTTAACTGCCCTCAAACCGTACTCCATAGTGATGGCATTAAGTTGGAGTGCCTGTTATGTCCATCTTTTGACTGGGAGGTCAAGTTGGGGAACTGCCCATCTATTATCTTGTTCTTCTATTCCCGTTAGGTCTTCTATGGCCAGGGGTTCAAAAGTGCAGTTAAAGTTTCCTGCGACCACCACTCTGGCATGGGGTGAGCAGTTAGCTAGACATTCATCCAGTGCTGTGATAGTGGGTGAGGGCCTGCCTCCTTTTGTCCCTCTCGCATAAACATAGGGTATTAGCAGATCATAGGGGGAGATGGGTAATCACCCTGCTGGAAATACATGGTATAAAATGCGTCTTAGTAACTATTTACGGGTCTAATGCCGATGATCCTGAGGTTTTTAACTCATTAATGCTAATACTATTGGAGTGGCAAGGGGTCCTAATAATCATGGATGACTTCAATTGCATTATGAATTACTCTATTGATTCTACCAGCCGGCGAACCGTTATATGGGTGCCAAAAGTACGAGCATCTATTCTAGAACTAGCATGCTTGCATAATTTAAAAGATGTATGGAGAACTCTCTACCCTACTCTCCCAGGATATACATATTATTCATGTCCCCACAAGCAGTATTCTAGAATAGATATGGCTTGCCCTAGCGATAATACACTTCAGTTAGGTACAATTGAGGTATGCCTAAAAATAACGTCAGACCATAACCCTATTGTGTTTTGTTTCCGAATACAGTCGGCAAGTAAATCTAGGCGCTCTTTCTCTGTCCCATGGTAGTTACTGACAAACAGAGAGTATATTTTACATATGGAGAAATTATTAGCAGAGTTTATTCAGTTTAATCTTAATTCAACCACTTCTATTATTGTTTGGGATTCGATGAAGGCATATATCTGGGCTATAACACAACAATATATACTACAAGAGAATAAAACTAGAGATACCACTTTTAAAACCACTTGTTTAAAGCTTGCTAATTTAGAAACACGCCATGCTGCAGTCATTAGACAAAATTATCCCAGACAAATACAGTTATATATTGACTTTGTCAAAGCATGGGCATAACTTGGGGGGATACTAAAGGAGAGGGTAGCAGCTTGTTCTAACAAAAATCGCTTGGCTCAATATGAATATGGTGAACAGGTGGGGAAGATACTTTCATACCATTTGGCCGAACGTAAAGCCCAAAATTTAATAAAGGTGGTTATGGGTGCGGATAGCACACTTTATACTGAACCTCATATGATACTCAAACAATTTACAATATTCTATGAAACTCTTTATGCTCAATCTGATCCAATACATAAAGAAGAGCTTTATAAGTATCTAGAGAAGGCCACGCTCCTGCGCTTACAAGAAGAAGCTACTATCCAGTTGTCCACTGAAGTTTTACCAGAGGAAATTTTTGTGGCCCTGTCTTCATTACCCTCAGGCAAGGCATCGGGGATGACTCAATCCCTAGTGAGTTTTATAAAGTATTTAGAAATATCATAGTACCATTATTAGTCAAGGTTATGCAAGAGATCGGTGTTACTGGGATAGCACCATTAACCTGGGATACCATCAATATTGTTTTTTTTTTTTTTTAAAGGTAAATCGCCTGAAGCATGTGGCTCGTATCACCCGATATCTCTTATTAATGCTGATGCGAAAATATACTCCAGGGTTTTGGCTAATCGTTTGGCCCCTCTGATGCCAGACTTAGTTTCAAGCCAGCAACATGGTTTTATAATAGGTTGAGGCACTACGGCACACACTAATGCAGCTATAATGGCTGTAATCAGGTATTAATTTAGCCATGATACTTTTAGACTTTTAGACTCGGAAAAGGCTTTTGACCTCGTGGCGTGGCGCCGTCAATGGCCTACTCTTACCTCATTTGGAGTGACTGGTCGATTTCTTACATGGATACAAGGTTTATACCGCATGCCACAGGCTAAGCTGAGCTATGCAGATACTCAATCTAAATCTTTTTACATACACAGAGGCACCCATCAGGGTTGTCCTCTTTCTCCACTTTTATTTGCACTTTATATTGAGTCTTTTTTACAAGTGGCAGTGTGAGTGGCTGTATAGGTGAGTGTGTGGGTGTGTGAGTACCTCTATGTGTGAGTGAGTGGATGTGTGAGTTTCTGCATGGGTGATTGAATGGGTGTGTGAGTAGCTGTAAGGGTGTATGAGTGTGTGTATAAGCGTCTGTATGTCTGTATGACTGGATGTGTAAATGGCTGTACTGGTGAGTGAGTAGGTGCATGAGTGGCTGTATGCGTTAGTTATTCGGTGTGTGAGTGGCAGTATGAGTGAATGGATGTGTGAGTGGCTCTATGGATGAGTGATTGGTTGTGAGTACTGGAATGGGTCTGTGAATGGGTATGTTAGGGATTGTATGGGAGTTGGAGTGGGTGTATAAGAGGTTCTAAGGTGGTGTGAATGGGGGTTTGAGTGGTTCTGTGGATGATGTCACCGACTCAGTGATGCGGCAAGCGCAAGGTAACTGGTTTTATTTATTGATTTTATTTTCACTATCCCGTTGTATGTCGACTTCCACCCCCACCCCATTGCCCCACCGCCTCACTGCACTTACCTGCACGGACCCCCACTGACAAGGAGAGATAAAGATATTTCTCCTTGTTACGCCTGTCCTGGGGAGGTGCATGTTTTTGGCACATTCCCTTCTTGTAAATCTTGGAATGTTTCAACAATCATGTAAGTTGTGTGGGAACACCCACGCAATGCCCATGGAACGCCTACCCAGGGCAGAGTAATGCAACGCCGAATTTGCACAGCATTGCATTACTCCATATTTTTGGAGCCACTCAAATCATAAATATGACTTGAGGTTTGCGTCACTCTTGCACCACGTTGCGTTGTGCATGATCGATGCAAACCGGGTCATAAATATGGCCCTTAGTGCCTGTTACTTGCTTTAAATGTCTTTGTCAAAGTTGTTCCCAGGATTAGAGAGGGCAAACTATGCCTACGGTTTGGGTGAGAGCAATGGTCATCTTCTTGATCGGGGACTCAACTAAGGTGTTGCTTTTTGTAGACCACTTTCTGACACGGCAAAACTGACTTAATTCAAGCAGACCAATATCCAAGGAGACCTCTAATGATCAATGCAGTGTATTGTTTGTTTGAACCTGACACACAACTACCTGGCTATAATGGCTGTGCAGGGATGGGAGAATAGCAGGAGCTGCACGAAGACCAGCAATGGGATACCGGGAGAGGCTTACCTACATGCCTAGTCTAACCCACTCATTTGTAGTTACACATATAAGTGACTGGACTGGGGTATGTTAATACTAGAACAAGCAAAGCATCCACATCTGACACTCTGGGGTTAGGGGTGGGTCCTGAGATATGTCAAACTGTATAGACTGATTTCCTAGAGGGCTACTTGGCAGCTTCACCGTGATGAAATAGCTTGTCAACCATGGCTAACAATCAACTGCCACCCGACATAAGTCATGTCATGGTCTGAACATATGGACAGCAGTCATGCGTGCTAAAAAGTAATAGCAACTCCAGAAGAGTCATATATTCTTCTTGGGTGCAACATCTACAAAAGCATGTAGAATACTTTCCTTGGGACTAACTGCCCAGGTTTCCTGTCCCCAAAAACAAACCAGATAACTCGAAAACGTTGAAATGAGAAGCAGTGTGTCATGGAGCTAGTATCTCAGGGACTTTCAAACTTACAACTATTAAACTTTAGCAAGACTAGCAAAGAGTACTCAGGAACCTACTAGAGACCTACACTGTCTTCAAGAATTAGACACAAACAAACAGTTTTAAGGCACAGATAACTTAAACGTATGTCCTCATTGAGAACTCTCTTTTGGGCCATCCCAAATGTAGTCTCCTATGATCCAAATGGAGCTGAAGTGCCATTGGGAATGGTAGATGTTGCAAGCATGACAAAACCAAATAGGCATGGCTTTCATTTAGAGTTGTTAAAAGGATCAAATATGCAGTAGGTGTACAAACTTTTCATGAAACAAGGGTAATAAAATGATGTTGACTGCCAAGGGTGGTACAAAATTAATCACCCCAGTATGATGTAATATTAGTTAAATAAAAAGGACTTCTCATTACATTTCATCAGCCTGACAGAGCAGCGTAGTACACTAGGGCTGGAGCAATCAGATTACTTGCCTTACGACACCTACAAAAATCCTTAGAAATGTAAAGAAAAATGATAATTGAGTTGGGATAATTCTGAACATGTTTTATTTGTGAAATACGCATTTGACCACATATAAAGCATGCATTGCTAAGTCTCCAATGATGTTTACAGATGTGGAAGGGAAAGTGTTTTGCTCTCTTCTGCCTAGCAGCACCCGGTGCTTTTGGCCTTTGCATACATATTCCCCAAGAGTGTGACAGATTAATCATCTACCATTTCAGGTCCGAGCAGAATAGGGGTTGGATGGTTTAATTAGATCACCTCTGTACATTGGAATGCCATTTAATTCTGATGTGTTAAACAGCTTCTTCTTAAAATCCACCACTCTCATGATAGTTAATCGGTTGCACTCAGGTGTCATGTTTGCAGGCATTTATAGACCTGTCACTCCGTACTAGTGAGTCAGTATCATTTATACCTGGGTGAAACCTGCTCTGCTACTACTGAAGTGATCGGGCTTATAACAAAAAATACTGAAAGTCATACCTATTGATTTTATTAATGCTTGTTAACCTTGTCTATGGATGTGGATGTGTAATTCTTGTCATTCATAGTTCTTATACCAGCACATCAGGGGGTGAAGTATAGAGTCTGTGTGGCCAGCTTACCTGAGGGATGGCATAGGGGTGTGTGGGTCAAATGGCCAGCTGCATGTTTAGCCATTGTTTTTAGGGGAATTGTTAGTGCCAGAATGCCCAGAAAGAGTTCCAACCTCTAGCCAGAATGTCCCTATTGTCGCACGATAGTATGAATAGCAGAGTAACAAGTTCATAAAGTGTTGTAGAGAAACCGTTGTGTTTAACATTTGGCCCTTTATGCTTCACGTGTATGAAATAGTATTGTTTTACCCTTTTGCGATAATGTTTTTTGGGAAGCTGTTTTGAAAGTTTACATGCACTCATGCATGTGCTCCACCTTTTGTGCGGGCAGAGCCAGGGCCGGACTGGGAATCGAAACCGGCTGTGGCAAACTGCTCAGCCGGCCCCCCTAGGGGGTAAAGGGGGGTGCGGCCGAGTTGTTTCCTAGGGCCGGTTATGGCTGATTTTGTTACAGGGGGCCAAAATTGCCGGCCCCCGGTAACCAAAACGGCCCCTCAGAGGCCCAAAACCAGCCCCCACCCTGGCGGCCCACAGGGGAAACGCCCGGTGCCCGCTGCGGCAAGTCCGGCCCAGGGCAGAGCAAGGTGCATAGGGACTCCAAAGCTCTTTTGAAGCATTCGGGCAATGCGAGAGAGGAATGCAGGGGTGCCTACGTTTCTCACAACGTTGACGCAGATGTGGTAGTGGCCATGGGTGAGAGGCAGACTAGCACTATCATGGTCGCTTTGATCTTGTGCAATAATGCACAACGAAAGAATAGTAAATCTCTAAATACAAGAAAGTCATTTTTCCAGCTGAGCTAACTGGCTTGAAAGCTGTTTTCACCAGACCTTAATTGCTCAGAAGAAAGAGTTGCTTTGACTCTGCCAACATGTTTATCTTCCTACCTGCTTGATTTGATTGGGCAGAAGTTGTGTGTGCTTCTATTGCACAGATTATGCTCAATACAGTAGGTCTGAATTGATTGTGGTAACCGGGAATACTCAAGGCTATAGGCCTACTTGGTTTATTGGAAAATGTTATGTCAGATGCACTATGTCTTATCTTTTTATTATGTAAAGTTATGACAAAGGCGGTGAGCTTGAATTATTTATTGTGGAAAACATATGGGAAACCAGTAGGCCTTTAAATGTGGAATGTAATTACACTGTAGGAAGGCATTGAGACAATATTTTTCTAACTAGACCTCAGTCAATTAAAGAGAAAGGGGCTTTGCATGGTGAAACTCTGTGACCAATACACTAGATAACATAGAAAACAGCATAGGATGGGGCTTTTGAACAATGAAAACTTTCAACAGGGAGTGGTTTTGCATTGTGAGCTCTCTGACAAATAATATAGGAAGATTTTTTACATTGAACTGCTTGCCAAAAATCATACATAATGGCTTTACTTTGGAAACTATCTGAAAAATACACTGGGAAGCTGTTTCCATTATGACCAAAAACCATAGGCATGGGCTTTATATCGTAAACGTCTCACAAATGAAAAAGTAAGATGTTTTGCACTGTGATTTCTGCCAAATGCAATTAGACATTTCCATTGTGAACTCTCTTACAAAAGCAGTACAAGGGGGTTTTATATGGTGAACTCCATGGCAAACATCATATGAAGAGACTTTAGATTTTTAACTATATGACAAACACAATAAGAATGGGTTTTTCATTGCGAACACTCTAATATAAGCAATAACAATGTGTTTTACATTGTAAACATTCTGTCAAATACAATAGAGAGGGGTTTTACATTGTGGGCACCATAGAAAACAGCATAGGATGGGCTTTTGAACAATGAAAACATTCAACAGGGAGAGGTTTTACATTGTGAACTTTCTGACAAATGCAATGAATCGGGTTTAATACATATTTGGGGTGTGCAAGCGTTTGCGTAATTTGTATTTGCGTGATTACGTAATAGTTCTGCAAAATTACATGAAATTACACATAATTGAATAAAACACAAATCTGGTATTTACTGCTATATTTTACCATGAAATGCATCCCTTCATCAATTTTTGATGCAAGGACGCATTTTGCACTGCAAAAAGAGTGCAAAAAATCTGAATGCGTTTTGTTGATCCCATGCATTCACTGTACATTTTTACAGCAAATAGTGCATAATTATGTCATGTGGCATTATGGTGTAATTTCGGGAATTTCACATAAGAAGGGTAATGTGAAATTCCTGAAATGTTGTGAATTATGCCAGTGTAATTTAAATTTCACCCAGCCTAGTACATATATTTTATTTAGGTCTGGCCACAATAAATTCATGGCGTTTCAAAAGGAGAGCGAATGTTCATGTCGTATACTTTGGGAATGCCTAAATTATTTCATCGGTCTCTCAAAGCGGAGGACATGGTCATCTTTATACTCAAGGTAAAGCCAATAGTCTAGCTTTATTGATTATTAAATGTGACAGGAAAGGTAGTAGGACTCTGATTTTACATAGTGAATTACTGGACAAAGCCTGCGCACTCAAACATTTTGATTGTGGAAAGTCACATGTTTTCTAACTCGGCCATATAAGACCATTACTATTTACAATTTGAGCCTGCTGGTGCACACATTGCTGCATGGTACCTCAGAGATAATGGGAGCAGAAGACATTTACAGGATTAGCTGCCACTTTTGATGTTTTTTAGGGTATGCGATTTTTAATTTTGCCAGGCCCCTGTGGGATGGATTCCAATTTCCTAATTTCATATAGAGTTTTGGCAATATTAGTGATTTTGATTATAGTATTTAATTGTGTGTGTGTGTGTGTGTGCATGATAGTACTTTGCCTTTTTAAAGGAAAACACTGCTGGACATTCAGTTATTGAGTATTAATGCTGTGTGTTGCTGCATTCTACAAAATTTAGAAGATTTTGACGGACAGCAAGCCTTCCTGCTGCACTGTGGGCGTCAAAATAAAAGGGCAGGAATGCGCAGTATCTACAAGGCTCCTGTCCTTTTCCACGGCACCGGTGACAAACAGCAGCCATGCAACAGCGCATACACCCTTGCACCATTTAGCACTGAGGGGATGATTGTTTTTGTGCAGGAAGGGACACCTTCCTGCACAAAAACAGCCATTAACAGCATTTTCCCCTTTCTATGCGTGCTGCAGAATGCAGCACACATAGAAAGAGGAAAAACACGAGGAGAAAGTATTTCTCCTTGTTGTGCCTACTTACGCCTCCCCAGGGAGGCGTAGGATTCTGATCCGTTCCCACGTTTAAAAAATGTTGTACATCTGGGACTGCATCACGTTCCATGGATGTTGCGTGGGAACACCCACAGCAACACCCATGGATCGCCCCTTTCATGCAGAGTTATGCATGAAAGGGGCCCATCTTTATAAGCCCATGAAAAGTCACGCAGGGTGCCTTTACATTGTCTTGTAAATATGGGCAAGCCCAATGAGTGACTGGTGCATCAAAAAAAGTGATGCACCGGCGGTGCAATGGGCTTGTAAATAAGCCCCATAGTTTCTACTCAGTGCACATCCTCGAGTCAGCCCTGTACTGCCGTGCCTTTTTACCCTAGAGTTAAGTGTTGAAAGAGGACGTCGGTCCCCAGCTTGAGCGTCTTTGTTATGGAGCCCCAGAAGTGAAAGACTCAGGTTTATAAAATTGGGGATAGTAACTTCAGAGTGACTTGGAATCTTCTGAACCAGGTTTTTCAAATACAATGGGAAAGGGTTTTTACTTTGTGAACTTTCGGACAAAAACAAATAGGAAGAGATTCCAAACTCTATATAAAATGGCTTTATATTGTTAATGCTCTGATAAATATAGTAGGAATGGCTTTTAATTTGCAAATTTTCTGACAAATGCAAGAGCAAGGAGTTTCAAATTGTCAACACCCTCACAGATATAATTGGAAGCAGTTTTAAGTTGTGAATGCCATGGCAGACAAAATAGGGAGGGGCTTTACATTTTGAATTATTTGACAGACACAATAGGAATAGATTTTATATTATGAATTCTCTGGCGAATGCTAAAGGAAGGGTTCCATACAGAGGCCCTAAGAATATTTAGAAATGAACAATAACAGGGCTGTTTACAAGCTGCATTTTGTAGGACATTTTGTAGTACTAGAGAATGTACCACAAAATTCTATTCACAAACCTACGTGTGGAGCTTGCGCCCCACCCCACCTATCTTTTTCTGTGCAGAGCTCTCTGCTTTGAGTACAGAGTGTCCACACACATTAGCATACATTTTAGTCGTACATGTGGGAGGGACACAGGGTAGTGGTTGGAAAATGGGGAATACTTACTACTAAAGGGAATAGGAATATGGATGAGTAAGGAGGGGCTAATGGAGGGATAGGGAGTGGTTTGGAAAGGGATGTATACTCACCCACAAAAGGTTAAGCCCATTCCTATTCACAAAACGCCCTTCTAAAGTTACTATAGCCAAAAAGAGACACACAACGGTAGTAAAGCACTCCAATTTTTAATAATTATTATTGCATAACAAAATAAAATTTCAAAAATATTTTTTGATGTTATATGGTAATTTATATTTTAATTTAACCTTGAGAAAAATAATTTTAATGTAATTTATTATATTTTAAATAATGTAATTTTTAATTCAAAAGTAGTTAATAGTGCTGTAGCATTTTTCTCTCTAGTTCTTCATTTAAAAAACATGCATAAAATTAGTGTAAATTAATATTTTACATAAAACATATTTTAACAAACTTTTCCAAGTTGAATAAACTTTTTCACTTCTCCCTATACCTTACCACAGGGAGACTCTGCAGTCAGGGTGGAGCACTCCATATGGTAAAGTATAGGAACACCTTTACCATAGGAATATCTCAACAGTTTCAGTGGAGATCTCTGCATGGTAATGTACAAACAAAAGTTCCTTAAACAATCCCATGGGAAGACCTCCACCCTGGTGGCAGACACACGGTTAAGTATAGGGAAAAGTAAAAACTATTTTTTTAACTTGGAAAAAGTTTTTGAAAATATATGTTGTGTAAAACATTATCATAAATTATTTTAATATATTTTATTATGCATTAGTAATTAACAAAACATAACGAAAAACTAATCAAAAATAATGTAATTATATTTAATAAAATGTATTGTTACATTAATATTTGAGTAACATTATGCTCAGATTTTGTGAAGTTTCAAAAGTAGTAAAGCTACTCAAAAAAGTTCATTTACCTTCATGAATAGCCCTGTTAATGTTTGTCAATGCATATTTTGTGCTTACCTAAAATGTATACTTTGTCCCTAACTAAATTGTTTGATGGGTCCTCCTAAGCAAATACCTTCATGCTAGAAACCATAGGTTTATGATACTGAATGTTTTGTGAAAAAGGCTGTTGGATTCTCATATTACATTGGACATGACTAGAAAAAGCTTGTTTTTTTTTTTGATTGGGTAAAGCCTCATGTTTTCCAATAGGCCCATATAGACCCATTCCTGTTTTTTCCTATTAGCGTTTGCTTTTCTACAGATTGTCACATGGTATCTCAAAGATGATGGGATCAGACTGCATTTACAGGATTAGTTACCCACTGTGCTATTTCTTTAGGGTACTTGTCATGCACCTTGTTTAATCTGTAAATCCATTAAAGGAGGGGTTGTAATTTGTAATTCCACATGAAATCTTGTAATTATCTGTCCTTTTTATTATAGTACCCAGTAATGTGTGCTTGCAGAACATGCTCTGGCTGGACATTGATTTATTAAGTGTAAATGTTGTGTGTTCTGAGGTTTTAGCTCACACCCCCACCTTAGGCTTAGACTGCTCTGCCTAGCTAACTTTATAGACAAGTGTTAATAAAAAGACCACTTGGTCCCCTGTATGAGTGTCTGGGGTATAGAGGACCCACAGTGCCAGAGATGAAAGACCCACATCACATTCAGACAATTGCATACAACATTATGTTCATTTATGGACATTCCAAAGATCTCCCAAATTTTCCGATCATTCTTCCGTGGCAGGGAATCTGCCCGCAGAGCATTCAGTCACTGTTAGATTAAATAGGTAGGAGACCCATCCCCTGCCTTATGCCAGTGTAAGCAGCTAAGTAAGAGGGGCAAATTAGGCAGGATCCCTTGAGAAAACAGTGGTGTAATGTCTCATTGCCTGTCAAAGTCTATAATACAGAAACATGTCCAGAGTGGTCATAGGCCCAGCCTCCCGTAATTGCTCTGGTGTAATAAATTATTTTTCGATGTATAAATTGTCGACCTTAGCCATCCCATGTTTGGTGAGCATATTCTTTACCACTATCTCCTCTGTGAGCTGCAATGCTGGATTATGTAGTATCAACATCCTAGGGGAATATAATAACTGATAACCTGCCAGTTTATTGATTCTGTACCAAGCATTTTGGGTGGTGAAGAGAGTGTTCACTGTTCCTCTTGGAGACAGGAGTCTAGTATATGGGCAAGTGTGCAGGATGTTTGGATCTTACCTCCATCTCAACCACCATATGTGGTGAAAGAGATTGGGGGAGTCTCTATATATACCATCAAAGGCCTGAGCAGCTAAATAATAAGGCACAGTCAGACTGCCTTCTGCCAGCGGAAGCATCATTATTTCCCATCACAATCAAGGCTGTTCCCCAGCCCATACCAACTGGCTCAGTTCAGTTTTTAATAATGTTGAGTAGAGGAGATAGGGATATTCATGAAGAGGTATAGAAATGTAGGCGTTACCACCATCTTGATTATAGTCACTGTACCAGCTAATGTAAGTGGAAGTCTTATCCATCTATCAATTTGTGTGCATAGTTTTGTCACTGCAGGACCATAATTGCTATTCATGACCATGTTAAATTCCCTATGTATCTTTATGCCCAGACATCTGTTGGAGTCATCCTTCCACTCAAGAGGAAATCCTGTAACAATCGGTGAGGTGTATGGTGTAAGTGGGTATATCTCTGATTTATTCCAGTTAATCAGCATACCAGAATATCTACTAAATTTAGTAATTTCATGGTGCACAGGTGCAAGGTTTTCTCCTGGGTGATTACTAAATAGGAGTATATTGTCTGCATACCATGATATAATTAACCGTCTATGTAGGAAATTCACTCCTCTATGAGCCTGGGGTTGTTTCAATTTACATGCCAGAGGTTCCAGGGCAGAAGTGGCGACAATGAAAAACCTTGTCGGGTGCCTTTCTTCAAAGCCAGGGGTTCCGACGGTGTATTATTAATCAGTATACTGTCAGTAGGAGTTGTGTACAGTAGAGTGATCATACGTATTATGTTCTTGCCATGGTTCATTTGGTGTAAGTTTGTGAATCAAAAGGGACTTTCAATGGAATTTGATGCCTTTTCAGCATCTAAAAAGACTCCTGCACTGGGAGGTCTGGAATAATCTGGCTCAGCAGGGCAAATACGAGACGTAGATTGTGTGAGGTAGATCTAGTCGCAACAAATCCCGTCTGGTTATGCAGGATAAGGCCCAATAGGACCATGACAGTGCTGCAGCAAAAACATGTGGATCGTCACGGTGTGTAATGCGGTGACCTACCCTGCTTTCTGGAGAAGAAGGTTACACACAGCGACTGTCTATACGTCTTCGCCACAGCACTGTCATGTTCTTCTGCTATGACTCAAGGTGCACAATATTCCTAATTGGAGGGTTGAATTTAGAGACCTCATTAGGTCAATTGAAAAGTAGGTACCTGGGTGACTTACTCTCATTCTTTTTGGTAATTATTTGATACCAAAAACACGCGCCCACTTAACCCTGACTAAGGGTAGGGATTCTAATTCTCACTGTTTGGTCCTGATGAAACGTCATGGATCTCTCCTGGACTGCTAAGGTGTGAAATATGCCGACCTATACACGTTGATAGATGGCCTCTCTTCATAACTAGAAGTAAACAATCTACACACACCTTTTATCTTTACCTAGGGGACCCCGGATTAAAAGTAGCTTTGTGGTACCCCTGAGGTAGTTTTAATTCACCAATTCTCTTTTCTCCTACACCCGCACTCACCATCAGGGCTTTTTTTACTAAAAGATCTCTGCTAAAGAGCCTTCTCGAGGGCCCCTGGGGTATTGCAACGCTGACCCCACAAGGAGCCAAGCCTGATGATGAAGCATGACACCCTCACGGGTGTGTGAAGTCACTACTTCCTAATAAGGAAGACCCCCCTCCCTCTGCTACAAATCTAACCTGAGATACACTACCACAGGAACAGATACCACCAACACAAAATGTAGTAGAAGTAACTGTAAACATTCAGGAAATGCCAACGGTTTATCTAAAACATGATTGACATGTCAATGATGCAGTAGCTTAAGAGGGGTCACCCAAACAATCCAATGGATGAAGAGGGCTGTTCTAAAGTGTCTTTCTATGCATTTTTTATATTTATTTTGTTGTTTTGTGTTATTAGACGAGCTCTTGAACAGCTATATCTGTCATGCCTTACCTAAAACTCAGTAAGGAAACAAAATCTTAACAAGCATCGATAAACCAATCATTTGGCCGTTTATATGTTTCTAAACTCTGTTCTGGGTAGTATAAAGTTCTCTATACCATTAATGGGTAAAATCGATGTACATTTTAAACTAATTTTATTGCAATACAGCAAAAACATAAACGAGTGCAGATTTTACACCTCATATTATATCGGAACACTAAAAACAGATGTTCTGCCATTTCGATAAAACCTGCTTCTCGTGACAATCTGCTGCTGCCTGTTCCTCTCAAAGCCCAGAATGAATTTCCCTTAACTGCAAACTAATACACCGAATGGAGAAACATCTTTCCCAGCCCATGCTGGTTTCCGTTCACACCCTCTATTATGTTCTCGGGGGCTCAGGTATACATTTCCTTCTTCATCCTTTAAAAGGACTTCTGCTTCCCTTTTATGGAAACGTACACCTCTGTATCTTTTACTTCCGCTGGTAGCGCTAAATATCTCAGGAAAACTCCCTGAAAGTGTGTTTTAAGATTCAAAGCAGTTGCCCTGCCAAATGGTTTTGCGAAAAATGCAGTGAAAAACGATTAAGCCTTACTGTAAAATATTTCTGATAACACCTCATGTTTCTCGCGGATAATATTTCCATCTTGCAATGTTGTTAGTGCAAGTAAGTGTTATTTCGTCACCATTCCAACATTTTAAACTCTGACTGGAAGAGCAAGCTACAAATCAGATGTGATTCAGATGAGGCTCATAATTTGATATTCATTGCCTGGATTTTAACAATGCCTTAATTCTGACATGGTCAGAAAAGCAGATTTCAGTAAAATGTTTTGTTTCACAGGAGCTTTGCTTCACGTTGTGATGTGTGGCTTAAAGCAAGACTCGAAAGAGAACTAAAAGCAGCCCTAGCTAACGTTTTGGTGCAGGTCCATTTTGCGCAGAGCAAGGGCAATAAGTGAGTAGACCCTCAAAGTTGATGCTCATGATATTTTTTTAACAAACTGAGACTCAATCTTTAATTTTACAGTATAGCTTTTCAAAATATACTGATTAAGACAATACATTTCAAAAGCAGTTCTAAAAAGAAAATCATGAAACATAATAAAGCGTTTAGATCAGCACCCAGGAACATTATTTCTCTGCAGCTGCAAAATTGTATATATCCCTTGAACAAAAGTGTGAGCACCTCCCTATGGACTGATTTTTGTGTTTGGCAGGTTTAGGATCCCTTAACCCATCCAACTTTAAATCTGCACACTGTCACAGTCTACCAGGAGCTGTTGTGCAAATCAGAAATATCACAAAAAGAGTGAGGGATCACACTTCCTGACATACCAGCACACAATCCGCCCAGGTGCATTGTGGGAAATGCAGTACGTGATAACTTTCACCTTAGTTGAAAGTCTTTAGAAGCCACCATTGTTGTGCAGCCACTGTTGAGGGACTGGGTCAAGACTGATTTGCATATGGCTGTGTCTAAACAGGGGTGGCAAAATTAACTAAAGAACGATGATGGATTCAACCCAGATCTGTGACTGGGGGGTGAGTGTCTGAAAAGTTTGAGCTCTCCGTCCATCATCTCCTTGTGTTTGCTTTGTTCGCCCTAAGTTGGCAAGGTATGCCCAGACGTGGGTCCCTTGCTCACTTTGCCACTGGATTCAAGCTAGCTTGGCTGATGAGAGGTGTTACCCCGAAACCAGTCCCAGGATGCTTGTTTCCGGTCCAGGGAAGACCTGGCTTGGCAGTTCGGGCTGGACTGTTCCCATGAGGGACAGATTCAAGACCGATTTGCATATCGCTGTGTCTGAACTGGGGCGATGAAGTGAGCTAAAGAACGATGATGGATTCAACCCAGATCTGTGACTGGAGGGTGAGTGTCTGAAAAGCTTCAGCTCTCCGTCCATAATCTCCTTGAGTTTGCTCTGTTCGCCCTAAATTGGCAGGATATGCCCAGACTTGGGCCCCTTGCTCACTTTGCCACTGGATTCAAGCTAGCCTGGCTGATGAGGGGTGTTACCCCAAAACCGGTCCCAGGATGCTTGTTTCTGGTCCAGGGAAGACTTGGCTTGGCAGTTCAGGCTGGACTGTTCCCATGAGGGACAGGGTAAAGACTCATTTGCATATGGCTGTGTCTGAACTGGGGTGGCGAGGTGAGCTAAAGAATGATAATGGATTCAACCCAGATCTGTGACTGGGGGTGAGTGTCATCTCCTTGTGTATCCCTAGACATGTGCTTCAGGATATTTGTCGTTCTTCAGTAGAGACTACCTGCTGCAATTGGGTTCCACCCATTCACAATATCGCAATTTTTTTGCATTTTGGATGACCTGGTTTTGGACTTTTTACTGTGGGTGATGGCATGCAGCTAGGGTGAGGGGCACTTAGCTGGTTACATGTGAAAACATGAGCACAGTTAGCCTGGTGAATGGGGGACTCGCAAGGATTAGATATTGATTTGGGGTAGGCCTTTTAATGTTAGTGTACACTCATCGGGAAAGCCAATGTGGTTTACTATTTTGCCTGTAGCCACACTTTATTTTACACAAAGGTGGAAAACTGCCTTAGAGCGCAGTTTTGCTTTTATCTGTCCTACAAAGTCCAGTGACATATCAAAATGGGGTGGAACATGTGCGAGAAAACCAAACTTGAGAGATCCAAGAGGATACCTGTACAACTTATGGGTCACCCAGTATTGTCATATTTATCTGGCTCAGCTCAGGATCAGAGCCCAGGCTTTTTGCTCCCCTGCTGTGCCAAGTTAATTACATTTCTCTCCAGCAGCAGGAACAATGTTTTCCCCGTACAAAGGGAGTAATTAACAGTGCTTCCCTCAGCTCCCAAGCAGGAAAGTTTGGGGATACAAATTTGCATTTGTTAATTACTTGCCACACTGCACAAAGGCTGGGCACATCGCAGGCCCACTGAACAAAGGAGGAAGCCCAGACAGCTGGAGCCAACACAGGAGAGGATCCTCCTTGAAACTGTGGTGGGAAATGCCCTGGCAGTGACGTCCGCATGGGACAGAGCTGAGACCCCAGGAGCAGATGTGACCAGTGACTCCTGGATTACGTCATCTTGAACTGTCCCAGCATGTTATGTTATGTTAGTGGTGATTTATAACGCGCACAGCTACTGGAATGAGTGTCCCGGCGCAAGCCCGGAAAGAACGAGAACTGTGAACAGAGATATGGCAGGAAGGAAACGAGCTTAATTGAATAGGAAAGTTTTGAGTTTTTTCCTGAACTGAATAGGGTTTTGAAGGCTACGGAGCTCCAGGGAAAGAGAGTTCCAAGACTTAGCTGCCAGATAGGACAGAGAGCTGCCCCCCTTTCTTTTCAGATGGATTCTGGGTATGGAGGCCAAGCACATGTTCGATGAGCGTAAGAGTCTGCCTGGAGCATAAAACGAGAATCGTTTCCTCAGATACGCCGGGCCGTACTCGTAGAGTGCTGCATGGGCGATAACTAAAGCCTTGAACATGACCCTAGCTTTTATCGGCAACTAATGCAAGTTGCGTAGATGTTGCCTCACGCTAATGTGTTTGGGTAAGTCCAGCAGCAGCCGCACAGCGGCATTCAGCACAACCTGCAATTTATCCATTAGGTAGCCCGGGAGACCCACATACAATGCATTAGCACAGTCAAGAAGGAAGGTGACTAAGGCCCGGACTACTGTTTCTTTGGCGGGGAGAGGCAACAGGGACAAAAAATTTCTAAGAAGCTTCAGAATGCCGAAACATGTACATGTCAATTTACTGATCTGATTGACAAAGCTGAGTTTTTCGTCAAACCAGATCCCAAGGTTTTTCACTGGAAGACCCGAAGGGGATGGACGAGGGGCATCAGCAGGCCAGCAGTCATGCCAAAACAACGGAGGGAATTCCCCAAAGAACAGTATCTCTGTTTTATCTTCGTTGCATTTCAACTGGGCAGAAGTAAGCCAGTTGAACACAGCAGACAAGCAGGTTCTGACGTGGGAAGTAGCAGACTCGTGCTTTTTCCAGGTGAATAAAAGCTGAGTATCATCAGCATAAGCTACCACCTTAGCGCCAAGATCCTCGGCTAGCTGGATTAGAGGGGTCATATACAGGTTAAATAACAAAGGGCTCAGTATGGATCCCTGAGGAACCCCTGTTTGCACAGCTTGGATAGTAGATGCAAAAGGGGGATCCAAACTTGCTGGGTTCTACCGTCGAGGAAGGACTTTAACCATTCCCATGCGGCACCAGCGATACCTAGCCTCTGTAATCGAGCCAGGAGAAGAGCGTGGGGGACAGTATCGAAGGCAGCAGATAGGTCCAATAGGACCAGAACTGCCCTGCATGCTGTGCAGGAGGGTTAGAACAGGGGTGGAGAGGTGATGTGGCACCCCAGGATTAGCCTGGGGTGCCTGGCTTCTAGAACCTTCCACCCTCCCCTTTAAAAAAACTTGCACAAGGGGGAGACTCTCTCTTGGTTGGTGCTGCTGGACCCTGGGACTGCAACAGCCATGATCAACTGGAAGGAACAACCCCCTGATGCCCAAAAAGGATTAAGGACTCACCCCGGTTGACTCTAGGACCAGTGGGTCTCCCCAAAGGCCAGCGAGGCTGGTCCCCTTACACCCTCTAAGGACCATTTGCGGGAAAGCCTTGGACTTCTGCCCCAGAAACAAAGACCAGGAGGAATCCTGGAACAGGGAGCCTGTAGAACCAGCTCCCTGTAGATCACACCACTTTGGAGGTGAGGAGGCCTGCTAAACCTGCTCCTGTTGGCTAGAGCTCACCACCAGACAAAATGGAGCGTGGGGCTCCGCTGTGTTTCCTGACTTAACCACTGGGGTGGGCCATGGACCGAGGGTCAGCACAAGTTTGATTAATTAACTTTTTCTGTAGGGGGCGTGCATGGGGCCGCCTCTCCAGACTCTCTATTGACCGGGGGACCACTATAAAGGGGGTAGTGACCCCCAACCCCCAAAGCCAAGGAAACAGGGGGAGCACCATCGTACCCACCTCACCATTGATGTTGTGTTTACACCCGCTCCCGTGTCTGAGGGGTGGCCACCAGGAAACAACACCCTGCCCACATGAAGCTCGCAGGGTAGAACAGAGCTACTGGCTCCCGCGGCAGTAGGAAGAGAAGATGTCGTGGGAGCCTGTGGGATAGTCAGGGGTGGGCTCCCTGGGCTTCCCTCAACATGCAAGATTCGCGGGGTGCCCGGGTGGGACCAGGCACCCCCTAGAAAAATTAAAAGCAAGGTAAAAGCTTTCCAGCACTCCCTGGCACAGCAGGAGGAGAGCCACTCATAAATATATTCACTGTTCCAGGGTGGAGCACCCCTTAACTCCCTGTGGGGCTGATTAATTTGCATGTTTTTCTCTTCTTGTGATGGCCCCCTGGAGGACAGGGCCCCCACCAATGAATCTGGGAAGTGGTGTGGAGGGCTGTAGGAGATACAGCATCCCCCCAGAAGTAATGTTCAGAAAAATGGCCATACATTTGCAAGGTCAACGAATCAATGACCCTTTGGCATTTGTACCTCATATTTCAAGTAGTCCCAAAGCTGGAGCTTCTTCTTTACAGCTGGGAGTGTAGTACTCTCTAGGGGTTGGTTCTATGGCTACATTTAACGTGGGCCAATGGTGTATCAGGAAGGTACATGGTGTGCAATACTCACTAGGGGCTGAGTCTATTTATTCTGCCAGAAAGTGGTGCTCTCCAGGGAATGTTTGTATGATTGCATTCTATGTAACTTGAAACTAAGTAAAAACAATAGATGACTGCATTTGCATTCAAAATAATGGTGTTTTTGACCTGTGGTTTGTTCTTGTCATATGGTGAACCCCTGATAAAGCCAATAGGCTTGTTTAATCCAAAGTGAGGCCTCCTATATTGTGTGTTCTGGTATGCGTGGGGGTACTGTGATTTTGGGGGTTACGACCCTTTAGGGGTCAAATGAGATTACGCAATGCCATATATGTAATTTTAAATCTGATTTATATATATATTTGCAAATTAATGCATAGAATTTGGTAAAGGGTGTGAAATAAGTGTACGTTTCTTTTCTTAAAGAAATAGCACTGACTGGATAATCATTTAATGAGTTTTATTATTGCGTGCCAGCAAATGGTGATTACTGGACCACACCACCTCCTTGGACTGCTCTGCTTTGCTACCCTGAGAGAGTCAGAATCACAATCAGCTTTATTCGGCTGAAAAACAGCATACACACAAGGCTAAAACCAGTTGAGTGACCCACCATATCAATAAAAACACAGCAAAAATACATAAAATCACCCAATAAATGAAAACAGATTGTTAAAAAGTTGATTACACATGATTAGTTAAAGTGCATAGTGCTCCTAGAACGTACTGCTGCCTGAAAAAACAAATTTACACAATGGCAAATTTCATAATCTGATAATTCTTGTAATAAGCAGAAGGCCTGAAAGCAATTTAGAAAATTCCTAAGCCTCATAAGGGTACTAAAACCTTTTTGGTGTAAAGTTTATAAAAATCACAGAAAAAAGAAAATGGAACATTGATTGTTTAGACAAATTGTTACAAGGACGTACTCTGGAGTCAAGCTTATGCTGGTAACCAAGCGGAAAACATTGGGAGTATTTCATTGTACCAGCTCTAAAGCTAAATAACAGGGAGTGCTCCCAACTCCTACTGGCATTCCACAAGTAACTGTCTGGGACGGCCCCAGGATTAAATTCCACATAGCTCATAACATTAGGTTTCCGGACTTCTGCACTTAATCTCTCAGCTTGTAACTGTTCTATCAGTAAGGCTTGCGCTTGCTTCCTTCCTAGAGCAGCGCATGGGGCTGTATCAGAGAAGATTTTGGTTAGACCAATCCCTTCCAAAGATTTTTTTCACATACGCCAAACTTGTCTCAGGTCAAACAGTCAATCCGGATCCAATGGTTTTGCCTTCATTTTTGACAAGAGAGTAATTTTTCTTGCAGGGTCTCCCGATTGTGTAATTTTGTATAAAATGTGGTTTTAACTTTTTAATTATTGTTGTGTTCTTAGATGTATAATTTTATGATCATTTATTGTATATGATGAATTGCAATGATATGTATTTTTAAACTAAATAAAAGTTTGTATTTTCTGAACACTTGGCCTATTGAAGGGATTAGTGTCTTATTCTGGTGATTGAATGTATTTGCTGCTTGTCATTGGTTGATACCAAATATTTGCCGGAAGGGGGATTTTTCTGACTTTTGTCTTCTTGGTGCCCTACTCCCTTTGTGGTAAAAGGGCCCCTCTCAATAATTTTTGTGTCAAACAGTCAAACAGTCAGAGATCATATTCTTTGTAAGTAAGGCTTCTTTAGTGCTCGGAATGGATAACCACAAAAGGGGTGGGCGAGTGCGAATTCGGTCACTTAAATAAGTTAGCCCCAATGTTTTGTGGCAAATACAATTGGGAGTCGATACAGAGACTGTCAGGATTTTCCTACACAAGCTTTTTTCTTCCGTCTGAAGTGTCTTTAGGTCACCAATTCCCCAGATTTCTGCCCTGTAAGTTGCAATAGGTACACGCTGGGTTGAATATATTTGTAACAGTGGTGTGAGCGCCCTTCCGCCAGGCAGGGATGGTAAGCTCAATCAATCAATCAGGGATTTATTGAGCGCACTACTCACCCATGAGGGTCTCAAGGCGCTGAGGGGGGGATACGGGCAGCTCCATGGTCATCCGAAGAGCCATGTCTTGAAGTCCTTTCTGAATAGGTGCAGTGGCGGGCTTCGTCTGATGCTGAGATCGTTCCAGGTCTTGGCCGCGATGTAGGAGAAGGATCTGCCACCCATTCTGGTCCGGTGGATGCGGGGGACCATGGCTAGGGCTAGGTCGGCGGATCGAAGGTTTCTCTTGGGGGCGTGGAAGGAGATTCTTTTGTAGGTATTGTGATCCGGTGTTATGGAGGGCTTTGTAGGCGTTCATGAGTAGTTTGAAGGTTATTCTCTTTTCGATGGGGAGCCAGTGGAGGTCGCGGAGGTGCTGGGTGATGTGGTAGTGTCGTGGGATGCTTAGGACGAGTCTGGCTTTGGCATTCTGGATGGTCTGGAGTTTGCGAAGGAGTGTTTTGTTGACTCCGGCGTAGAGCGCGTTTCCGTAGTCCAGTCTGCTGGTGATGAGTGCATGGTTGATGGTCTTCCTGGAGTTGGGGGATCCATTTGAAGGTCTTGTGGAGTATGCGGAGGGTGTTGAAGCATGTGGAGGACACGGCGTTGATCTGCCGGTTCATGGAGAGTGAGGAGTCGAGTATTATGCTGAGGTTGTGGGCGTGGTCCGTAGGGGTCAGTGGGATTCCGAGGTCGGGGCGGCCACCAGGTGTTATCCCATGCAGAGGGAGTGGACCAGAGGATGAGGACTTCCGTTTTCTCTGAGTTGAGCTTCAGGCAGCTGCTACTCATCCAGGATGCGACGTCCTTCATTCCTTCTTGGAAACTGTGCCTGGTGATGTTGGGTTCCTTGGTGTGGGAGAGGATGAGCTGGTGTCGTCGGCGTATGGTACTATGTTGAGTCTGTGTTTTCTTACAATGGTTGCGAGGGGGGCCATGTAGATGTTGAAGAGCGTGGGGCTGAGGGAGGATCCTTGGGGTACTCCGCATCTGATCTCTGTGGATTCGGAGAGGAAGGGCGGGAGTCTAATTTTTTGTGTTCTGCCTGAGAGAAAATATCAAATCCATTCTAAACTGAGGAGTGAGCCTACTTTTCTCTATAGCTTAGCCCTTCTCTGTGAGATTTGTGGTGCCCATGAGTCAGAGGAGCTAAAGGTGACCCTCAACTAAGAGAAAGTGCTGGTGCTTAATAAGGTGTTCAAGCCCACTGTGATAGATGAAAATCGCGTGCGATTCGGGCACCAAGACATTAAAAAAGATTTGGCAAAATTAGTCGAAGTTCGCCATAAAATGCACAAATGAATGGACTAGAAGACTCAGGGCTTTGAGAGTACGAGTGATTAACACAACGTCATCTGCATAGAAAGGTGCGGGAAGGGATGTGCCATTTATCATTGGTACATCAGGGGTGCACTTAGTAAGCTCTGAGCTAAGATTAGTTATGTGCAAAATGAATAGCAGCAGAGCAAGTAGACACCCTTGGCGAACCCCCTTCCTATGCTAAATTCATCTGACAATTACCCATTGTTACCAAACCTAACCCGGGCTTTTCCCTGAGAGAGTCAAGCGCTACAATGGAGTGCTTGGTTCCCAGTGGGCCTATTACTTGCGCAAGCCTCACATCCTGCACAACTAATAACTCAATTTCCTATAATACCACTTTAAATTTGGGGGTGCCAGTAATGCTGCTTACAGTCTTCTCTGTTATTGGGCTATCGAGCTCATTGGGATGCACCTGCGCTTTGAGGGTGGTACAGAAACTTGGACCTCAAAGGATAGTCACTGTATTACTTTTAGTGGACACCAATCCACCTTAATTAATAAATCACTTTCTCACAGTAGTATTCTAATCCACCAGTACAATGTGACGTCCGTCTCTTTGAGGTGTCCTTCATTGATATATGCCAACTTGATCGATGACTCCTTTCTTGTGTCCTTCATTCCCTGCCTGGTACTCTCAAGCAGTTACATTGTGGCACTAGCAGCATATAGAAAATCCATTAAAAAATTCACTAAATAAGTAAGTAAATAAATACATGAATTAACAAATACTATATATTCCAATTTTGGAGCATGATATTGGATATCTGAGATCTAAATGTAACTTGGGTTGAAAATAAAAATACGATGGATGAAATGTTTAAATGAATAACACCATTGCATTGTTCTGGGTATCATTTAACTCCATTGTGTTGTTTGCACTGTGCCAGTACAGACAAGGATCAATTCTGCTATCTCAGCAGATTAGATTTGGTTGAGATTGTCAAACATTGTCTATGTAAATCAAGTCTTTTGAGTTAAACAGTAGAAGGAAAACGTTTTATAAAATCATCTACATGTTTGTAAGACAAAGCATTGGGCACTATGTATGTCCTGGATGTCCCTGATTTCATAATTGTGAAGTAGTTGTCCCAAACATACCCTAACAACCTTTGGTATTTGGCGACAAAGGTGTCTATAGTTTTGCAGGCATGTAAAACTTGATTTGCTTGTTTGTAATGATCCTATATCATTTTTGAAAAGAGGTAAAATAAGCCTGTGCAAGAGTCAACAGCCCAATATAATGTGTAAACAGTAATGTAAAACACTGGAACAAAGTGCATGATTTCAGGTTATTTTCTGTGAGAAAATCTCAGAGCATCTGTGGAACAGAGTACAATCAATTTCAGGACATAAAAGGCCAAAGTTGGGCCAAAAACCAAATTCAATGACACACATCCAGGATGCTTTTTTGGAATGAAATGGCAACAAAAGAATGGCTATGTCCAAGTATTAAATTTAGGCAGTGTGCACTTCAATTATAGTCTCATTATAAGAGCAGTGGCAAAGCAGTGCAATACGATACATTACTTGTTGCCACAGGACAAGTGTTCCTGAAATGCTTGGGGTTTCTCCCAGCTCATCACAAGGACTTTGCAAATTTCTGTGATACAGCACCATGGTTTATTTGACATTGTCATGAAGGATTAACCATTGACAAAGATGGAGGACAGTCAGCAAAGCATTTGGCAGCTTGTTCACTAGCATCTTCTGCCATCCTTTCTTGCACATATGGCATTCTGGATGGTGGAGTTGGCACCTTCTCCACTGCCATGTAGTTTCCACTAATCAGTAGAAACTGCATGTTTGCGGACGACATAAACTTAGGATGGTGTCAGACTGATTCCATGCACCCCCTCAGGATATGTCGTCCCTTTGACCAGCCAGCTCACAGTGCCACTGTTAGCCCCCCTAAGCTTAGGCAGGGAGTGAACTGTTCTGGCAACTACTGATCATGACAACCCCTTTCCCTCAGGAACCGCAGTGACAGACCTTGAACTTTTCGCTCAGTCACTCATGCTCTCTTTCTCTCAGAAAAATATACAAAGAATACACGAAGGGGCGTTTTCAATATTTATTGAACCATAGTGATTCTTGCATAGAACATATGTGCTGCAACGATTAATAGACAGAAGCAGACAAAAGTTATAATGAGTGTCAAAACAGTGAATAAACCGAAGAGTTTCACCATCTTTTTGAGACAGCTCATATATGCTTTCATATACAGCATTTATAACAATCTAGCGTACTCCTATGATGCAAACCCTAAACTACGTGTCTAGGGTGTGAATGTATGTTCTGCCAATAAACCCCCTTCTGGATGATCTAACTCCTTTACCTGGTGGGTAAGAATGTAGGACCCTGTCTTGGTCACGAACTGGACACTCTTCACAGAGATGTCAGTCCACTGCTAGGCGAAAGCTTCAGCATCAGGGACCCTTCGAAGTCAGCAGAAGAGTCTCCTCTGATTGTATTTGGAAACAAAAGGATATATATACGAAAGGGCATCCTTGTTTCGGTCCATGATTGTGATCAGGCTGCCTATTGTTTGTATTCCACAGATAGCTGCGTAGCCACATGGACTTAATAACAAACACATTTGTATTACGCACGTGAAGGATTAGCACATAATGCCAAGGCAGTGTGATAGTGTTCTCACAAAGTTCTTTTGTGTCTGCAAGGTTGGTGTTTTTATGTGTCAAAAGTCGATGTGAAAAAGGGAAGGCAACTTAAGGAAAGAACTGTGTACATGTAAATTGGCACTATTTCCTACCAGGCCTAACTCGGGCACATGCCACCACTATCTGGAAGGTGGTCTTCCACCACCATATAAAAGAAGCAATGAAATGCAAATGTCTGCTGATGGATGTTTTTTATGTGTAGCCCGGCCAGTTTCAAAATCAGGGTAGTAGACTTCCAGCACCCTCATTCTCCTGCCACCGACAAAAGCAGCAAAATGTACTTATGGCATGAATTTGCTAGGTAGGGATGCCAGTTGTAATGACTTTGTTGATGATGCAGTTGGTTTTGAAGATACTGTTTGCCGACAAGTGGAGGCAGTGGAGTTCTGTTAGTGTTGGGGTGATGTGGTCATATTTCGTTTTGCCCTTGATGATACTAGCATGAATGGCTAGACAAGGGGACCCAAAAGACCCTTAAGTGGAATTATTTGCAGGGTAATTTTTCATGTAGGATGCTTGTCAGAAGATAGACTTCTTCCTTTCCTCTAGTAGGTAATGCACAATTCCTGCTGCATCCAATCGAGCTAATCAGGACCCCACGATGGAATGGTCCAATGAGAAGCAAAAAAAATATTTCACAGTTGCATTTATTTCTGAGAGCCCCAAATAGGGCTATTTTGTGATAACATGCAATAGATGTATCCAGAATGCAGCTAAAGTACCTCTCCTAAAACAGTGCCTTACGGAGCTAAGGAATATTTTCGTTGTGCTCCTAAGGTAACCAGAATGTTTGTTAAAAAATAACATATCACTGATTTACATCTGCATTGCAAAAAACAGCTGATCCGGTTATCCACGGACCCAGTGCAAAAGATAATCATGGTTACAGAGAACTGCTTTGACGTATCTTTTCACTAGGAGTTGGTGACACATTTTGGCCTAGAATTCATGCCGTCTACTTGGTGTTTGTTAACTGATGTTGTAACTCTTTGAATTCATTGTGAATTGGATTCAATGGCTGAAATGTTATACTCCATCATTTTCTTTACCCTATCCTGCTAATCCGTGCATGGGGCTTTGATCTTAAATTGTTTTTGAACACTTCTGCAGTTTACCCAGACATTCATTGTCACCAGAACCCTTCTCTCACTCAGTGGAACTAGCCGAATCCCAAGTCTGCCGGATTGTGTTACTCACTTCTGAGCTGCAGGTTTACTTTGTTTGTTCCTACTTTGGTACTCCTCCCTTGAAAAAAAGATGCCTTGCTTTTGTGAATTGAAAGACTATCTTTCAAACCGTTAGAGTTCTTTCAACCCCAGGTGCCTACGTGTTGCACTAGAAACAAGGTTGTAGACAGTGTGATTAGAAGTCTAGTATTGTTCAAATGTGTCTGTAAAACTCTATGCAATTGTTGAATGGAGTATGTACAGCGTCCACGCACAAGTAAAAAAAAAAAAAAAAATAGACATTACACGTTGTAGTGTAATCATATAGCATGCATCCAGTGTTTTTAGCTCAAATAAGGAAAAGCATGACGTTCATACTAAGAAAAAAAAATAGAAAAGACACTTCATCCACAGGCGACATTTATCATGACATCAAGTCCCATTAGGCTATTACTTGAAATTTGCCTTGAATTCTAATTCAACAAATTACATTTTTTTTTATTTTTACTTGCTTTATCTTATCTTTACTTTTTGTTTTTGGGTTAATCATTGCATGGCAAATGAGAGGGTATGGAGAAGCTATATTAGAAAGTATACACTCCTAGGCCCACATTTACTAATATTTAATGCAGCGCAGCAAGGGGAGTTACTGCGCTGTGATGCATGAAAGGGAGAGAGCAGAACTGCACCCCATTTACAAAAAGTATGGTGGAGTTCTGTTCTGTCCTAGCATTGGCACACTTGTGGCTGCCTAGTGCCAACACGGGCACCTTTGCTTCATGTCGCAAGGGTGCCTGGGTTGTGGTCAGTGTGCTTGCGTTGTTGTCAGACTAGGATACCTTCCTGCACAAAAACTACTCCTTGAGGCTATTTCTTCTTTGTATCTGTGCTACAAAATGCACACAGGAAAGAAGAAATAACAAGGAGAAATAAAGATATTTCTCACCTTTATGCCAGCCTCAGGTAGTTGCACCATTTTGGAGCAAAACACATGTTTACTGGTATTAGTAAATATGGGTTTGCATTAAAATACATGGATGGATGCACAGGAACACCCATGCTTCAGCCATGTAATGCCTCCCTGATGCAAAGTAAATCAAGGTAGGGCTATTTTTTATTACTCTATGTTCAGTAATAAACCGTGATAGCATATAGTTGGGCCTACTTGCATGTAAATGCTAAGAATTCAAAATCTGGTAGTGCAGTTGGTGAGGAAAAGAAACAAAACAAACAAGTGAATTTCTTTCCCTATTAGCACTCAAAAAAAGATAATGTTAAAGGCACTCTGTAATTTCACAATGTATCATGGTATTTCTCATTGTTAGGTTAAAAATGAATTCCTGCTTAACATGTACTACCAGTGCTAAAGGGCCTTTTACTAAGTCTCCCCTTTCATAGCATTAATGAAAGGCTTTATCTCCTCCTATGTCCTAAACCATGTAACTTCATCAACATTGCTGCAGCTCTACCAATATTGTCATCTGCACCTCAGATGTGTTCCCAAGACTCAGCTGTTCATAGTGTAAACCCGATAAATATACTAGAGCATAAATATATAGAAATCCCCCAACATCCATCATCAAGAGGAAGCACATTGACAGTCACAGTCTCCACAAACATTAATGAGGTAGCATAACTTAATATTTCTTGAGCTTTTATTAAAGAATGGTACTTCCTGAAGGAATTGTGGGTCATATTTACAAGCCCTTATTGCCACAGGAACGTCACGTCACTTTTAACGAAGTTCCTGTGGTGATAGGGGCTTCCCCTTATTTACAAGGCGGCGTTAAGCCACATAAAGTGGCTTAACGCCACCTTTTAAATAAGGCACCCTTTCATGCTATACTTAGCGAGAAAGGTGAAGGCAATGGGTGTTGCGGTGGGCGATCTGCCGCAACACCCATTGATTTTGACGCTGCCTCCTGTTTACAAGGGTGGCGTAAATAGGAGGCAGCACCAAAATTAAGACCAGGCAAAACCTGATCTTATCATGGCGAAACGAGGAGAAATGCTTTATTTCTCTAACAGCAAAATCCCATGAATAATTGTTTATGTGCAGGAAGGTGTCCCTTCCTGCACATAAACAATCATTAAAAAAATTACGATTTGCTACTTCTATGTGTGCTGCACAATGCAGCACAGATAGAAGTTTCAAATCGCCTTTTGTGATTGTTTATGTGCAGGAAGGGACACCTACGTGCACATAAACAATCATTCCCTCAACGCAGGCACCCTTGCACCATCACCCTTGCACTATGGTGCAAGGGTGGCTGAGTTGGCGCTAGGCAACTTAATTTAGCGCCAATGCTAGGCAAAACGCAGGGATGTGATGTATCTATGTAAATACGGTTCATCCCTGCGTTTTCGGAATGGCGGAGCGTGGTGTTAGCATTTTGTGCTTAGCACCACGCTCCACCATTCTATTGTAAATATTCCCCAGTGTTCCTTGCAGGCTAACGTCCCTGTGTTCGTAACCGGTTGAGGGGCATGGCAAATAGTGCCCTGTGTAATCCTGTGCAATTAATATTCATTAGGCATGCTGTTCTGCAAGCCCTGTGAACAGGAATTTTAGGATGCGACCTATTACTACATAGGTCACATCGCAAAATTACAGGCAGGTCAAAACAGTCAAGCGAAACATGCACTCAGTCTTGGAAACTGTCGCTCAGTGCATCTGGCCATTCACTCCTAGGATAGCTTTCTTTTCTTAGCTCCAGCCTAGTTGTTTTTCCAAAAACGAAAATGCCGCTTTGCAGTTTCACATGCATGCACTCTCATGTTTTACGTACAATAAGACCATTAGTTATTCTGAGAAAGAAAAACATTTGCATTTGTAGCAAAAAATACTGATGTTCATAAACACGTGTTGTTTTATAGTACGCCACTCACATCTGCCATGTTCACGTCAAGCTATTCACACAGCTTGAGTTACAGCACTAAGCTTTCTAATGTCAGTGTCATGCAATTCCCATTGGATTCTTTTCAAGGTAGCAGCATTTCTTTTTTCCGTTTTCCTGGCTCCTGTATCTGGAGGGCTGGCATGCTAAAGGGATTTTGTTTCCTACGCTATACTTTTTACGCTAGGTTGGTTGAACTGCATTTCAATTGCTGGATTATATTTTTAGACACGTTTATTAACACAATCGTAGACATTCGTGTAGTGAGCATACACATGCATGATTTTTTGTTTAAACTTCTTTATTGCATAGTTTTTAACATACAACCCCGGCCACCCACCCCCCTACCCAGTCCAGTCCAATCCAAGCCAAAACTGATCAATTACACCCTTAGGGAGATTGCATACATCAATTAAAACCCAAGCACTGTAGCATAATTCAATAATTCATACCAGGCCGATGAGCACAAAAAATGACACTAAAATAAAGCAGGACGATAAATCCCACATAAGATCTATCTATATAAACCCCTATTGCCCCACCCCTAACAGTCTCCCATCATTCCCCTGAGCCCACATCACCAAGCGTGACCTCTCTCCGTCCATGTCCATGAGCCAGGCCCTCATGGGTGCCCACATTTCCAGCCCTTTCTTCTTTGACACCCTCCCCTTCTGGGCATAGACCGATGATTCCAGCCAATAGTCTAGCCATCCACTGTTGGCTAGTAGGTGGAACCGGATCTAGCCATCCGGTGGCCAGACAAAGCCTTAGAACCGTCATGGCTATGAACATAAATGCCTGAACGTGACTAGAAGCTCCTTCGTCACCCACCCCTAGCAAAATTAACTGGGGGGTAATTGCTATCCGTAGCCCCAGCTGTGTCTCGAGCATTCGACCAATATAAATTTTGAGGCTATTGAGGCTGGGGAAGGAAGCAAACATGTGAATGACATCTGCCGCGTAGCTGCCGCAACGAGGGCAGTGTGTTCCGGAACCACCCCCCCCCCATTTTACAATCTTTGCAGGAGTAATATAAGGATTAAACCATGTTTTAAAGCATTGCATCTGAAAGTTAGTTATGTGGAAAAAGCGAAAGTCCTGCCACTGCTAAAAAAATGTACGGCTGACCCTAAACTTGTTACAAACTATAGGCCTATATCGCTGCTCCTGGCCTTCTCCAAAATTTTGGAGAAGGAAGTGAACTGCCAATTGTCCAGATACCTGGAGGCCAACGGTATCCTTCATGTCACCAGTCTGGTTTCCGCCCTCAATTTAGCACTGAGACAGCACTTTTGGAGGTGACGGAGCACATTCGTAGCGTCCTTGACAGGGGAGGAAAAGCAATGCTGATATTGTTCGACCTTACAGCAGCTTTTGACACGGTACCTCACCACAAGCTGCTGGAACGTCTACATGAAATAGGAATTAGACACCAGGCCTACAATTGGCTGGCATCTTTTCTGGACGAACGGTCCATAGAAGTCTAGCTGCCTCCATTTACAGCTCAGGCCAGGCCTCTGGGGGTGGGAGTGCCACAGGGATCGGCTCTTAGACCCACGTTGTTTAACGTGTACTTGACCCCTCTTGCAACATTGGCAGAGTCCCTTGGCGCTAAAGTCGTCTCATATGCTGACGACACTCAGATGTTGTTCTCATGTGATAAAGACAAGGATTTAGATGAGAAAGCGATAGCCAACTGTCTCTCCGGTGTCTTCCAGTGGCTGGAGTTGCGCCACCTTAGATGCAACCCAGAGAAAACGGAAATTGTGACCGTTGGAGCTGTCCCTCACAACTCTGTGGTAGACTGTTGGCCTAGCAATTGTCCACATCCAGGATCTCCTAAAAACTGTGTTAAGAACTTAGGAATTAAAATTGACAGCCCTTTATCCTTCCTCCCGCAGATCCAAGCCTTGACGGGGACATGCTTCGGCGTGCTTCGCACGCTGAAAGAATTCCTTCCTCTCCTCTCCGAGGCAGCAGGCAGAAAGGTGGTATAGGCTTTAATTACATCTAGGCTGGACTACAGTAATGCACTGTACCTTGACCTTCCAGACTACCTTTTAAACAGACTCCAGGTAGTGCAGAGTGCTGCAGCCAGACTTCTGCTTTCTCTCCCCTCAAGATCTCACATGACTCCGCACTTAAAGGCCCTTCATTGGCTTCCCATGAAACAGAGGGTGACGTTTAAAGCCATGGTCCTGATGCATAAATCCTTGAACGGGTCGGGTCCTGCCTATCTTAAGGAGAGAATCAGTCCTTACGTCCCGGCTCGCACGCTTCGCTCTTCTTTAACTCATATGGCAGAGGTCCCTCGATGTAACCGTCTCCGGATAGGTGGGCGATCCTTCGCTTATTTGGGTCCCCTTGCGTGGAACAGTCTGCCGCCATCCCTGAGGCTGATAGACAGCCTTGAACTGTTTAAGAAGAAACTTAAAACCCATCTTTTTAATGACTAGCCCCGTTCCTGCAGCCTGTTCTCCTTTTGGCAGCACCGGGACACTCTGTCGAGTAGCCGCGCGATTTACAAATTGTTTTAATAAAAAATAATAAAGTTAGCTGCGATGAAAGTAGATTGCGCAAGATGCCAAGTATCTTCACACTCCCTGGTCCCTGCCTGCAGCAGATCTTCCCACCTTCTCGTATGTTTAGCTAGATTATCCACCATCCTGTCGTTCAACATCTTATACAAGGTACCCAGCGAGGGTTTAGATTTAAGAAGCAAATCTATCATATCAACTCTTAAAAAGCTACTAGACCCCCTCTGCCTTTTTTTACTAGGAAATCTTTATCTGCAAATACTTGAAAAATTCCCTATTTTCTAGCCCAAACTTATTCTTAATCTCTTCAAAAGATAGGATGCCCAAGATTCGTCAAGCCATGCTCTTTCCAATGCCTCACATAGCTATTGTTAAAGATATCTGAGGGCATGACGTGTTATTCATAGGGGTATATCCATTAAAACAGCCTAGCCCAAGTTTCTTCTGAACAGCTGTCCATACTCTGAAGGCGCAGGTCAGGGTTTTAAACTTCACCCGTTTGAAAAACCCAAACTCTATTTGGAGCAAAAGACAACCCCTGGCTTCATCTCCCAATAATAGTTCGTATGACGATGGAGTGTCTACCTCCCCTAATCCCGGTTCTCCATACCCTTTTTATAAAACTGCCATTTATTGAAGGGCCAGTGCCCAATAACACAACAGGAGGTTTGGGACAGCCCATCCTCCCCATTCCCTCGGGAGTGTCAGAAACTTCAAAGCTCTTCTAGGACGCGAATAAGCCCACAAAAATCTAAAAATCAACTGGTTCAGCACTTTAAACCAGCAACCTTCAGGTATAGCCCTATAGAAATACAAAATCTTAGGTAAAAACAACATTTTAACAATGTTGCTCCTCCCAATCAATGTCAGCCTAAGATTGTTCATTATTACGAAATCAGTTTTGGTTCTCTGAATCAACAGGCTCAAATTAATATCTACAATTTTCTCAATGTCTGCCGTGATATCCACCCCAAGATAAACTGCATGTGAAACTATCCATCTGTCGTTTAAATCATTCGAAGGAGCCAAGCTGTTGACAATAACTTGTGTCTTATTCTGGTTTAACAGGTACCCCGACAACTGTCCAAACTTTGCTGCCTCCCTCTCAATTTCTCTTAGGGCACCTACAGGATCGGGAGTAGTAACTGCTAGATCATCTGCACATGCTAAATATGCTAAAAATGTAGTCTCCCCCCCTTACTGTGCACGGATAAAATTAAGCTATTCTCCTCGATCTTCCTGAGTAGGGGATCAATATACAGAGCAGAGCGAACAGTAAGGGAGAGCAGGGGCATCCCTGTCTTGTACCACGTCCTATTGCAACTGCATCAGACATTCCTCCCATTACCGAAATCCTAGCTACTGGATTACGGTAAAGCATCTGGATTGCGTTAATAAACCTTGGATCAAAGCCTTTTTTAGCCATTACTGCCCATAAGAATGGCCAGGAGACCCTATCGAAGGCTTTCTCTGCGTCAAGCAGAACTAAAGCCACAGGGTCTCCGGCTATCTTTGGTGCATCAAACAAAGTGATCACCTGGCGAATATGATCAATTGTACTGCGTCCTGGGATAAACCCATGCTGAACTGGGGAGACAAGCTTCTGAATCACCCCTGCCAATCGGATAGCCAAACTTTTTGCGTACATTTTAGTATCGCTATTTGCCAAAGTGATTGGTCGGTATGATCCTAGTTCATGGGCTGGCTTTCCTCTCTTGGGAAACACTATTATATTGGCTGAAGCCCATGATTCTGGTGCCACTCCGCCGAATTGCGCTTCCAGAAAGACCTCCTCCATAAAAGCTTGCAGGCGGGGGCAAACACCTTATAAAATTCTCCCGAAATTAGGTCAGTTCCGACCGCCTTCCCTGCCGGTACCAATTGAATTGCCTTGGTAACCTCTTCCCCCTTGATTGGCTCCTCCATCAACTCTTCTTCTTCCGGAGATAACCCTTCGTAAGGCATATCCTCCAGATATTCATCTATTTCTTGTCTCCTACAGTAGGTTTCCTCCGAATACAGCTGCCGATAATATCTCTGAACAGAGGATCATATACCTGCCGAACCTGAAACAAAGCCACTTACTGGGTCTCTTATCTCCCTAATCTCCCCCTGTATTATCTTCTGCCTCGTGTGGACAGCCAGTAGGTGCCCCACCCTTTCCTTACTCTCGTACATCTTACTCTGCCATGTCATATATATGCCTGCAGCCTTTTTTGTAGATATATCAACTATTGCAGATTTAATAGCCGCAACACTCAGTTGCGCATTTTCATTGTCCTCCCCCCTAGCATTTGCCACGACTAGCTGGCTTTCTGCAAAAAAAAGCTTCTCATACAAGTCCTTAGCATTTCTCTCCCCTTTTTCTGGCATGCCCAGCTGTATCTTGAAGCTCCCCCCTGCACTCCAGCCTTGAAGACATCCCAGACCACATTGAGCCAGGCGCTTCATTTATTCTCTGCTATAAATCTCGGGATCCAATTATTCATATGTTTAACAAATTCCTCATCATACAGCAGAGCCCTTTCGAATGTCCAGTGGGAAGCTGGAGGAGAGGCTACCTCTATTTCTATTTACAAAACTAAAGGGTTGTGATCTGACATGACCCTGGGGAATTTATATATTCTGCTTGTCAGAGCAAATTCGTGGGACATGAAAAAGTAATCTAACCTGGCATGAACCTGGTGTGGGGCTGAAAAAAATGTATACCCTGGATCCTGTGGTTCCTTTTCGGCCCAAACATGAGATATCCCGTGAGCCCTACATAAGTGTGTCAGGGATCTAAAAACGTTTGGTTTACGACCTTGAGACAGTCTTTCCCCGCCCTTACCCCCACTCCTTTTAGCATTGATACTTATGTTGAAATCCCCACAGATTATAAGGGGGAGCGGCCAACCTGCCAGCTCATTGTTAAGCCAATCAAACAAGATCGGGTTGTCCGCCACCGATCCATACACAGAGCACAGTGTAAACGAGCTGTTATCTACGCAGTAATGCACGATAACCCATCTGTCAAGTTTATCCACCCTGCAGCGTGGGAACCTAGCTCTACCTTACAAGCCATAATGGCTACTTCCCGTGTAGGCGATCCTTGTGTAGTACTGGACACTAATTGATACCCTTCTAGTTCTGCAACTTCCCGTCTGTTTGCCCCTATGTGCTTCTCTTGAAGACAAACTACGTCTGCTTTTAAGCATTGTATATCCTCATTAATCCTACGTTTTTTCAGGGGAATATTCATCCCACAAATATTGATTGACGCTATCCTTAGCTTGCTCATCTACATTAGGTTGTTGCCCATCTGTATGTATCAGAAATCCTAAGCAACATCTTGTGCAACACTATCTCCCAAAACAAACATGCTTGGATCATGCATGAATTTTTTAATGTAATTTATTAATAAACTGTTCATGTGGCCGTGTTAAAAATATTAACGGCCCAGTAATTGAAGTTTGAGTAAGTAACACATTAATGACTTGCATGCAGACCAAAGATGTAACAATGCATATTTTGAAATAAAATGACAGTTTTACCAGAAGCAATCTGATCAATTTATGAGGCATATGTTTCAAAACATACAACGTTCTTTATTAGAGATTATTCAAACTTCATTCTGTTGATTTAAAGAATAGAGTACGTGTAGAACATTTCAAAATAATATAGTATCAAATAAGAGAAAACAAATGCTGCAAGAGATTATGCATCATGGTGTATGAAAAGATTTGTTTAATTTACCTAACAGGTACCAACAAACCAATTAGATTTTATACTCCAAATCATTACGGAGTTACTCCCAAAAAGATGTACAGTGTTTAAAAGTCCAAGCATTATTGAGAATTCATATCTTAAAATAAATATTATATTAGTAGTGCTAGATTGAGGACCTGGTTTACTCAACTGTGCTCCCAGATTGCTACTAAAAGATAGCTTGAAAGTAAGCTAATAACTATAATTTCCATGACTATTTAATCAGGATTATTTGATTGCTGCATTGAAATGCAGCTGGAGAAAAGAGGTTTATGATCACATATTACTATGTAAGGACACACTCTGGATACACAGAATGGCAAAGGATTGTACACACTGTGGACCTTTTTTTAACCATTGTGATAACTAGTAAATTGATTAAGAATTCTGGGTCAATAGATTTACACAGAGCTGTGTAATTACTTTTTAAAATATGTAAGTAAATTGCAATGCAAATCAATACATATATATATACACAGCACACCGCAAAAAAAACACACTTAAACAACATTAGTTAAATTAATCTTCTTGACAGCTATCCTGCTGGCTCAATCTTCCCATTCCCTTATACATTACCTTCCAATCCAAAACCATTAATATAGGTCCACTGGAGACTTCCAACAATATTTATAATCCCCTTTCAAGTAGGAGATAACTTCCAGAATATTTGCCGACTTATTCACTAGAAGTATTATCTCCCTTAAGGGATGGCACCCCTTGGGATGTAAGCAGGATCTTCAGTCAGTATCGAATACTTTTGGAGTATAGTACACACAGAAACAAGAAAAAGTGGGAATTCTCTTGTGGAAAAACGTTTCCTGCACCCCAACACTGAAACAGATATAAACACACTCACACCCATGCACCCATATATTGTAAGTTAACCAACCCTTCCAACTCTTACAAGGCCAATGCCCAAATACTTATTTGTTGAACAACTTTCATTCAAATTGGGAATATGCATTCTAGATAATATTTAATTCCCTTAAATTATATAAGTTCCAGGAACCTCAAGGAGGTGTGGCTCAAAGTCACCTCCAATTACGTAGCACTCTCACCCAAGAACTTGCCTTTTCTTTGAGCACAAAACAATCACACTTTCTTATAGCATTGAGGTGGTCCCAAAAATACCCTAACATCCTTAAGAGCATCCATTTAACGCCCAAAGTCCAGCTTTACACATCAATCAATCAATCAATCAATCAATCAATCAGGGGTTTGTTAAAGCGCGACTACTCACCCGTAAGGGTCTCAAGGCGCTAGGGGTGGGGTGCAGGTTCCATCCATCAAGGAGGGGGTCTGTCGAAGAGCCAGGTTTTGAGGTTTCTTGCGAAGATGGGGAGCGATGTTGTCTGTCTGAGGTGGAGCGGAAGGGCGTTCCATGCTTTGGCCGCGAGGAAGGAGAAGGAGCGGCCTCCCGATCTGGTCTTTCTGGTGCGGGGGACCACGGCGTAGGAGAGCTGGGCTGATCGTAGGGTCCTTTGGGGTGCGTGGAATTTGAGTCGGCTGTTCAGGTATGCTGGTCCGGTGCCGTGGAGGGCCTTGTGTGCATGGGTGAGCATCTTGAAGGTGATTCTCGCCTCAACAGGGAGCCAGTGGAGGGTGCGCAGGTGCTGGGAGATGTGGCAGTGTTTTGGCAGGTTGAGGACCAGTCTTGCGGCGGCGTTCTGGATGTTCTGTAGCTTGCGGGTGAGGTTTTAGTTTATTCCGGCGTAGAGTGCGTTGCCGTAGTCGAGTCTGCTGGTGACCAGGGCGTGAGTGACGGTCTTTCGGTGTTCGAGGGGGATCCATTTGAAGGTCTTACGAAGGAGGCGGAGGGTGTGGAAGCAGGAAGACGAGACAGAGTTGATCTGGCGGTCCATTTTGAGCTCGGAGTCCAGGATGATTCCCAGGTTGCGTGCGTGGTCCATGGGGGTTGGTGGGTTTCCGAGGGCGGGGGGCCACCAGGTGTCACTCCAGGCATTGGGGTTTGGGCCCATGATGAGTACTTCTGTTTTGTTGGTGTTTAGTTGTAGGCAGCTGTTTTTCATCCATTTGGCGACGGCTTCCATGCCTTCTCGAAAGTTGCGTCTGGCGGTGTTGGGCTCGTTGGATAGGGAGAGGATGAGCTGGGTGTCGTCTGCGTATGACACAATGTTGAGTCCGTAGGTTCTGGCGATGGGGGCGAGTGGAGCCATGTAGACGTTGAAGAGCGTCGGGCTGAGGGAGGAGCCCTGGGGAACTCCGCAGGTGGTAGGTGTGGGGTCCGAGAGGAAAGGGGGGAGTCTGACCCGCTGCGTCCTGCCGGAGAGGAAGGAGCGGATCCAGTCGAGGGCCTTGTCCTGGATTCCTGCGTCGTAGAGTCTGCGTATTAGGGTGCAGTGGGAGACTGTGTCGAACGCCGCTGATAGGTCGAGGAGGATGAGGGCTACTGTTTCTCCTTTGTCCAGTAGGGTGCGGATGTCGTCTGTTGTGGCGAGGAGGGCGGTTTCCGTACTGTGGTTTTTCTGAAGCCGGATTGGGAGGAGTCGAGGATGTTGTGTTCTTCAATGAATGTGGCGAGTTGGCTGTTGATGGCTTTCTCGATGACTTTCGCTGGGAACGGGAGCAGGGAGATGGGTCTGTAGTTTTTGAGGTCGGTGGGGTCCGCTGAGGGTTTCTTTAGGAGGGGTTGACCTCGGCGTGTTTCCAGTCATCGGGGAACGAGGCGGTCACCAGGGAGCGGTTGATGGTGTGGCGGAGCATGGGTGCGATGGTGTCGGCGGCTCTATTGAAGATGTGGTGGGACAGGGGTCCGTGGGGGCCCCTGAGTGGATTGACTTCATTGTCTTCAGTGTGTCTTCGGTGGTGAGGGCTGTCCAGTCATCAATCGCTGGTTTCCGGGTGTCGGGGGTGGATGGTGAGGGTTCAGTGTGTTGGTTGTCTTCGTCGAAGTTGTCGTAGATGCTCTTGATTTTGTGGTGGAAAAAGGTGCTGAGTTTGTCGCAGAGGTCTTGTGAGGGAGGGATGTCGGTAGACTCGCTAGTGGGTTGGGCGAACTCCTTGATGATGCTGAAGAGTTCCTTGCTGTTGTGCGCGTGGGTGGAGTTTCTGTCTTCAATCGCTTTTTTCCTCGTTTCTCTGATGAGTTGATGGGGGGCGTTAGTGGCGGCTCTGAAGTTATCGTGGGCTTCTGTGGATTTGGTGTTCCTCCAGGCCTTTTCGAGGCGGCGGCATGTGGTTCTGGACTCTCAAAGTTCGGTGGTAAACCATCTGGCTTTCTTGGCGCGGGTATTGTTGTTTTTCTTGAGGGGGGCTATAGTGTTGGTGCTGTCCGAGATCCATCTATGCAGGGATCGGGCTGCGGTGTTGGGGTCGTCGTTTTCCGCGATGGTTGGGGTGGAGTTGTTGAGTGAGGAGGTGAGCTGGTTGTCGGTGATTTTGGTCCAGTTTCTTCGTGGAAGCAGGTGCTGGTGTCTGTGGATGGTGGGTGTTCTGAAGGTGAAGTGGACGCAACGATGGTCGGTCCATGGGAGTTCGGTGGTGTGGCTGAAGGTGATGGAGTTTCCTGTAGTGAAGAGGAGGTCGAGGGTGTGTCCTGCTGAGTGCGTGGGCTCGGTCACGATCTGGCGCAGTGCAATGTTGTAGAGGTTGTCCAGGAGGGATGTGGTGTTGGGGTCCAGTTGGTTGTCGAGGTGGAAGTTGAGGTCTCCCAGCAGGGTGTAGTTGGTGGATGCGATGGCCTGCGGGGAGATAATGTCCGTGATGGAGTTGGCGAAGGGTCCGCGGGGTCCAGGGGGTCGGTAGATGAGGGTTCCTCGGAGGGTGGCGGTGGGGCTGGCCAGTATCTTGAAGTGAAGGTGTTCCATCAGTTCTGTGGGCTCGTCAGGGAGTGTGCTCAGGTGGAGGCTGGATTTGTGGACGATGGCGATTCCTCCTCCTGGGCGGGTGGGGCAGTCCTTCCTGGAGATCTTGTATCCTTGGGGGATGGCGATGGCGATGTCCGGTCCCGAGGTGGTATTGGTCCAGGTTTTGGTGAAGAACGCTACGTCCGGGGTGGTGCTGTCGAGGAGGTCCCAGATTTCTGTGGCGTGTTTGTGGAGGGATCGGACGTTGAGGAGGATGCATTGCAGGGTCTTCGGTTCGGTTGTGTTCTTGTGGGCGGGTTGTGCTGGATCCGTGTTCTTGGCGGTGCTGCAGGTGTGCCGGCAGCGGTGACAGCTGAAGGGTCCGTGGGAGTCGGCTGGTGATGCTAGCTTGCAGTTGTTGTTGCGGCCTGGGTTGAGTGCGTGGAGTGCTGCTGGGTCGTAGCGTTGGCGGGCGGAGGTCCAGGGTTCCTGGCGCTGGTCGCGGTCGGGTCGCGGACGGGCGCAGACGGGCTTGCCTTTGACGCGCCAGCGGCGCGCCCGCGGCCCTCGGCCGCGCAGTGGCTGCCATTAAGTAGGGGTCAGGGAGGGCTGGACAGCTGGGAGGCGGGAGCGGGGAGGGGAGCTGGATTGGGCCGGTCGCGCAGGGGGGAAGGGGCCGCGGGGGCAGCAGCGGCGGGGAAAGGTAAAGGGAGGAAATAAGGGATAAAGAAAAAAAGGGAAAATAGGCAGAAATAAGGCACAAAAGAGCAGAGATGCAGAAAGGTGAAAGATAAAAGAGGGTAGAAAAACGAGTGAAAACTAGTGAAAGGGCAGAGCGAGAGGAAGGGAAAATGAGCAGAAATAAGGCACAAAAGAGCAGAGATGCAGAAAAGTGCAGAAAGGTGAAAGATAAAAGAGGGTAGAAAAACGAGTGAAAACAAGTGAAAGGGCAGAGCGAGAGGAAGGGAAAATGAGCAGAAATAAGGCACAAAAGAGCAGAGATGCAGAAAAGTGCAGAAAGGTGAAAGATAAAAAAGGGTAGAAAAACGAGTGAAAGAGCAGAGTTAGAGGAAGGAGACAGAGGTCCACTAGACCACCAGGGATGAGGCGCAGGGAAACCTGCGGGTGGAGGAGGGCCTCGATCACCAACACTCGAGAGTGCAGGGGCAGGCCTCACTTAATGGTGGAGCTGCGAGGGTGGGAGAGCAATTTCACTGACAATGAGTCAGTGGTCTTGCTCGCCTGTCCCCGCAGTGGCCGCCATTAAGTAGGGGTCGGGAGGGCTGGACAGCTGGGAGGCGGGAGCGGGGAGGGGAGCTGGATTGGGCCGGTCGCGCTGGGGGGGAGGGGCCGCGGGGGCAGCAGCGGCGGGGAAAGGTAAAGGGAGGAAATAAGGGATAAAGAAAAAAGGGAAAATAGGCAGAAATAAGGCACAAAAGAGCAGAGATGCAGAAAGGTGAAAGATAAAAGAGGGTAGAAAAACGAGTGAAAACTAGTTAAAGGGCAGAGCGAGAGGAAGGGAAAATGAGCAGAAATAAGGCACAAAAGAGCAGAGATGCAGAAAAGTGCAGAAAGGTGAAAGATAAAAAAGGGTAGAAAAACGAGTGAAAGAGCAGAGTTAGAGGAAGGAGACAGAGGTCCACTAGACCACCAGGGATGAGGCGCAGGGAAACCTGCGGGTGGAGGAGGGCCTCGATCACCAACACTCGAGAGTGCAGGGGCAGGGGCAGGCCTCACTTAATGGTGGAGCTGCGAGAGCAATTTCACTGACAATGAGTCAGTGGTCTTGCTTGCCTGTCCCCGCAGTGGCCGCCATTAAGTAGGGGTCAGGGAGGGCTGGACAGCTGGGAGGCGGGAGCGGGGAGGGGAGCTGGATTGGGCCGGTCGCGCTGGGGGGAGGGGCCGCGGGGGCAGCAGCGGTGGGGAAAGGTAAAGGGAGGAAATAAGGGATAAAGAAAAAAGGGAAAATAGGCAGAAATAAGGCACAAAAGAGCAGAGATGCAGAAAGGTGAAAGATAAAAGAGGGTAGAAAAACGAGTGAAAACTAGTGAAAGGGCAGATCGAGAGGAAGGGAAAATGAGCAGAAATAAGGCACAAAAGAGCAGAGATGCAGAAAAGTGCAGAAAGGTGAAAGATAAAAGAGGGTAGAAAAACGAGTGAAAACAAGTAAAAGGGCAGAGCGAGAGGAAGGGAAAATGAGCAGAAATAAGGCACAAAAGAGCAGAGATGCAGAAAAGTGCAGAAAGGTGAAAGATAAAAAAGGGTAGAAAAACGAGTGAAAGAGCAGAGTTAGAGGAAGGAGACAGAGGTCCACTAGACCACCAGGGATGAGGCGCAGGGAAACCTGCGGGTGGAGGAGGGCCTCGATCACCAACACTCGAGAGTGCAGGGGCAGGGGCAGCCTCACTTAATGGTGGAGCTGCGAGGGTGGGAGAGCAATTTCACTGACAATGAGTCATGACACATAGACTTAATCAACAGCTCAATGGCCTTAAAAACGCATTATGACATGCCATATCATAACAGTTAAGGTGCTCTTCCCTCCTCCCAGCATTGAATGCAAAATTATAATTTTTACAAGGAAAAAACGTTTCTATTCTTCCATAATCCCATACCACTGCATCACATATTGCTGCTACCATGGCCTCTTCTTGAAACACATCTAACTCCACCTTTACCATTCACCACCAAATTTCCTAATACATTCTCACATCATAATACTCCTCAATATCATCAACTTCTTCCTATGCATAGAAACCTTCCTGGATGCCCTCAAAGCAAGTTAGATCATGTCCCTGTTGAAGAAAGCAAACATAAACCCAGACAATCGCGCCTACCTCCGCTTCATCACCCACTTACCCTTCAGATGAAAAATCATTGTGAAAGCATTCTCCACCAAACTACTGGTGAAGATCAACAAGAATACTCCACTGGACCAACAATCCACTTTCAGACCATACTGCAGCACAGACACTGCTACTCATGTGGTAGTCAACCCCACCTCTTTCCCTGCTTGACCTCTCAGGAGCCTTCATCACTTTTCACCATCATACTCTGTATCACTCCTTTGAAACATGCATCGAAGTTTCTGACACTATACTGAAATGGTTTACTTCTTATACTGTTATCCGCCAAGGGTTATTACAGATAAAAAAGAAAGATCCTAGAAACATACTATGTCCTGCAGGGTACTCCATTGGTCCATCCTGTCTGTAATCATCTTCAATTTTTACTTGGAAAATCTTGGATCCTTGCTCATCGATAATAACATCAACACCAATCAATACACTGACCATACTCCTCTCTACTTTAAAATTCCATCCTGTGACAACATTCAGAGACTCATAAAATACCTACAGCTAAATAAGCACCAGATGTTTATTGCCAGGCTGGAAATGGGACAGAGATGAGTATGTGAATGCTCACAAAGTCAAGAGCTTTGTATGTTCAGAAACTCAGAATGTGGACCTTGCTCCTCTTTCCCACCCCTTAGGTATAGAGTTTGCCACTTCTCCCAGAGAAAAATATTTTTTCTTGTGAAATTCTGGACTGTTCAGCCTCTTATTCCACCCCTGCACAGCTGACATACAGCTCTACCCGATAGTCACCTTGCCAGAAGACATTTTCAAACTGGTCAACACCTACCATTCTACCATCCTAGATGCCTCAGTACCATGTCAAAGGAACCCTCTCAAAACAAATGCACCAAAACCAGCTTAGGCATGGCTAAGTACAACAAGAATTGGACTGTAAGTGAAAAATTGTAGACAGTCTAAAACCCTTAATTTTCAAACCTACATTAACATTCTGGCTAAATGTGTGAACTACCAAATATCAGACTCTTTGAAGGTTGAGCCCATCATTCCACCAGAAGACTTCAAATTGATTGAACAAGCCTAGGCCTCTCTAGAACTGACTATTGCACTTCCCGACTGACTTGAATCCCAAAAATTAACATGGCTCAATGAAATGCAGCCTTCAATGTTGCTGCTCATCCAATGTCTGGAACCCAAATTCACAACTGTTACTGCATTTTTCAAAATATGCAAAGTGTGCAAATACTGTGTGCTAATTATTTATTGAAATGCTTTAGTTTCCATGGTGCATAGAGCTGTAACTGATGAACTGCTGAAGTTGCACCTGGAACTAATTACCTAGGTCATTTAGAACTGCAAATAATGCTATGGATATATATGCTACATTTTCATGCAGTATGCCATAATTATAAAATGAATGCAGTTTTCTTGTGTTCTGTTCAGCTTCTCCTGCTCATTCCCCCACTCCCCCTCAGTGTCCCACTGAAAAGCCATCTCTTCCCTTCCTTCAGTGGAGCATCGAGTGAATGACACCAATATATTAGCATTGTACAACATCTTGTTAGAAAGCATGAGTGATTGAGGCTTCCATGATGTACCCAAAGTATCCTTTTCAAGGACGTCCGCTGGAAGTTCTGCTGAAAACGTGTTAGTTCAATGACCCATTGTTCAAGAAAAGTTTGATTTGTATCAAACATCTCAGGAGTGCAGTTGCTGAGGAAGCAAGTGGAAGATTTCTGTTACCTTAAGAAGTGGGTTAATGCTAAATAATTGTGTTGTTTTTCATTACTACATTGCTGTTCCTTATTTGCCAAATGCGACCCTAACCATGATCATACAATGCTGAATTTGCAGAATCTATTATAGTTTCTATGATTTGTCTATAAAACCTCTAAGAATTTGTGTTTCATGGGAATTTTCTTCATGGGTGACCTGTTATGCTATCAGTGCTCTTTATGTGTCCAACACTTAGAATTTGTGCTTAGAATATGCTTAACTAGGGTTTTATGATTTTGCATTTATTCTGTATTTCTACATTGGGCCTTCATGGCAATTCATGCATTTCTCCTTTGTATCACCTTAGATTCTTCTGTAATAAATACCCTTTTTGCTCTATTTTTGATCTTGCTCTATTTTTGATCTAGAACTCAGGGGCATATTAGCAAGACCGGCGATAAAATTATCGCCGTTTTAGCGGCAGGAAACTGCCGCTAAAACGGCGATAATGGGCTTGCTAATATGCGTTATAGAATTCCAATAGAAGCCCAGGTTAGATGTGCAGGACATCTAACCTGGGCTTCTATTGGAATTCCATAACGCATATTAGCAAGCCCATTATCGCCGTTTTAGCGGCAGTTTCCTGCCGCTAAAACGGCGATAATTTTAACGTGGGTCTTGCTAATATGCCCCTCAGTCCTTTATGCATTTCAAATTTTTATTCCTTTCAACTCTGCTAAATTGTGTTCTTCTTGATGAGGAGTGGAATATCTAAATGCTAGATCAACTGAAGATTCCGGTGCAAAATATTGGGGTTATCAAATATTGGAGTTCAGATGATTACTGGGATTTGGCTCTGACACAACATATTACTCCAAATCCGTGCACACTAAATTGGCTCCCCTTATACTTAAGGGTTCCATTCAAACTAGCTTGCATTGTTCATAAAGCTGTATATAAAAGCTCCCACAGGTGTCTAGCAAACACATAGATATCTGATGCATAACTACACACACATGAAAGCAAGAACTCTCAATCTAGGAACACTAGGTTTACATTTATGCAATCCAGTTACCTACATACCACACACCTTGCACCCCTTAGTTTTAATATCATAGTGGGAACTGATGACAAGCAATGTCCAAGGTGTGCCCTAAGGTTTGTGGAACTTATGCATATGGTGTGGAATTGCCCAAGAATTATGACTTTTTGCCAGGTAGTGAACGCGGACCTGAGAGGGAGGTGGGAAGAATCGGCCTGCACACTCTTGATACCTGCCTATTGGCTCTATACACATTACTGAAAAAGGAGAGGGTGGACTTCTTTATCTGGCCTTGGTGCTCGCCAAACGGGTGATAACAATGCACTGGAGATCCCCAAAGGGTCTCACAAGTGCAGATGGAAGGAAGAAGTCAGGCAATGGGTGACAGTGGGGCTGCCGTCTGACTGGGGCAGTGCAAACACTCTATCACAAACCTATTGGATGAAGTAAAAAACCTGTTTACTGAAGTCCTCAATTGAACAACACGTAGGTGCGCTGCAGATGAATGGAAAAACAATTGCTGATATTATTGCTCCACAAATCCATAGAAGATGAGGATAGATGTCTCCCGGAGGGGCTTGGTATACATATGCTGTAACACTCCTAACTTTAGATTCAAGGCTTGAGGGTGTGCCAGGCAAGGGCTCTGTTTTCTGTTTTAAGTTTGCACATGTTAGTTTCCTTGTGTTGAAACTTCTTCCATATGTTTATAGAATACATAGGCTTGCCAATTTCTTCCCTCCACAGGATGGATGTTAAAACAAGGTATTGGCTAACCAGAGAATAAAGCTATTACAGCACACCAATCATAGGTTATAATTGATCCAATAAATCAAACTGTATTACAAAAGCTAGTAGTCAGTACTGTAATTCTTTAGTCCATACAGTCCTTTGATTTCTTGTGCCCTATGTACAGCACGTCAAAGATTTTCCAAAGCAATTCTTTTCATAGAAAACGTTTCTTTTATTGAATTTTTCTTTTTCCTTAATGCCAATTCCCAGCAAACAAAGCAGCCAACACGTGTTTCGTCTGTACAAATGTGTACCGAGACTTTCTCAAGGCTAAAGTGATCAAGTTTGTCGCTAGTCCTGTTACAGTCAAGACACTGAAAGTGTAATGAATGTATTTCGTTCGTTCCAAAAACAAACTGCTACTGTCAGAAGCTTAGGGTCGATAAAAATTTCACCATGAAGTATCGCCAGTGGTGGTATGAAAGTACTAGTTATTGTCCCATAGAGTCAAATCCAGAGAAAAGATATGTATACAAAATGATGTATAGAATCCAATGTAATGAACTGAAACCTTCTGGTGTACCAGTGCTGCTGTCTCACAGTCTCAGCGGTTAAATTCGCCTAAAATGAAATCCTCAATGAGTAGTAAGTTGAGGAGATTCAAGTAAACAGGTGGGACAGTGATAAGTCCTAAACCCGTCCTGATAATGAAAGTAACTCCGACCCCAACACGTTCGTTCTAACCGGTTAGAACGAACGTGTTGGGGTCGGAGTTACTTTTCATTATCAGGACGGGTTTAGGACTTATCACTGTCCCACCTGTTTACTTGAATCTCCTCAACTTACTACTCATTGGGGATTTCATTTTAGGCGAATTTAACCGCTGAGACTGTGAGACAGCAGCACTGGTACACCAGAAGGTTTCAGTTCATTACATTGGATTCTATACATCATTTTGTATACATATCTTTTTCTCTGGATTTGACTCTATGGGACAATAACTAGTACTTTCATACCACCACTAGCGATACTTCATGGTGAAATTTTTATCGACCCTAAGCTTCTGACAGTAGCAGTTTGTTTTTGGAACGAACGAAATACATTCATTACACTTTCAGTGTCTTGACTGTAACAGGACTAGCGACAAACTTGATCACTTTAGCCTTGAGAAAGTCTCGGTACACATTTGTACAGACAAAACACGTGTTGGCTGCTTTGTTTGCTGGGAATTGGCATTAAGGAAAAGAAAAATTCAATAAAAGAAACGTTTTCTATGAAAAGAATTGCTTTGGAAAATCTTTCACGTGCTGTACATAGGGCACAAGAAATCAAAGGACTGTATGGACTAAAGAATTACAGTACTGACTACTAGCTTTTTGTAATACAGTTTGATTTATTGGATCAATTATAACCTATGATTGGTGTGCTGTAATAGCTTTATTCTCTGGTTATTTATGTTCATGTTTTACATGCGATTGACACCCTTGGGTAGTGGGTGACTTAAGCTAGATAAGCACCCTGCTGTACTTACAGTTTTCTTGTTTATTTTTTACGCCATTTACTGTTTTACTTTTTTTACATCTGTTGTTCATTGATGTGCGGTATCTCCCTTTCAGGGAACGCTACTACCCATTTCATATAAGGTATGGACTATGTAACCTAGATAAAAGTTGAAATATGACCTAGACAATTACATGTACACAAGAGCACATTGATCAGTACCTGGTCAATAATAATACTGTGTAGTGAATGGACTGGTACAGTTTGTAGAATCATTAAAACAGTATACATTTTTTAAAAACAGGAGTTCCCCATATAAAATCTTTTTGTGATTTAAAAAAAAAAAGGAGCAGACCCACAGTTTATTTTTCCTCTATTAGGGTGAACATCTCTTTAGACACCTCAAAAAAAAAGTGAAAAATCTTACTATTTCAACACCATTTTCCAAGAAAAATATATCATCTTGATGCGGTTTTCACAAATTGATTGCAGCCAAATGGTCTTGTTCTATTTTTGATCATCTAATGCTCTTCTCTGATCTCATGATCCCAGACCAGTAACATGGACCATAGGATACCACTCTAGATGGGAACAGGAAATTCAGAATGTGGAACCAGAAAGTGGAACCATAATAGAATGAACATCCTCAAAGCACTTCACACAAAGAATTGGTATTTGTGAGTTAACTCTTTTCTATCACTCCAAGTATGTTTTTTTTTTTACTCTTTTGCTTACACAAAAAACGTTCTAGGGCCCTGGTGGCCCTGGTTCATGCTACTCACTAAAATACAAATATGAAAATAAAATATACATTTAGGAGCTAGTACTTCAATCAGAATGTATGTAAAATCCTGCCTGTTCTTTTTAGCATGGGAATTCTGTCTGTGTTTCCAGTAATAATCATTTTTGAAAAAGTTGGATTGATTTCTGGTTGAAGTTTTTGTTTTAAGTCAATATATTAAAGAGCATATATGCTAGCTTTTATTGTAAATTTTCTGAATGTATTTACAAGCATTGGAGTTTGGACAAAATATTGATTTAAAAATATCAAGAGGCAGAAATATCTGAAAATAAATATTGTTATACAAAAATATTGTGATGCACAAATAATGCCAAGAATATTGCATTCTTGAGGTCAGTAATATCTTTTTAAATAATATCAATGTTTCTAATATTGTGGTTAAAAATATTGTTTTTCAATTATTTTACTGTATTTTAGTTTTTTATAGTGTTGTAGTGGGTTGTTCAGTTTATAGCGAGATAGGGTGGGAAGTTAATTGAATTATTTAATATGTGTTATTTAATTATATGACTGGTATTTATTATATGAATTATGTAATATTGATTTATTTTCATTATAAGTTATTTGCGGGCTTGGGTGGTAAGTTAATTAAGTATTAATTAATATACAATTAATTATTAATTGTCAATTATTTAATTGAGTTTAAATGTGTAACTTATGGAATATTCATGTATTTTCATTTAGTTGTGGGCTGCTATGTTTAAAGGGGTCTAGGGAGGGTAGTTAATTAAAGTATAATTCATTAATAAATTTATAATAATTTTAATTAGTTAATTATTTAATCTTCAATTATGTAAAATATGGAACACAGATTTATTTGGCTAATATTTTAGGTGCAGGATGACAGGGTTGTAGGGGTATAGGGTGGGAAGGTAATTAATTACTAATTAATTAATTATAATTATTATTTTTAAATTAATTATTTAATTGAATTTTAAATACCTAAATTATGGACTAATTATTTATTTTAATTATTTTCTAGTTGCAAGCTGGGATGGCAAGTTAATTAAGAAATAGTTAATTAACAATTAATTATTAATTACGTCAAGTTGTAAAATAGCAACAGCCTTTTACCACTCCAGGCACAGTACTACAGCCTTGGATTGGTGAAACACCATCAAAGCCAACCTGGATGGCCAACCAGCTCTGTGTGGATGGCATTGTACTAATCCTATGAAAGACTTTGTTGTAGAAATGGCAAAAGACTTTGACTCTTTCTAGCTCTGCGTGGATGGCACTGTGCTAATCCTATGCTTAAAAACTTTGCTAGAAAAACAGACATTTGAGGTGAGCAGACTCAGAGTGTCGCTGGTGTTGTAGGGTGCTCTATACAGGAGCTGCTCTCCACCTAAAATTGGGAACTACCCAGAGTTCTCTGCTTCTTTTTTGCATGTATATATTTTTGCATATATGTATATATGTATATGTATATATGCACATATATATGTATATATGTATTTAGAGAAATATACACATAAATGTGTTTGTGCGTTTATGTAAGTATGTATTTATATTTAGCAATAAATATTAGTGGATTATATTTAATTTACATTACATTGAAATTTTATATTAAAATATTTTAACATTTACTGCTTTAAACTCTATATTAAAAAAACAATATTCTTGATTATTTTTGGATGATATTACTGTCAACGATATTTTTTTCTGATATTTTTGTACTTACCCTTTTAAGTAAAGGATCACGATATTGGGGGAAACAATATTTTTGACACAATATTTTTGTCAATTATATTATTTACCACAATATTGTGTCAGTGATCCACAGGCATTGATATAAAATACCAAGCAGGCCATAAAATTCTGGCCAGTTGGCAACCCTCCTTACGTGGGAGTTACATTGCATATTTTTATGCTATTGAGTGTACAATTAGACAGGAGTAAATGGATTTACAACTGCTAGGTCACGTTTTGTGAAAGCTTGGAAACATAGGGGCTGATTACGATGGCGGAAGGACCGCCACCGTCAGCCCGGCGGTGGCGATCCTTCCGCCATCTGACAGCAATTTTCCCACCGCCAACTTACAATGGTGGTGGGAATCGCTTTCGGACCGCGGCGGTCGCAAAGACCGTCCGCCACAGAACCGCCACAGGCAATCGTTCCGATTGCCTGGTGGAGCGGTCAGCATGCCTAAAATGGTGGTGGTGCCTAGCAGGCACCGCCCACCAAATTACGATGCTGGCGGAAGCCAGCCTTTCCGTGGCGGGTAAACCGCCATTGAAAGGCTGGTGGAGATTGGTTTCGGGGGCCCGTTGCGGGCCCCCCTTGTGTTGGGGGGAGGTGTGGGTGCACTGGGGGGGTACCCATAGTACCCCCCAACATTTCACTGCACCAAGTGGCAGGCACCGTGTGGTGCCTGCCACGTAGTGCAGTGAAATGCGCAACATGCAATTATAGCTTCACGGCAGGTGCTGCTGTCAGCAGCACCCACCGCAATGTTAAAATGCAAGATGCGATGGTGGCGATCGCATCCTGATTTGGTGTGCGGGACCGCCGCATGTATTGCCGACGGTCCCGGTCTCCACCACGATGGCGGACGGACTTCAGTCCGTCCGCCATCGTAATCAGCCCCATAATTTGCAAACAAAAATGGCTGTGTGAATCAGATCCTTTGGGTCTAGTTATGATAAAGTCCGCCCAACATCGTTTCGGTACTCGGACCGACCCACCTCGGTCGGCGGTCCCGACTGACCAATTAGGATGCGACCGAACACTGACCGGAATGCATGCTCTCATTGTAAAACGGCGAGGTGCAGGGATCACCCTTGGCCTACAACTAGAGGCCGTGCACCTATGGAGGCCCTGCTGGGGGCCCCCAAAGACGACTTCCTACCGCCTTTCTGTGTCGGAAAGGCCGTCACAGAAAGGCTGTAGGAATCCAACATTGTGATTCCTGGGGCGGAAAGAGCTACCCTTGGGATTACTGAAGTCCTTCCGACTGATGGACGGGCTCTCCAAGCCCGACGAAAGCCAGCCGTAATGACCGGTAGGATTCCTTTCCAACTGACACCATCCTAATAGGTCGGTCGGAAAGGAATCCAACCAGCTGATTATGATGCGGTAGGAATGGGTCCGACCGCCGGTCGGAGCTGTATCCTACCGCATTGCAATCAGCCCCTTAGTGTTTAATGCTGAGCCGAAAAATGTGTCTATTGTGGTGTTTTTTATTATGTGCCAATTAATAAGATGTGTTATTAGTTAAAACTAGGCTAGCAGATGATCAGGATCTAAGGACTAGTGCAGAGTGATCAGAGTTATTATGCGGAAATATTTGTGTGAAAAACAACATTAGTAAAAGTGGGGAAACCCAGATAGAGGCAAATCTTGACATTTCCCCATTACCCAGTGTGACAACAAATGCAAGTCATGACCTTCACCTCCTATATTATGATCATTATAGGTGGGTGAACAAAGGAAGGATTAAGCCTGGCCTGAACCAAACATCTGTCTCTGACTTAGGTCTGGGTAACATTTTAGACATTTCAAACCACAGCAGAGTGGAGAAAACCAAGATCTCTACTTTTTCATACCTCCCTTCTATTGGGCCTTTGATGAAGCCGGGAATGGCCTGACTGGAGACACAGTCATAGTTAGATCCAAAGCTGATCTTGTTGGGAGACCAGCGATTTCAAGGGAATACAGTTTACCATCCTGTATTGATCATACAGATCCGAAATATTGTAAGAGGCCAAATATTGAATGACTATGTTAGGAGAGGTTGCCATCCTCTTCACAGCTGACCTCATTAAAGATTGAAAGACCATGCAGATTCCTCTCCCTTATAAAACATAAAGGTGATCCATATATGATTTACTACATGTTGCCTTGAGGATTAAAGTGACTAGTCTTTCTCTGTCTCTTCTCATGCTCTTGCTCTTAGTCAGTGTTTAATTTATGCCAGTGGTTGCAGGTGGTGCCCACCAGGGATTGTATTACAGAAATTGAGATTTGCAAGTGCTAGTCTCTGCCACAGTTTTGGCACACTGGTGTCTTAAATGATTGAGGAGCCGGAGCAGCATGGTTTTACCACTTTACATAGTGGTATGTGGTTGATAATCACTGACACTTTAAGGTATGTGCTTATTTTGACTGGAAATGAAGCAGCATTTGTTGACATATCTACTGTAAACAAGAACATAAAACAAAAACCTACACAAACCAGCAGACCAACCTGAATAAAACAGAACAAGGCATAATACAACAATACAGACAAAACATAACACAACACCAGTGCGATACAACATCACAATAATTCAGCACAAAAAACACAAGACATCACACCACAAGAAAATGGCACACAACAAATAGTAACAAGCATTCTTACCATCTTCATCAACATGCTTTCATAATACAGTGGCAAAAGATGTTACCTTACCACCAAGGACATGAAATAGCACCTGTCAAATGTGTTTTTTCATGTGCACCTCCACATATTTTTTATTATTGGACTTGAACCCAGAGCAAAAGAGAGAAAGGTAGGAAAGGGAGATAGAAGTACCAAGAGAATGATAAAAAACATCTATAAAACGGAGAGCTCAGATATCAAAACAAAGGGGCTGATTTATCATTATTCCACACAGCGCAGCAAACCACCTTGCTGTGATGTGTGAAAGGGCAGGAATGTGCAGTATTTAACATGATACAGTGCATTCCTGTCCTTTCCTTTCTCTGGCGCACAATGTGCTGCCTAGTGCTAACCTAGGCACCCTTGTGCTGTGGTGCAAGGGGGCCTGAGTTGCAGACAGGACTGCACAAAAACAATCCTCTGAGGCATTTTCCTCTTTCTGTGTGTGGGGTAAAATGAAGCACACATAGAACGAGGACAAAATGAGGAGAAATAAAGATATTTCTCCTTGTTACGTCTCACCTCGGGAGGCATAGCATTTTGACGCATCTACGGTCTACCAGTAATGGTAAAGCTGGGAATGTGTCAAAATCCATGGGTGGATGGGTAGGAACACCCACGCTCCACCCATGGAACGCCTTCCTGAGGCAGAGTAACGCAACACAATGAGTTACAATAGATTTAGCAAGCCACGCAGGGCCACACAAGGTCACCTTACGTGGCATGATAAATCTGACTTAGTAGTTGCATCACCCTTGTAAGGGCGACACAACTCAGTGAGAAATCTACCCTAAACCTGCAAAAAGTTACATAAAAGGAGTTGTGTTGGTTGGTGGAAGAAAGAGGCATGATGTGGAAATAAGACTAGGCAGCCTTGATATTCTGTAACCTGGCATTTGGCAGTGCCAGGAACGCTCTCCTAAGAAAATATTTGTGCCAATGCTCCTGTTGTTTTATAAATTAGGCAATGCGCTTAGTTGAAAGCTAGACACCTTTGTTGGCTACAGCTCAGCTCCACCTTTAATTTTTATTTTAGCTTGCTCCCTCTAGTGGTAATCCATTGTTGAACAAAGATTTAAATGGAATATTTAGCGCTCACACATCTATTAACTAAGAATAATTTAACATGGAGCATGGGCTAGCATATTTGTTGGTACCATAGCGTAAACATAGTTTTAATGCATCAAACGCACTCCCCAATTTGGGTTGGGTTTGTTTTTATACGGCTGTACATTTTGCTTCCCATTTAGATTAGACAAATGTATACCTTTCCCTTCTTGAGAAATATATCAAATTAGTGTTGTGCAGAAAAAGAGCTTCTTGTGTCATGAACATTGCATTATGTTGTCCGGGTAGGTGTGAGTGTTTCTTCCTTTTTGTTGTAAGTGTTGCTCTGAGATAGCTGTTCCACCCAGGACACTGCCGTCACTGCTCTGCTCACACTTTTAAGTTTGCCTCGCTAAAGAGAACCTGTGGTACTACATATGGTTTAAAATCCTGCTCAATGATTTACAATGTAACATGGCTGCGACCTGTTGCAAGACTGACTCCATAGGCTGTAAGCCTTTATTCAACTATGGAGCATTCTGAAAATGTACATTTGTATATACCCTATGGTCCTGTGGACCATGTGTCATTCCCAACCTTGCTTCCTACAACAGGTTAACTGTACCACTGTATATTCCATATTTTTGTATGCACACATTGTACATCTCTTTCTTTATTCATGTATGACGCTCGGGTTCTCACAATAGCTATCTTCTCGCAGATGTTAAGTTGAATTATATGGATTGTATATTCCTTATGCACTCCATTTGAATGCCTGCACCTACATGAGGCCTTCTGCTGCTCTGAGCGGTCTAGGTCGCGCAATCCAAAACTGCAAAAATATAACTAAATACATGACAACCTCCAAGTTCATCGCAGGATGTTAGATTTTCAGTGAACAATAGTTTTACTCACTTATTTACTCGTTTTTCTCCAAAATAACCATATTGACCTACTTTCATCCAAGTACCCAACTTACCCAAGCACCAATATGCTTCAGGGTGTATGCAAGAGCTATAAAAAAAAAGAAAAAGAAAAACGCATAGATACAGTGCTGTCTTTGTGGTAAATGTGATGCACAAATACTTCGCTTACAATGTCACGTATTGCATGAAATTTGTACATGGACACATGGAGAGGCAAACTCACAGTTACACAAACACAAATCTCGAACACACACGGATTGTGACGTCTGTTTCCGTGTAACAGCCACGACTTCCTTGATAATATCACAGCTAAGGAGAATAAAAATGGTTGTTTCAATTAGTGTAAAATCTGATCCGGTCATAACAGATGGAAACCTTTCAAAAAACATTAGTGATGCTGCGAAGTCTCACACACTCGTACACAGACAGAGGCGTTATTTGACACCCAGAGTATCCTCTGCACTTGGAAGAGAGCCCCCTTAGCACCTGTCTTCAAGATGGGGGATCCAGGCACAGCTGCCAACTACAGCCCTATTTTTATTCATTCCACTCTGGGAAACATCCAGGGAAAATTATCCCAGAAACACCTGCTGAGATCTGTGTACGCCGTGCAATTGCTCTGCAGTTCCCATTCTAAACTGTGGGAACTGATTCACTTGTGGCAAGTTTTTAAGATTGAGAAAAATAATTAACCAAGAGTCACTGACAAATGGACACGTTATTTTGTTCCCCAGAAGCACCTCATCAGAAACATGTTAACGTGCAATATTTTCCTGCATCAAATAAAGAAAACAAAAAGTCGCTTCACCAGTACTTAATCTGTATTTAAAACATTTAGACTTTTTTAAATATTAGGTTATCAAAGTAGATAATTATTCCACATTAGCCACCTTTATACAGAAAGATGACGCTAAAAGGTTTCACTCTTTCAAACATTGCAACCTTGCTTTTGAAATCCATAAACTGTAATAATGAATAATTTATTTTGTTTAATTGTGCTAGCAGAGATGTGGCAGTTAGTAGTTTTTCAAACACAAGTTTAAATATCCACATGCCTGACCAATGGTAGTGTTGTGGTGTTCAGGGTCGGACTGGCCGTAGCGGGCACCAGGCGTTTACCCGGTGGGCCGCCAGGGTGGGGGCCGATTTTGGACTCCTGGTGGGCCGTTTTTGTTACAGGGCCATTTTTGCAGCATAGCTGCAATCTTGGCCCCTGTAACAAAATCGTCCGAAACCGACCCTGGCAAACACCTTGGCCGCACCCCCAACCCCCCGGGGGGCTGGCCGAGCACTTTGCCAGGGCCGGTTTTGGTTCCCATTCCGGCCCTGGTGGTGTTGCGTGCCTTCTCTTGGGCCCAGTGTAGTCATGGTAGCAGCGAAGGCTGCAGACCCACAGTGTCATATTGACTTTTATTCACTAGTCCAGCATCACCCTCCCCCTCCCCGGTACCTGGATGGTGGCGGAGTGCAGGATGGGACAGGGCTGGCAAAGGAGGAGTCATAAATCATAATCCAGGAACATTTAGCAGGCAGCCATCTAGCTTTTTCGATTACTTTGTATAGACTAGACTGCAACAGACGATGTCACATAAAATCCAGCGAGATCCCGGAGGGTCACAGTAGGTGTGCCTCCTACCGACTGTCTTCAGGGAGGACAGGGAAAGTTACTAGGATGACAATAGGCTACAGGAGTGGGCAGAATCAAGGGAAATATTGTCAGACCTTCAATATTGGTTTCGTAGTGGAGTTGGGACTATTGAACAGGCCTCAACTTAAGCTTGTTTATAGGAAAATACACTAAGACCAAGGGTGGGAACTTATTCCTGGGATTTGTCGACCTTTCCTCTGCATTCGATTGTGTCGCCCACTCTAAGTTATGGACAATTATGTCCAATACGGGTGTGGAGACATTGACATTAACTTTCTCAGAGGCCTTTACACAGGATCCAAAGCCAGGGTTAGATATGGCATTAGAGGGGTAAGACAGGGTTACGTTTTAGCATCCTTTCTTTTCTCCTTATATATAAATAATGTAGGTGCAGCGCTGATCTCAAAATCCGAAGACCTACCTCAGGTGGGTCACTGACCAGTGCCGGCCCTTCTCTACGCAGACGATGCCGTTCTTATGGCCCACACCCCCCTTGCCCTGCAGGCTCTACTTAACACTTCTGTTGGATTTATGCAGGATCATGACTTGCTAGTTAATCAGTCAAAAACATTTATAATGAAGTGTGGTAGGAGAACCGCCATCTGCCGAGATACAAAAATCAGGGACACCAAGATAGATTTCACAAATAGTTTTTCTTATCTAGGTGTCCCGTTCGACAAGGAAGGCACATGGAATTGTGCTACATCTACGAGGGCCTTATTGTTTAGAAATGCCAGCATGGCTCTACAAAATCTTGCCAGTAGGCTGGGTACAAATCCCCAGCAGAGATGAACAAGATTTATAAGGCTAAATGCATCAGCATAGCACTATACGGGGCAGGGATATGGAGGCATACAAAATGTACAGCACTGCAAGTGGTGGAGAATGAGTTCCTGAGGTATTTGCTCACAGCCCCTAAAAAATGTCCCTCATATGTTTGTCACGCTGAGTTGGGGGTTTCGTTTCTTATTGACTCAAGCAGGATGCAACCCATATTACTGTGGCATAAAGTCTGGGCTTCTGAATACACTGCCCTAAATCGCGCTATCAATGGGGACTGTTTAAAATCTACCCTGTTTACTTGCATTCCGTGGTTGGTATATATCCAACGTTTCTGTCGAGACCTGGGGCATCCAGACTATTTCGAGAATCCTAATTCCCTGGTGGCTATTAGTAGAATGGCATTAAAAAATGAATGCATTGTGCACTTAGAGAACCTTAGGTCGTCCGCTGAGTTATTAAAACCTTCTGTTTTAAATAGTCGACTTATTTTAACCAGTCACGACATGCAGTTATTTCTGAAAGCTGTATCCAATTCAAGACATAGATTTGTCTTGACCCGCTTCAGAATGGATATTTTCCATCGGCTTGTCAGCTTCCCTAAACCCAATGATTGGTCATTAAATCTAAGTAACTGCCCCTGTGACGGCAAGATGCCTCAGAGCACTATGCACGTCGTACTCTTTTGCAAATTCTATAACTCCTGGAGAAAACGGTATATCCTACCGTTTCTAAGGCCTTTACAGTTTACACAATGTCGGCCTGCATATCTCTTCCTGCACTCACTACCCACTGTTGATCTCTGTTGCGGAATCTCAAGTTATCTGTGGCTTGTCCTTTATGCTAGAAAGAACATTACATAGATAATATGATTAACTTCGTTGAATAATTATAAATGATTAATTAATACAATGTGTTATTAATATGGCTTTATAATCGTTGCTTAAAACATATTATAAACCATAGATTTTGGCAAATTTTAAAAATCATTACCATGAAATAGAACAGAGGACTACTTGAAAAAGTTTTATTAACATGGACTTATAATTCTATGTCAGGACCGGAGGCTTCGGATTATGCTTATCTCTCTTTGTTTTATTCCAATAGCAGCCATTTTAAACTTCAAACTCAAAACCACATTTCCCAAACACCCTCGGGAAAGTGGTTAACAAAAAAAGAAAAAAGGGACAACATATCCCTCAGTCCAAGCAACCAATCCGAACGCTGGATCCTCGGTATAGTCCTTCCTCAACCCCTTGCTCATCCTCTTTCTTTGCTGCTACGCAGCCATGAGATGAGTGTTTTCTATTTTTCCCTTATGTTTTTCAGTCATTGTGGTTTTAATTCATTGCTCTAGCAGTCGCGGGACCGCGTTTCTGCCTCTCGCCACTGCTACTTTCGCATATTGATTGTTGTAGCTGATTTCAATGCCATTGTGATAATATATTGTGCGCTCTGTTGCCATTTCCCCTCAGGCCGGCCAGTGACCGGTTGCGGGGTTTCGGCGACATCGCGCTGCCTTCGGCTTTTGCGTTCAGTGCTGCTTGCGGCTCCGAGTCAGCGCGTTTGTTTTTTCCTCACCTGGTTGTTTTGCGCTAGCCTTCATCGCCGCGGCCCAAGCGGGCCTACGCGGGTCCGTCTGAATCCCTGCGGTGAGGCGCGGTCTTCACCTCCGGCAGCCAGGGGCGCTGTCGCACATTTCCAGCGCGTCGGCGTCTCTATTGGCAACGGCGCGCGGAATTCGAACTCCGTGGAGATCGTTCGCATTCCACCCACCGTTGCCTGAAGCCTCGCCATCCCTGGAGACTTACGCCCTCAGAAGAGGGTCTGTAGAGCATTGCTCTTGGCCAACGTTGACGCTCAGAACACGCTTCTGAGTAGGTGTGTGTGTGTGGTCTTATTGATGCCCGCTGGGTGCATTTTCATAGCGTTTTGCTTGGCAGTTTCATAACAGGCTGAATAAGGGCCTGCAGGGACACAGTCCCAGGGTGATATATATATATATTCGAAGCCTGTTGTTTAGATCTACGCAGGGTGGTGTCCCAGAGGCGTTCACTTGGTGCCTCTTTTTCTAAGTGGGGATGTGCCTGGTTTGAATTGCTGGTCCCCAGCACTGTAATTTGCAGTCTATACGACTGTGGGGGTATCACTAGCGCTGTTGCTTGCTGGTCCAGGGCATAAGAGTCTTGGTGATCGATAGCATGTCTGAACAGGCTGACATGCAGTGGGAGGAGGATCCCCTAGCCCAGCTACCATGGATGATGAGTTTTATGACGCTGTTGATGTGTCCATCTACAGGGCAGTAGAAGAGGTCATGGCTCCCATGGAGGAACGTTTGTCGCAGAAGCTGGAACAGTTCTGCGTTAAGTGGGCCCCACCAGCACCTAATGTCCCTAACACGCCTCAGGGTGAGCATGAAGGTGACCCAGTGCCAGCGAAACATCCCAAAGTGGACAGGGTAGATAAAGACGCATTTGCGCGGTTACGGGCAGCCTTTTGGCCCAGAACCCACCGCAGCCAACCCCTGTAGCCTTGTCCCCTTCACCTGTTCCTGCTAGCCCACCCAGTCCCTCCCAGAGGTTTGGGGATGACACCCAGGCAGACACTGATGAGGAGCCCGGTCCCTCAAGACCATGGCGACCGGCAGCATCAACAGGATCCACAGAGCCTCAAGGGCCGAGTAGCGGGTCCTCGGAGTGGACCCCGTCAGCGAAGGTCGCCGGCTACGTGGCAGGTAGGATCCGTATCCCCATGGGCAAAGAAGCCCGTAGCCGTCTTCGCTCCGAGTGCCCATGCCCCTCCCTCGACAGGAAAGTTGAGGTAGATCCCAGGATGGCAACTTTTCTCGCAAAGTTTATTAAGGACCCAAAGAAAGGTATAGACCGTTCCTGGAGGGCATGCCAGGATAAGCTGCTGGATGCCCTGGGTCCCCTCACCATTATTCTGGACATGGCGGCGGATGCCAAGAGTTCAGGGGCACTGATTTCTCCAGAAGCACTCTCCGGTTGGGCACAGCGTGTGGTGGTGTTCCTAGGGAATGCTAATTGTGCGCTCTCCACTGAACGCAGATGGTCTTTCTTGATCAAAGTAGACCTGAAGTTGGGAGATCTGGCTGACTCCGAGGGGGGGCGGTGGCCCAGGGAGGTTTGTTCCGTGAACCGTTTATCAAAGAACTGGGCAAGTTCGTGAACACGTTTACGTGTTTTGATAAAGCCCAGACTTCGATAAAACCGGCGTGGAAGCTGGCAAAGATCCGGCACGAGCTACAGCGCACCTTAACCAAAGGAACGGTTCCCCTTCGACAAATCGTCCGACTAGTGGGGTTGCTCTCAGCCTCCATCCAGGTGATATTTCCAGGCCCGTTACATTATAGGACTTTGCAGCGCCTCAAAGCGAAACATTTACGCAGAGGGCTCCCTTATTCCCACCCAGTTGCCCTGTCAGAGGAGGCACAAGACGAAGTTCGTTGGTGTCTCTTTCACATGGAAGCCTGGAATGGGAGGGCCATTTTCGGCTAAGCTCCAGACCTGGTTATCGAGTCAGATGCCAGCAGATCAGGTTGGGGCGCCCGGTGTGGAGATTTCTTCACAGGGGGTTCGTGGTCTCCACAGGAACAAACACTGCATATCAATTGTCTCGAGCTCCTGGCGGGCTCCTTCGCCATGCGTTGCTAGACCAAGGATCGGATCCAGTCCTGTGTCCTTCTAAAAATGGACAATGTATCGGCGGTCAGATACATCAACTGCCTAGGGAGCACTCGCTCCAAGGTGCTTTCAGATCTGGCGACGAACCTTTGGCAGTTTTGCCTCGAACACCAAATCTCGCTGACTGCAGAATATCTTCCGGGTCGGGAGAATCTGGTGGCAGATTGGCAATCGTGCCACTTCAGAGATTCCAGTCTGTGGAAATTACATCTGGATGTTTTTTCTCTGGTGCAGGACCATTGGGGTCTTTTCTCCGTGGATCTTTTTGCCTCCAGACTGGATTATCAACTTCCTCGTTGGCAGTGGCCACGGATGCTTTCCTACAGGATTGGACGCAGGAACAGCCCTATGCCTTCCCGTCCTTTGCGATGATCATCCGAGTGTCAGCCCACATCAGGTGGCAGCAAACCTGTGTGGTTCTCATCACTTCCGTTTGGAGGTCGCAAGTTTGGTTTCCAGTTCTTCTGGAACTTTCTTGGGATTTTTCAATCCTACTCCCCCACTTTCCAGACCTTCTTCTCAGTCCGGACCACCTCCCTCACCAGATGGTACTCAACGGATCCCTATGTCTCTGGCGTGGAGGATTACAGGGGCAGATGGTCGCTCCCGGGCCTTTCGGAATTCGCTGAGGGCCTCTTGTCCAAGGCCTGGTCGGATAGTACCATTAAGCGGTATCGGTCTGCCTGGCGACGATGGTGTAGTTGGTGTCTGCGATGGGGTTGTGATCCCGTGGGCACAGACATAGTACACGTTCTGAATTTCTTGGCAAGTTTAGCCCAGCAAGGTCTAGCCTACCGTTCGGTGAACACCTTTCGGTCTGCGATTTTGGCGGGGCATGCCCCGATCCAGGGCAAACCAGTGGGAGAACATCCCTTTGTTTGCCAGCTCCTGAGAGGTCTCCGCTTGTCGCTTCCCCCGGAACCTCGGTACTCGGAGTTGTGGGATGTGAATAGAGTTCTTAATCTCTTTTTGTCATGGCAAGCTAATGAGTACTTGTCAAGAAAGGAACTGTCAGCGAAACTGGCAATGCTCCTTTGTCTCATATCATGCAGAAGGGTTTCTGCTGTGCGAGCCCTGGACAGTACGGGCATGGTTTTTTCTCCTTCGGGGGTGTCTTTTACCATCAGACGTAGAACTAAGAATCATACTCGACTCATCAAGTACCCAGCTTTTCCAGACACTCCTAAGCTTTGTGTGGTGCGCTGCTTGAAAGCTTATGAGGACATGTCATTGGAGCTTAGACCTCCAGGGGAGAGACAACTTTTGATTGCTCTCAGGAAACCCCACAAGGTGGTTTCATCCCCGACGATCGCACGTTGGGTGCACTGGGTTATGCAGGAAGCGGGCATTAGCCTCCGCCAGTTTGGTGCTCATTCGGCACGCGGAGCAATGGCCTCCAAGGCGTTCACTCTCGGAGCACGACTGAAGGACATCATGAATGCAGCGGATTGGTCCTCCGACTCCACCTTTAAGAGGTTTTATTTCAAGCCTATTATTGATATGGCACATTTGGTGGTAAGTAAGCTTTGAACTAGCATAATTCGAAGCCTCCGGTCCTGACATAGAATGAAAACTTTCCTAGCTATCGTAACAGAAAGTTTCAAATCTATTAAGGACTCGGAGGCGAGGATTATCCCACCCATGGATCTCTATGAGACGTCCCACCCATTGGGAGTAAGTACGTCCCTTTTTCTGGTTGACATCTACTGTTTATGCTTGCTGATTTACTGCATTGTTCTATGATCCTGCAAAGCCTATGGTGCTTAATTAACTTTCGTACAGCATGCTCTGTTTTTCTCATGCTCTGTTAATTTCAATTCCCTTGCTTGCAGGTTTTTGCCTTGACCTATGGTTTCTAGTCCTGATTTTGTCCTTTTATTCCAGGATCGGATGCCGGGAAACAGGACAGCTAGAGACAATCTAATGACGTAACTCGCACAAAGAAAGAGGATGAGCAAGGGGTTGAGGAAGGACTATACCGAGGATCCAGCGTTCGGATTGGTTGCTTGGACTGAGGGATATGTTGTCCCTTTTTTTGTTAACCACTTTCCCGAGGGTGTTTGGGAAATGTGGTTTTGAGTTTGAAGTTTGAAGTTTAAAATGGCTGCTATTGGAATAAAGCAAAGAGAGATAAGCATAATCCTCGCCTCCGAGTCCTTAATAGAATTGAAAAATTCTGTTACGATAGCTAGGATATTTTTCATTATTGTTTAGAACTATATTATAAACTATGGATTTTAGCAAATCTTAAAAGTTGCTATTATGAAACAGAACAGAGGATTACTTGAAAAAAGTTAGGCAGTAATGCATGGCGGACCCTTAGTTGAGGTTTTTGCATTTCTTTCCTCTTACTTTTCCTCTGTGTTAAAGTAACTATGTAAAAATAATGTATGGATGGTATAATTGTAGAATATCAGGGTTTAACGATTACATATATGAAATGATTTTGAAATGTATTACTTAATCATGTGTGATTTAAATTGTATTTTTCTGTATCTTTTATTGAAATTTTATGGTCTAATTTATGTAGAGCGAATAAAGTTAATGCTGACTGACTGGACTAGGATTTCAAAATTGAAATGACCTTACTGATAACTGGTGTCCTGATTCTGTTCCTATGTGGAATGCTCAAAATTAAATGAACTTTCTGAAGTGTTATGTTTGTAACTTTACTGATAACTGGTATCCTGATTCTGTTCCTATGTGGAATGCTCAAAATTAAATGAACTTTCTAAAGTGTTATGTTTGTAACTCTTCTTTGTGTAAATTATTCTGACACTCATTGGGTCTAATTAATGCTATATGAAACTACAATTAAATAATAAATAAATAAATAAATACATACATAAATAAATATATAAACAAATCCATAAAATCCATACATTGATAATTTTATAAAGCACTAAATAGTCTTCAACTCCCCCGAAAGAATGGTCTTTTTCTGCTCAATCAGGACAGGTTGTAAAAAAGAGACCATTTTCTGCAACAAGCACAAATTAAATCAGTCATAAATGTACAGCAAGAAGGATAGATGTGGTGTATAAAGGACGATTGGTCCCTTAGACTGTATTCAAAGTCAACTGATTTGCAAGCCATGCAGTGAGATGGGCTCACTTTTTGGTATACGTAAGGAAACCAGTGGTCTACCCCTGAAAGAACAATCACACAAAATATATGATCAGTGAGAATTGAAGCAGTAGAAAAAAAAATACGCCTCTGCTTACATTAGGAGAAGGCATGCCAGGTAAAACAAGGTACTCCAAGAAAACCATAAGTTCCTAGTAATCTTTTATGTGCATATTTGCCCCAAAACATTCTTCTAGTGCAGCAGTTCTTAACCTTTTGGCTTCTGTGGACCCAGACGGAATCATTATTTGAATCTGGGGCCCCCACTGAGTCATTATTAGAAGCCGGGGACCCCCAGCCTATCCAATTTCTATGCGTTGGACCTTAAAACAATACACAAAAGTACAAAAACAAGGACAAACCACATCAATGCTAAAAAATGTAAATATTTTGTGTAGTTCATAATCAAATATAGAACATTTTAAATGTTGCTTCTTGATTTGTATATACTTTACTAATTTTATTTGATTATTGTTAATATTATTTTTTTGTAAAACAGCGGTGGACCCCATTAGTGGGTGCTGTGGACGACCAGGGGTCTCAGCCCACAGCTTTAGGTCCTATAGTGCATTTAACATGAGAGCACAATTGACTCTAGCCTTGTAGCACCACACTATTGAATTCCAAGAATAATACCTTACTGTGCCTCTTGGAAGCACTGTACCTCAATGGCTTGCTAAGCTTTGGCTCACTTCCGATCACCTAGCGTTTCTTCACTTTAACATAGGTTTCATTTTCCTGTCTGTAAACAACGGATTCTGACCTCAATATGTGGACTTACAATACATCTCAAGGATCTATTAGACATCTGACCATAGTCCTAGTATCTCCATAATCCGAATTATAAGGTAGATAGTTTGTAGAGGGTTGGCACCATTACCTACAAGTTGAGCATCCAAAACTGAACTGGGATGTCCCAAAACCGCAGAAATGGGTACTAGTTGGCACGAGAAAGTGGGCAAGATACTAATTCAATGGGCTCTCTGATGAACTAGGGCCATTGGAGCATAGAGTCTGTGACAGGCTTTCTGGACGCAGTTCAGCGGTTTCATAAAGACTCAAACCGGAATTATGCAGTTCAAAAGCTTGGACTTACCGGGCATGGCCTGGCCACGAACAGGAATGGGCACACTCTAGCGAAGCTCCGAGCCAACACACTGTAAACCCCAACATCCGTCTATCATACTTTACCCCGAAGTAGTATCCTGAGCCGAAAAGAGTTGAGGAGTGCGGCGAGACTGTATTGAGGCCCCTGTGGTGGAATTCAAAACGTTAATCTGTGGCAGTGAAGACCTCGACGGCCGCCATCATTGTGACACAGTAAGAAAGACGCATGGGGACAGAGAAGAGGTCCGCCGCTGGTGATTGCGGTACCTGGGGAGAAGAAGGGGGTCCGTTGTTCCTGCCCCGGAGGTGAGGACGCTGATCCTGCCCTGGTGCCCCTCTCTCCTTGAGGGCTGGCGGTGGAGGTTTAGGCCACAGCGGCTGAGAACATTTGGGGCCTAAGTCCTAAGGCCCAGAGGGGTGGTACATACGGAGAAGCACCGGAGGATGCCTTGGACACTCCGCCCCTGCTCTGAGAGTCGGCAGCCATGAGCAGGGGCGGAGGGAATGAAGCCATGAGGGCCCGGAGCAGAGATCAGTGACAGTTGAATCGCAGGTGGGGTACACACCGCAGGCTTATCCGTCGAACCAACGCGGGGCTGGTGGCGGTGAAGAAAACTGAGACATTGGGCCACTCGTAAGGCAAGAAGAAAAGACAGTAATAGTATAATAAAGGGGAGTAGGACCGTGAGTGGAGAGGATCGACCCGAACATACGAATGGGAACTGTAAAGAAAGAGTCAAGCCACCAGGTTTAGATACTACCGGCCTGGAATATTTGGGGTCTATACACAAGGATTGTTTATTGACAGGGATTGAAAAGAGTTAAATAACTACGGAGAGTCCCGTAGTGGCTGGGACACCCTTTATTGTTGTTAGTCAATGTTCTGGTATGTGCGATAGGTGCTCGGCGGGTTGGGTAGTTGGGGGACACGCAACCAATTTAGCAGGGTAGCAGGGTGGGGGTTGGGGGTCAGTGTTGGGGAAAGGGGAATGGTTCTATAATGTTTTTTACTGATAAATGTAGTGTCCGGACACAGATTAGAATGAGAGAATGAGAGGTCAGGGTAGAGTCAAAGGGGGTAGGGGGAAGGAGCAGTCTCTAGCCAACATGCAGGTAAAAGGTGAGGGGGTTGGTAGGCAAGTGCTTCTATGGTTGACCTACAGACGCAAAGGCTGAAAGTTTGGTCCTGGAATGTTAATGACCTCAACGGAAAAACTAAGCACTTAGTAGTAATACACTTTATAAAAAAAACATGCCCCAGATATTGTCCTACTTCAGGAAACACATTTAAAAGGCAGCCAAAGCAAAGCGCTGGATAGATTAGTATACATCCTATTAGCACATGCTGGATACACAACAGGTTCAAGAGGGGTGGGGATATTATGCAAGAAGTCACTTCCCTTTGTGCCAAAGGGAACCCGGACAGATCAAAGGGGTAGATTTGTGATAGTGGACTGTCACTGGGAGAGGCGGTCACTCAACTTCTGTTCAGTTCATATCCCACCTAAGCTGCAGGCATCAACGTTGGACAAACTGGATGCACTACTCCTGGAATTGCCGAAGGGACAAGTAATACTGGGGGGGAGACATGAATGACGTGATCTCAGCGGAAATGGACGCATTGGGGGGACATCCTCAGGATGAAGGGTGTGAGCCCTGTGGGACATCTTAGATGCTATGGGTTTGGGTGATGTATGGCGCCATCACCACCTGACTCTTAAACAATATACACATATGTCGGCAGCTCACAGAGGGTTCTCCAGACTAGACTACCTGATCACACAGTTTGGTTACCTGGGACATTTTAGGGGTGTCACGCACGGTGCACGGGGCATATCTGATCACTCCCCAGTAGAGGCTCAGCTGATAGTTCCAGAAAGGGACCACACATTACCCCCAAGGATTAACCCATGGTGCCTAAAAGACGCACAGTTTAAGGACAATATCAGAATTAGAGCGGAATAGTTCTTCGTAGAAAACTTGGGGTCAGTAGATTCTAGGATAACGATCTGGGAGGTGTTCAAAGCTTTAATATGGGGTCATACTCAGGCTCAAATAGGAGCGCAGAAAAAGGAGCAGGCACTACAATGCCACTACATTGAACGGACCATACGGGAACTAGAAGACCAAGTAGAAAGGGGGGAAGGAGTTCCCATGGGGGTGGAGCACTGTCTAAGGCTGCACAAGGGAACTGCGGGAGCTACTTGAAAATAGTGCCAGGGCACAGGCGTTGGTCACCCAACACAGATTATATGAAGTGGGAGACAAAGCCAACAAATTATTAGTGTGGTTAGAGAAAAAAGTGTCAACAAATAAATGGGTCCCTGGGGTAATAGACAAAAAGAGGGAGCGACTTGAAACAGGGGCATAGGTAGCAGAAGCATTTGATACATACTACAACGCACTATACTCGCCCTCGACAGAGAACTCTCAAACAGACATTAGTGACTTCCTACAAGACATAGACTTACCGCAGCTCTCCACTGAGGAGAGAGGCAGACTAGACGATGATCTGACTGTGGAGGAGATCAGCTCAGCAACAAGGGCTCTACACTAGGGGAAGGCGGCTGGGCCAAACGGTCTGCCAGTAGAATTGTTCAAATGCATGTTAGACAAAACATCACAACACCTCCTAGACATGTTTAAAGAGGCCAAATCTGTAGGGGTGTTGCATCCAGACCAGAGAACAGCAGTGATTGTGGTAATACCAAAGGAGGGGAAGCCACCAGGGGACTGTGGGACATATAGACCAATCTCCCTCCTCAATTAAGAAGTGAAGGTGTTGGCAAAGGCACGTCTATGCACAGTGATCTTCTCCCTCATTCACTCAGACCAGTCCGGCTTTATGCCATGCAGGGGGACCAGGCTGAACCTATGCAGATTATTTGGAATCCTGCATGTCCCGGGGGTTGACACCGCAGAGCCGGCGGCCCTCCTATCTCTGGATGCCAGGATGGCCTTCAATAGCGTAGAGTGGCCTTACTTATGGGCTGTTCTGAGCCGCCTAGGATTTGGACCGAAATTTATTGGGTACTTAGAGCAGTTATATGAGCAGCCATTAGTGCAGGTGAGAGTAAACGCGATGGTATCCCCGGTGTTTCCTTTACAAAAAGGGACGAGGCAGTGGTGCCCATTGGCCTCATTAATATTTGCTCTGGAGCCCCTGGCAGCATGGGTCTGACAAGACCCTCTGATATGGGGTATCCTGTTTGGGGGTGAGTAGGACAAGCGCATCTCACTATATGCGGATGACATTTTGTTATACGTAAAGAAGCCGAGGCAATCATTTGGTAGGATATTACAAATCTTTTGTATATTCGGAAAACACTCTGGGTATCAAATAAATTGGGACAAATCCCTGTTGTTTCTGCTGATAGGTGACCTCCCAAAATTAACATATATGTGTAACATCCCATTAGAGATGAAGGGGTTCAAATACCTGGGGATATACGTATCAAGAAACCCGCAAGAGTTCCTTGAACGGAATTTGGTGATGTCACTAGAGAAATTTATAAGTGATGCCCAGCGTTGGCGGACACTCCCACTCACTTTGATGGGCCGAGCAAGATGATGACACTGCCCTGCATTTGATATGTTTTGCAGAACACACCTTATCAGGTCCCACCACTTTTCTTCCAGAAATTAGAGGTCGAATTGCGAACCTTGTTCTGGGGTGGAGTGCTCCTCGTATTGCCCTGCGTAAGTTGCAGAGAAGGGTATACGAGGAGGGACTGGCGATACCTGATTTCAAAATATATTACTGGGCCTCCCAACTAGTTTCCGTCAATGGATGAGTGTTTGGAGACTGAGGGGAACCAGCATACAGAGTTGATAGGGCCGTCATGGGAGACAGAGGCCACTTACCACTGCTATACAGCAGGAAAGCGGAGAAAGGCCTTCGGATACATACAAAATCAGTGATAGGAACATAGAGAGCAGCCACAAAATACCAGTGCTGGGACAATAAATTAACGGTGGTGACCCCACTCTGAGACAGTGATAAACTCAACAAAGTGGGTGGGTTGCGTAGCATTAGTAAATGGGAGCTTTTTGGATTGGAGTCCCTAGGTGACGTCTGGAGAGGGCAGGCATATGTCATGTTTGACACCCTACAAAGGGAATACGAGGTGGGGAAACGTGAGTGGGTGAGATATATGCATTTAGGACATGCATTACGTAACTATATCCGGGAGGGGGAGGAACTGGCAGAGGCGTCGCCCCTGGAAGACTGGTTATTAACAGAACGCCTTAAGAAAAAGGCAATATCGCTAATATATAGAAAATTAGTACACAATGCCCCGGATCCCCTGGGTCCACTGAGAGCAGTGTGGGAAAATGATGTAAGCCACATTGAAGATGATGAGTGGATAGACGCCATGGAGGGCCCCAGAGAAGTAGTGATACCGTCCCAATTCCGTCTAATTCAATAACAAATATTTCACTGAATATATTAAACCCGAACATTATTGCATCTATTTGGTCATGTGGGTAATGCACTGTGTCAGCGAGGGTGCGGACAGGAGGGAACCTATTATCCTATTTATCAAAAAGAGAGGGGGGGACGGTGGGAGCTGATTGTTAGGTCCAGTGACCCTTGCTCCCGATTGGTAACTGGTATATAAAGGGGGGTCACTGTTCCTTAAGAGGAGAGTTCAAAGTGGAGAAAGAAAAAGAAAAGGTGTCCTGTGCTACTCTATGTGTGGGGACAGTGTGTCCTCATCATGATGCCCTCACACACCCCGAAGGATGTCATGCTTCATCATTGGGCTTTTTGCTCCTCGTCGGGCCGGCGCTGCAATGCCCTACGGGTCCCCCGAAGGGTCTCTTTTCGGAGATCTTTTGATGAAACAAGCCGTTAGGTGCGTGCATGTGAGTGGAAGTGAGGTCTCAACTAGTGTGTTAAAAAATGACTGGAGGGAGAGTGGCTATTATTTATTAAAGTGGTCCCTCTGTCATTAGTAAAAGGTGTGTGGTGCTGCTAGTGGGATATTATGTCCCTCAGTAGCTAGATATGAGTCCTTAGTGGGTGTCTCTAGTGGTCGACATGTTTCGCGCTATCTGTGGCCTCTGGAGGAGATCCAAAGCGCTTCTTCAGGACCAAAGTGAGTTTAAATAAAGTATCACTAGCGGCCTAAATTTTTCAGTGCCGCCAGGTTGATGGAAAGGAGTAGCGTCTCTGAAAAGAGAAAGGGGTAGGACAGAATATGGGTATAGCTCTAATGTCAAGAATGTGTATAGTCCAGGTCTGCCATTGGGGGGCCTGGTGCATATTACCATTAGCGTGAGACTTATCGCTATAGGTCAGCATGGGTGTATGAATATCTATATTGTGTTATTATTTACAATGATGTAAAAAATTGAAAAGATAATAAGTAAATGAATACAAAGAAAGAAAGAAAGAACATAATCAACATGTAGAACATCGAGGATGAGTTTGTCGCTCTTTGGTCACAGGTATCATGCAGTGCTGTATCCAGTAGTAATTGGTCTATACACGACTTATACCGAGTGGATAATCGGTGAAAAGTTGTTAAAGGTTAAAAGTAGAAACTATGAATATCACTAGAGGGGCCCCACCATTGATGGCAAACCTAAGGACACTGTTCCTGTTCATAATAAATGGAAAAACATAATCCTCACCCCTGGTTTCTATAATTATGGCCATAATTCTTTGTATTCATTTACTTATTATCTTTTCAATTTTTTTACATCATTGTAAATAATAACACAATATAGATATTCATACACCCATGCTGACCTATAGCGATAAGTCTCACGCTAATGGTAATATGCACCAGGCCCCCCCAATGGCAGACCTGGACTATACACATTCTTGACATTAGAGCTATACCCATATTCTGTCCTACCCCTTTCTCTTTTCAGAGACGCTACTCCTTTCCATCAACCTGGCGGCACTGAAAAATTTAGGCCGCTAGTGATACTTTATTTAAACTCACTTTGGTCCTGAAGAAGCGCTTTGTATCTCCTCCAGAGGCCACAGATAGCGCGAAACATGTCGACCACTAGAGACACCCACTAAGGACTCATATCTAGCTACTGAGGGACATAATATCCCACTAGCAGCACCACACACCTTTTACTAATGACAGAGGGACCACTTTAATAAATAATAGCCACTCTCCCTCCAGTCATTTTTTAACACACTAGTTGAGACCTCACTTCCACTCACATGCACGCACCTAACGGCTTGTTTCATCAAAAGATCTCCGAAAAAGAGACCCTTCGGGGGACCCGTAGGGCATTGCTGCGCCGGCCCGACGAGGAGCAAAAGCCCAATGATGAAGCATGACATCCTTCGGGGTGTGTGAGGGCATCATGATGAGGACACACTGTCCCCACACATAGAGTAGCACAGGACACCTTTTCTTTTTTCTTTCTCCACTTTGAACTCTCCTCTTAAGGAACAGTGACCCCCCTTTATATACCGGGAACCTATTATCATCTGTTGTGGGAATGCCAGGCAATACAAAACTATTGGAAGGCAGTAGGGAGAATTATGGCAGAGGTTGCAGGGGTGGAGGTCCCGATAGAAGCGAAGTGGCTCGTGCTGTTGATCCCGGGAGACGAGGCCTGGCCTAAACATACAAATCTATGGCTGGCTCTGGCTACAGTAGTGGCAAAACAGAACATTTCACGTTATTGGGGGGTCCCAACCTTGCCTAAAGTGGTAGACTTGGAAAATGATCTTGACTGGTGCAGGAAACCAGAGTGTACAATATATTTGAGCAGAGGATGCCTGCAGAAATGGGAAAAGATTCAGGGGAACTGGCAGGGTTATAGAGGGTTGTGAGAGGGTGGGGGGGTGGAGCAAATCTGTTGCCTCTCAATGTGGATTACTCATGCATTAGCAAGACCTCTTAAATGTAAATCAAAGTAAGTCAGAAGATGCGTTCACTTGTATTCTGTAATTCTGTTGTTTGAATACACTGCAATAAAAAGAATTTTAAAAAAGCTTGGATTTACCTCTCAGTATAACACTGCTTGTTCACCACAGGACACAGGCTCAGGAACTCATTGCTTTGCTCTGTGGTAGGTATGGCATGCAGATAGTCAAGGTGACAAATCCAGCTCACCAGCAGTCACAGTCCTTCTGTATCTCTGCTATTTTGTGCCCTTTCGAAATTCAGATGGTCTGCTATCCTTCTAGTTCAGTCCAGGTTATCTGGACTGCAAAGCCTGATGACTCTCCTTGGGTTAGTCCTCCATGCAGTACTAAATCAGTTTAGACTTCTGTCATCCTTTTGGTTAGATTACTCATCTCCACACTGGCTTGCTTGGATCTTTGACATCTAAGTAGGATTTGGTAATTCAATCTGGACATCTAGCCCTGGGTTTGCCCACACCTTAAGGAATGCAGCAACAGGATGCCCGAGTTCTGAACTGTATACTTCTGAGCTTATTTTGTAGGTGCATCATATGAAATCAAAATCTGCAAGATTGACTTGTGCCAAGTAGCTATGGCCAAATTATAAGGTATTCCACCATTAAAAGTCCTGTCCCATTCAACCAGAGAGGGTAGCATTGTGAAAGGTTTGTTACTGTGTATTCAGCAGTAGGGGGAAGAAAAGCAGCAAATACTCACTGGGATGTATTTTGGGAGGCCACAGGGTAAACATTGCAGGCTGCATCTGAGTATAACTGTTCTGTTGCAAGAAACGACTGAACAAGTTTGATTCAGGTGGTGTTCCTAGACAGATTTCTATGTTGAATGAAAAGTGCATATAGGATCTCTGATGGACAGATCCTAGGGTGTTCCTTCAAAGGGATAGAAGCTTGAACCGAATGCAGATGTTCCTCATTTTTTGTAGTTAAAATCTGTTTATTGAAGAGAAAGAAGTTTTAAACACATACACCCACCTACAACCACTGGCAGGTACTGATGAATGTTAAGGGGAAGGAAGTGGGCTAGTGGGGGGCAAGAGGTTGTGGTGTGGAGGATATGGGAGGATAATGATTCCTTGTCTTTTGCTGCATATTGTTTTGTCCTGAAAGTAGACACCGTTCATATAGCACATTTGCTCCATACATTAACTAAGTAATGAACCCACAAACTGAAAGACTACTGTTAGAGAGGACTGGTCAGATTTTCAACAGGCAAGTCAGGGATAAGGGTTGTATCTCTACAAAGTAATCAGTTACTTTCAACTCTCATATTGGTAGAAATTATTTTCTGTTGATAGACCAACAAATGAATTTGAAGTAACTCCAAGTGGCGCATAGATGTCCAGGCAACCAAGTGAAAACAGGGAGGATCCATCAGAAAAGAAAAATTGAAAGCAGCCTTCTGCACAGTGCCGGGACTTTTGTCTTTGGCTATTGATTTCTTCGGCTAATGAATTTTGTCCAAGTTTTAAAGTCAAACTACTTATTTCATTTACTCCTCTGCCTGTGGCTGCATCTGTCAGCTTCAAATATCTAGTCAAACCATATCTCATTCCTGGGGCTGCCATTTACTTGTTACCAGGCTGAATAGAGCACTTTACATACAATTTATATGAGACATTATATAAAGATACTTTTGGATTGGCTCTGCAAAGTAATTATTGCTAGCCATTTCACTGCTATTTTTCTCTTCAGATATCTATTCATTTTTATCTATAGTTTTTCAATATAGTAGTAATCCCATACACGTTCCTTTTACTAAGTGAAGAGGGCTTTGTGAAGTTTTCACAGCATTAGCACTGTCTCAACTCACCTATGCGCAGCATATTGTAAGGTCTCCTAAACTCAAACCTCTGATTACTCTACAATAGGATTGTAATAGCTGAATGAGTCCAGCATACCCAATAGATTGTGATCACTGGCGATGAAATCTATTACCTGGCCAGCGATTTCCCTGTTAATGTTGACAGAATCCAACGAACATGGCCATTTGTGATAATTCAAAATATACGTACGCGGTTATATTAACAAAGGTTATATCCATTGCCATGGGCCTTAATCAATCCAGGTTCTAGGCCAGAGGTTCTTAACCTTTTGACTTCTGTGCCCCCCCACAAAATTTTTACTGGAATCTGAGGAGCCCCACTGAGTCAATTTCTATGATTTAAACTTAAAACAATAGATAAAAATACAGAAACAAGAACAAATCAAAAAGATACACAAATACAGAAATATTTGATTTAATTCACAAACAAATAGAAAAAGTTTTCTATTTTTTTTTTAGGAAAGTCAGAGCTTTTCTAAATTTATTTTTGATTCTAAAAGATGAACTGATATGCTAGACTCTGACATATCACTTTCTCTTTTTTACACCTAATGCGTGCTCTCTTATTGTTGGACCTTTAACTGAGACCATCCATCGTCCATACTATGGGGCCTATTACGATGGCGGGCGGACAAAGTCCACCCGCCACCGTAACGGAGAGCGCGACCCCCTTCCACAACATTGTGGCGGGCGGTGCTCACAGCACCGCCCGCCACAATGCTGTGGATGCACGTTGTGCATTGGCATGCACAAGGTGACAGGCACCGCGCGGTGCCTGCCACCTTGTTCACACCAATGTAGGGGGGTACCATAGGTACCCCCCATGTGCACCCCCCAACACCCAGGGGGCCCGCAACGAGCCCCCCAGAGCAGACACCGTATGCCTTTTCATGGCGGCGTTGCCGCCATGGAAAGGCTGATCACCGCCTACATCATGATATGATTGGCGGTGTCTTGCAGACACCGCCACCATATTATGGCCCTTTTCCGCCCGGTCGACGAGTCGACCGGCGGAAAAGCGGCGCACGGTCTTTCCATCCGCCGCGGACCCCCCAGCCATCCTAATATGGCGGGGGTCATTAAAGCGTGGATGGCGGGCGGATCGCCGCCATCGTAATAGGCCCCTATATTCTGTTAGATGTACTTGTGATGCTCCCACATATCAAGTTGAGGATATAAACTTCATTTTAGTCTTCAATTTGAAATTCCTTCATTTTTCCAGAACACTTTTAAATCTTGAATTTTACATTTTGCTGCTTTAAATATATTGAACTTTGCAAATATGATTTAATTTTCCAAACAGTTGCAGACTGTAGGCATCACGAATATCCAGGGATCCACGGATCACAGGATAATAACCACTGTTCTAGGCCACTAAATCTCCATTTTTCGAATGATGGACTGAAGAAAATAATTATATAAATAAATTCACTGCGAAAAGGTGACTGAGCCTTATAGTTAAGAAATGGAAACTTTTTTCAAACCTACACACATAGATCTAGACAGAAGGTGAGGCGAACAAGTAGAAGATTTATATATGCTGTAACTTTCCTTTAGATTCCTAAGACGGCTGATCAAAACAAGTGAGAAATGGAAATTATGTAATTGTCAATGCCCATAGTCCCCAGTGAGTTCCATAAGTGAGTTTTCTTTATTGGGTCACCTTGATTACATGCGGTTGAAGCTGTTTTAGGTTTAGACACCCCATATAGCAAAACAACCATGAGGAACCTGTGTGGAGTTGAGGGCAGTACACATGCACTGTGATTAAAACCTCTGTCATTTTGAAAGAACTTTGAACCACTTCATCTAGCCTCATAAGAACTAAGGTAAGTATACAGGAGTGCACTGTCAGGGGAGATGCATGGGGCCGCTTACCACTTAATAAATGTATTCTCAGTTATAATGTTGGGCATGAGGACTTTAAGTTGCATTCAGAAGGGAATGGGTCAGGAATATGGCAGCTATAATAATATTAGATGCCATTAAAGCATTTAATCTTGTCTTCTGGGATAAGCTATTCATTACACTTAAAAGTTTTTGAATTTCCACACTCCATTATTACATTAATTATCAATTTATACAAGAGGACTTATGCTTCCATTTTAGTGAATAGCAACATAGTGGGCTCCATTTAAATTCTTGGAGGAACAAGACACAGCTGCCCACTGTCCCATACTTATTTACCCTGTTCATTGAACCTCTTGCAATCTCTCTACATTCCAATCCACATATCGTGCCTCCAGCTCACAAAGTACCTAAAACTGAACTTTTTTAGATGATATTGCACTGTATTCAAATGTTTTTCAGCATATTATCCTCAAGACATTAGAGGCAAATCACAAATTCACTGCAATTGGAGGTTACACAATAAACAATAAAAAAACTGAAATGTTACTATTTAATTTCTCCATTGACAAACTTCCAGATTCAATTAAAGCAGGTAAATAACAACGACCCAAAAGATACCTCAGAATTTTTATGTCACACAAAATTATTCCGTAATTTCGAATGGCCTTACGACCTGGTTGTTCGAATAAGCCTCCAGGGCCTGCAAGGGCCTGGATACCCTATCGGGTGATTAGCCGCGCTTTATAAATCCTGATTGATTGATTGGGTGATAAATGAACCAGCAAATTATTTTCCAGACATGTTGTCTTGTGATTTTAAAACTATTGGTTTCTAGAATAAAATGTTACTGCACCTCCTACATGGTTCTATTAAAAATAAATGCACGTAAATGGGCTAAAGAGACAGCCATTATTATAAATGCAAAACTGTGGGAAGAACTAATATTCTTAATTTTACTCTACTTTGCGGAGACAGTTTTCACAAGAGGCATTTTTCAGTGAATGGCTACTATATTTTACTCCTCAATTCTTTTTTTATAAGATAGGTAAATATGCAAACAAAGGCTAGGCAAGATGCTTCCCCAGGTAATTGGAGATTGGTTACACATGTTTTGGTCCTGTCCACAACTTTTCCAAATTTGGTAATACATTTTTCATAGACTAAGGGGCCGATTCCGATCTCGGCCGGTAGGGCTCCGAATCGGATTCGGCTTAACCAGATCCGATTCGGAGCCTTATTTCCCGACCGATTCGTACGCGCGTCCGGGCGAGCGAGTATGATGCGAAATCGCCGACCGACTCGTCCGGGTGTCCCGACCGCTCCGACCGACTCGTTCCCGGGTCTAACCGCACCGACCGACTCGCTCGGACTCGACTCGCACCGCGCAATGGAGACGTTCCCCGGCCGGGTAAGTACGATGCGCGCCGCGAGCAGTCCGACCGAGCCGCGCACTCCGGCTCCAAAGAGCAGTCGAAGCCGTACTTTGGGGGTCCGTGTCGGACCCCCCTGTACGCGTAGCTGCGCGAATCGCACACAGCAGGGGGGACACATGGGTCCCCTCTACACGTGCATGTACGGCGCGACCCGCATCGACGCGCACACGCTGTAGGGGGCGCCCTTGTTCGCGTCGTGCCCATTGAGTCAATGGGAGCCCGTGTACGCGTCGTACGACTGGCTCCCATTGACTTCAATGGGAGTCCGACCGAATCGAGTCCGATAGCATACGTGCGCATCGTACTCGTTCGGTCGGACTGCTAGAGTCCGATTCGGTCGGAAATCTCTCCGGGTCCGGCTCGGTCGGAGAGATTTCCGGCCCGAATCGGAATCGGCCCCTATGTTTATTAACCCAAACAAAGATAAACCCAAAGGGAAATGGAACCATATCTACACCTCAGTCTGTCCAAGTTGCAATGGTTGTGTCTAGATCATTGATAACTGAAAATAGCAAATCTCCTAATGCTCCTCACTGTGATCAATGGTTCATTAAAATGAGTACTGGGATTTCTCAATGGGATTTATCCTGAATGGACATGTGTTTTTAAAGAAATTTCACTCTATCTGGAATTTGTGGGATTCAGCTATTCTGTGAATTCTTGAACGATTGCTGTCGATCTAAATTGTTGGTATATGTATGTTTGAATTGCCCTATAATTTTCCATTGATTGTGTTTGCTCTAGTACCTGCTACTTATATGTCTTATATTTAAACACTATTGATTATGTATATCTTGAACTATCTTTTCCAATAAAAAATATTAAAAAGAAAACAATACTGCTCTGTATACAATACCAGAATTATGAGATGGTGTTGATGACATTAAAACTACTCGTCAGAGTTAGGTTTACCCTATATGACATAACAAATATTAAATAATCTTATTTAAAATAATATTTTCTCTCCCTCCCTCTTTCTCTCTCTCTGCCTTTCTTTCTCTCTCTGTTTCTCACACACGCACAAACACACACACACACACACACACAGACACACACACACACACAAACACACACCCATACACACACACTTGTGAAGCAGAGCCCACTAATCTATCTTCCTGTCATAGAAAAGAGTGACCGAAAAATTACACACAGATTACTATAATAAACATTCAACCTTGTGAGCTATTTCATTTGAAATTTAGCCTTTGACCAACAGATGACACAGTTTCCATGCCATGTGCTCAAGTCACCCAACTATTTATTATCTTTTCTCAAGATAATTTTATACAACAGAGGCATCCTTCATTATTGGATAGAATTGAAGGGCTATATATAATAATAAATGGTGTATATGTTTAATAAACACTTTAAATGGGACAGGTTGTGTCAGTGCTCTGCATCAGCAAAGTAACAAATAAAAAGTGCTGAGGTGGGAACCTCCTTTTTCTGGCTATGACTTTATCACTACATTAGATAAATCATGAAGCAGGCTGAAAAAAGCATGGGTGTCAGGTGTGGACAGGTGTGGAGGTGGTACAGGGCTTAGAGTTGCTGGGGGATCTGGAAAAAGACCTGGATGAGGAATAATACCATTTGCAGGAGCAGTACAAAGTAGACTGAAAGGGACAGGACAGCCAGGAACATGATGATGAGGACCAGTATCAGGAGGAGAAAGACCAGAAGTGCTGGATCAGGAGGACCGTGAAGATCACGATCAGGAGGACAAAGACAGGAGGTCTAAGTACAAGAGTCAGGAGGAGGACTAGTACTTAGAAGTTGGGAAACATCAGCAACAGGAGGAGGAGGAGGAGACGTGGAGGAGATGAAAGAGAGGATGATAAAAGGGTAGGATGAGGACTAGGAGAAACACCTGGAGGATGACCCATTCGAGTAGTAGGAGCAGGATGAGGAAGATGACCATAAAGAGGAGGAGGAGGTGAAAGAGAGAGATGATCAGGTACATGGCCAGAAGAAGGACCTGGAGGAGAGGATTTCATGGTAAGCCAGGTTTGTAGACTTGTATAGTGTTGAAGGCCCAATAAATGTATTTCTCACAGTGAGTTGTGTTGGTGTGTCTGTGGTAAGCTTATAGATAAGTGTAACATGTCTTTCAGATATTTGTGGACATTTTGGCTGTTCACTCTTACTTTAGAGCAATGAGTGGCATATCTTAAACGACAGACATGCACATGGTAAGTAGCGTAGCCTCCCACTAGTTTCATGGGGATGTCCACCTTTCTTTCGATGCAAATATGCCATATGTGTTTATTTCTATATTCATAGCACTTCCTTTTGTGTGAAGCAATTGTGATTGTTGACCCCATGTTTTAATACACAGCCTTTGTTACAGAGTCTTCTGCTTTTGTAAACCATTGTAAATTATTCTTATTAGGCCATACTCTTTTAGGAAGCCCCACTTTTTCAGTCTAGCTTAAGTCACTGTTTTTCAGAATGTCACCATCCCTCTCAGTGGAACCCCTAATGCCCTTAAACACATACCCTCCCAAAATATTTTACACCAATGCCTGCCCTTCCTGAATCCCCAAGTACAATGCAGACATTGTCAGAAATGTCAAATTCAAACCGATCCAGTCTCAAAAACTAAAGTACACCTTCGTTTGAATCAGGCAAGTCAAACATTATGCAACATTATTTAACAATGTATTGTATGTTGTATTCATCTTAATCAAAGTACTTTATTCGGTAGATTATACCATCAAAGTGTACATTTGAATAAAGTGCATCACAATCTATTTGCAGGTAAAATTAGTTACAATTTTGTTTAAAAAAACTATGTGCTGAGACAGTAATTACTGGGGCTGAACCCTCAACACAATAAAAAGTCAATCAGCAATATTCACCTATAACAGATAGGTAAACAAAGAACATGTTAGGAATAGTTTATTCATTAAAAATTGTTTGCTATTTCCCCAACATGACTCTTAGTTATAGTAAGATAGTAAGATACATATAATAGGGAAGCTGCTTACCTAAATGTGCTTCTATATTTAAAATATATTGTGATTGTAATTGTAATTGCATTTATATAGCGCTTACTACTCCTGACGAGGCGTCGAAGCGCTTTTTCGGTGAGTAGCACGCTACTCCGGAACCCATAAAGGATTAGTCTTGAATTAGTATAGTGAAATATGAAAGTAATTTGAGTGGTGGATAGGTTAGTGAGTTATTTGGATTCAGAAGGATAGCGGACGGATAGAAGAGGGAAAAAAGCTTCTCACGTGTATACCAAACATTAAGGAAAAAGCAACATACTGAAAACACAATAGGTCCCGGTGTTTCGGTTTTCATAATGCATAATAATGAGTGACTCCCATGCTCAAATAAATTGGCTTGAGCCACTTATTATGTATATGGTCCAATGACTCTGGGTCCGAATCACACACAGGGCATACCACTGAAATCTGATTTTTATTCCACATGGTACTAAATGTTCCCAAAGGCAAGCAGTCATACCAAAACCTTAAAAAAGACCTTTAGCAAGAGTTGGAGTAACAGTTTCTAAGAAATGTTCAAATGCCGGGTCGGGTTTGTTCTCAAGAAACCTCTCAGTCAAATGGCCTAGGTTACTCTTTCTGAGTTGTTGTTCAAATACGTAAGGCCAATATACTGATTTTAAAACCTGCCTGTTCTCCTTACAGATTTGGTCAGGGGTCTCCCAAAATTTTAATAAATCCAACATCTTACACCAGCTACAAATGACCCTTAACCAAGGAACCTTTATGGTGTAGTCCATCCTCTTTCGATCACAGAGAAAATCTCTGTAATCATACAGAATAATAGATGCTTTCATTGGGAAAGGGCAGAGACACGGTTAATACGTAGCTCATAACAGAGCGGGATAAAAGGTGTACTAGTTTGTACTGCTACCATTGCCTTTATAAAATTGTTCTCCGATACTGCGTGCTTGTAAGTGTCATTAGTATCCCCAGATTTCCACTCCAAATAATGCAGCACTCATGGCCTTGGCATGGTAAGCCTCTAGAGCCGGAGAAATTGATAGGGAATATGTTACTTTATAAAAGCGTAATATAGCTTTAGATCTGTGCGAGAATACAAGGGAACCTTTATCAATCTTAGGGTCCCATTTGAATTTGTCTAACAAAGTCACACCCAAATAATCAAAGCTAAAATACCCTACCAAGTTTATCAGTTCTGGCTTTGACGATATTGGAGCCTTTGCCAAAAACCACGTATTTCGTTTTAGGGCAGTTCAGCTCTAAACCCCTAGACCCGCAGAATGCCATAAGTGTATTCAGCAGAATTTGGAGACTCACGGGGGTTTTTGATATAAGTAATGAGTCATCGGCAAAAAGGAGAATTGGAAATTTTTCCCTACTCAAGTAGGGTGAATCATTAGCACATGACCGCAATTCCTTTACTACATCGTTTATATATAGAAAGTAAACAGGGTGGGCGCGAGCACTCACCCTTGTCAAACTCCACGTGATATTGGGATATGATTCATCAGTTTCTCCTTCTCAACCCATCCGTCCTGAGCATAATTCCTTTTGTGCAATCTGATTATGATACTAATAAGATTGCTAGGGCCGCCCATATTAGTAATACTCTCCATTAGTTATCGTGGGGGATCAGGTCAAACGCTGCTCGGAGATCTACAAAAGCTACGTACAGTTTTTGCTTGGTAAATAGTACATGCTTCCAATAAAGGAGAGAGACCTTAAACACCTGATCTAAAGTGCAAATTTTTGCCCGGAACCCTGCCTGCAAAGCTGACAAAATCTGCTCTGTGTCGATCCAAAAGACACACAATTGATGGACGGAATGCAGAACAAATCAAAACATTCACCCCCAGTCAAGAGATCTGGGTTAAATCCATCATTCTTTTGCTCACCATGCCACCCCAGTTTAGACCTGGCCATATGCAAATCAGTCTTGACCCTGTGCCTCAAGGAAACAGTCCAGCCCGAACTGCCAAGCTAGGTCCTCCCTGGACCGGAAACAAGCATCCTAGGACCGGTTTCGGGGTTTCACCCCTCTTCAGCCAGGATAGCTTGATTCCAGTGGCACAGTGAGCCCAGGACCCACGTCTGGGCATACCTGGCGCACTTAGGGCGAGAAAGCAAAAGACACACAATTGATGGACGGAATGCAGAACAAATCAAAACATTCACCCCCAGTCAAGAGATCTGGGTTAAATCCATCATTCTTTTGCTCACCATGCCACCCCAGTTTAGACCTGGCCATATGCAAATCAGTCTTGACCCTGTGCCTCATGGGAACAGTCCAGCCCGAACTGCCAAGCCAGGTCCTCCCTGGACCGGAAACAAGCATCCTAGGACCGGTTTCGGGGTTTCACCCCTCTTCAGCTAGGATAGCTTGATTCCAGTGGCACAGTGAGCCCATATTAGTAATACTCTCCATTAGTTATCGTGGGGGATCAGGTCAAACGCTGCTCGGAGATCTACAAAAGCTATGTACAGTTTTTGCTTGGTAAATAGTACATGCTTCCAATAAAGGAGAGAGACCTTAAACACCTGATCTAAAGTGCAAATTTTTGCCCGGAACCCTGCCTGCAAAGCTGACAAAATCTGCTCTGTGTCGATCCAGGCTTGTAGTTTGTCAAGAACTTGCCTGGGGAAAACTTTTTGAATATTATCTTTTAGGCTAATATGCCCATAGTTGGTAGGGCAGCCTCCATCCCCCTTTTTAAAAACGGGAATTATTTCCGCCCCTCTCCAGGTATCAGCAGCTGCAATAGCATTCGACAAAAGATTCACATAACAAGCCCAAATCTGTGGTTTAGACTTGAATACATCCACTGGGATTCGATCACGGCCTGATGCTTTTAGAGACTTTAAACTGTTGCTAGCAGAAAGAGTCTCTTCCAGACTGAAGAGGGTCTTTGTGCATAACCTGGTGGCATGATTTGATGGATCGCTAATAGGCCCCCCAGGCACCTCATGTAAGGAATGCTTATTAGAACAGTCTTTGGCGTACAATACAGAAAAGTGATCTTCCCACTTATTAGGTGGAATTTAATAGTGCCCTGGACTGGAGCTCCCAGTGCTCCCCTGTGTAATTATGTGCCAGAAAGTATGACTATCATTCATTTTGAGAACCAGTGACAAATCTTGCTAAATGCTGTCCTCCCATTTACGCTTAGCTTTGCTAAGCGCTGCCTTATATCTAAGGCGTGCGGTGATGGTTTTCACATGATTACATTCCCTGACTGCTCTTTTTAGAAATTGCTTGACCTTCCTACATTCCTGAGAGAACCACTTTGGATCTTTCATATGAATTCCTGACTTGCAGCGAACCTCTGTGCAGAAAATAGCCTGCAATTTGTTAAAAACATTTATGAATGCCTAAAATAGGAATGACATCGAAGGAAGTGTTCTCATATTCGGACATGAAGTGTACAAACCATTGATAGATCTTTGCATTTTGGTTTGACATAACGCTAAAGAGGCTCTGCAGTAGTTATTACCTACAATTGGTTCAGGAACCTTAGTAATGCTAGCTGAGGATGATCTATAAGGTGGTGATCAAAGGGTTATGGTCATTGTCGATATGCGGGAGGACTTTTATATCACTAAGCTGTGGTCAAAGCTTAACGCCAAGTAAAACATAGTCAATAACACTGCTCTGACAACCCCTCTTAAATGTGGTTGGATCAGAGCGAATCCTCTCATTGCATGCTCTCAAGCTCTGACCCACCACTATAGAAGCAATTTTTAAAGCTGTATTAGAATGATGGTGTTGTGGGTTGCCAATTAAGCTAGGAATCCCCCAATACTCGTCCTCTTCCTTCATTACCAAGCTAATAAGTGGCAAGGGCTCAAATTATGTGTTAAAATCACTTGCTACAATAACTTTAGAATCCTGCTGGTACATTTCAATTAAATCGTCTAACATAGTTAAAGCAAGTGAATCATTGCTAGCAGGTATAGGTCATGCATTAACATTCAATAACACCAAATTCAATCTCGTTGAGAACTTAAATTGGCGGCCCATTAAGTCCAGGCAATCTGGGGCTCATGTCGACAAGCAATACATTTTTTCACCAACATCATCATTCCTCTCATTGCCTGCCCAAATTTTACGAGCGGAATTGCTTCCACACTATAGGTAACAAATCCATTTATGAAGACCTTACTCTCCACCCAGGTTTCCTGAAAAAGGCAAACGTCATGATTCTCTATAAATGATAACTAATCATGATCATCTAGCTTAAACTTGAACCCTGCCAGGTTCCAAGAAATCAGGGAAAGACCTGTCTTTTGTACATATATCGGCAGAGAAAAAGAACCAATTGTTAGTTCACTACTAGAATGATTGAGAAACCTAGGCTTCATCGGTTTCGTACTTTCCGGACAATCCATGGCTATGGATACTGGTATTATTGATTAAACCTTCCCGAGAGTAGCCAATGGAAGTGATCGTTCTGAGTCTTCCCTACTACACTGTTGCTGGCCCAGTCATACAACCACATCGAGATTAGACCCTTCATTATTACCTCGAAGAACTTGGGGGTTTGAATTTAAAACATTGTGGACATTGACAGGATTATGCTGTGGCATTAATCTGGAATTGGGGAGCTTTTGCTGAAGTGGGGGTGATTTCTTGATTTTAATTCCATAAGTGTTGGCAACTGCTAGTTGACAAGTAAGAAGTTTGAAATTAATGAGTTCCTCAACCATTAGCTCATCAGAAAGTTTCACCAAAATATAGTCCAAAGAAGAGGATTCCATACTGTGTCTTTCAGCGCACTCAATCTCAGACCTAATTATGGATAGAGAACCCCTCCTATGCCTGAGCTAATATAGGAAAATGTTGATTAGCGAGTTGGTATCCTCAAAGGCATCACGTTCAAGTTTCGGAACTGAAGTCAGAAATACAGTCCTTCTTCGGTTACATAGTGCATTATGTGATCAATGTCAAGAATTGCGACCGTTTGAATGAAAAGCCCTACTCGCAGGGAAGTAAAAGTTCGAAGGCCCCCTAGCAGCACATGGTTGAGTTGGTACAGATCTAAAAGAATTAAAGCTCTCAATGGAACTCTCGCTGGTGGGGTGATGATTGAAACCCTCTCTAGGCAATCTTCATGATCTATCACAAGGCCATGGCTCAGAATTCTGCACAGATATAACATCTCCTCTGATTGTCCTAATTCCGGAAGAAAAAATCGGTCACTTTTCGTGAGGGTTTAGAAGCTTGGGGATTACTGATGCTGCTGATTCCTTAAGATTGGTTTGGCCACAGTGTGGTTCCCACTGTAGCACTAGGAGAAGTACCCTCCTTGGCAGGTTTCTTCAGTTGCTCAACATTAACCTTAGGCAACTCAGACCCCACGTATTTTCCCATTGTCCGCTCACCATCACTACAAGAAGGCAAACAATGACGATGTAGGGAGAGTACTGTATATGTCTCTAAAACAGTAACCCCCAGGGGATAGCACATTCCCTTCTCTTTCACTTACAGTTCGTTGACATTGGGAATGCCAATTTTCGAATTGAACAATGATGGGCGAAGATGGACTCGTCTTAGCCTGGACTTCGCCTGGGCGCATGCCATGGTGCGTCCAGCACTGCGGGGTAGAAGCGGCCATAAATAGCACCCCACTGACGCTTAATCGCTCTCCCGCCTCCTCGTGCTTCACTCTGAGGCTTGTAGTAGTGTCACGAAAACAGAGTCCAAGTCCAAGCACTTATGTTATATTGTCATGCATGCTATATTATAGTACATTTTACTTCCTTTCTTTAGTTCCAGAATTCAATTGTTAACAGTTGGCGAGCACAACATCAATTCTAAGATTTTAGGATTCTGCAATAATAGAAGGTATTCTTGGTAACACTGCCAATTCGGTTCTGAAAATGTGTACCTAGAGAATGCCAAAATGTCATTGGCCCTTATTTAGAGTTCGGTCGACAGGTTACTCCATCACAAACAGCAGAAAACCTGTTCGCCTTATTACAATTGAATTATATCCTAAAGCAGGTCATGCAGGTCTACCAGTAATGGTAAATCTGGGAAATATGTAAAAATCCATTTGTGTTGTGTGGGTACACCCATGCAAGGCTCATGGAAAGCATTCCTGGGGCAGAGTAACACAATGCAGTGATTTGTGCTGCGTTGCATTAGTCCAGATTTGTCAAGCCACTCATACCCACGCAAAGTGGCCTTGCGTGGCTTGATTAATCGCATTTTAGGGTTTGCGTTACGCATGCACCACGTTGCATGGTGCAAACGTGGCACAAACCCCCGATAAATATGCACCCATATTTACTACCCTTAGGTTCGAAAGTCTCTGCATGTTGGTTTTAACGTGAAAATTGAGATTTTCACTCTCCTTTTAAGTTGCCACTAGGAAAAAAACGACCACATTTGCTATTGACCAATATATCAAATGCAGTATGTTTGTATGTTTCATCGTTAAGTGTTTTTAACTATTTTTTATGTTGGTGTCTTTGCAGTACCATGAGACTACCAGGAACACGTGCAATAGCTGGGTGCTTAGTCACACACTGTAAAAAATTATGGGTTTCACTGAAGCAAGTGCTTTACCAGGAGTAACAGTAATGACTCGAGAGATTAGAAACCTCTAGAATGCATGATTACAGCATGTCCTAAAATGTTGGATGAGTATATTTTCCACTTAGATAATTAATTACATACTTCGTGAAATGTGATTGCTAATCCCCTGAGTTTTGCTGAAACAACTAAAACAATTCCAATTCCACAACATTTTCCACCAGTTAATATCTGCTAGAACTCTTTCCTACAATCGCTATTTAACGCATCCTGTGTTCCCACACAAAGTAAGGTATTGCTAGCCCAGATATTTGGGGCGTCTTTTCTTTATTGAAAAAAGGTTGATCTTTCAGCCTCCTTCTCTTTGATCCTAGTCAACTTTTATAATAATGCCGGTAATTTAGACATATTGGAAATATTATGTCATCTTGATGTGGAGCTGGAAACAATATTGGATAAGGGATCAAATGATAAAATTCTGACTTGGGGGGGTGATTTTAATATCCAACCTTGCCAACTGTTAGCTAACAAAGTTTGTGGCATGATTTCCCCTACCGGTGACGATGTCACTCACTTTTCCCATTCAGGGTATGGCGAGAAACTTAATGAGCTACTTTTTAAATATGATCTAGGTTTTAGCAATGAATTTGGAGGCAGCCCAGTTGCAGTATCCTGTACATTTGATGGCAGCAGGGGAAAAGTGTTATCGATTTCCTTTTATTCCCTAAACGTTATTCTGCCTTAGTCTTTAATTTCTTATTACATAATTTTGCAATGAGTGGCCATTTCCCCCAGAGTCTAACGCTGGATACTAGCTCTCTAATCAAGCAAGGTGCAGGGCATCATACCTTAGCTGCGGAGAATATAGTACTCTCCCGTTTGAATGGCTTTACCCTGCGCTGGTCTATGGTTGACCCGTCTAGTTTTTTAGACCAATTAATTAGCCAGCAGAGAAGGGCCTTTGAGGTCTGTTTGGATGAGACTGCAGAAGCTAGTATGGTTATGGAGGCCTTTAACCAAATCAGCAAGGGGATTAAGGCTGGGTTGGCCATCAATCAGAACAGAGGGGTTAGGAAAACCCAAGGGTGGTTTGACCATGCCTGTACACAGGCCCACAAAAAATTAAAGGGGGCCTTGAAAGAGATATCTAGGAACCCCATAGAAGTACAGAATTGCAGGCGGGCCTACAGGCTAGCATTAAAAAATCGTAAAAAAGGCTTCAAAGAGGAGGCGTGGGATAACCTGCATGAGGCCAGCCTTAATAAAGACTCCATGGCATTCTGGCGTGTCATAAACTCCCCCTTCTTTAGCGATGACGATAAGCCCAGAATTGAGGTCGCCATTACAGAAGAAGAATGGGTAGCTCACTTTGCCAAATTATATACGGGTTCAACTGAAAACTGTCAAAATAGCTCAGCGTCTGTGGTGGGAGATGTCCCCTCTGGGTCTACTTTTTTGTCGAAATATTTTGATTTTAACTTTACACTGGAGGAGGTGAATCGGGCACTTGGATCAAGCAAGGGAGGAAAAGCACCAGGCCCGGATGGGATCCCGATTGATATTTTTAAAAATAATACTGATCTTTGGGGCCCTCTCTTGACTTTGGTTTTTAAGTCTTGCCGGATCGCTGGATTCCCAAGTTCCTGGTCCGAATCCCATATTGTGCCAATATTTAAAAAGGGAGATCGTAACTGCCCCGCACACTACAGACCCATCTCTTTGCTGGATTCTCTAGTTAAGGTGGTGGGTCGCATTGTGTTAGGCAGATATCAGAAGTGGGCAGACTGTAACAACATCATGTCCGACTTTCAATATGGCTTCCGCCAGGGAATTGGGACCACTGAGCAGGCCATCAATCTGAATTTATTGGTGAGCAAGTATACACATGTAAAAGGGGGCAATTTGTTTTTGGTGTTTGTGGACTTAACCTCCGCATTTGATTGTGTTGTTCATGACAAACTTTGGTCTATCATGACTTCAATGGGTGTCAATTGCGCCATTGTTAATTTGCTTAGATACTTGTACTCAACTAGCTCTGCAAAGATTCGCTTCGGTACGAGAGGTGAATGTACACGCTCCGTTGACATAAAAAAGGGAGTCCGTCAAGGGTGCGTACTGGCCCCGTTTTTATTTAATTTATATATCAACAGCTTGGGCAGCACTCTTGCGGACTCATGTATCGACCTGCCTCAAATCGGTCATCGGCCCGTACCAGTATTGCTATACGCGGACGACGCAGTGCTTATGGCCCGCACCCCCATGGCTCTGCAGCACCTTTTAGATAAATTTGTATATTTTATGGAGAACTTGGGGTTATTAATTAATATAAGTAAAACTTATGTTATGAAAGCAGGCTGAAAGTTATCTAAGGGGTGCAATATTTTAATGGGAAATGCGATTTTACCTCAAACGCCTACCTTTTCGTACTTGGGAATTTTATTTGATAGTGATGGCAACTGGAAAAGTGCAGTAAAATCGAGAAGGATGCAGTTTTTTAGATCAATCACGGGCCTGTGCAACTTCTCAAGGAAATTGGGCTGTAAACACCCTAAAGAAATGTTGAACATTTATAATGCTAAATGCCGGTCAATTGCGATGTACGGTTCCGAGCTGTGGGGGCATGTAAATGTGGATTCTTTACAGCTGCTAGAAAATGGGTTTTTTAAAAATCTCCTTGGGCTCCCAATTAGCTGTTCCAACTTCGTGTGTCACGCGGAATTGGGAGCAACATATTTAGAAGATCTGATAAGGGTGCAGCCAGTTCTTCCCTGGTATAAACTATGGACATCTTACCGTATGGGTTTTAATCGTGCGATTGCACAGGATTGTTGTGGCTCTGAGGATGCTTTGAAAATATCATGGCTAAAATATATTAAGAATTTTATGTTTGATATTTGCCACCCCGAATATTATGATAATCCTGAAACCTTGATGCATACCACGAGGAAATCATTAAAGAGAGAATGTCTAAATATCCTAGAGGAAAAGAGATTAACGTTGGAACTGGTCAAGCCAACTGTACAGCATAACCAAATGGTTTTGACAAGTTTCTCGATGCAACCGTATTTAATCAGCGTTTTTAATGCCCAACACAGGTTTGTTCTGACGCGCTTTAGGCTAGATATCTTTCACCGTCTGACTAGTTTCTCTAACACTAACAACTGGTCCCGTCAATTAATACGTTGTCCCTGTGATAAAACGTCTAGTCAATCGACCATCCATGTAACTGTTTTTCTGTAAATTCTATACTGATTTAAGGATCATTTTTATTAAGCCTTTATTGAAATCACTACATTTTAGACAATGTAGACCGGCGTATTTATTTTTACAACTGCTTCCAAATTTGCTTACATGTGTGGCATTAGCAAGATTCTTGAGGGCTGTTATTACCAGAAGGAAGATATTAACTGACGTATTTTAAACTGTTTGTTTTTATTGCACTCGTTTTTAAATCCTGATTCAATTTTTTATCGTAATGTATACTTTTATGATTCTCCATTTGAATCGAATAAAGATGATTTGATAGATATTGAAAATATTTTTTAAAAACTGCAAAGTGGCTCTCCGGTGTGTTTGTCAGTACTTTATTGGCCTCAATGCATTATTAGGGGAACTTGTGAGAAATACAAAACCATAAAACGCATTACCAAATTAAGTGATTACATTAGTCCACTGTTTTGCGCAGGATGAACCCAATGGTACATTTTGGGCTGAAATGTACCTAGACCATAAAAAACATAGAAATCCACAGAAAAAAAGCGCAGTTAAAAAGTGAGTTATAGTTCTGACTCAAACGCGTCAAACTGAACTTCACTAGTTATGGTTAGTTACACACACAACCCATGCCATAACTCACCTCACCCACCATGGCACCATGTTTATATCTTGAATACTCCTTTGTTTTTTCATGTACCTTTGCCAAATTGGTGTTTTGACTTTTGAGCACAGCAGGTTGTGTTGCGAGTTATGGCATGGGTTGTGTGTGTTGCTAATAAAAGTTCAAAGCCTATTGACAGTTCGAAATAAATTATTTAATCGCCACACAACAATAAAAACAATGCCCCTTCTCTTCAACATTTAAGTGTATTAGTCGAAAACTGTATGTTGCTAATCATAACTGGCGATGATGAGTTCGAGTCAGAACGATAGCTTACTTTTTAACTCTCTTTTCTCAGTATATATAAATAAAACGCTCTTCCTATGGAAACTAGGTCATACCTATAACTACCTACTGGTGACCGCCAATAGGCAATATATGCATATATATATATATCACCTACTGGCAGTTGCCAGTAGGTAGTTATAGTTAGGACCTAGTTTCCATAGGAAGAGCGTTTTTTCATTTGCCAATAACTTTGGGTTTGTTTGATGAATCCTCATGAAATTTTTAAAACAAATACGATGCTCACTTCAGCTGCTGTCCTGAAAGTTTCTGGGTAATTAGTCAATTGGGGGCTGAGAAAAAGGGGAGTCCTAAAGCAGGTTTTCTCCATGTTAATTTCCGTAGGAACTTGAGACATGGATGCAGCCCGAACTGCTGAACGGAATTACATCAAATTTGGCAGACAGTTATATTTTGATCCAGGGAAGTGCCTTTTGAGGATACGCGACCACTCCTGATCTTGTGCTGAGATCTGATTGGCTGCCAATACTTCAAACCAGGAAGAGTTGGTAGCCATCTTGGGATTTGGCTTGAGCCGAGTTCCAGAAAAACATAGAAAAAAAGAAACGGAGGCAGGGTAGGAATACTCCGACCCCTTGGGCCTCTTGGAAGGGGGTCCCACAGGGACCCCAGAGGGCCAAAAAAACATTTTTGAAACTTTTCAGTGGGAGTCACTCTGGATCCAAGGTTCCTGCCGAAAGGTTTTAAAAAAAGAAGTGCAAGGTCCCGTGCTTCTGTAATCTTGAGCCCCCAGGTGGGCCAGCTACCAGGGGATAATAATAATAATAAAAATAATACTGAAATTTATATAGCGCGAACAGCTACCTCAAAAACAGAGGTGTCCCGGCGCTCTAGCAGCAAGCAGCACATGCACATAAGTTTAGGCACTGAGGTCAGGCCTAATCATTGCTAAAGAGCCATGTCTTCAGCGCTTTTCTAAAACTGGTCTCAGTGTTAGCTTGGCGGAGAAACCCAGGTAGGGCATTCCACAATTTAGCCGTTCTTACTGTGAGCGCCCTATCGCCCAAACGGGCTTTCACAAAGCGGGGAGCGTAGAGCAAATTCTGAGAGTTTGACCGCAGGGAGCGATTTTGCTTATACCGGCCAAGTCTTTGTTTAAGATAGCTAGGACATCTTCCCTGAAGACCCGATAGGCCAAGGTCAAGGCCTTAAATTCGATTCTTTTGGCTACCGGGAGCCAGTGTAGCTCCTGTAAATGCGGACAGACATGATGTCGAAAAGGAATGCGTCTAATTAGTCTCGCAGCCGCATTCTGCACCATCTGCAGACGTCTAATCGAATATTTAGGCAGGCCAAGATATAAGCCGTTTGCGTAGTCCAGCCTGGATGTCACTGTGGCATGGACTATGGATTTACGGCAATCTTCTGGCATAAAATGTAAAAATTTACGGAGATTTCTCATTTTACTAAAACACGAAGCGGTGACCTGTTGGATTTGGGCCGAGAAAGAGAGATCCGCCTCCCATCTCACCCCTAGATTTTTATAACTCGTGCTAGGAGAAGGCGGAGGGCCCATTTCTACTGGCCACCACAGATCTGAAGCAGGCACAGGGCCATTTCCGAAAAACAGCACCTCTGTTTTTCCCGCATTGCGTTTTAGTTTGTTTATATTCATCCATATGGCTATGTCTCTCAAGCAACCTTTAAAATTCATAAAAGCCTCTGTCGTTTGCTCTTGAAAAGGGAAAACCAGCTGGGTGTCGTCAGCGTAGGAGATTGCCTTCACACCCCAATTGGCAATCAAAGAAAAAAGTGGGGCTAGGTACAAATTGAAAAGTAAAGGACTCAACGTGGAGCCTTGAGGGACGCCGCACCATAGGGCTTTAGGTTTTGATTCAAATGGTTGTAAGGCGACTCTATGGGTACGGCCGCTTAAGTATGATTTCAGCCAAGTCAAAACCTTCCCCCCAAAACCTGTGTCTTGCAATCTCTGCACCAACACGGTGTGGTCGACGGTGTCGAAAGCTGCAGACAGATCCAGGAGCACCAGTAACACTGATGCCCCTGAATCTAACGACCATCTCACCGACTCGGCCACCTCCAGGAGGGCAGTCTCGGTGCTATAGCCTGCCCGAAAACCAGATTGTGTATCATGCAGGGCGGCATTACTCTCAACAAAGTTGGTCAGTTGCCGCTGGACCAACTTCTCTAGCATTTTACCCGGAGCAGGCAGTAAGGAGATTGGCCTAAGATTGTTGAGGTCTCCTGGGTCACCATTAGGTTTCTTTCTCAAAGGGAGAAGGGTAGCGTGTTTCCACTTGTCGGGAAAAATGCCAGTTCCAAGAGATGCGTTCCAGATATGAACTAGCACACCAGTGAGAGATAGAGACAACATTTTCCAAAGTTTAGGAGGGCAAGGATCATCTGGGGCACCTGATCTACATTTTTGGATTTCAGCCAATGCATCCTGATGTGAAATGGGTAGAAAATTTGTAAACAGCGGAACCTCCACTGCTTCCAATGGTGTGTCCGGTTTCTCTGCTACCATGGGTGCTGAAAAGGAGTCGTAGACCTTTAAAATTTTATTATCAAAAAAGCTAGAAATGTCTTCACACAAGGCTAGGGATGGTTGCACTTCAGTCTCTATTGCTTTTGGCTTAAAGAAGGTCTGTACTACCTTAAACACCTCTTTGCTGGAATGATCTGCCTTATGGATACTTGAGACAATAAAGTTTCTCCTGGCTATTTTTTGCGACTTATGAAAATCTTTCAGAGCATTTTTATAGATTGCATTAGCTAAGTCGCAATAGTTTATTCTCCACAAGCGTTCAAGTCTTTTGCACCTCCTCTTTTCTTCTCTGAGTAAATCAGAGAACCAATGCGCCGATGGAGACAGTCTACAAGACTTCACCATTCTAGCCGGAGCAACGGCCTCCACAGCCTTGGAGATCCATTGATTTATTGCAAGAGCATCTACATTGGGGTCTAAAGATAAAAGAGGAAGATTGTTCTGAAGGGTAGGACCTAGTGCTGCTGAGGAGGTATAAAAAGGAGGGGTCCGCACGGGCCCCCTTCCTTCGTCCTATAAAAGAATCGGGGACTGCCACCACCCTAGGGCACTGTATTTAATTTATGTGGGGCTGCCTGCGCGGCAACCCATGCACCCTGTCGACTGCCACCTCCCCAGGGCAAATCTGAAATTAATGTGAGGGGCCCATGTGGCCCCCGCATACCCACCGCCAGACCAGGAGACTGCACCTCCCCAGTGCATTAAAAAATATGTATGTGTGATGGGCCAGCTGGGCCCGCCAATGCCCCGGGGACTGCCACCTCCCTGGGGCTAAAGATAACATTAATGCGGGGGCAGTGCGGCCCCTCTGCAGCCCTGGGGATGACCACCTCCCCAGGGCTAAGTAGTGCAATGGAAGGGGGCAGCTGGAGCCATAGATGGCCCCAGGGCTGGCTCCTGCTATGTCTCGGGGTTCCCTGTTAGCTGCAGCTTGACAGGAGCTTTAGCATTCCCTCCAACCCATGCTCCACTTCCAGCAAGCAGGAGCTTACAAATGCTCTTGCTTCTGGGAAACAGAGCAGAATTGCTTTGAGACACAGGGAGCTGCATGTTTATCAGCTCCCTATGTCTGAAATTAATACTGGCTCCCAATGGAGGCAGGGAGCCGGGAGGGACCATGGGGGCATTCAGGCTCCCCAGCAGTCCCAGTGGAGACATGGTACCCTTGATGCACCGAGCAAACATGGCTGGGCCCTGGGGGACGAGGCCCCAGGGCTAAAATCGGCTCATGGAGATGGGGCCACATGGCCCCCCTCCTCTAGTTAAAAAAGGGCAGGCCCCGGGAGTGGCGTCCCCAAGGCCAAAATCAGCCTGGGGAGGGGAAGCTGCATTATCCCCCTCCCAAAGAAAATATACAAAACAAAAGGCCATGCCACAGGGATGGGGTCCCCAGGGCCAAAATTGGCCCACCTCTCCTATTACTAATAGGCCGGGCCCTGGGGTATGGGGACTCCAGTACCGCAATAGGCCCAGGAAGGGGGCCACCCCTATGAGAAAATAAAAAATAAAAAGGCTGGTCCCTGGGGAATGGGGTCCCCGAGGGCAAAATTGGCTCAGGGAGGGGGAATCCTCCCTATTGCAGAAAGGCCTAGCCCTGGGGCTGAAATCAGCTCGGGGAAGGGGAGCCACATGGCCCCCTATCCCTAATAAAATAAATATTTAAAAAAGCGCACCCTGGAGGAAGTTGCTGGAGGCCCTGCCCCCATTATCAACCACTCTGCAAAGGGGCCTCCTGGCACACTAATGGTTGGGGGATGAAGTCCCCTTGGATGCTGACTGTCCTGGGGGTCAATAATCTCTCCTGTTACCTCCAGTAAGTCCCACACAGCGGGATTGCTGAGAGATCATTGGAGGTCATGCCCCCTTTCTCCACCACTGTGCAAACATGTGTCCTGGTGCACTACTGGTTGGAGGATGAAGTTCCCTTGGCTGCTGAGGGTCCTTGGGGGCCAACTACCCCTCTTGTTACTTCCAGTAAGTCCCACACAGCAGGATTGTTGAGAGGCTGTCAGAGGCCATGCCCCCTTTCTCCACCACTCTGCATATGCACCTCCTGGTGCACTGCTGGTGGGGGGATGAAGTCCCCTTGGCTGCTGAGGGTCCTTGGGGGCCAACGATTCTACTTGTCACCTCTAGTAAGTTCCACAAAGCACAATTGCTGTGAGGACTTCAGAGGCCTCGCCCCCTTTCTCCACCACTCTGCAAATGCGCCTCCTGGTGGAATACTGCTTGGGAGATGAAGTCCTCTTTGATGCTAAGGGAGCTTGGGGGCCAAAAAGCCCTCCTGTTACATCCACTAAGCCCCTTACACCAGCATTCCTGAGAGGTGGTTGGGGGACCACCCCCTTTCTCCACTACTCTGCAAACGCAACTACCAGTTAAAAAACCACAGTCGTTCACTTAAAAAACCAAAGGTTACAGGGATGTTATAGTTAGGAAATAGATTTTGAAAAACCTTAAAAATTCACTGAAAAAGCTAAAGGTTATAGGGACGTTATAGTCAGGAAATAGAATTAAAAAACCTTAGAAATTCATTGAAAAAACCAAAGGTTACAGGGATGTTATAGTTAGGCTCAAATTTCCCTCATATAAAATCAGTGAAATTGAGCAGTTATAGTTACCTGAGCTAATTATAACTTATGCCCCCACAATGCACTGCTTATAACCTCACATATTCAATCACTCATGACATAGTCAGTGATATCACTGATGACATCACTGAAGACATTACTGATGACATCATCCACAGAACCACTCACACACCCGCTTATAGTTAAGCACAACCTCTCATATGTCCACTCACACACCCACACAACCACTCACATACCCATTCACAGACCCACAGCAGTACTCACACACCCATTTACTCATCCCTAGAACCACTCACACTCCCACTCACTCACTTGTACAGCCACTCATACAACCATTCACTCACCCATACAGCTAATAATACAACCAGCCACTCACCCATACAGCCACTCACACAGCCACACACTCAGCCATACAGCTACTCACACACCCACTTATTCACCTATACACCCACTCACACACCCACTCACTCACCCATGCAGCCTTTCAACACAGCCACTCACTCACCCATACACACACTCACATACCCACATAATCACTTACATACCCATTCACACATCTATACAAGCACTCACACATCCACTCACTCACCCATACAGACATTCACACAGACACTCTTTATCCAATAGAGTCACACACACACACAAACACTTAATCAAACACCCACTTCAATAGCCACTCACTCACCCATACAGCCACATACACATCTAGTCACTCACTTATACAGCCATTCAGACACCCACTCACTCACCCATACAGTTGCTACATACCCAGTTACCCACCCATAGAGCCAATCACACCACCACTCACTCACCCATATAGCCACTGACACACCCACTCACTCACCAATACAGGCACTCACACACAATCTCTTTCACACACACAGCTACTCACACATTCACTTATACACCCATACCCACAAGGATACTATTAATATAGTCACACAGCCACTCACATAATATATGTTAAAAAAAGTATCACTCAGTAGTAGTGCACCTAGCATATTAATTTAACTTTTGTAGTAGGTTAGTATATATGGTTAAAACCCATAATCTCTTAAAAAAATGACACTCACTTGATGGTGTCACCAGTGATGTCATTTGAGATGTCAGCAGTGATGTCAGCAGTGATGTCACTGACCATGTCATGAGTGATGTAATATGTGAGGTCATAAGCGCAGTGCATTATAGTTAGCCCAGGTAACGATAACTGCTGAATTTCACTGGTTTTGTACGAGTGAAATTTGAGCCAAACTATAACGTCCTTGTACCCTTTGTTTTTTTCAGTGACTATATATATATATATACACACACACATATGTATATATATATATATATATATATATATATATATATATACACACACACATACACACATATATATATGCATATTGGCATACTGTGTTGGGTGTTGTGTGTTGAAAAATAAAAATTAATTTAGCCTCCGGATATTGTGTGTCACCTTTGTTGGATTTGCGGGGAGAGTGCGGCTGGATTGTTGGAAGATGATGGTTGTTATGCAATTATATATATATATATGTATATATATATATATATATATATATATATACATATATATATACATACATACATATATATACACACACACACACACATACATATATATTCACTTAAAAAATACAGGTTACAGGAACATTATAGTTTTTTTTTTTTTTACATTTTTATTTTCAAGTTTTCTTATACATCACTTAAACACAAAGGATTCAGAGTGGTACATTTTCAAGTATCATATCACGTAGCAATCGTCACTTACATAAAATCTTGTATAATGCAGCTCAGGTACAATGGCAATTTGACGTTCATAATAACAAATTTCGACTGTGTCAGACCCACCAGTCCTCCCGTCCCCTCCCCCCAAACTGCAAAGACCATCAACACCCAGACCCTATCCAAAAAAAAAAAAAAAAGGATAAAAAATACCCTTCACTTATATGGGGATCTCCAACAGTGCACAGGAAGAAAAGTTTGGAAGTATTTCAGATAATGAGATATCAGCACGCTCATCCCACCCCCTCTGGTACTATTCCATTTTCGACTGGAGAGGCAGATTTCTGGTGTGCAGGGACATTATAGTTAGGAAGTTAGACTAACATTTCACTCATACAAAACCTTAGAAATACAGCAATTATAGTTACCTGAGCTAGATATAACTTACGACCCTGCAATGCACTGCTTATGACCTTATATATTACATCACTCATGACATGGTCGGTGACATCACTGAAGACATCTCAAATGACATCACTGATGACAACATCCAGTGAGTGTAAGTGTTTTCCCAGAGTTTATGAGTGTTAAAGATATATACTAATCTACTACAAAACTAAGATTGGTATACTAGGTTTACTACTGGTGATTGATTCTATTTTTTAACATCCATTATGTGAGTGGCTGTGTGTTGTGTATCCACGTGTGAGTGGGTGTCTGAGTGCCTGTATGGGTGTGTGAGTGGCTGTATGAATGTATACATGGGTGTGTGAGTAGCTGTGTGGGTGACTTAGTGGCTGTGTGAATGGCTATATTGGTGAGTGAGTGGTTGTGTGAGTGGCTGTATTGGTGAGTGAGTAGGTGTCTGAATGGCTCTATGAGTGAGTGACTGGGTTTGTAAGTGGCTGTATGGGTGAGTGAGTGGCTGTTTGAGTGGGTGTTCGGTTAAGTCAGTTGGTGCGTGAGTGGCTGTATTAGAGAGTAAGGGCCAGATGTACGACCAGCAAAATTGCGCCTTGCAAATTGCGACTCATTTGCGAGTCGCAATTTGCGAGGTGCAATTTGCCATGTACAACAGTGTGTTTAACACTGTTTGCGATTCCCAATGGGGTCGCAAATTGCGAGGCTCATTAATATTAATGAGCCTCTCGCAATTTGCGAGCCCATTGGGAATGATAGGCCCTCCCAGGTATGGTGGCCTGCTGGGCTCAGCAGACCACCATGTCTGGGACTGCTTTTAAATAAAGCAGTTTTTTTTTTTAATGCAGCCCGTTTTCCTTAAAGGAAAACGGGATGCATTTAAAAAAAAAAAATGAAACGTTTTTGTTTCATTTTTTAAGGGCAGGTAGTGGTCCCTGGGATCACTGCCTGCCATTAAAAATATTTTTAGAGACAGTCACAAAGTGGAAGGGGTCCCCTGGGGACCCCTTCCAAATTGCGACTGCATTACCACCCTCTTGAAGAGGGTGGTAATTTCCGAGTGTTTTGCGACCGCAATTGCAGTCACAAAACATTTGTACATTGATTTGCGGATGCAATTAGGAAGGGAACAGCCCTTCCTAATTGTGACTCGCAATTTCTAAATAGCGAGTCGCAAATAAATTGCGACTCGTTATTTAGGAATTGTACATGGCCCTGGGCCATTTTGCATGCGCAAACGGGTCGCAGACCTGTTTGCGCATGCAATTTAGGGTCGTACATCTGGCCCTAGGTGTCTGTGTGAATGGCTGTATGGGTGAGTGGGCGTGTGTGTGAGTGGTGGTATGGATGTGTGAATGGCTATGTAAGTGATTGTGTTGTGAGTGAGTGAGTGTGTGAGTACTTGTATGGGTGAGTGGGTAGCTGTGTTGAAAGACTATATGGTTGAATAAGTGGGAGTAAACTGGGATCTTAAATGGTGTTTTGTTACCTCATTGGTAACATTTTATTTAGGGTGGTTCTATGATACATTTATTGTACTCTTTTAGGGTTGTTGCTGTCAACTGAAAAAAAGATTTTATGATGATGATGGCATGTTGAGTAAGTGATATGGTGTGTGAGTAGCTTTATGGGTCTGTAAATGGGTATGTAAGTGGTTGTGCGGCTGTTTGAGCAGGTGCATGAGAGGCTGTATAGGAGTGTGAGTGGGTGTGTGAGTGGTTCTGCAGATGATTTCACTGGTAATGTCAATTGAATTGTCATGAATGATGTATTATGTAAGGTCATAAGCAGTGCATTACGGGGCATAAGTTATATATAGCTCATGTAACTCTAACGGCGAATTTCAATGGTTTTGTACAAGTGAAATGTGAGCCTAACTATAACATCCCTGTATGTTTTTTTAATAGTATTTCTTAACTATAATGTTCCTGTAACCTTTGTTTTTTTAAGGGAATTTCAATTTCTTTTAAAATGTCATTTGCTAACTACAACATCTCTGTAACATTTGTTTTTGTGTGAATTTCTACGGATTTTTAAAGTTATTTCCTAACTGGAAGGTCCTTGTAACCTTTGGTTTTTTAAATACATTTCGAAGGTTTTTAAATTTTATTTCCTAACTGTAACCTTTAACATTTGAGATTGAGTGTGTGAGAGAGTGCATGAGGGTTTCGGTGGGTGTGTGAGTGGGTGTGAGAGTGTCTGAGTGGGTCTGGGAGTGGCTGCATCAGTGTCTCACTGGATGTGTAAGTGGTTGCGTGAGTGTCTGAGTGGGTCTGTGAGTGGGTACATGAGTGTCTGAGTGAGTCTGTGAGTGGATACATGAGTGCTTGAGTTGGTGCCTGAGTGTCTGGATGGGTCTGTGAGTGGGTGTCAGAGTGTCTGAGTAGGTTTGAGAGTGCCTCCATAAGTGTGTGAGTCAGTCTATGGCGTGCATGAGTATCTGAGTGGGTCTGTAACTGGGTCCATGAGTCTCTGAGTGGGTCTGTGAGTGAGTGTCTGACTGGGTCTGTGACTAGGTGCATCAGTGTCTCAGTGCATTTGTAAGTGGATGTGTGAGTGACTGTGTGGGTCTGTGAGTGGGTATGTGACTCTCTGAGTAGGTCAAGCAGTGGGTGACTGAGAATATGAGTGGGTCTGTGAGTGGGTGCATGAGTGCCTAAGTGGGTCTGTGAGTGGGTGCGTGAGTGTCTGGGTAGGTCTGGGAGTGGTTGCATGAGTGCCTGAGTGGGTCTGCGAGTTGGTGGGTGTATGTATCTGAGTGGGTATGTGATTGGATGCATGATCCTCTGAGTGAGTGGGTACATGAGTATCTGAGTGGGTTTGTGAGTAGGAGCATGAGTCTCAGAGTAGGTCTGTGAATTGGTGCGGAAGTATCTGAGTGGGTCTGTGAGTCAGTGCGTGAAAATCTGAGTGAGTCTGTGAGTGGGTCCATAAGCCTCTGACTGAGTGAGTGAATGCAAGAGTGTCCTGGTGGGCCTCTGAGTGGATGCGTGAGTCTGTGAGTGGGTCTGTGAATTGGTGCGTGAGTGTCTGAGTGGGTCTGTGAGAGGGTGCAAGAGTGCCTGAAGGGGTCTGGGAGAGGGTGCCTAAGTGTCTGAGTGGGTCTGTTAGTGGGTGCATGATCCTCCGAGCGGGTCTGCGAGCGGGCAACCCCAACCATGTGGTAAAAAGAACAATTCAAGCCATTTTCTTATTCATAAGAGGTCCCTCAGACACCCCTACAATGCACCCATGGTCTTAGGGTACCCCTACCCCTTCTATAGTTTCCAAACTTGCTTTTCATCCCCCAGGACATGGTACCGGTTTACAAAATAGCAGCCACAACTTTCTACACAGGTTTCAGCCCGCCAATTACAGCTCTTCTCCTGGCGCAAGGGTTTGTGCAGCTCTGCTAGGCATCGTGAAGGATCCGCATACCTAGATATCCACATTTTTTTTTCTTTAAATATCTCAAAAACTTCTCAATGGATTTACACCAATTCACAAAAAGGTTGCTTTTTGGACGAACAGCTACCTTTTTACCAAATTTGGTGTAATTTTGTTCAGCAGTTCTGGCTGTAGTCTTTGGGAATTTGCATGGGGAAAATTTGTTTTGGGACACCCCCTTTTTCTCTGTCCCATACAGAGAAACATGGCCATGCCCCAGTGTCTGGTTAGTGAGTGGAAAAGAGTGTGTAACGTGGCCCACTACTTGTGATAATTTGAAGGTAGTGGGTAAATTATAAATGAAAGTTATAACTATAAGTTTAGAATTTTTAAGGTTTGTGTAGTTTAAACTTGCTTTGTATAGGGAAAAATTGTTTTCCTAACTATAACTAAGCCTTAACCTTTATTTTTTTAATTGAATTTCAATGTTTTTTTAAACATTTTTACATTTTTAATAAAATGTGTTTTAAATTGTAGAGTCCAGTGTCGCAAGTGGAAAGTTGTTATATGGAGTGTCGTACAGTTCAGTGGAGGAGAGTGTTGTGAACTATTGTCATAGACTGAGTATTGTACATTGGAATCGAGTGGATTAGAGTAGAGTGTAGTAGCGTATCATACAGTATTGTAAAGTGTTAAATAGTGTAGGGGCATGGTGTCTCATATAGTGGAGTCAAGTATCGTAGACTGGAGCAGCGAGATGCATAGTGAAATGGTGTGTTGAACAGTAGAGTAGGGTGTCGTAGACTGTCCTAGAGTAGAGTGTTTTAGAGGCCAGTTGAGTGAAGTAGAGCGTCATAGAGTAGAGTATGATCAAGTGCAGTGTCGTAGAGTACAGTGGAGGAGAGTGTCATAGAGTGGAGTGCTGTGTCATATAGTAGAGTGGCGTATCATAGAGACATGTTGGGTGGAGTGGGATTCTTCCAAAGGGCTGTGTTAGCCCCAACTTTGCATTTGCCCTTCCCTGCAGCAGAGAGGAGCAGGACTCTCTCACGGGCCGTCCGAGGCCCCAGGCAGCTTCTACCTTCACTGCCTACACATCGCTGAGGTGGGACTCAGTCCCCCAGCAGGCCTTGTGCTCGGCGTGGGAGGTGACATTTCCCTCCCGATGCCACAAGAACAACCGCACACTCCCGCAGCGCGGGATTCTTCCAAAGGGTTGTGTTAGCCTCAATGTTGCATTTGCCCTTCCCTGCAGCAGAGCGGAGCAGGACTCTCTAACGGGCCGTCCGAGGCCCCAGGCAGCTTCTACCTTTACTGCCTACACAACGCTGGGGTGGGACTCAGTCCCCCAGCAGGCCTTGCGCTTGGCGCGGAAGGTGACATCTCCCTCCTCACGCCACAAGAACAGCCGCGTACTCCCGCAGCGCGGGATTCTTCCAAAGGGCTGTGTTAGCCCCAAAGTTGCATTTGCCCTTCCTTGCAGCAGAGCGGAGCGGGACTCTCTCACGGGCCGTCCGAGGCCCCAGATAGCTTCTACCTTCACTGCCTACACATCGCTGGGGTGGGACTCAGTCCCCCAGCAGGCCTTGCGCTCCGCACAGGAGGTGACGTCTCCCTCCCGACGCCACAAGAACAAAAACAAAAAAAAAACAACGGTAAGAAAGCTGCACTTCCTTCATCACATATATTTATGATATTAAAACGCTTAGTAATTGGCAAAAGGAAGCTTACGGTGACCTCCACTGGTACTGGAAAGCCAGCAAGTCACAGTGTACCAATAACTATTTGAAAAGTGCTATTGGCCTAATTAATAACGAAATTGTCCATGCGGAGGAGCATCTAGCCGCCACTAAAACAGCGTTAAATGCAGCCTTAAAAGAAACCAGGGCCGATATAGTGACAATTGAGTCTGGTCTGAGTCTGGTCTGAGTACATCGGACATCGACAAGAATAGGGGGAACAGCGTATTGAATCCAGAACCCCCAAAAGATGGCCCATGAGTCTCGACTTTACTGCTGGAAATATCTATTTTGTCAAATGGCACTGACTTGGTTTCTCCACCCGCCAAAAAGTGTAAACAACTGCCGGCAAAACCAGCAACTGTACCTTTAACCCAGTCAACGAAAATTAAAACAAAAGAAAGGGAAAAAGCTTCCTGCGGGGCCAAGAGGGGCAGGGGTGCCGCAAACAACGACCTATACTCAAGGCCTTGAAACTCTTTTTAAAAAACTTCATGGTAAAATTGGTAACATCGAAAGGAGACTAACGATGGAAATTAAATCAGTTAAAACAGATCTTACACAACGAACTAAACTGATTATGGATTCATTGGCTTCTAAAAAAATCCCCTAGTGGAACGTCTGATAGAGCCGCGGGCAATAAGATCAACAAAGGGCATTGTCTGCGACAACTGATAAAACCTACACAACAACCCCGCTCCAAACAAAGGAGGCCTTTGCCACACAACCTGCCATACAACCTGCTGTACAACCGAGTTATCATAATTCATCTAATATGGATTTAGCAGGAACGACATCTGATGGCAATAATTATGGGACTAAACCCGCGGTGAACTGTAGGCCACTGAACCCCACAAGGACTCCCTACATGTACCTCCTCAGCCTACCCCTTATGTAATCGTCTTGAAAAACGTCCCGAAGCTGGTAGATAAGCCTATAGAGACTTGGGAGACCTTGAAGAGCAAGATCGTACATTGGTTTGCTACTAATACCAACTGTAGTACCAAACTCCTTTTTCAGAACATAAACATGATAAGACGAGTAAATTGGGTTGGTAGCATGAGGAAGTGCTGCCAAGGAGACAGCATTGTTGTAACTTTTCGCAGCCCTGGGGTTGTAAGGGCATTGATTTATGAATTTTCTGCCAAATATGTAAGACCATCTAATTATGCTAATGATATCATTACCGCTGTACCACTAGAGTATTTTTACAATCCTGTATACGAGCAACCATCTCTCATTAGTAAAAAAAATTCTCTGCACAGACCTGTATACGGCACTACCTCTGTCCAATAGGTTCTTACCCTTAAGTGATTGTAGTGAGCTTGATTGACTGCCAGAGGTAGAAGAGAGGTCGACAGGCATTAAACATGCAACTTCCCCCTCTAGCCCCAATAATGATAACCTAAACCGACATTTACCACATGAAAATTTGAATATTACTTCATGGAATGTGGCTGGGGTGAGAAATAAGCTAAATGATAGAGAATGGCTTAAGGTGATAAAAAATTGCTCACTAACTCTTCTCCAAGAAACTTTGCACACTGAACCTTTCTATATTGATGGTTTTAAAACGGTTTCTACCCCAGCTATTCCTTCAAAGGCAGGGAGAGCCAAAGAGGCCTGGAAGTACTGGTTTTGGTTACATCGCCACTGATTTTAAAGAAAAACTATACTAATTCGCAATTTTTCAAGTTTTTATATTTTCGCACCAAAGGAAAACAGTGTATATTAGTTATCAATTTCTATAACAATATATTTGATAGCACTAGACACAAGGTAATTTTGTCCATGAAGGAGGAACTAGATAATTTTTTAAAAGGTATAAGGGGAGATCCCCTGCTTATTTGGGCAGGAATAGTGATAAATGTAAAATCCTAAACGGGGAACATTGTGGTCACAGGGACGAACAGGGTGATTTTTGCTCCCACTTCCCCCATAATACATATGGCGATACAATTAACAGCGCAATGTATAAATATAACCTGGAACTCATGGAGCTAGTTGAAAAAAAGGGTGAAGCTGCTGCTCAAACTTATGAAGGTGCAAGATCCTGGTCGCATATTGATCATGTTTTAATCTCAGGAAACTGCAAGGGCCTTAATAAAATTTTTGAAGTACAGATAAGCCCATTTAGGGACCATCACCCACTATTCCTGGTGCTTAAGTTAAGTCCGATGCACCAGGAAGTGGTGTGTATAGCACCTAATATTAAACCCCAAGGAGAAAATGACACTTCTATAAAATGGTCAGGTGTCAACCCCATAGCATTTATGGATAATCTAATCCAAGAAAGCCAAGTAGATATAAATATTTGCTTGGGGGAATCCTCCTTAAACTTACATGTTATAACGGCATTCTGAAATAGAGCGGTTGTAATCTCCGGATAATAAGAAACATGCTCATTCTCATCCCAGATGGTTTGACCAACAGTGCTCTAAAATAAATCAGGAGCTAAAAGAAGCATTAAAACCTACACGTAGGGACAGGGAAAAGGTGTGTACTCTATGAAAAATGTATAAACAAACACTAAACACAAGGAAAGTAGAAATCAGGGAACTAGCATGGGACAAGCTGGTTCAGGTGGCAGAGACACAGGATACAACACTATCCTGGAAGACACTAGATCATCCCTTTTTAAAGAACATTCAGCCATTAAGATTAAGACCCTAGTATCACCTGAAGAATGGTTAACACACTTTGAACATATATTTAACCCCAATAAAGAGGACTCCCTAATTCCTGATAACAGTAATATTATAACTGTTGACCCCTCAATCTGGCCTCTATTACTTTAGATGAAATTAAAACTGCCCTAGATAAAATTGCAAATGATAAGGCGCCTGGCCCCGACGGGGTGCCTGTTGGCATTTTTAAATCTAACATAGACTTTTGGTCACCAATTTTATTAAGAGTCTGCAACGCTGCAGCTGGAGGCGTAGCCCACTACCTGGGTATAAAGTGTCATAGTCCCAATCTTCAAGAAGGGAGATAGAGGGGATGCAAAATGCTACCGCCCTATATCCCTACTTGACTCAACATCTAAACTGATGGGAAGAGGGCAAATAACAACTTTTTCGTAGATCTTACGAGTGCATTTGATTTAGTTAACCACGCAAAACTATGGCAGACCTTAACAGGGATGGGTGCCCCAAAAGATATTATAATTTATTTGTCACAAATGTATGCCTTACTGACCTCAAGAGTTCGTTATGGCCCCAAAGTGGAATGCACCCCCCGTATTAGAGTTACCCGAGGTATACGGCAAGGTTGCGTTCTTGCACCACTTTTATTCTCTCTTTATATCAATAATATTGACATATCTTTGCAAAATCTCAATGTTGAGGCCCCGAGTGTTGGCAATCGTGTTACACCAGTCCTTTTGTATGCGGACAACGCAATCCTGCTATCAAGGACAGCAAATGGGCACCAATGTTTAATTGAAAACTTTGCACTATTTATGAATGAAAAAGATTTAATACTTACCCTTAGTAAAACATTCATAATGACATGTGGAAAAGGGAAAACTAAATGTAGAAACCACCATGTCAAAGGTGCGCACATTGAAAGAACATCCCCTTTTTCATATTTAGGACTCCTTTTTACTTGGCATGGAAGTTGGGGCGCACATATCGATCTTTGCAGAGTGAAATTCATATGATCAGTCAAGGCTATTTTTAGTTTTCCCCAAAAAATTGTGAACAAACCAGTTAGGGAAATTTTTACCCTATATAGGAGCAAATGCCTTACAGGAACTTGTTATGGAGCGGCATTATGGGGGACGGCAAACCATATTTTACTACAAACCCAGGAACATAAATTTTTAAGGAGACTTTTGGCAGTTCCCAAGTCTACCCCCTCATATATAGCCCATAAGGAATTGTCAGTCCCTTATATTAGTGATTACATCAGTATAGCAGCTCTTATTTTTTGGTATGGGATCTGGACCAAGGAGGGGACTAAATTTACCAAGGAGATCATAATGGACTGCCTTGCCCTTGATCAATACAAAAAAATCCCCTGGTTGCAGTACATTCACAACCTTTTAATTGAGTGTAAAGTGGATGCTGATTTTAAAGGCCCCACGTCCATCCAGAACTATAGCAAAAGGGACCTAAAATTGAGGCTGGCAAGGTCAAGAGAAGTATTAAGAGATACAGCAGCAACTTCTAAATGGACAATTAAATTATATTGTGACGGTCCACTATCATCGGGCATCCAACCATACCTATTGTCAACAAGAAATTTACAACATAGGTTTTATCTAACAAGGCTACGACTGGGTACCCTCCATTACTTGATTGCATTCCCTACAATGGGCAAGTGGAATCGAAACCCTCCAAATTGCCCTTGTGATGGAAAATCACAAAAGACGACACTGCACTTTATACTTTTTTGTAATTTTTATAGAGACATTAGGAAGCGCGTTTTACGGCCTTTATTTATTGATGGTAAACTGTATTTTTATAAACATGCTTTTAATTATATCTGCATATTTTAAGAAACAAGGGAACCCATTAAACATTGGTCAGGGACCTTGGGTAGTAGTTAGCTTTAGGCACAGTGGTCCCGAGACAAAGCTAGATAGAGAAGGCTGATAGATATAGACTCAGAATCAGTACTATATTTAGGGTTGTCCAGCCAGACAAAATAGTTTAATTTAAATATGATTCAGTGATTTAGACAAAAATAATCCGGTGGGACACAAGCCTGCATTCTACCACACACACTAACAAACAATAAAAATAACGAGGGACAAACAATCAAATGAATTGAAATAGGGAACAAAAAGGCTCAGGCAGAAACAATTGTTTGCATGTTACACATTGAAATAAAGCAAACAAGAATGTTTTGTGGACACCAATACACATAGAAAATATTCAATAGGTAAGTGTATAGGGTGTACTTTTAGGTCGACGACTTTTCGATCCCCTTACAACATATATGGGATCATCATCAGGACATTAGGTTATTGCATGCCTGACTATATAGCCTGCATAGAGGCAAGGACGAAGAGTTTATCAAGGTCCGTGATAAAGGGACCGGGAGGGCCTCAATGGGTGATGACCTGTAGGTAATGCGGGCAGTGGGGGCGGGGAAGCCGCCGGTGAAAAGTCAACGGTGCGGAAGGGAGAAGCCGCCGATGGGCTGGAAAGTTTATTCTTTGACTTGAAGAAAGTCCTGCTGAATGTACGTGCACAATGCGCTAGCCGATGCGCGAGTGATTAAGCCGCCGATGGGCTTGAAAGTGACACTCCGTCAGGGATGGGAACCGCGTCCGCGGTTCAAGGGCAGGAAGGGTCTGGATCGACCTCTCTGAAGTTATGGGACAATGCGGGCACGTCTCTCTGTTGATGCGTGAGGATGATAGTGCGCACTATATACAAATATACAAATATAGTACTGATTCTGAGTTTATAGTCATCAGCTTTAATTATATCTGCAGCATAGAAAATGAAAAAGTTTGTAATGCAGTAATTAATTTTGTACTAATGTCAATTAAAAGAAGAACAGATAATTCCCACCTGGGGGCATTAACATACGAAAAAATGTAGGTCCTCTAGTAAAGATTGGCTTATTATCTATCAAATATTTTAAAACTGATTCCTTTTTAGACTTCGTAAAATACTTGAACTTTTTAACAATCTCCCTTAATGCCTGTGTATTATTATGTACTATATTTTACCTTGTGTACTGTATAAACAAATACTATGTTAATCAAATAATGTAAACTTTTTTTAGAATGCTTTTGTGGTTGTATTTAATAAACTGAATAAAGCTTGATTGAATTGAATTGAGTGGAGTGTCATATAATGCAGTTCAGTAGGGTAGAGTGGATGGGCACAGAGTGTCATAGAGTGTAGTACATTTTTATAGAGCCGATTTGCATATTGTGGAGTAGGCTGACGGACAGTGGAGCGGCATAGTGCAGACTATAGTACAGTTGCGTAGAGTGGTATAAAGTGTAGTAGAGTGGAGTAAAGTACACTGGAGTAGGGTAGTGTAGAGTGGAGTAAAGTGTCATAGAGTTGAGTGGCATAGACTATAGTGGTGTGGAGTGCAGTAGAGTGGAGTGGCATAGTATACAGTCGAGTAAAGTGTCATAAATTGGAATGCCGTTTTGTACAGTAGAGTGTAGTTGGGTGTTTTATAGTATTGGAAAGTGATGTGGACTAGAGTGGCATACACTCTACTTGACTTTTGTAGAATGGACCGGTGTACAGTACAATACAGGGCTGTAGAGTTTGGTGCAGTGGATTGTCATACACTATTGTAAAGAACAATGGCATTAAGTGGTGTACAGTGGAGTGGTGTACAGTGGAGTAGTGCAGTAGGGTGGAGTACTATGTCAAAATATAGTGGAGTAAAGTGGGGTGCAGTGGCATGCAAAGAGTTGTGTACAGTGTCATATAGTGAAGTATCATAGAGTGTTGTTCAGTGGCATACAGTACAGTATAGTACAGTGTTGTACATTGGAATGAAGCAGTATAGACAGAAGTAAAGTGTCAGAGAGTGACATACAGTATAGTAGAGTGTTGAAGAGTGGAGTTGCGTAGAGCACATTAGTGTATGAAACACTGGAGCTGCATAGAGTGGATTGTTCTATAGTAGCGTAGAGTGAGGTAAAGTCTTGTACAGTGGAGTAGAGTTGAGTGGAGTGGTGCAACATAGTGTAGAGTAAAGTACAATAGGGTGTATTGGTGTGTCGTAGAGTAGAGTGGCATGAAGTGGAGTGTACTGGCATACCATAGGTAGTGAGCTATTATAAATTAGAGTGGGGTCTTCCACAGTAAGTGGAGTGCTGTGTCGTATAGAAAAGTGTTGGATAGTGGAATAGAGTGTTATACATTGGAGTGTACAGGCATAGAGTGGAGTATAGAGTGGGGCAGTGGAGTTTACAGGGATAGAGTAGAGTAGAATGTTGTAGAGTGCCATGAAGTGTGGTAGACTTTTATAGAGTGGAGTTACATAGAGTGAAGGAGAGTGTCATACAATGGAGTGGCATACACTGTAGTGGCACAGAGTGGATTGCCGTAAGTGGAGTAGTATACAGTGGAATAGTGTACAGTGGAATATTGTACAGTAGAGTGGAGAAGAGTGGAGAAGCATAGATTGGAATAGTGTAATGTGGAGTGGTGTTCAGTGGAGTAGCATAGTGTGTAGTAGGTTACATTGGATTAGAGTCAAGTGGGGTGGTATACATTGAAGTGGCATAGCGTAGAGCAGAAGAAATTATTAAAAATTGGATTGGCGTTTCATTCAGTAGAGTGGAGTGCTGTGTCGTAGAGTGTTGGAGACTGTCGTAGAGTGGAGTAGAGTGTTGTACAATAGAGTGTACGGGCATAGAGTTGAGTGAAAATTTGGATAGTGGAGTGTACGGCGATAGTGTGGAATAGAGCCTAGTAGAGTGGCATAGAGTGTAGTAGAGTTTTGTAGCATTGAGTTATATATAGTGGAGGCGAGCACACTGGAGTGGAGTAGAGTGGAGCATCGGACAGTGGCGTGGCATGAAGTGGAATATCATAGAGTGGAGTAGTGTAGACTGGAGTGGCATACAGTGGAGTGTCAACATGTTTTTGTAAATATGCCCCCATGAGTGATACAAGGGTACTGAAATCCAATGAACCAGCTAGGCCTTTGTTATATTTTGGGCCTTGGTATACTGTGTTAACTTTGCAGTATCCCATGGAAAATGGCGATGACAAGTCCGTATATAATTGGGTAACAGCTGTTTTTAGAAAATGAAAAGGCAGCCAAATTGTTTTTACTACACTTTGGCTGTGTTCAGTGTTAGGGCTTTACATATAGGTAAGTAGTAGATCCCTACCAATTACCACTTTATTAAAGTATGTATATATATATCCTCAACACGCCTGTTTGTATAAACAACAAGCACCAGGATGCTCAGATTCACTTGTACAGGCTGCTTTATTGTTGCTTCACAGGTAACTCGTTTTGATCGCAGCCGCGATCTTTGTCAAACAGTTTGCCATTGCAATTAAACATTTATTTATACATGTTCCTGATGTTAAAAAACTCCTTTTTAAAAAAAAAAATTAAAGTGTCAGTGCCATTACTCAAGTTAAAGTGAAACATGCTTGTGTTAACCTGACATATTCATTTAGTCAAAAGGTTAATATATGAAAAGGGATAAAGTGACAAGTGCCTAAACAATAAATATCAGATTGCCCTAGTATTGTACATGGCTTGCTAATCAAATTTCATATATTTATATACTCATATATGGAAAAGCATTCATGGATTTAGTTCATAGATGATTAACAGTACATTTAAAAGTTTCGAAAATTCGAAAAGTCAAACAGAGAATTGAGAAATGGGAATTGGGGGCAAGTGCCCATTTTCCAACCCCATCATATGTATACCATCCCCAAACGACTCAATACCCGTATTTCGCATCATCAACAATATTATTAGAAAGTGTGCAAAAATGCAACATTCAACATGGCATCCTTATTACTAAAGTGCATGTGCAGAAAACAATACAAAAAACGTCAGGAATTTAAAATCTTACATATAAAAATCATCCGATGGATCTAGGGAGAAATGCAGATTGCAAACAGGCAAAATCTGGCATCTTATTGGAGTCACATTGTTTCTACAGTGATCAGGGAGTGGAATACATGACTTATTCTACAGATGTATATGCATATCCTCCTCAGTGTTGAGACCATTCGGAATCCTTGAATTGAACCTTATTATGTATCTGGATTCAAGCTGTCTCAGATATCTTTCTCTATTGCCACCTCTGAGTCTCACTGGCACCTGATCCAGTTCAAAATATTCTAAATCATTGATGTTGCTATTGTGGGTCAATTCGAAATGTCTCGCCACTGGATACGTCTGATCTTTATTTCTAATGGCTCTAATGTGTTGCAATACATGCTGATGTGCCCGTAGAATGGTGCTACCAATATAAAGCTTTTGACAGCTACACCTCAACACGTATACTGAATATTCACTCCTACAAGTGAGAGGCTTTGTGATCTGCCATTTTCTACCCCCAAAGGGTAGAGGTACCTCTGTGGTATTGGTGCCATAGGTACAAGCTTTACATTTATGGCACCGTCTGAAGCCTCTACCCACACTTAGCCATGTCTCCTGCTGTTTGATCCCTGGACTGTTAACTACTAGATCCTGTCTCATTGATCTAGCTTTGCGAAACGTAATAAGTGGTTTCTTATGTAACCTAGGTCCTAATATGGGATCGCTACACAGTAGATGCCAGTGTTGCATGAAAATGGCTCGTATTTTTTGTGTTGCACATTATAGCTAGTAATGAAGCGAAATTTCTGCTCAGCTGTGTCTGGTGTATTTACTTTTGTTCCCGCAGTGAAAATCAGTTGCGCCCTAGGTTTTGAATTAGCTTTACGCTTTGCTTCTTCTAAGACGGCTTGATAGTAGCCCCTCGCTCTAAACCTTTGTGACAGCGCCAATTGAGCTTCCAGCAGCTGTTCAGAATTGCTACAGTTTCTTCTCAATCTTAAATTTTCCGCATAGGGAATACTGTTTTTTAGTTTCGTGGGATGGAAACTCTGTGCATGTAGCACTGTGTTCCCTGCTGTACTTTTTCTAAAAGTCTTGGTTTGTATTTTCCCATCTGCCACGTATACTGATAAATCTAAAAACTGTACTTCCTGGTCACTGAGATGTGCAGCAAACTGTAGATTTAAATTGTTGTTATTTATTCTTTCAACAAATCTTTCAGCTGAAGATTTATTGCCACGCCATAGGACAAATAAATCGTCAATATAGCGTGACCAAAGTATCACATTCTCAAACATTTCTCTAGCGTAGTCGGTAGGCAGCACCTGCTCCTTCCATCAGCCCATCTACAAATTCGCATAGCTGGGGGCGAAGCAGGTGCCCATCGCAGTACCTCGCAGTTGCCGATATAGCTCCGAACCGAACAAAAAGATGTTGTTGCGTAAGCACCATCCCAACATGCACATGAGCATTTCAGTGTGTTTATACAGCGACATAGGTCACGAGCCCAAAAAATATTGTACTGCATTCATACCATCTGAGTGGGAAATGCTCGTATACAGGGATGTATGAAATAGGAACCAGACATCAGGCATACAACTGGCTGGCATCATTCCTGGACAAACGGTCCATGGAAGTCTGGCTGCCTCCTTTTACAGCTCAGGCCAGGCCTCTGATGGTGGGAGTGCCGCAAGGATCGGCTCTTAGCCCCACGCTGTTCAACGTGTACCTGACCCCTCTTGCAACGTTGGCGGAGTCTTTTGGCACTAAGGTCATTTCATACGCAGATGACACTCAGTTGTTGTTCTCATGTGATAAAGACACGGACCTAGATGAGAAAGCGATCGCCAACTGTCTTACCGGTGTCTTCCAGTGGCTGGAGTTGCACCACCTTAGATGCAACCCGGATAAAACGGAGATTGTGACCTTTGGAGCTGTCCATCACAATTTTGTGGTAGACTGCTGGCCTAGCAATTGACACATCCGGGACCCCCGAAAAATTGTGTCAAGAACTTAGGAATTAAAATTGACAGCTCATTATCTTTTCTTCCGCAGATCCAAGCCTTGACGGGGTCATGCTTCAGCGTGCTCCGCACGCTGAAAAAATTCCTACCGCTCCTCTCCGAGGCAGCAGGTAGATAGGTGGTACAGGCTTTAATTACTTCTAGATTGGACTACGGTAATGCGCTTTACCTGGGCCTTCCGGGCTACCTTTTCAGTAGACTCCAGGTAGTACAGAATGCAGCAGCTAGACTTCTGCTCTCTCTCCCCTCAAGATCTCACATGACTCCGCACTTAAAGGCCCTCCACTGGGTCCCTATGAAACAGAGGGTGATGTTTAAAGCCATGGTCCTTATGCATAAATCCTTGAATGGGACGGGTCCATCTTATCTCAAGGAGAGAATTAGTCCATACGTTCCTGCCCGTACTCTTTGCTCTTCTTCGACTCACATGGCAAGGGTCCCTCGTATTAACCGTCTCCGGATGGGTGGGAGATCCTTCGCATATTTGGGTCCCCGCGCTTGGAATAGTCTTCCGCCATACCTGAGGCTGATAGACAGTCTTGAATTGTTCAAGAAGAAACTTAAAACCCATCTTTTTAACGACTAGTCCCTTTTTGCTATCTGTCCTCCCTTTGGCAGCGCCGGGACACTCCGTCGAGTAGCCGTGCGCTTTATAAATTGTTTTAACATAACATAACATAACATGAGACATCTAATGTAATCATTAAGTAGTCTTGTTCCCACTCTACATCATAGATTTGTTTGAGAAAGTCTCCTGTATCCCTAGTATACGAGCTGAGGTTTTTTATGGGGTATTGGAGGAAGTGATCCAAATACTTGGAGGTATTTTCAAATAAACTCCCTATGGCTGAAATTATGGGACGGCCAGGTAGTACACTCATATTCTTATGAATCTTGGGTATAAGGTACATGATGGGAGTGATAGGGGCATTTATTCTAATGAATTTGTATTTTGCTTGCGACAGGAGACCTGTTGTTTTCCATTGCAGTAAATCAGCATGAAATGTCATTGTCACATCCACAAGACAGCCCTTATCAATCTTCAAGTAACAATGACTGTCATTTAGCTGATTCAGGGCCTCCTCTTGATACATGGTGAGTGACCAAAGCACTATATTGCCTCCTTTGTCAGCCTGCCTCACCACTATATCAGGACGAAGTCGCAACTTGGTCACTAGGCTTTTATACCCTATGGATGACGTGTTTCCCACCGGGTTTCGTTCTAAGTTACTATATAACTCTTTAATATCTTGCACTACCCGGTCTGAAAATGCATTTGCATTTATATATATAAATTTAAATAGGATTACGTCCATTTACTGCAGTAGTTTCACAAAGTTTTGTGAAATTCCGGGAGAGTATTGTGGTGACAGATATCACTAACTTTAAATGCCTTATAACATAAAAAATACTTACCATACTTAACAACAGTACCAAAAAAGCATAATCTCTGTACGATAATGTATAATCCTGCCAAATATCATGTAAATTTATTCAGCCGTTTCCACGCTATGTCAAAGAGAATTGCCTATGGAAAATGCATTGGTGGAAAAACGCATTTTGGGACCCCCCTTTTACCTTTGTCCCTCCCAATAACGATTCACCACAAATATTCATATCATCCGAAAATGTAGAAAATGCTATAGGTCTGGAAAGTTTTGTGGTGATTCGTCAAATGGGTGGGAAGTTATTAGGGCACTGATATCCGAGAAATTCCTATCTATGGGAATACTAGCTATAATGAAAGAGTGGCAATCAAATTTAATGTGATTTCTTTCTTTTTATCTCTTGTATTTGTATGACATTAGAACATTAGAATGGTGAGAGCTCCATTGAAGAAATGGAGAAGCAGTGGCCTATAACACCAGGTATTGGCCCGCTGCTCTCAACATAACAATGTCCTAAAATGCAGCCTCTGCCTCTCTCCTTCCAGTGCCTTTCCAAAATATATGAATTGGTCAGGGTACAGTAAACAGCAGAGCTCGTGCAATAGGCACAGAGCAGATCCTCCCCCTCCTCTCGTAGCTCACAGTGTCAATGGAGTCTCGGAAGGAGGGAGGGGCAAATTATCTTTAACTTCTGCATCATCCTGGCAAGACTGAATGAGGAAAAGCAGTTTAGCCAAACCCAGGGAGAACCAGGGGGTGACTTCAACTTCTTTTCACAGCTATGCTGTGAAAGTTCAACAGCTAACTACTGTTGCCATGCAAACAGCTGTTATCATTTGAACAATCACAGCAACAGCTGTGAAACAAAGGCTTCGGAGCCGCAGGGGGGTTTCAACCCTTTCGGGCTCAGAGAAGTATTTGTTTTTTAATTAGGATATTCTGCCGTCATGGGGTGGTATGTTCTAAAAGCCTTACATCCCGCTGTAGCGGGCTATACATGCCATTAATACCCACTCTCTTTTTAAAGGCCCTCGCCTTTGACTCGGACCATCAAAAGCTGGAGCAGGCCTTTATCGGCTGGTGTAGACCGCTGCAGTGGGCTATAAGACTATATTGAAAGATCTGAGATGCTCTGGGGGGGGCTGAAAATATTGCCTAGTCTCAGCTGACTGAGCAGTATTCTCACCTCCCGCACTGAGCAGAGACGTTTTAAGGAATAAGCAAAGTGGGCTTTGGCCCATGGCACCAGGCTTCCAGAGAACCCCCTGATAGAGCCAGCACTGTTCTGCAGAGAGTCGGGCCCAGATGACATTGAATAATTTGTAAACATATTGTTTTAAATTCCTTTTTTCTTTCATTTATTTTTAATGTGGGTGATGTGTGACAGTCTATTACAGACATTTTGCGGAGCAATGTTATCTTTAAGTTTCACACAACATCCATAAAAGCAAAGATCCTTTAGATCAAACAAGGACCTCACATATGAGAAATGGGAGGTTGTCACAGATATTATTTGAAGCAATATTAGTGAGCTGCTGCTGTGTTACAATATTGAAAACACACGTCACTATTCCTGAAAATTAGAAGTAAACACATTTAAAATGTGGATGAGTTTGCCTGTGCACTGCCAGTGATCTGGCTAAAGAGTGCATGAAAGAGCCGAAATTCAAAAAGGAGGGGCCCCCAAAAGCCATTTGGCCCAGGGCCCTCGAAATCCTTAAGATGTCCCTGGCACTGAGCTTCGTGAATCTTCCAATCTGTAAAAAGGACCATTGTTACCATATAGTCTATAATAACCAGCTTCCTAGGAATACCGGTTTTCCCCTTGTGGGCTTTAAATATCCCTCTTCAAAGTTGTAATTAATGTATGCAGTACTTGTGTATGATTCATAAAGGCACGTTTACAGTGTGTGGCGTACTTAATTGAAAAATAGTCATGACACCAATGAGTGCATTCGAGGCGTGGTCAGGCCAATCCTGGAGGAATGTAGTAAACACCCAAGTTTAAACCTAGTGAGCTTTCACAATAGATTTGTTAATGTATCTTCCACCATTTTAACACATAAAAGACACAAAAGAACCATTCAGGTGAGTGCTGCTGGAAGGGTACGGAAATTCATCAATTATCCCACTTTTGAGGACAAATATGTAAAAGGAAAGATATGGTAGTAGAAAATATTTAAAGTGTAGATTACACACACATGTAAAATCAGAAAAATAGGCATAAGCCATCGTTTTTTCATAAACACTTGTGACCAAATCCCTGGAAATTACCAACATACCTAATATATGCCGCATAACTTGGAAAGTTCTGTGAAACAAAAAGATGCAATGCACATCCATGTGATTGTAACTTTTGTTTCGTATAAATTACACCTGTTTTCATGAAAGAAAGTCTATATGGGTATTATTCAATAGCACCATTTCATGCCTTATGTCAAACATTGACATTGACAATTTCGATAAGGCCACCATGCGTGTGTCATGTTATTAGCATGCTCAATTAAAAAAAAAATGAAATGTGATTTATACCACAGTATAAATGCAAAAATTATGTGAACAACCTTTTAACACGGTTCCAGCGATATTGCTGCAATAAAATGTTTACACCTGCATAATCGTGCACAATTTTCTGCATTTCACATTACACATGCAATGCACAATTGCCTGGATTTTGTTCAGATAAAAAATTCTATAGCTGGATCATGGGAACAATGCAAACAAACGACATGTGAGTGGTTGCGATTTTTAACGCCGATCTCAGACAACTCAAATCAGAAATACATTTTGGGGGAGATTTACTAAGATTTTACGCTGGGTTTGCATCAGAAAAGTGATGCAAATCATTTCCAAATCTTTTTTTCACGATTTATTTTCCAGCGCTAAACTTGTTTAGCGCTGGAAATAACGTGAGAGTAATGCAAAGCAGCGCATTGCGCTGCTTTGCTTTACTTAGCGCCAAGGGGGCGTACCATGGGTGGAGCATGGGCGTTCCCAAGCAACCACCCAAGGTTCCTGAGCTAAGCCCAATTTACTAAACAAAGCAGAGTGGGTTTAGCGTCAGAAAACTCTGCCCTTTTAAAGTAGGCGCAAGGAAGAAGAAATGCTTTCATTTCTCCTTCCTTTTCCAACTTTTGCATGTGTGCTGTACTGTACAGCACACATACAAAGAGGGAAAAGGTTTAAAGTTAGTCTCAGCACAGTATTTTGTACTGGAAGGCTACCCTTCCAGTACAAAACCTATGCTAGACTCACGGAGACACCGTTGCACCCTGGTGCAAAGGTGTCTCCGTGGCACACTGCAGCTGATTTATACGCTAGGGAGTGGAGAGGCGAGTGCCTTATTTTAGTAAATTTGGTGCTCTTCTCCTCTCTCCTTTTCATGCAGCGCAGCACAGCATTTACGGCTGCTGCACTGTGCAGTGTGAAAAAGTAGTAAATCTCCCCCTTTGAGTTGAGATAACTTAGCAGACAATACAGGTAACTTTTTTATCATGAAATGTGTATTATTTATTAATGTATCTTTACAGAAGAAGCGCCATAGAGGTTAATGTACGTACAGTATCAACTTCTTCTACCTGTCCTGAAGAATCCTACCTGTTCTTTCAGCCCACGGTCATTTTGGATTTGGATTCTGCAGGGGAATGCCTCACTCCTCCTTTTTCTGCAATTTTTGATGCATCATCCATCCTAGGAATGTTTCGTTTGTTGGGGAATATCAAGTACGTTTGGAGCAGCACTTTGCAAAATGTTTTATGTTTGATGGAGGACAGACACCAACATTGTTTCATTTTCTTTGGATTTTGTTTAATTTCATTTGTCACTGAATGGCCTAAAGTTTGGACTATGGAATTCAGGGCAGGCCCATATGGGGATTAAGGAACAGGAGTGTAAGGGTAATGGACATTTTTGGATGGTGGAGGCCTGGATTATATTTCCTCTTTTCCTTGTGCTTTTGTTCAGATTTTTTATTATACTAGGGTATTTTGCTGTTTGGGGTCGGGTCTGCTGTAGACAATTGAAGCTGTTTTTTGGACATATTTTCATGTTCTCACTGCAGTTGTGCTAGAGATATTTTAGGAGGCTGTGCATTGCCTTCAATTCATGCCAAATGTATCCTATATTTGTCTGCATGTGCCTGTTGGTGGCTGGGGTAGCGGGGGACTCTAGGGATCCAAGCCTGTTTAGGCATATTCCTTTGTTCTTACCCACCTTCTTCCCCATCTGTCTGGCCACCATTTTGTGCGTTTGTGAGGTGATTGATTGATGTGAATTTTCCACTACTTTTAAAAGTCTATGAACTTCTTTATATAAAGGTGGGAAGAAAATAGAACCTGCATATCCCATCAATACCATCCAGAAGCAGGATCCATCTCTGTCTACTTCTATTGGAAAAGACTCAAAGAAGCTTACCCCAAAGGGCTGGAAAAAAGTGATTTATTTAAAATAATGCTGACTAATGGCTGGAATTGCAGAATCTAAGGTGCAGATTTACTAAAGTTTTGCATAATGGGTTGCATCATTTTTATGGTGCAGCCTAATGCAAAATCCTTTTTGGCATTTACTAAGCCATGCAAAGCCACTTTGCGCCCATAGGGCTGCCTTGTGTTACCTTGCATTGGGAAGGAGTTCCATGGGTGGAGCATGGGCGAGCCTATCAGGGTTCCTCCTAGGTTGTAGATGTGGTGGTGGGTGCAGAGGTCAGTGGGGGCCCCTGAGTGGAGTGGCTTGTTTGAGAAAGGTAGCCAATAATGTTGCAGTGTCTGGGATTTAAAAAACAATAGGGCATATCGATACAAGTCAATAATTCTTAATACTAAAGAAAAGAGAAATAACAATCCCACAAAAACGTGACAGTTTGTAAAGTCAGCAGCAAAAAGAGGGCTGTTATAGTTATGAATGAAGAGAACTTTATAAAGGGATTACGGAGACAGCTACTAAGCGGATTCTTTTGGTGACAACCAAACAGTGTGGAGCCCTATTTGAAACTTGCTTGCTAAAAACCAAGACATTCTTGAATATTATGGCATCAAAAAGTCTGCTGGTAATATATTTCGTTTTAAATATTCATTATGATTCAACAACTTCCCAGACATAAATGTTTGCATTGCCTGATACCTTATTGTAGTACCTAAAACCCCACAGAAGATCATTCAGTCTGCTACCCATTTCAGGTGGGTAAAGAGGCTTAGAAATAGACACTCTCTACAAACTGAGGCCGCCATATTCAGAACATCTCTTTCCATGCAAAAATCCTTCACTGGGGCCTTCACTGCTGCCTGGAAGCACCTACTTCTCAGAATCGTTATGGAAGATTTTAAAAACTTGTTTCTGTCTCTTGCAGAACTAATGTATGCCCTCTCCAATATACCCAAAGGGAGTAACGTCCTCTACTGCACCTTTATCATGATGCAAACTGCACCATGTAAAGTCTTTCTCAGTATGTGTTGCTATTTGTCTGCTACACACCAGTGCTATCCAGTTGTTTCTATATAAACATTATTTTTATTCAAATGTTTTATGACCTATGCAATTTTTTGAGTTGAACATAAAGCGCTGTGATACCTGCAGGTGCAGAGTGCTACGAAAGATCATAAATTAAGATGTAAAATATAATAATTTTTGCCACCATGTAAAAATGTCAGTTTTCCATGTTTCGGAACAGTCCTATGCCCCGCCCATTAACACATATTTCCTGTCTATTAGATTTTGGTGCTCAAAACATCAGGCACACTACACTTTTACACACCAAAATAACAAAACGTTTTAAATACAACCTCAATAATACATTTTGGGCTAGCGAAATTTTACAATTCATGGGAAAAGCTATGGATACACATGCAAAACCATCTAGGGCATATATCAAAGAGTTTTATTTAACAATATATATATAATGAGTCCAGGTAGATATGAATCACAAAAACATGTTTTGTTAGGATCTCACCAACACTGTTCTACCATTAAGAAGCACATTTAACTACAGCAAAAGCAAAATCCAATTCCAGACAATGTAGTTTTTTTATTGACATAGAATCTGCATCATGCATCACACTCTGCAAAATGCCAATTGAATATCAAAGATTTTAAAATAATAGTTTAATGTTATTTAAAGTTCGTTTTCCTTTCTGCTAATCTTAGATGTCCAGCCACTACTGAATGTAAGTAAGGGAAGTAAATTAGGATTTCACAACGTTTTGTAGTGTAAGAAAGCCATTCCGAATAGTCAGTACTGTGCACGAGACACTATTCATCATAGTGTAGTGCTTGTCACAAACGATTTAAGGTTCTAGAAGGTGAATCCTCTAATGCAGCATGCGACAAGCATAAAGCACAAGCACAAAGAATTAGTTCAATATTGGCAAGATGTATTTACAAAGTGCACATACATAAGGAACACCAAGGGGTCGATTCCGATGTCGGCCGGTAGGGCACCGAATCGGATTCGGCTTAACCAAATCCGATTCGGAGCCCTCTTTCCCGACCGATTCGTACGTGCGTCTGGGCGAGCGAGTACGATGCGAGCGCGTGCGAATTCCCCGACCGACTCGTACGCCCGTCCCAACTGCACCGACCGACTCGCTCGGATGCGCCTTGCACCGCGCAATGGAGACGTTCACCGGCCGGGCAAGTACGATGCGCGCCGCGAGCAGTCCGACCGACTCGCGCCGTCCGACTCGAAGAAGCAGTCGGAGCCGCACTTTGGGGGTCCGTGTCGGACCCCCTGTACGCATAGCCGCGCGAGTCGCACACAGGGGGACCCATGGGTCCCCCTACCTGTGCATGTACGGCACGAGTCGCTTCGCCGCGTACGCGCTGTAGGGGGCGCCCTTGTTCGCCTCGCACCCATTGAGTCAATGGGAGCCCGCGTACGAGTTGTACGACAGGCTCCCATTGACTTCAATGGGAGTCCGACCGAATCGAGTCCGATGGCATACGTGCGCATCGTACTCGTTCGGTCGGGCTGCTAGGGTCCGATTCGGTCGGTAATCTCTCCGGGTCCGGCTCGGTCGGAAAGATTTCCGGCCCAAGTGGGTATTATTTTATGTCTCTATACAGACAGTTCATCTGTCTGTTGCAAGAGCTCCAGCCATTAATACATGAAAAAGTAGTATAAATAATCAAAGAAAGAGAGGTTTTGGGAGCCAACCTTTGGCTTTCATGTGTTTTGCACGGTTTGTTATTACTTAGGCAGAATTTATATGGAGACAATGGCATTTTGTTCAATATGGCTCTGCTGAACTGCAGATCCCTACCAAAACACACACTGGAAATCTCCATGCTTCTACAAGACACAGATCTTGATGTTCTGTTTCTTACGGAGACTTGGCTATCTCCAAGTTCAGATTCTGATGTGGTGCAGGCTCTCCCCCCTGGCTACTTGATCCAGCGTCTGGACAGAACAAGTGGCAAGGGTGGGGGGATAGCAATTATATATAAAGACCACCTAATTTGCCGCATTTTGGATAGCCCTCTCCTAGACTGTGAAAACGCTCACTTCTCCATTGAATTCTCCCCCGCAAGCTCTTTTGTTGGTATCCTCCTATACCGTCCCCCAGGAGCACAGGGACAATTCTGCAGTTCACTATTAGAAACTGTCCTCTCTTTGGCCAGTGTCTCATCCAATTTCAATCTTCTTGGAGTTTTAAATCTTCACTTTGATGATCCACTGGACAAGATGGCTGACGAACTAACTCTTGATCTTGCAGCCTACCAACTCCACCTAAAGATCCATCAAGCTACACACATGAAAGGTCACCTACTGGACCCTATTTTTTCAAATGTAACAGAACTAAAAGGAAGGGAACCTACCCCCGTCCCCTGGTCAGATCATTTTTTAGTTCCGTTTCTTTGGTATCCACCTACCATTGATCCCCACATACCAGCTTTACGCACCCAAGCCCGGCCATGGCCCAAACTGATTATAAAGGACTGGACTCGCGTACTTGAATCAACCCAACCCATATATGACGCCGATCCCTCAGTAGCAGACAGAAAATTCTCCGCATGGATCGAGAATGCACTAGACACAGTACTACCAAAAAAAACCCTATTAAAAAAAGGGGGACCCAATAAATTCCCTTGGTTTACTCTGGAACTTCGTAAACTAAAACAACAATGCAAAAGACTAGAAAGAGCATGGAGGAGAGACTTTGCCAGTGAGAAAAAGCCGAATATAGATCATCCATTACATCCTATAAAGTGGCACTAAAAACAACACAGGCTGCCTATTACGAGGAAAAAATTCGATCTTCCTCTAACTCCCCCAGAGAAACATTCCGTATTGTAAAAAAACTTTTGAAAGTTCCAGATCCACCTTCAGCCCCCGACCCCTCTGGCCACCGATGCGACGAACTAGCAGAATTTTTCTCCACCTAAATTCAAAATATCCTAAAACACTTTCCACCTAACAACAGTGAGCACTATCATGAGCCTCATAACTTAGAGCCTCAGAGTAGTGCTCATTGTCTAAATTCCTATGCTCCTCTGACAGAGGAACTACTCTCCCCTATCCTAGACTCGATCAAGAGTGGTTCTCCGCTCGACCCGGCCCCATTTAATATACTAAAGTCAGCAACACCCATCATTAATTCCCCCATCACTAATTTAATCAATGCCTCCTTAACATTGGGCATATTTCCCCTGGACTGGAAAAAGGCCATGGTAAGGGCACTACTGAAGAAACCCCACCTGGATCCCATAGAGATGAGCAACTATCGCCCCATCTCTCTATTACCTGGAATTAGCAAGGTGGCAGAAAAATATGTAAACTGCCAACTTTCTGCTCACCTTGAGTCCTCTGGACTTCTCCACTCTTCTCAGACGGGTTTCCGCCCTGGCCAGGGTACGGAGACTGCAATAATAGCGGTAGTGGAGGAGGCCAGAAAGATTCTTGACTCCGGGGGATCCGTTGCTATTATTCTCCTGGACCTAAGTGCAGCCTTCGACACGGTGAACCATTGCACTCTGGTACACCGCCTCAAAAAAGTAGGAGTGACAGGCCCGGCTTTAGCCTGGCTGAAATCATTCCTGGAAAATAGAACCTTTCAAGTATTCGAAGGCAACACTAGGTCCCAACCAGTACCACTGTACTGTGGGGTTCCCCAGGGCTCATCTTTGAGCCCTACACTTTTCAATGTGTACATGTCCCCATTGGCAGAAATTGTAACCCCATTTGGAATTAAAATGGTCACCTACGCGGATGACACCCAATTAATTGTAACACTGAATCAGATGGAACAGTCCTCGGTGGACCTGTGCTCCTGTCTTAAAGAGGTCACTTGTTGGATGAATAGAGCACACCTCAAACTCAATGGCGAAAAAACGGAGCTCTTACTGCTGGGTGATCAATCAATATTCTACCCCAACACGCTGTGGCCGACCTGTATGGGACCAGCTCCTTTGCCAAAAAAAGAGATAAAGAGCTTGGGTATCTGGCTCGACCAGGACCTTACTTTCAGAACCCAAGCAAGGAAAACTGCCGCTGCTTGTTATGGTCTGCTCCGAACCTTGCGGAAAATACTGCCTCTCCTACCCTGCCCCTCCAGAAAGCTCATAATTCAGGCGCTTATCCTATCTAGATTAGACTACGGCAATGCCCTCTATCTGGGGGCTCCCAAATCAGCTATCACTAAGTTACAGGTGGTTCAGAATTCGGCAGCAAGACTTCTCACAGTCACAAAAAACCGATGCTCTGCCAAGCCTGCCCTGAGATCACTACACTGGCTCCCGATACAGGAAAGAATTCACTTTAAGGCCCTTTGCATCACGCACAAAATTTTCCAGGGCAAGGGTCCTCCTATTCTAAAAAACCTGATTAAACCGTATAAAGCCAATAGAAAATTACGCTCTGATGATCTCTTTCTAGCCGACACCCCAAGAATCAAGAGGGCACGGACAGGTGGCCGCCTTTTTTCCTATAATGCCTCCAAACTCTGGAACTCCCTTCCTCTTACTATCCGCAAGGAAACTAACCACCTGATATTTCGTAAACATCTGAAGACTTGGCTATTCCCGTAATCCCATCTGCCCTTTAGTCACCTCCGCAGCGCTGGGATGCTTCCGGGTAGCCATGCGCTTTATAAAAGCATTTTTCATTTCATTTCATTTCATTTCATTTCATTTTGTGTTTGAATACGTTGTCCTATTTGTGTTCCCATAATATTTTGGTGATGTGATCAAGTAGTCCTTTTGTTAAACTGCAGATGTAGCATGTCATTTAGCTTGACATTGAGGCTCAGTCAGTGTGTTTTCTTTTATTATTTTCGTTTTTTAATGTATAAGCCTGTTGGAAAATAAATACACAGTTCTATTCACTAATCACCATTGAGCACGGATTTTTTGTTTTACTTTGCAGTCATAGAAACATGGTGTTGGATTTGCCGCTTTTAATGTTCCTAAAGTGAAGATCCGCATGTATGCTTTCTTAAGGATGCAACCAAAAATACTGTCCCTATGTCTAATGTATCTACTATGACATATTCTGCAGGGTACATTTTAATTTCACCATTTACTACACAAACTTCATCTTCTGTCTCAATTATACAATAATTAACTCTGCTCATGCAGTCTGTTCAGCAAAGGGGCACTTTAGCATTATTTTCATTATTATGATCATTATTATTATGGTTGTTATAATTGTTTTGTTTTTTGTGTTTATTATTATTATTTCACTTTATTTTCATTTTCTGACTTACCTTCTCCTATGCTTTTATTTTTCATTTTTTCTTTGCCTATCTACTTTTATTTTTTTGCCATCCCCCACCCCCTTAGAGGCAGGTAGCGAATCCTGCAGCTCCAGAGGTGCTGTGCAGTTGTGACTGTGCACTATATTATTTTCTGAGGAGGAAATGTTACCGCTATTATTTTTCGTGCATCACCACATCCTCCTCATGTTGACGGCAGGCCCGACATAGGGTACAGCCTTGCAGAGCACACAATCTGCTGGGTGTTAACGCAGTCAGATCAGCAAAGGGGCACTTTATTAATACTTTTATTATACTTATTACTGTTATTATTATTATTTGTATAATTGTTCTGTTGTTAGAAAGAAGTCTAGAAAATTCTTAAATAGTGCAAACTTTTAAAAATGTTATTGCTGTTTCATACATAACCCACAATACCATGCTGTACCTACCAAACCTCATGTACCTAACTCACTAAACCAACCTGCCATACCTATCATACTTAACTACCTATCATAATTACAAAATCTACCCAGAATACCTACAATACTTACCTTAATTTACACAAAATGCTATATCTTCTATAATTATTTTACTACTACTTTCATACTTACCTAACACACTTAACCTAGCCATCTTACCATAGCTTCCAAAACTACCTAACGTACCTACCTACCACACTTAACCTATCCTACCTACTTACCTACCACACCAACCTACAATACTTACTTACCACACCTACCTATTGTACCGATTGACTTTACCAAAGCTTGTGATAAATCTGAAAACATTTACGCAAATTCTACCACACAATAATATAGAAATACTCTAAATATTAAACCTGAAAATGCATAATAAGTTAAATGTTAGAAAATGTGGAATTGCCACAATTGGGAACTGGTTTTCAACAGCAGGAAAGGGTATTTTGAAAGCTTTATTAATGCCAGTAGTAATAATAGGGCTTTGCCTTATATTTCTTTACACACTATTTTTGAGCTGCAAATACATACTTCTGAAAGAGACAGGAAAGATTCCAAAAGGAATTATATGAAAGGTACATGGGATTACATGGCATTATGAATGACGATTACTTAAACTCACTAAGATTTAGGGGCCGGAAAAAAAAAAGACAAGATGCATCTGATGACCTTTACGCATATTCTACCACACAATAATATAGAAATGCACTTAATGTTAAATCTGAAAATGCATAATAAGTTTAACGTTAGAAAATGTGCCTTTATTTAGCATACACATGTGAAATAAAATGCTGTTTATTGTCTGCAGGAAGATTTCTTTTCTATCGTTCTTCACTAGCTAGGCAGCACAATTCCTTTATTCTGCTGCTTCCCTTTAAAAAAAATAATGCTTTTAATAAAATAGTGATTTTACGTTACAATCGAATTCCAGGGTTTGACTTTTTCCAAAATGTGCTGTGTCCCGAGAAAATGTATTCTTTCTTTCCACACACCATATGACTTCACTGTACTTAGATTGTTTTCTTTGCAACTTATGCATAATAAACATGTATTAAATGAAAAGAAAATGCTTGCTGCAGCTTACATTTCTTGATCTAACCAGGACATACCAGAATTTGAATGTTTCATTTCATAGAATAGCTCAGTGCTATACGGTGAGAAGCCAGACAGCTAGCAGAGTAGGCTTGCAAAAGGTTCTCATGAGAGTCTTCGTAGATGTAACTTCTTGTAATACGTTGTAGCCATTTCTAACTGATTTCATACTGGCATCAACGAGGGTGAAGACGACGGACCATCGGAAGACTTCTTACCACTGGACGATTATGATGAAATTCACCTTATTTTGCAACATGTTTAGTTGCATTCTATATAGAACGTGTTTCTAGCTAGAGAGCTCAGAGACTCCTCCCATGCATCCCTATCCTGCCATGCCCCTTGGCACTTTGTTGTGCTAGCCCAAGCTTGCCATAAGCTACTGCTTACGGTGATTCTTTTTGTTTTCCTTATGCTTTGTGAGGAGAATTTTCCTGTTTATGCGGATCATAGTTACCGCTGTGATTCTTTCCTTCTCACCCTTTTAGATGGTTGCTACTGCAAATGTCCAGAGAACTCAGCTGAATCTCCAGAACAACCCTTTATGGGGATTTCTCTTTCCATTTAGCTAATTGAATCTGCTACGAAACCTCCTTGTTCTTTTCCAATAAGAGCTCTTCATGGGTTCTTGTTAGGGTAGAATAAGTCCTTTAGTTTAGAATAGGGACAATACTCTGAATGGAACACGCTGTTTTATTTTCTCTGCTTGTTCTAACCAACCTATTTCTTATTATTTCTGAAATTGATTAGCCACTAATTTGAATAAAAGAACAAAAATATCGACTAATCTACTAAATGAGAGAATAAACTTTTAAAACTTCACCAACACTCTTTTTATTGACTGAACATGAATTGTAATTATTGATGTCTTTGTGATGTAATGCTCCATTCGAAAATGGTGTCAAAGATCCAATGGCCTAGAAAAGCGCGTAACTTCCAGGTTCTCTAAATAAGTTTAAGGTAGCATTATTTGTTGAAAGATATGAGAGATTTCCATGCTGGCACTTGTATTTGCCTTGTAGTTCTGAGGTCAGCTGGTGTACAGGACCAGAGGTTTGGTCAAGACTGGGTGATGGGTCCTCATCGGGGCTGGTTGTCAAGCTTGAAGAGGTGGGCTATAAGGACATACTGAAAGGAGTGGCTGGTTCCAAATTTCACTGCGGAGGGCACTATATTATCAAGCCTGGAAGGAGTTTGAAGGATCTAAACACAAAATGAGCAAAGAATGGTTTATGGACAGACAAGAGCAAGTTTAAAATACTGAACACAGTGAGCCTGAGATTACATATTGGGAGATGTTTTGTGAGAGATAACTGTGAGGTCTGTTGAAAAGTAGCTGATACCTCTGCAGGAAAGTAAGTATTTTTATTATGTTACTAGGAACTTAATCATTGGCTCTCTAATACCAGCAGCAACTGCCAGAACTGAGAATGTTAGGGTTTGAATTCAGAAGCACACATCTAGAACAATGTTACATCACGAAACATATGAAGAACTCCACACCTGTACTGTTGTGAAGCCTACATTGATGCCTGTTTATAGCGCTCTATCTTTGAGAGACAACTAGCTTATGTCTGCCTGGAAAAGTGTGAGCGTATCTGGGGAGGAAAATTATTGCATTTTGAGGGTGGAGGAGAGTGAGTGCTAAGAGTGATCAGTTAGGGGGAATTACATTAATCCAAATTGCTAGTGGATTTGTTGGTTTGGAAGGAAAGGTCTGGGTAGGTTTTTCAAATGTTTATTTAACTGAACAGAAATGCAATAGCAGTATATTTCTGGAGTCAATCTGCATGCCCTTTTAAAAAGAATAATCAAATATCGGAGTTAGGGGTAATAAGAGTGAAGAGAGCATTGGGAGCAGAGGAAATAGAAGAGTAGATTACCTTTTTTTTTAATAGTTCAGCTTGAGATAGGAAATGGGCAAACAATATTAGATGGCTGAAAAAGAACTAACCTTTTATGCAAAGTATATTTCTTTTTAGTCTTGTGGTGAACACTGCCTGCAGGAATCTGAATCATTCACCTCCTGCCCACCACACACCTTCTCTAGTAAAGACAATGAGAAAACATGAGTGGCATTTCCTCCCTGCAATAAAATACACTTGTTTTTCATGATTTTATGCTAGGTATTAAGTAGAAGGTTTGGGCATGTATGAAGAAGTCTGGCCGTGAAGTCAGGCATGGCTAGTGTGAGGGGATCATTATGCTTTAAATCATATTGAATAGATCTTTGTATGCTGGAGAAATCTCTTGAATGTTTCCCTATGCTGTCTGTTTCTATACCGATTACCTCTCTGGAGGTTAAGCATCTTGTGCTGCATAGCCTGCACTATTACACATTACTATGTAACAATATTGACATCATGTGTCCAATCTGGTATATACAATAAAGGGGTGTTGCAAGGGAAGTTCCTTGAGCAGAACCCATTAAAAGGCTACATGAGTAGGATGTGATGCGCGGATTCTTGAACGGCTCTTAAAGTAGTATTTATTGGAGCTGACAAAGGTGCAACTACTACTGCCACAGCAACTCTACCTATCACAGCCACTTTATCCAGAGTACCTCTGGAAACACTTTGGCACTGCTCCGGCAGGATATATTTTTTTAATTTTTTTAATACTGCTTATTTGAATGTGTAATTTACACAGTGGTTAAAGTGGGTGGGATCGTCAGGGCACGACGTGCCCCTACTGTTTAAATGTAATAGAATACCATACCTGCCAACTCACACGATGCCACCGTGTGACACACGATATCGGCTCCCATCACACGGTCTCCGGGTGAGGAGCAGATATCACACTGTGGCAGGGAAAACAAAGCTGAAAACCACTGTAAATAGTGGTTTTCCATCTCGTTTTCTAAAGGCTTTGAACTGCAGACATCCATTAAGGGTTGTGAATGGACATCAGCACCAGCCTTGGTAAGCTTTTTTGTTTTGGGAGGAGAGTGCTTGGGGGCAGGGTGGGGTTCAAAAGTGCTTCCTAGGCACTTCTCGGCACGAGGCCTGCACCCTTCAAGGCTCTACCCACTCCTCACACTGTGAGATTGTTCTTCAAGTTGGTAGGTATAGAATATGTTCCCCCACTTTTTTATTTTAAAAATGTGCCAGAAATAGCCAAGGCCTATAGTTAAGGCTCAGCCATTTGTGGCCGTTCGGGGATGGGCCGGCGGGGTGGGCAGAGAAGGAAAAGGACTCTATCTTTTCTTTCTTGCCCAGAGAAGACAAGGACAGTGTCTCCTGCACTGCCGCTGGCAGCTGCAACCCCCTCTCTCTCTTCCTTCCTCTTCCTCTTATTCCCTATTTCTGTCTCTGTCTTGCTCCTCCTCACTTGCTGAAAAATGTGACTTCAAGAAACGGCTCTTAGCCTCTCTTTCCCCTCCTTTCCTTCATTCGTTACCCTGTAAAATGGATCCCCCCCCAAAAAAGTAACACTTTTGCTGGAAATGTCGTCTTTTTCTGAAATTTTTCTATTCCAAAGTGCAGCCTCGGAAGAAGAGAAAAAAAAGGTTCAACATACGAAAAATAACTAAATAAGTAAATAAAGCAAGACAGAGAGGCTGCAAAGTGGCCAGATTGCTTTTATTCACACCCAAACACATTAGCGCCACTTTACAGAGTTTGCTGTGAAGCACTACTTTTGTTTTCTGTCTTTCTTTGAACAGCATTGTTTTCCCCGGGTGGGGAAGAGCACCATTCCTGGAGGTACTGCAATACCTGGTTGATGGGTGGATTGGAAAAAGTTTAATGTGATCCTTGTCAGCTGTTTTCCTTTGTGTTCAGGGATGTGGTCATTTTAAACCATTTTAAGCTTAAGTTTTCTAAGGATATAAGCAATGGACATTGAAACAGGTCCCTTCTGGGCCCTGTAGTTCTGTCCTTAACTTTTCAGGCAAAAACACTCATTGACTTCTGAATAATGAGTGTAAAAGCGGTATGGTAACCATGTTGTTCCTGCTTACATTTCACATGCTTATCTTGCACTCCCTATGAGTGTTTGCTTTTTCCAGGATGTTTTTACTCTTTTTTCAGACAGCATATTACTCTGGTCTAGTTCATAATTTGAATTGAGTCATATCCAGGTGTTTATAGTGGGGCACAATTGGGTTGTAGCTGAAAGCAGTGCAAGTCTCTCTCAGTGGGGCAGTATGGTGTTCAGTGGGGGAGAGGATGTGGCACTATGGCCAGAGGTGCCAAATTTGGAACTGGGGAACCAGGTTCAGCCTTCATGACCAGTCAAGCCAGAACACTCTCCTGAGGGAGCACATTCCCATGCTAGACCTTAGAAGGTCCCGCTAGACCTTAGAAGCTCTGGTATCTTAGCACCAGCAGGTGGACCCTAGCGGTGGCAAATGTAGGTTAACCTTAAAGGACTGTCCACCGCAATCCATACTAAAGTTCACCTCCTGTCTTGCGGGCATGCCTACGAAGCAGCACACCCTACAGTGACAGTGACTCTGTCACTGAGGTCACAGGACTCTTGAGGCGGGTCCACCTCACCCATTTGCTCCTCCATTAGACTTGCTTCTCTCTGCCTCATGCACAAGCACTTTTAACATGTGCTGCCTGCTTTGGGGCCACTGGAATTATGCAGCACTGGAGGACAAAACTATGCAGCAAAAAAAAGGCTGCAGCCTAATACAGTATATTTTCTGATACTTTAGTAATTTGACATTTCTACACATACTAACAGTCTCTGCAAAGATTTTGCCTCATTAGAACCAATGTAACATACAAATGCAGCAGTGAGAAAGGTGACCAGTCAACATTTGCAAAGGGCCCTCTACTTTGCGGCAACACAAGTCAAATGTATTTGTAACTTTTGATCCGTTTGAGCTACAAACAATTGTTTGGTTAAAATTGTCAGATTGTGCAGCAGATGATGTATTATTGTATTATGTGGCAAATAGGGCAGAGCCATAATTATGTGGAAAACATTTGCAAACCAGAATATTTTGCTATTCATGTTTGAACTGCTCTTGTGGAAAAAGGGAGGAGAAGTGCTGATGACAGAAACTACATGACACAGAGACAAATGGCTTGTGATTCCACTTTTACGCGTAATAAGGACATTCTGTGATTGGAAACGTATCCCACATTGTGAATGTATTTTAATGTTAATAACTCATATTAAACCTTAAATAAACATATGTATCCATTGGTTGAATTAAATAATGTAATAAGCTGTAACTGTTCAGTGAAATACCGAACAAATACAAAACGTTTGGGATGTTTTGCTCTTTCTGGCAACATCTCTGACTCTGCCCACTGACCCAATCCTCAAGTTATTCCCAGTAGCAGCTCGCATCTACGGGGATGGGGGGGGCAGGTGCGTGCACACAAAAAAAAAGCTAACTGGGCGAATGCGACGTCCTCTGCTCCGGTCCGCCACAGGAGCTGGAAGCTGGAGCCTGGAACTCCCTTGACCAATCAGGGCACTGCACTCATGCCGTGAAAAGCATCGCCGTGACTGGAGGGAGTGGCCTCACTCGGTGATCCACAGTGCCCTGGAGGCCTGCACTGACCCTAACCCAGCTGTCTTAAGACAGCTGAGCTAGAAATGTTTAAAGTGCGCATGTGTGGCTGGCTGTCTCAGGACGGCAGGCCAAAAAGACATGCGCACTTTAAACATATGTGCATAGACAGCCGATCCTCCTCTCTGCTACTGTCACTCAACAGCAATCCCGCATGACTCTGGACGGGGATGGAAAATAAAATGGTAATAAATTGCCATTTTATATTTCATGGGGTTTTTGGAGGATTTTAAGTGGGTCGACGCTCCTCTGCTCCAACGGAGGAGCCGCCCCTGGTTAGTCCCGCCCACAGTTCCCCAACTTTTTTTCCCCACTTCGACCACTGAACTTACACCATCATTCGGTTGCATGCACTGTGTATTATGAAACAAAGATTCTAATTTCAAAATTTATGCATAGCCATGTTATCTTCATTTCAATGTTGCATTTCAGAAGTATCTGATGAGTAACCATACTATGCTTATTCATATGCCACCTGGCCCTTATCACATCTTCGCAAGTACTGGAAACCAGCTGATGCAAACATTGAAACTGGCTTATGAAGCTAAAATACATCAATTTCAAATGTATAACTTGGATTGTCTGACATTTCAGAAGTAAAAAAATATATTTTTTTACGGAAAATCTTTTTGTGCCAATGAAAAGACCTTTCGAATGAAGCCTAAGGTGGAATTGGGACCTCATGGGGTCTTCAGCAAGACCTTGCTGTATAATATTAGAAGAAGCAAGTTCTCATTACGAGTGGAGCATCAAAAATATGAGTTTAGAGTGGGCACAGTTACTCAGGGGAGTTCCACTTGCAGATCTCACCTGCTTCAAACAGATTATGTCTCCATGTGGAGTAATAGGGAAAAGTGCTGACACTGGCATGGTAAATCAGATTTCCACATGTTTTCCCAAAACCTCATGATCCCTGTTAATTTCCCCTCTCTCAAATTGCCAGGGCACCCAGTAAAGGTAAATTGGGGAAGAGAAATAACGGATGTTTAAAGACCACTTGTAATGAGGGCTTCAATGAGGCTCTGTGCTCCCTTGGACAGTATTGTGTACAATGTACATATTGAATTTTGAAAGTTGGTCCCTATTTTTACATTTGTAGACATAATGTCTAATATATCAAAGGAAAATTCCATTTAACCTGAATCACCCTTGTGAACGGAAACTCCAGAGCAGTTAAGAATAGGCATTAAAATGAATAGGGGCCTATTCAAAAACGTAAATCTACATGTGTAGATTTACTACTCGTAAATTTACTCTTACACTTTTGAGTTACTTTACTAATTTAGGATATTCACAAACTGTGATTGTTAAATTACTCACAACTGTAGACTTATACGTCTCTACCCACTAAAACACGTGATGGAGCCAAATTTACAAGTGAAAAGTTATTACTGCCTAAAATAGACACTGGTTAGTCATACGCCCAGCACCACACACGGCCAACCGCTGGTACTGCAACAACCTTCCATAGAAAATAATGGGGGCATAGACTTACAATAAATCCCCATAGTAAATCGCACTTTTTGTGCAATGGCATCTGATCTACTTAGGGCCGACAGCCTTGGAAGCATTGTTCTATATTACTCTAATTGGTGATTTGGTCTATTATAAAAATTGCCAACATGCCTTTCCCATTCAAGTGGTTTACCAATTTGAGCCTGATCTCCTTGCTTATCAGTTTTATTGCTCTCATTTACCAACATACAACATAAAACAAATTGAGCAAAATATAACAAATTGAAGTGAAAATAATTATGAACAATATGTTGTTCAAGTATGATGGATAAGCAAGAGTGAATGATTTTGTCATGAACAAGTGTAGCAGTGGAAAGAGCGATAGCTACAGGAGACAAGACAAGGGAACTGAAGAAAGACTTTGGGCAGTTTCCATACAATAAATGATAATCACTAATTATAGACATTCATTACACAAAATATGCAATGAGTTGAACAAAAGAAGAATAAAACAAATAAAACAAGGAAGTAAGTAAATTATGTTTCTGCAGTTGCTTGGTTTTACATTCTACTGGGCTTACCTTACCTAACCATGTTTATTACTTTCTGCAATAGTAACTAGGTTTACCCTCCAGACAAATTACAGGGAAAGACATTACCAGTGTTTTATTGTTGTCTAGTGCATATATTTAGTAAAAAAATTGAGATATTTCTCCACACATCAGCAATAAGTATCACCCCAAAACAGTGTTCAATAATGATTGTTTTTTTCTTTTTTTTTGCTGCTTTATATAGTGCAAACTTGATCCAAAGGTATTGAAACACTTTAAATGAGCACCAGTTACATTCACTTTTGGTAGGCACGGGGAGATTAAGTGATTTGTCCAGAATCACAGAATGTTGAGCCGGCCTGAGATTCGAACCTGGTTCCCCCATTCTAAAGTCGGCAGCTGTGGCCGTTATGCCACATCCTCTCCCCATTGTTTTAGTCTGAATCCTGTTCATCTGATGGCATGGCAGTGTGTGTCTTGTTTGTATACATTTTTTACCTCCGAAAAAAGTATGTTTCAAGTTTTACATGTACAGTCTATAAGTATTCTCCTTCTCTCCTTTCTAAAGTTACACAACTTGTATACAGCCAAATTTAAGCCCCTATCCCCCTTGCCAAAGATCTGTTTTAATGCTGTCCTTTTAAAAAAAAATATATATATTTTTATTAATGCAAAGGGGAACATCATAGTACATACAAACATTCTGCAATGGTAAGTCAGGGTAGCTTCATACTTATATAATTTACATGAAATAATCCGGAACATCTGATAAAAGAAAAAAGAAGCAGGAAAAAAAAGACCGGCAAATCAGATTATATTAGTCATCTATGAATACATCATGCCAAACAGCTTGGAATTTCCGCATTGAGCGTATACCTCTGGTTTTTGGCAAAGCTTTTTCTCTTTCAAAAATCTCGACCAATATTGTCCACCACTCTACCGTGCTGCAAGATTTGGGGGAAATCCAGGCCCTGGCAATGGTAAGCCTAGCTGTGACTAATATGATAGCGAGAAATGCGCAGCGTGCAGGGCTAGGGTTGGCCTTGAATCCCATCATGATCTCCTGTATGGAAAAAGTTAATTCTAAACCAAGTCTAGCTTGACAGACGTGACTAACGCCCTCCCAGAATGCCCAGATTAAAGGACAAGTAGCAAACATATGTACAATGTCAGCCGCAAAAGCTCCACATTTGGGACATTTAGTTTTATCATCAAGGGATTGACCACCACCTTTCGCCCGCCAACCTGCTATCTTCTCAGGAGTGTAATATAACATACACACTGTCCTAAAATGTTGTAGCTTTAGGTTGACTGAGGCTACCGCTTCTTTTAGTGTTGTATTGCTATAACAGTGATGTCTGTCTCCAGAATGCGACTCCACTTCAGCACAAGCTGGACACATGGATCAATTCTGTGCTGCGTTAAGTGTTGGTAAGCAATGCGATTTGAATGTTTACGGGGTATTTTTTTTTGCATAAATGTCAGAATCTCATAAACAGCTATGGATGCAAGCCCTTATGATCTCAGGAGAAAATCTCTAATTTGCAGATACTTATAATGATATTGTTGAGGAAGGGTGAAGGTGTTCTGAAGACTTTGGAATGTTTTAAAACCGTTGATATCGTATAGATGACAAGTCTTTCCACCCCATGCATGGCCCACCTTTTTGCCACACTGTCAATGAAAATCCTGGGTAAAACTGGGTTGTCCCATAAAGGGAACCTGTTGTGGAATATTGGAAGCGAGTAGGCAGAAAGAATTTCCCGCCAAACAGTAACAGTATCTCTAATTGTCTTAAAACAAACTTGTTTGTAATAGTTCGGATCTAGAGTACGATAAAGAAATCTGCTACTGTCTTGGCCCAGTAGAAGCTGGTGGTTAAAGTCTTGGGGCCAGATGTACGACGCGCAAAATAGCGCCTCGCAAATTGCGAGTCTTTTGCGACTCGCAATTTGCGAGGCGCTATTTTGCATGTACAACAGTGTGTTTAACACTGTTTGCGATTCCCAATGGGGTCGCAAATTGCGAGGCTCATGAATATTAATGAGCCTCTCGCTATTTGCGAGCCCATTGGAAATGACAGGCCCTCCCAGGGATGGTGGCCTGCTGGGCTCTGCAGACCACCATGTCTGGGATTGCTTTTAAATAAAGCAGCTCTTTTTTTTTTAATGCAGCTCGTTTTCCTTAAAGGAAAACGGGATGCATTTAAAAAAAACAAAAAAAATGAAACATTTTCGTTTCATTTTTTAAGGGCAGGCAGTGGTCCCTGGGACCACTGCCTGCCCTTAAAAAATATTTTTGGAGCCAGTCACAAAGGGGAAGGGGTCCCATGGGGACCCCTTCCCATTTGCGACTTCATTACCACCCTCTTCAAGAGGGCGGTAATTTGCGAGTGTTTTGCGACTGCAATTGCGGTCGCAAAACATTCATACATGGCTCTGTGGTCACTATTAGGAAGGGAACGCACCTTCCTAATAGCGAGTCGCAATACACTATTTTGCGAGTCGCAAATTATTTGCGACTCGCAAAATAGTGTAAGTACATGGCCAGACTAAAATTGCATGCGCAAACGGGTCGCAAACCCGTTTGCGCATGCAATTTTACGTCGTACATCTGGCCCTCGATCTTTACTTGAGAGAAGACTGTGTAAACGACCCATAAAAAAGGCCCAGAAGTATAGTTTAAAGTCAGGTAATTGAAGACCCCTTGTTTGTATGGATATTTTATAAACTTAATAGCTTGATGAGCTTGCTTATACCCCCAGATAAAGCTGCTTATTATACGATCTAGTTTTTAAAGAAGAAATTGGGGACTCTTAAAGCAATAGAGCAAAATAAGTATAAAAATTTAAGTAAGATCGACATCTTTATAATGTTACATCTGCTAATAATGTTTATAGGAAGATTATGCCATTGTTTTAATTTTTGGTGACATCTTGTAACTAAGAGTCATAGTTCAGAATTAGTATATTTTCTAATTTCGAAGTAATGTGAATTCCAAGATAAGTCGCTACCGGACACACTCCTGCTATGGGCCTAGCAGGTTTGAAGTTTATGTTCACCTGTGTCTTACTGGGGTTTAATTTGTACCCGGAGAGTGACCCAAAGGTATTTGCTTCATTCATGATTATTTCTAGAGATACAGCTGGGTCAGCTGTAAAGCCACAATGTCATCTGCGTAAGCAGTGACTTTGAGCGCGCATATGCTGGAGCGTAATGGTATAATATTTACATTAGTCATCAGTATCCGTATGAGGGACTCAATAAATAGTGCATACAAAGTGGGGACAAAGGGCACCCCTGCTGTGTCCCTCTGTGTATAAGAAAAGGTGCGGATTGAATACCTAGATAGCTCAGTTTGGCCTGCGGTGTACAGTATAAGGCTCAAATCCACGTGAGGAATCGGCCAGTGATTCCAAAAGCTGCAAGAGTAGACCAAAGACACCCTCAAGCTACACGGTCAAAGGCCTTTTCCGTGTCTAAAAGTATCATACCTAAGTTGCTCCCTATTTGTTTGGCATAATCGAAGGCCATAATTGCTGTGTTGGTGTGTGCTGTAGTTCCTCGACCCACTATAAAGCTGTGTTGTTGTCCTGAAACCAGGCCTGGCATCAGAGCGGCGAGGCGATTAGCTAGCACCTTAGCTTAGAGCTTAGCATCCGCATTAATGAGGGATATTGGCCGATACGAGCCTCATTCATCAGGTGGCTTACCCTTTTTTTAAAATAATACAATATTAGAAGTGTCCCAGGTTGATGGAGTTGTCCCAGAGGTGCAGATATCTTGTATAACCTTGGCGAGCACAGGTATCGTAATATTCTAAAATAGTTTGTAGAATTCAACAGGGATTCTAATGCTGTCCAAGAAAAATTACAAAGGGGCAGATTTACAATGGCATGTAAGAGTACATAATTGAGTACCCCTATAATAGTCTTTTAAGCAATTTTACAAGCTTTTGTGAATTGGCCCCAAACTATAAAATTGAATGCAATGGGAATATTCAGGTCACATTCACATACAATGCATACACATGGAAATGAATGTGTCTTCTTTGCACTTTTACTACAAGGGAGTTAGACTTTCACATCATTAATCTGTGTTGTCGTGTGGTTTGTGGCCTCATGGTCTGCCTTGCTTAGTTAGCTTTGGCCCGGCTGCCATGATGCCTTTTTTGCACACGTTACTTTGTGACTTTGTTTTTCCAGCCTCTGCTTATGCCCGGCTATTTTAGACCTGTCTGCATTTCTGCCTTTTACCTTTTCTCCTGTTCCCTGTGGGTTACATCTGCACAACATGTACAAGGTCGAAAAACAACGTCCCTTGTTCTTGCTGATCTGGCCAGTCCCTCGCACCTAGACATAACACTACGTACAGCTGCACTGGAGAAATTCGTGTGCTTTTTAATATGGTGTTTTCGCTGTATAGGAGCACTTGGAGAAATACCTTTCCAGAGAGAAGAGCTGTGCTTGTCTGATGATGTAAACCTTGCATCTAGATATTGAGGTTTGAGGGTCTGCCTGACAATGCCCAGAGGTCTTCTATTTTTATAATAAACTAGTTATTGGCACGGGGAGGGTAGACATGCCATTTAGCCCTATATCCACTGTCTTTATAAAATGCTTTCCCCGTTTGTATTCTATGGAATTGTAACTATGCTTATTATTATATTCTTATGTATTATGCTGATAGTACTGGCACGTGTACTGTATCTTAGAGCACGATAGTTGAAATAAACTTTTTAAACTATACTGTGTCTCTCATTACGCACGTTGTGGACAGGTATGAGTGAGTTATGAAAGGGCGTCCTTGCTCCCGCGAGTCCTGAGAGATGGAGAGACCGTGTTCTGGGTTGTCTAAGCATTGGTAGCATCGCTGCTAATGAGACGCTAATGCTAGTCGGATTGGGATTGTGGGTACTAAGGTGTATGGTTGGCTCACCACTATGCTCCGAGGTCCTATTATCCTGTGCATAGCTCTGTATATGTGCAGAATCCCTACAACATGGCGCCCAACGTGGGGCTGCTTATCTGCGAGACGCTTGAGTAGTTCTTGTGCTTGTCCACAACACCCTTCACGGACGCTTCCGGAGGCGTGTGTGAAGGTGGTACCTCCTATATTGACGTTTTTATAGGTTCTTTCAAGCTTGAAGTTGTTAAAAGGTGTTTAAATATAACCCTATATTGTGCTGCCTCTTACTACTAGGTTGTCGAATATTTTTAGCCTTAAATGGCTGTCCAAATTGCGGCACATAGCCGCGCAGCGCTCAAAGCTCATTTAGCAGCGTATGGAGTGCCCGACGTGGGTGTCGATCTGATCTTTGTGGTACAAGCGGATCCTGCTTACCACTTTGAGGAATTTTACTCTTGGATCACCTTTCCGGCGGTGGATGGGAATGATAATTTGTTCCATGAATATACAGAAACCGCTCTTCCTAATCTTTAAAGACCTTATCGGAATCTTGAAGTACCGCTCACGGCATGGCAACACCGTGTTTGGTTTGATGTCGCCCTCCTCCAACCGATTACCTCGGTACGTTTAGGCCCCTTATCGATTGAAGGGGCCACTTGGCCTGTTTTGGCCGGGTATACCCCACATCCGCGTTATATGACGCTTCCAGTCGCTGACCTGCGTAATTTGCATTCGTCTTTGATACGTGTGCATAGAGCTTTAGTACAGTACGTTACAGGCAACATTCAGGCAGCCCCGCCTGGAGTTGCAGTGCATCCAGCTGGACCAGGCAGCGTAACCATAAGTCCCGTCATGGTTAATTCGGTGATGGGCAAGCGCCCACAAAATAAGGACGATTTGCCTTATTGGCTTGCAGAGAAATTTGACCAGCTGGAGGCAGTTTTTCCAAATACTTCTCCTGTGGAAAAAAACAGGATCTTGACGATTAGTTTACCGAAAGATTTAATTCCCGAGTTGGCAGATTGCAACAACTGGGGTAAGGTATTCGCAGCAGTATATGCGAAGTGTTTCGGCACTCCTTCCATGATAGTTCTCCCCTCTGTAATTAAACGAGTACAGGACGAGCATGGCCCTGAAGCGGCTGTGGAGTTAGGGATGAGACTAGTGGGAGTGTTCGATGTAGTGGCTGACCTAATCCTTGCTAATGTCAAGGGTGATGCAGTTAACTTTCAAGTAGCTAATGCTTTGGCTTTGATCCCAGAAACGGATAAGCCGCTCGAATTACCGAAAATTATTGCACAGGCTTACAAAACCATAGGCCGCAATAGCCTGGGAGTCAAGCCTTTTGCTAAAACGCAAACACAATTGCAAACTCAACCAAAAACTCAATCTGAGAAAGATGAGAAACCGTTCTTTACTAAAAAGAGCTGGAGGTTGAAAAAACAGGGCAAGCAACAGCAGAAGAAGCCAGGGTCGCGAGGCGCATCCCCGGTTTCCGTAGCTTCTGAACGCACATATGATTTGCGCGATTGAGCGAGAATAAAATCTCCCGAGAGATTCCAAATCCCTGATCCGCGTTCTCCTCGTTCTCCACAGGCACCAACGTCCTCACAGACTGGTGGAGGAAATCGCCAGGATAGAGGCAGGGGTCGTGAGGCTCCACAGGGACGAGACCAACCTCGACAACAAGTACGAGGGCCACCAGAAGAATTTCAACGTTCTCGCCCACAGTTTCAGAAGAAAAAAGTTGCAGCTGTAACAGCGAGGTATGCCACAGACGGTGAGAACGAGACTCCTGAATTGGACGTGGGCAGTGACGCTCCAAGACAGCGCCGCGGAAGTTACCATAGTGCGAGAGGCACTGCGTCCTCATGTGGAGGCGACAGCAACTGAAACATTCATTACTGTCGAGACAGCTGACACCCGAGTGGCACCCCCTGACAGACTATATAATATAGTCATTCAAATTGAAGGTGACATACAGCGTGTTATTAAAGGGATTTTTAGGGAAAATCTGACCTCTTCTTACGATATTTTGTTAGCTGAGGCGGATTGGCCGCCCCCATTCGTGATTGCTGCGCGTAGAGGGGAGGAGGTAATCCTTCCGAGCTTTTCTCGTCATGTCCCCAAGGACAAAGCGGAGCCTCTCGCAGCTGAGTGGGCTGTGTCCCTGGCTCCAGCCCACTCAGCTGCGAGAGCCTCCGCTTTGTAGATTCTCCCCCCCCATGATATTCCTTTGCGGTCGCTGCCACAGCCACAACCCCAATATCCCATCAAGCGGGAAGCTAAAGGTTCCGTTTCCGATATTCTGACACAGTTGGAATATCAAGGAGTAATTGAAACATGCGTATCACCAATGAATAATCCCCTTTTCGCGGTTTCTAAACCCGATGGATCGTACCGCCTAGTTTTGGATTACCGGCATTTGAACTCTCATTGTCGGACCTTTGCGGTGCAAAATACACACAGTTCTGCGCTTGTAGACAGTCTTGTTCGTAAAAAATATAAAACGACACTTGACCTATCCAATGGATTTTACACGCACACCTTGTCCCCGGAGTGCGGCCAATGGAGCGCTTTCACTTCCATTGGTAAACAATTCAAATTCCGGCGTTTACCCATGGGCTACAAGAACAGTCCGGGTGTATTCGCCGCCCGTGTTGTCTCTTTGTTGGACAACATAGATCCAGATGCGTGTTCGTACGTCGACGATATTTACCTGACAGACGACGAATTATACCCGCATCTTTCCAGAGTTGACCGCATTATTCTTGAATTTGCGGTCCTAGGATACAAATTTAATTTTGCCAAATCACACATTGCAGAATTTACCGTTTTGTGTTTGGGCTATGAGCTCAACAATGAAAGTAAAGGCTTAGCACCCCATTTCTTGGAGAAATGCGCGATCTTGTGCCCTCCAACTACACAGAAGAAGCTTCAGTCATTACTGGGTTTTCTAAACTTCGGGCGTACTTACATTCCCGAATATGCCCAGTGTATCAAGCCTCTTTATTCCTTGATACAACCTAACTTTTCGAAGTCATGCTGGCTTCCCGAGCATTCCTCTATACTGCAATCTTTGCAGTCCGATCTACTTGAATCTAAATTCTTGTTGACTCGTGACAACCGCACAAACCTGGTAATTAGAATTGTGCCAGGGGCAGTAGGTTTCACGTACCTAACCTTTAATGAAGGTGACACAGTACCGATTGCATACAAGTCACATCTTTACACTTCTGCAGAAATGCGCTTTTCCTCTGTGGAGAAAGTTTTGACTGCAGTGCAAATAGCGATCCTAAAGGAAAGCACACTGGCACAGGAAAAACGCATTTTGGTGGTAACACCATATCCTGCCCTTGAGGCAGTGACAAAGGCAAGTGTACCGAACTCTAAAGCGTTGCACCCCCATTGGATACAATGGGCTACATCTCTGACATCTCTGGATGTCACGTTTATCTTTGATTCTTCACTTCAGACACAGGAGTTTCTACAGTATGAATTTGTTCATCCTCCTCCTCTGTCTTTGCTACCGCTTGAGGAGTACGAATGTATTATCTATACCGATGGTTCGGCACAACCGGCCACGGGTTCCAAGCATGCTTATTCAGCAGCATGTGCTATTGTTGCGGGTACTATGGTGAACGGTGAGTACAAACAAACTGTAGTGCACACTCAGGCACTAGGAGACAGAACGGCACAATTGGCCGAGCTGCGCGCTTTGGTGCTTGCACTTGAGTTCGCTAATACAGATGTGACTACCCTTATTGTATGCGACTCATACTACTGTGTTCAGTCTTTCAATAACAATCTATTCTTTTGGTCACAAAATGATTATAGAGATGCTAAAGGCAACACAATCAAGCATAAGATGCTTTGGATTCGAGTGGCAGATCTTAAACAACGTCTGCCTCTCACACAGGTGATTCACACCCTTGGCCACCAGCGTGTGGGCGCACACGCTGTCGGTAACGGTTTGGCTGACGAAGCTGCCAAATCAGCAGTAGCCACGTGCTCAGTCGCAGCAGTTACAAGATCCATGACTAAAATAGATAATGATATTTTGGCAGCTATTGATGCAACAAAGGAAGGTATTAATTACCCACGGGGTTTCCCTTCCAAATACTCTTATCAATTAGGTCCCGAACAGGCTCCTTACGTAAGAATTCCAGACGTTGGTGATCGGCTGATTCCCAACGCGGACCGCAGACTTTCCTTGATAACTGCCGCACACGAAGGCATGGCTTCAGCTCATGCTGGCGTGTCTGCGACGGTTTCCATCTTGCAGCAGCATTACTGGTGGCGTGGTTTATATAAACAAACCCGTACTTATGTGCTTTCTTGTGACGTTTGTCAGCAAATTAAGCCTTCCACGGTTACGAGGCCACCACAGACACCGCTCTGCATTTCTAACAGACCTTTTGGGTGTGTTTACCTGGATCACTGCGGTCCATTTTCTTCTGACACTGCATATAAGTACATCTTGGTTGCAGTGGATTCGTGCACATGTTTCATCTGGGTCTGGCCACAACGGATGCTGACGCTCGAAATGTCATCAGGGATTTGCGTGTCTTTGTGGGAATTTTCGCCTGTGGCACCTTCCATTCTGACCAGGGTCCAGCGTTCGCCTCTAAGGCTTACAAGGACGCAATGGGGTCACTGGGGGTGCAGGTGAAATTTTCGTCTCCATATCGGCCTGAGGGCAATTGGATTGTTGAACGAATGAACCGTGACTTAAAGCAATCCTTGACAGCTAGAGTCTTAGGTACTGGTAGGAACTGGCTGGCCCACTTGTATACCGTACAACGTGCCCTTAATAATCTCCCTAGAAGACCTCTGGGTGGGCGGACCCCATACGAAATGCTCTTTGGCATACGAATGTTTGTGCCTGACCTTGATGGTCTAGACATGGCGGCGCAATCTGCAATCTTTGATGTAGATAACCATTCTACTATGTTAAGGACTTACAAGAAGCCCGAGACAAACTTGCAATTGAACATTTACCTTCAGCCACAGACGCTGCTCTGCAGATTCCGGTTGCCAGCTGGCTTCCGAAAGTTGGAGACCTGTTCCGAGAGAAAGTGGAGAACAAAAAAGAATTTGGCCCCTCTTATCGTGCACCGGTTCCAGTCCTTGGCTTGAAGGGTACTCGTACAGTTATTTTACCACCGCTTCCTGGTCGCAAGGAAAACAGACACATCTCAGTGGAAAATGTCAAGCTACAACATATGGCCGATCCTGAATAGTGTAACACCAGCGGTCTCTTGTCCAGTCATTTACAGGACAAATGTTTGTGGCCCTCCAGCCCGAACGGTCACGGATGTTGCTTTTGAGATGGTAGATGTTCCTGATCGCCTGCTCGACAGCCCGGATTCCCCATCCAACGAGGAGACCGAGTATACCTACCCCGCCACCGAGTCCGTGGCTCATATACCAACGACGCCACTGAGCCCAACACGTTATTCCTTTGACTCGGATTCCACCTCAGCACTTATCCCGTCCAAATTCAGTATTTTTGTATCCTGGTTCAGAGACAATTTTTTTATTCCACCGTGGACATACATCTGGTTGGTACTTTTCCTGATTTTTCTGTTCATGTCCATTGGCTTTGTGACAGTTTTCTTTCTACTCATCAATGGTCACTATTTACCCGAACGCTCTGCTGTGAACTACGTCGCTGGAACTTTGGCTCTGCATTCTTCATCTCACATCATGAAGCATGATCACACATTTGTGAACATTTCAGCATTTCCAGTTGCTGATGGCATCGTATGGGATGCGGTAAATTTCCAAATTCATGGCCCAACTGAGATTATTAATGTACCAAATGTCCTCCGTGTTTCAATGGGTGATGTTGTTAAATGTTAAAAGTAATATTCATTCTGACGATTGGGATGTACATGCCATTGAATCATTATTTTCTGATCTGAAATATTATGCTGCATTCAATGCTGAGGATCTATATTTAAATTCTGCAAGCTATGCCGACTTATATTGTTACCAGCATTGGGGCAACCATTTTCTTCATAAACCAAGTACCCTTCGGGGTCCTTTTAATTACACCCAATGGGAACATTGTCCGACCCCTTTGCCAGGTAGTTCCCAGACTCTTAGGAATAAGTTTACTTATTTTACTGACTTTGATAGATCAAACCCTGGGTCCTATTATTTTAAATTAAACACATCGTCCACTCAGAAAATGATGTTGACCCACACTAAATTGTTGTATTCTAGTTCCTTTTTGAACTCCTTAGCTGTGGGTGGGTATGAACATTGGCGGGATACCATTGATTTGAAATCTATTTGGGGCTCCAAAGCATGGCAGGTGCAAGGCACAGAAGCATTGCACCGTGCTTGTCTTATTCCGGCCCAGATTTTATTTTTAAATCAAACCATCTATCAAACAACATGTTGGGGTTTGGCAACGTCCAAACAATTAAATGCCCCATCCATTCCTGTATTGTCTTCCACTCCCAACTACAGCTTGCAGTTCAATTTGTCCCTTACGGATTTGCAAGTTTTGTTTCAGAACAATTCGTTTAATATTTCTACATTTGGTCAGTCGCCCTGGTTGGCTTGGCCCATAGCATCTAATGCCTGCCAACTGCGTTTTCATGACAGGGATCCTGGCTATAAACAGGATAGGCCGGACCCCAGGTTTTCTGACTCTCGTACTGTACAACATATTCTGTTGGTAAATTATGTAAACAGTGGTTGCAGCACTCTTCCTTAGATTCTGTTAAACAACATTTGTCCCTACTATCAGGCAACATTGATCTGTCCGACTTTGTGCTGGGGCCTCGTGGTCCTCGACCAAAGAGATTCATTTATGAAACTTATAATGAACTCTGGAAGCTTTCGCAAATTGAAGCTGCTTCCCGTCTTCGGGAAATAGATCAAGCAAATCTAGAAAAGGTACTTGCTGTTGCTGACAATAGTATTAATACCCTGTCTTCCCGCATTTACACCTTGGAGAATATTGTTTAATCTGTTGTTGATATTGTACAAGATGATGTTTCTGTGTTATATCATGGTCAAAATCAATTGCGTTCAGTAATGCAGTTTGCATGGACTTTGCAAACACTCAAAATGGGTAAGGTTCCTTGGCACTTTTTGAACACCTCTGCCTTATTCTTACCTTTTAATTTGACTGAAAAACAGCAGTTCATGTCCATGAAAGATGCAACATACACTCTGTTACATATCGAAAAGATAGAACCCTTACCATTCTCTGTGGCGGAATTAGATTCTGCAGTGTGGTTAGTACACAGGGTTATCGCATTGCCTTTTTCTTTATTTGAATTTAGTTCATGCATGAAACATTATCCTGTGGGCCGTTTTCAGCCCCTGGGCAGTGCTTTCCTGCATGAACTTTGGTCCCTGCCTTTTATGTATAAATGTCTTAGGGACGGGAAGGAAGTTTTTCTCACGGGGGAGTCATGCGATTCTACTGTGGGTCATTCCCTTGTTTGTAAACACATTAAATTGCACGGAGCTTGTAATGTTTCGGCTCCGAATCTTGCTTGTGTTTTAAAGGGCATTCCTGCTCCTTCTATATCTCCTACTTTCACTGTGCTTGCAAATGGTAGCTATCTCCTTCTAAATAATCAGGACTGCTAGCCGGCATACCCTATATTGTTACCGTTTCCCACAGGGTTGTCTGCTGCAAAAATTAGCTTTTTCCTCCTCCGCACGACTTCGTAGATAGTTCCATTTGGCCTTCCATTCCAACTTTGAAGGCAGATTTCAATAAATTGAGCAGAATAAAGGCGCTATTATTGAATCAGGAGGTTATGCTCACATCCGCCCGGGAGACATTCATTCTCCAGGTGGCGAGTACCCATAGTGAGATACAGGCCCTTTTGAACACAAACCTCCCACGGCATTTCGGTGAACTGATTCACCGTGTTTTTAATGCATCGCGCACTGAAGGACTTGTGCACTTTTTTAAAGTTGTGGGTTCGGGCCTTGTTACCTCCTTTCAAACTATCTTTGGTGTGATACCGGCTTTTATTCATTCCATTTTTTCCAGCGTCTTTGGCGGCTTTCCGTTGATCTTCGCCTCGGCGGCTGGTATATTACTTTTGATCTGTTTGCTACGCAATGGCTGCACTGCATGGAGCCCTCCTCGACCACGGTCGCCTTCGGCTGCTCCGTGAGCGCCTCCTCGCCGGCTTCGGCGTCCTGCCATTGGCAACACTTGGGGTGTCCTACAGTCTTTCTTTTCGCTTTGCGTATTTCACTTGCGTGCAACCTGTGATGTCTTGCATCCGATGTCCTTTCTCGTGGTCCTTGGATTATTGCCTCTCCAATACGTCTCTGTCTCACCCGGATTTTGTCCAGTTGATGGGTCCCTTAGAGGCCCATGAGCGGGACTGTTCCGGGGCTGGCTACATGGCGCGTGCGGCTGCACTTGGAATTTTGGCACAATGGGATGTCTGGGCGGCTGCTCAGAATCTCCTACAACAAAGTTATATTGAGTATCACGCAAGTTGTCCCGCAATGCTGTTCGCTGCTCCCTCTTGCGAGGAACATGTATGCAGTTTTGATCTATTGGACTGGATGGCGTCTCTTTTTTCTGACGATTCCAACGATGTCCTTTTGGATGGTGTGGCGTTTTTCTGCACTTACACTCTATTGGATTAGAGGGCCTCCGCGTTCGGCGTCCTGCCTCACTGGATTGTTTTTTGTTTTTGCTGGTGTTTTTATTTGTTTGTCCCACTCATTGTCCTTCATTGGGGACTATTCCAAAACAGACGTTTCCGTTCTGCTCCATCTAGTTGAACTCTGTCTTCGTCCTATGTCTTCACCTATGGACTGACCAGGGGAGGGTGTCGTGTGGTTTGTGGCCTCATGGTCTGCCTTGCTTAGTTAGCTTGGGCCCGGCTGCCATGATGCCTTTTTTGCACACGTTACTTTGTGACTTTGTTTTTCCAGCCTCTGCTTATGCCCGGCTATTTTAGACCTGTCTGCATTTCTGCCTTTTTCCTTTTCTCCTGTTCCCTGTGGGTTACATCTGCACAACATGTACAAGGTCGAAAAACAACGTCCCTTGTTCTTGCTGATCTGGCCAGTCCCTCGCACCTAGACATAACACTACGTACAGCTGCACTGGAGAAATTCGTGTGCTTTTTAATATGGTGTTTTCGCTGTATAGGAGCACTTGGAGAAATACCTTTCCAGAGAGAAGAGCTGTGCTTGTCTGATGATGTAAACCTTGCATCTAGATATTGAGATATGAGGGTCTGCCTGACAATGCCCAGAGGTCTTCTATTTTTATAATAAACTAGTTATTGGCACGGGGAGGGTGGACAGGCCATTTAGCCCTATATCCACTGTCTTTATAAAATGCTTTCCCCGTTTGTATTCTATGGAATTGTAACTATGCTTATTATTTTATTCTTATGTATTATGCTGATAGTACTGGCACGTGTACTGTATCTTAGAGCACGATAGTTGAAATAAACTTTTTAAACTATACTGTGTCTCTCATTACACACGTTGTGGACAGGAATGAGTGAGTTAAGAAAGGGCGTCCTTGCTCCCGCGAGTCCTGAGAGATAGAGAGACCGTGTTCTGGGTTGTCTAAGCATTGGTAGCATCGCTGCTAATGAGACGCTAATGCTAGTCGGATTGGGATTGTGGGTACTAAGGTGTATGGTTGGCTCACCACTATGCTCCGAGGTCCTATTATCCTGTGCATAGCTCTGTGTATGTGCAGAATCCCTACAACAGTGTTGAAATGTCAATCTCTACCCACTGTAACTTTCATCCTTTCCAGTGATACAGCACTTTTTAGGCCCACTTGCTTACCATTGGTCCTCCGACAGACCTTTTAGATCTGACTGAGAGGTGATGGGAGTCAGTCTTTGCATTTAAACAAATTTCAATTAACTGTTTGGCTACACAACGAGGACCAGGAATGGGTAGCCAAGTTTAAATAACTTTATTACAAATTATTAATCAGGTTCAAATACACTACTCTTAAAACCATGATGTAAAGGTACAGAATAACAACTGGAAAGCACAACCTCCTAAAGAAATTGAGGCTGACTAGAATCAAACAAACAAGCAGTTCAACGAATGGTTAGGTAATAAAGAAAGGAAGCCAGGACAGGACAAAAGGAAATCAAGAAAGAAAGTGTTAGCATTTCAGAAGCTCAGCCAAGAGTATTCTATAGATCAGGAACAAGTGTTACCCTAAGCCATACTTAAGCAAGAATCAAATGGAAACATTGAGGTCTAAACCTCATTGAGTCCACCCTGGTAGTAGGGAATCAGGGAAGATGTCTGCAAGGAATCCACCAAAGAGATCTGCATAGAGCCTGCAGAAGGGGTTCAGCAAGGCAGTCCGGCAAAAGTCAGGAAGGAATCTCAAAGGAGCTCAAGAAGGATCTGAAATTAGTCCAAGTTCAAAGTCCAGTAGGTAACACAGCCCCGATGACACCATCAGGGGTCTATTGTCTTCGTCAAGTTCCCAGGCTGCAGACTAGTACATCGATGGATTATCCCACAATGGACATGGGAATGACATCTCTTTCTCAAACACACGTGGATTGAAACATTTGCTCAATTGGCCTTTCAGTTGACGCCCTATTTCTCCATGTACCTTCATCAAGGTCTTCTACTCAGGCTCTTTTCCCTATCTCTAGTACAGTAATGTATCTATTCTAAACTAACAATGCATGTGAATACCTGCAAGGAAAGCCATTTTTGCAGTGTTTTATGAAATGCAGCATGGTAAAATGCAGGCCTACATTGTTATATCATGTTAAACATTGAATTCAATTCAATGGCGCACCTTTAATATGCATGTGCCCATTTAACCATACTTTAAAACAAACATTTAATTCATACTATGGCGCCTATTACGATGTCTACGGCTGATTTTGATTCAGCCATTCGGAATTGAAACCGGCCGGTCATTCCGGCCAGTCGGCCAGTTGGAACTGGCCCGTAATCCAAATGGACGGCGGTTTACGCCTTCCGGATTATGATGCACGGTTTCGGGCAGGGTTTCCATGCCGGCCTTTCCGACATGGAAACCCTGTCGGAAAGCATGTTTGAGGGCCCCTCGCAGGGCCCCCTTTCCTTCGTGGCCTCCGGTTGGTGACCGAGGGAACCCTATGGTGCCCCCCTGTTAATCCCTGCACCCCATGGGAGGCGCCTTGAGGTGCCTCCCACGGGGTGCAGGGATTAACATCACCTCCCATTTCCCTATGGGAGCATGTACTACGGCCGGTTTATGGCCGTAACACATGCTCCCATAGGGAAATGTCGGAATGCGACTGAACAGTGTTGGGTCCCATTCTAATCAGGCGGTCAGGACCGCCGACCGGAGGTTGATTGGTCCCGTTTCTAAGACAGTGTCGGGTGGACGCAAGTCCACCTGACATCGTAATAGGTCCCTAAGTGTGGTATACAGTAAATCTCTAAAATAAATCAAATCTAAGTGTGACTAAGAACTACATTTAAATACATATATGGGTTTCATTAGTGCACACAGTACACAAACTTTGTCGTTTCAAGCAAGATCGCATTCTACATATATGAGGATGGTTTTAATCATAGTTTCAAGCCATTATGTATTACTCATATGTTATAGCACATGTTTAGGAAAGTCAGGTTTCATCTCCATAGTAAGTACATTATCTATTAAACTAGGATGGTTTTATATTCATTAAAACTTCATTGAAAAATCTTAATTAGCATGGTTAAACACTCATGTTAGTAGATTCTCTAATTCTACAGTAAATGCATTCTTTTAATAGTAATGTTGAGTGACATATTTTCATTAATCATTGAATCATGTAAGAAACGTGCTAAGTGCACGTTCGTGTCACGTATCTGTTAACATTTTATGCCAAAATTTGTGGCATGTAAAAAGTGGGCAACTTTGCGCTGCACCACCAGACATCTCTTTCATTGTCAATATAACATTCCCGGAGTCTGACTCTCTCTTTACCTCAAATCCTCTGTGGTTAAACTCTGCTGTTTTGCTTGATAGCTATCGATTTCCCACTCATTCTCGAAACTCCCTTGGATCAGCAAACTGATTAAGGTCTCAGCTTGTATATAATACAAAAACAGATTGATGGATCCACATTGTGAGGAAAGAAATATGGGAATACAGGAATCACCAGTGTTTTGCTAAAAGCAATACAGCTATTGAATTGTCAGGAAATGCTAACCTTGTAGTCTGGATCCAAACAGAGTTGTGAATGTTTCCTGTAAGAAATTGGGTTACTGGTTGAGGGGGGTGAAACCCTTCTCAAGCAGCAACCACAACTCTTCTCAGGGTGAAGTCACAAACAATCCATAAATTAACCTGTGCTCAACCCTCGGGTAGCTTGGCACAGAGCAGTCAGTCTTAACTCAGAGGAAATGTGTAAAGTATTTGTGGAACACTTCCAACAGTAATACAGTGAGAACACACCACAAAAGGATCCCACACCAGTTTAGGAAAGAAAGAGTAATTTCTAATAAACAAAACAAGACCAAAATGACAAATACCTAATTAGTAGAACCAGAGATATTGAATTTTAAAGTTTTTAAAGAAAATAGCACCAAAAGGCATAAAGCGCCAACTGTGAAGTCCAAAACAACAAAAATCCAATCAGTAGAAGCAAAGATATTAAATGTTAAGCATTTTTGTAAAAATAGTCACAAAAGGCGTAAAGCACCAACTGTGGATATCTGGTGACACCGGACCGTGGCAGAGTCACAAGTTCAGTCTGAATGTGATGGAGCATGGGCCCTGCTACAGGGACCCAGTTAGGCCCGCTGAACAGAGTACCTTAAATCCTGGTTTGCGGAGCATTGTGAGGATCCATATCGGGCAGCAGAAGCGATGCATCAGTTCCGATTCTGCTTGGGGAGGCGCCGTGCAGCAGAGAAGATGTGTCGGTTCTGCTAAATCCACAGCTGGGTTTAGGATATGACATCAAGCATGATCCCACAGACCTTCATCAGTGTTTCCATCTCAATGACTATCAGAACTTCAAAACAGTTTCCCACAATGCAGAATTGACCAATTGACTCTTCAATCTCTATAATTTGTTTTAAACAGCTAATTAAAAAACATATATATATATATATACGGTTTCGTCTTCTCCGGCTATACACGGACCCCCTCTCGATACGGGCAAGGCGGCTCACAAAGGAGACACAGTCTGGAAGCAGGCGCAACCAAAGCAATCCGGGAGGATTAACGGCGTGCTTGCCCCCCCAGCAGCGATCGCGGTGGCCCTGATCTACCTCGAAGTGTGGCAGGCTCGAGTCGGAGGACGCGAGACATGCTGGCATCAGAGTTAAGGTAGGATTGCTGCACGCAGCGCTGGGTTGAGAGGTGTGCAAGGATTAGAGGGGAACGCTTACAAAACTGTTCAAGCCCCTCATTCGTATCCACAAACTATCAAAATAAATATTTCCACTAACATGTCAGCCGACGCGCTCAAGGATCGAGAGGCTGCGGCAGCCGAAATGTTCAACGATACTCGTATGCCCAATGTGAACTCACTCACCCAGAATGCACCGGCAGGAAATAGTAACACCAGTCTCAGGGACAAATTTAAGCTTTTAGAGAAAATGATGAAAAGCGAGCAAAGCAAATGGTGGGAGGGGAAATCCCTTCAAAGATACCTGGACGTGGGTAGGATCCCACGAGGACTCAGGATTTTAATAGCACCTAGCTATGAGACCCCTGACCCCAAAATGATGAAAGAGTGGGCCGAAACCAACCTGGAGTCATCAAGAAAACTGGTCGCCATCCTTGTTAAATACGCAGAATCAGATTGAATAAAACTACAGGAGCAAATTGAAACTCTAAATGATGAACTGAGTCAAATGGGCCACAGTGAAGAGGAGACAAAACTGCGAGAGGAAATGATAAAAAGACTCCGCAAAGAGGAGGAGAAAATCCGGGAGCGCAAAACATTTACATTTCATAGAGATAAGGCAGACTACGAGTGCGGCTGCATTTTCACGTTTGCGAAAAAATATGATTCTCTTAAAATTTCTAAATACAGTGGAGCAAGCGCTGCCAAAACGAATGCTGTGAGCAACAGGGGGAGACATGCAGGCTCATCTACTTTGGACTTAAGCTCTGCCCTGGAGAGTGAAACCGAATTAGACTCCAGAAATAACAGAGGCGCGCAAGTTCCATCAAAACTGTCACTAGAAGAAGAACTTGATTTTTTATGCTTGGAACAAAGACAAACTTTACGACCTCGACCTCAGCAGAACAGACAGGGAAAAATAGAACAACCAAGCGCAGGGAGAGGCGAAAAGCCAAGCGAAGGAGAGCAAAAAAGACAAAATGTGCACAGATGGAAATGCAAATAACTAGCGATACAGTCTCCGACAACACAGTAATTAACCTTGCTAACGTGGATCTTAATAAAGCAGAGAAACAGTTATTGTCCCTCGGGCTCTCATACTGTCCTGAGAGCACATTTAATTATGCAGCAACGAGAATGGACATCTTTAAGGGGGTACGAAAACTCAAACTTAAGAAATGTCATCTACTCAGGGAGAAGGCAAATAATGATACACAGACAAACTTAAATATTGAACTACCACAACCCTTGCCCCCACACAATTTAACTGTTTCAGATCTGCCAAAATTAAGGGTTCTACAGGAACTGGCCCAAGAAACTATACAACAGGGAGTGGATAGCCAAATACCAACACCAACAGAAGATTTAACCTATAGCAGGAATGAACAACAGACCGCTACCACCCCTTCCTTTAAACCTAAATCAATATTTACTCCAATCACGGCAAGAGATTCAGTTGACATATTTCACGAACAAACCATAGCAGGAATCAAACGGCTCAACTACAAAATAAGAGGAAACAAAAGAGAAAAAACGAACAGACAGGAGGTCCAATACCACCGACTCATGGCGAAATTGAAAAACAACACCCAGATAATTATCAGAAATGCTGATAAAGGAGGAAATCTAGTCATCTGGAGGAAAAAGAGTACATAGAGGAAGCCACGGGGCAACTATCAGATCATAATTGCGACATGCTTTCTCTAAAAGCAACCTACAATGCATTCTACAATAAACTACTAGCATGGAAAAGCGCAGGTTTGCTAACAATGGATGAATATAATTTTTTTTTAAATGACACACCAACAACACCGGTCATCTATTTCATCCCTAAGCTGCATAAGAACCCCCTCAAGCCCCCAGGACGGCCAATAATTTCTGCAAGAAACAGTCTGACAGAGAAAACATCACAATATGTGGACCACTTCTTGCAAGAGCATGTCCAGCAACTTCCCTCCTATATAAAAGACACTGGAGACTTTTTAGCCAAAATTCAAGATTTTAAGTGGCAAAACGATTTTTTACTAATAACTATGGACATAACGGCACTCTACACAAGCATTAATGACAAGATGGAATAAGGGCTGTTCAACACTATCTTAGAAAAAGACCTGCCCAACATGGGCAGCACAGTAAAATGCTCATTAACATGATTGACTTCTGCTTGAACAATAATATCTTTCTATTTCAGAGTGCCTTATACCAACAGTTACAAGGCGTAGCTATGGGGGCCAGCTTCTCCCCTAGCTATGCTTGCCTACACATGGGTTGGTGGGAGGAGCTGGTCCTACAAAAAAATCTTTTGAGGCGATTATGCACAATAATGTAAAATTGTGGTTAAGATTTATCAATGATTTGTTTTTAATTTGGCACGGGACCGTGCCAGATGCACAAAGTTTTTTAGATGATCTGAATAAGAATGACATTAATCTGCAGTTTACAGCAAATATTAGTGCAGACACAGTAACCTTTCTTGACGTCCAGGTATATATTAAAGAGGGCAAAATGGAAACAAGGGCACACAGAAAACCCACGGCCGGCAACTCAGTGTTGCACGCAACCAGTGCCCATCCACGGCATCTCATTCAAAGCATCCCCTACGGGGAAATGATTAGGCTGAAAAGAATCTGTAGCAATCAACAAGATCTATGGACAGCACAGCAAGCAAGCAAAGCCAGATTTCTTGAGAGAGGGTACACCAGCAAGTGCATTAATGCAGCTATCACCAAGAGCCAGGCGCTGCATAGGGAAGACCTACTCAAACTCACCCAATGCCAGGCACCCACTAAGGCACCCACAACAGCCAACGACAGGCCAGACACGGAAGGGGAAACCTTTAGAATAATAATTGGGTACAGTAAACAAGAAAAAGCAATAAATCGCATTATTCGCAGAAACTGGCCAATAGTATTAAATGACCCAACGATTGGCCACCTGCTACCAGTAAAACCAGCCATCACCCATAGTAGAGCCCCCTCCATGAAAGATTGTTTGGTGCACAATAACCCTGTCAGTAGAACCCCTGAGACATGGCTGGCCCAAAGAAAAGGCTTTTTCAAATGCAAATCATGTAAAGCCTGTCAGCATGGCACCAACAGAACAACCTACACAACACCATTTAGTAAACAGGAGCACACTATTAATAAGATTCTTACCTGTAAAACCGACCATGTTGTGTATGTGCTCGAGTGCCCCTGTGGTTTAAGTTATGTGGGAAGTACCAAACTACAGGGGCACAAGAGGATTTTGCAACATATCAGAGCCATAAAAAATCAAGATCAAACATACCCGGTGGCCCGCCATTTTGGTGAAATACATCAATCTAACCCCAGAGAACTCAAATATTTTCTGATTGATGCCGTGCAAGCCAACAAAAGAGGTGGGAACAGAGGGAAGGCCCTGCACAGATTAGAGACGCGATACATCCTGGAGCTGGACTCCAAGCATCCTGGGGGGTTGAACATCACTGAGGATCTCTATACATGCCTATAGCAGAAACTAGGGGCCCACAGGGCAAACATCTATGGACATCTCTAGATTTAACTAACATAAGTATTCATACAATGATTGTTTATAACCCAAGGCAATATCTGGGAAACTGCTGCCACGCCAATCGATAACACAGTCAAAAAAATCTTTTCATTGACCATATTTAATTTTTTTTAGCTCTTTTAGCAAATTCACACAGAGGAGGTTTTTAGCACTGGCACTTTAGACAATAAGTTCAGCACTTTGTCACTTTAGTAGTTGATGTTTACTTAATGCATTTTCAGATACAACGGTTTATGCAAGCACCTTCAGGGATTCAAGATGGGCTCATCATGATTACCCAGTCTAACCAGTACTGTATTTGGCAAATTTTTGCACATTTTTGTATTTTACAATGATGTTCTGTTATCACAGTTTTTATCAGGCAACGTACACTAGAATTGTTTTTATTATAAGGCATGTTGAACTGTTGACAGGCCAAACATGTTTTGAATAACTGGTATTTAAACCATTATTGATTTAGTAATTCTACGAAGTCATGCTGATCATATAATGACATCGCATTAACTGTACTGTGTGTGTGTGTACTGCACTAGTCGTGACATACAAACGGAAGCGCTCGGAATTATGTAAACATACAGTATTTTGTCTATGTTTATGGCTACAAATCTTTTTAAGCACTTGTCACTTTAAAATAGGGTAAAAAAACGGTATAAAAATCAACTGTTGACTGTTATGTGCGTCATGTGATCAAGGCCCTCCGGGGCTGAAACGCATCATGGCTGCCATGTAATGGATTAAAGAAATTACTAGCACTTATTCCGTGGTCCGTGCTCCATTTCAGTGAAGAAATCGCCAAGCGGCGGGTGGAGTGCTTCTGATATATATATATATATGAACAAGGCTCGCGGGAGCCGAAACGCGCTATGGCGACTAAGGAATAAAATCTACCTTTGCACTTACCTTGGGGCCGTGTCCGTATTTGGAGGAATCCTTCGAAGGTCGGAAGAAAGGAATATATATATATATATATATATATATATATAAAATAAATGCTCTACGCTGATTGATTATCTTTGGAAGGTTTATTTGTAGAGCTCAGACTTATCTTTCTTCTCATTTTTTTAATGTACTGGAGTCCGGGAGGATGCATCACACAGCAGTGGTTAAGATGTACCTCTGGGTTCAAAGAGATTCAGTTCCAGTCCTTCTAACCCAGGCAAGAGGGCAGCAGCAGAAAGTCAGCACAGCAAAGCAGTAGTCCAGCAAGGCAGTAGTCCAGCAGGAAAACAGTCCAATAGAGTGGCAGGCCTACAGCAGCACAGCAGTCCTTCCTGGCAGAGTATCCACAGCTTCAGACGTGTACTGAAGAGTTGGTGTCTGAGGCCCAGTATTTATACCCAGTTGTGCCTTAAAAGTGAGGGTGAAGCTTCTACAGGATTCCCTTTGAAGTCCCCAGGCATCCTGCCTTCCCTGTCCTGGCTCCAGACTAACTACAGGGGGTATGCAGCCTCTTTTGGGGAGGCAGAACATAGCCTATTCAAGTGTAAATAGGGCTGGACTGAGCTCCGCCCTCCCGTTCTGCCTGTGATGGCCCATCCAGGCACACCTAAGCTCCCTATTGTGTCTGACTGTCTAGGAGGAATACACAAAGCACAAGTGTCAAGTACACCCAGTCATGTGACCCAGGGACAGGTAACAGGCACTAAATGGCTAAGACATCAAAATGACAACTTTGTAAACATTCCATTTTCAAAATTGTAATTTAAACTCCAACTTTACCATAAGTTAGGATTTTTCATTACAATTCCAGAGACACCAACCATAAACCAGTTACCTGTTCCCAGTTGGAAATTACAGCTAAATAAATGTAATAAGGTAACTCCAATGTTATCCTATGGGACAGGTAAGCCTTGCAGTAGTGAAAAATTAATTTAAGAGTTTTTCACTACCAGGACATGTACAATTTAAAATTAAATGTCCTCATTTTTAAACACACTGCACCCTGCCCTCTGGGTTGTCCAGGGCCTACCATAGGGGTGACATATGTATTAAAAAGGAACGGTTTAGCCTGGCAAAAGTTTTATTTTGCCAGGTCAAAAATGGCAGCCAACACTACACACACAGTCTGCAATAACAGACCTGAGACATGTTTAAAGTGCTATTTGAGTGAGAGGCACAATCAGTGCTGCAGGCCCTCTAGTAGCATTTAATTTATTGGCCCTGGGCATGGGTAGTACCACTTTACTAGTGACTTACAAGCAATGTAAATATGCCAATTGGTTATAAGCTGATTCTACCATGTTTTAAGGAGAGAGCACAAGCATTTTAGCTCTGGTTAGTAGTGCTAAAGTGTCCTAAGGCCAGCAAAAACAAATTCTGCAAGAAGTGGCGGGCAAAAGCAAAAGGTTTGGGGTCGACCCTGCGGAGAGGGCAGGTCCAACATTTCCACACTTCTCTGAGTTCACGGTCAGCTATGCATGAAATAATATGTATCAGGAATGCACAAAACAAGAGAATGCTGGCTAAGTTAGATGAGAGTCCTTTCACCTACTTTCCTCTAAATTCCTTGTCAGTAGCAGACATTACTAGTGTTGGGAAACATCAGGGGAAGGGATAGGCAGAAAACATCACAGCAGCACAGAAGGATAATTACACTCTCAGGACTCTCAACTGGCTTGTGGGATTGATTTTTCTATCATTTTCTTAATTAAAGGAAATAAACATACTTTACTTAACCGTTTATGCACTCCAATACTCAGTTGTAGGGGCCATATAGTAAGAGGCTTACTGGTTGCTGGAGATTAGAAGGCAGGAGCCCTAAGGTCGATGTTAATGGAGATGCTGTGAGCCCAAATGCAGTAAAAGTCTGGTGCACAGGATGCCGGTGCTTCAAAGGACCGGGAAGGCATTAAATGTAAATCACCACAGCAATGAAAGTACAAAGAGGGATCAAAATACTCCAAAATGTTTTTCTAATGCAGAGACGAAAACCAAGGGAAAAAGAAACCAAAAGTGGAGGAGTTGGCAAGCCAGTGGGCAAACTGATCATAAGTGAAAAGCCTTACAACTCGCTCTGTTGATAGCTATGGGGAAACACTCAAGGCCTGATTCACAAAGGGCCTCCACACTCATGGCAGTGGCCCTGCAGGCGTGGGGGAGCCTCCATACTCAGGGCGGAATCTCCGCAAAAAGAATTCTCCTTGTGGAGATCTCGCCCAGATTGTGGAGATTCCCTCACGACTGCGGGCCTCCACCATGAGTGCAGAGGCACTTTGTGAATCAGGCCTTCATCATCTTCCTGTTAGGATGTGGTTACCCTGATACCCCAGAAGCTCCTTCGTCTGACCTGGAAGAGTCCTTAGCTCACCAGACACTACAAGCCGGTCTTCCACAGTGAAGAGTGAGGGAGAAAAACAATGCTTGAGATGGACCTCCCAGAGCAACTAGTAAGCTTACACAGAACTTGACAGTATATTGGTTAGTAGTAGAAACAGACACTGGATATGGCCACTCTGTCTTGACATTCAGCAGGGTTATGCCTTCAACTGGACAATTGATGGTATCTAAAATAGGTATAGGACTTTACTGTTTTATCAACCATGCTACAGCATCTAATATCTTCAATCACATTTGATATAGCTTTATAATATCTAAGTGTGTCAACTCTCTTAAGTTTTTCTTATTTAAGACGTCTACCTTCTGTTTTATGAGAACACATGCTTCATAAGACAATATATTTCAATGCATTTGAAGTAATAAGTATCCTTACTATTCAACAAGTTCATAATTCTTAATTGACTGTTCTGAAACAGTGCTTAGAAATTAGTTTGTCTTCATAAACTTCAGACCTCTGTTGGTTGATCAGAAAACAGTTTCCAAATTTTTTTAAAACTTTGACAACAAAATCCTGACTACAGCACCAATGTAACTCGACTACCTAGTAAGGACACTCTGTACCATGAAGCGCCTATACTCTTTGTCTTCAAAATGGCTGCCACCACTTACAGACCTCATAAGCGACCACTGACTTCATAGTATACAAAGTTGCCTTTACTGCACTCAGGCATCTAGTATAGTACATTCAGTGAAGATGCAAAGTCCCCCCTCTCCATGCTGCACTAACACTACATGTACACTGTCTACCTTTTCTATCTCTACCACCTGACAGTTCAAAATATCATGCTTACATGAGTGCCAGGTGCAAAGAGGCGAGTGCAGGCCACGGATCATGACTTGAATGCTCATGCTTTTGCAAAGGTACATTTGGATGCCCAAAAAATAAGATACTTCTGATATTAACACCTCGTTTAGAATCAAACATTGCTTGTGATTGCTGTTTAATGGATTACCTGTATTTTATTTTATAGTATTTATGGAATGCTTTCCATATCCTCTTTGAGCACTGAAGCACATAATGGACACAACAATGAACTATAAACAGTGAACAGACTTTCTGTAAAAATTGGAAATTGTCACATCTTGGTATTTTTTTTACATCAATGCCATTGTCATTGTATGTTACCCTACATTGGGTCTCCAATCTCTATCCTATTAACTAGGTCAATTTTGAGATAAGACCTATCTAAGGATAAACATAACCAGGTACATGATTATGAAGGGTGGCCAGAAGCCCACCTTTGACTCTTGTTTGATAAACAGCAATAAACTAGAAATGGTCAATGAATATCCTTTTTTGGCCCTAATTGTTGAGCCTCGACGCACATGGAACCCAATGATTGAAATGTAAAAAAAAATTGCTAAAACAGCTATGAGAGCATTAATTAAGTTTAGTATGACCCAAAAGCATGTGTCTTTTCTCCAATTGATAAATGATTATCAAGAAAAAAAATCTGTTAACTGTTTATAGAACTGTATTACGTTCCAAGCTGTGATTAGGATGACATCAAGCATGATCCCACAGACTTTCTTCAGTGCTTCCATCTCAATGACCATCAGAACATCAACTAGTTTCTCCCAAGGCAGAATATATCAATTGACTCTTTAATCTCTGCTATTTGTCTTAAACAGCTAATTTAAATAATATATATACAATAATTGCTCTACACAGATTGATTATCTTTGGAAGGTTTGTTTATAGAGCTCAGATTTAACTTTCTTCTCATTTTTAATTTACTGGAGTCTGGGTGGGGGTTTAACTTGAACATTGCTTGTGTAGGTTGTGTACCTGTAACTGTTGAACACCTTTTAAAGTGTCACTGCTGTTTAGGAGAATAGTGTTCAATTGCAAAGCTTTTTTGTTACATATGTATGATATGAAAAATGTTTACATATCTATTGAAATGTTGTTGTCTATTTTAAAATTATGATATGACAACTATCTTAAGATGCTTGTTACTATATTTAAATATATCGTTAATATATGACATTTTTTACTATTTTTTATTCTGCTTAGTTTTATGTTTTTGGTAAACTAATTAAAAAAATTTAAAAATGAGATTAAGAAAGTACAGCTCTGGAATAACTTTTGTCTGGTCAGTGAGTATGACATGGCACAAAACCTACCCTTCAAAATTGGATCATGTCCAATCAGTAATCCCCATACCCTTTATTTTTTACTCTTTCAGTAGTGGTCTTTGATGCAGTTTATTACCATCTTTCTTTCAACAGGTTAAGTGACTGGTTTACCATTTAAGACTTCGGCGTGGCATGACTAAAACCATTCCTTATCATCTGACCCCAACTTGTGAAAATTGATTCATTTATTTACAAAGCAAACCACTGACTTTGGTCCACTCCCTTCATAACTGTGATATCTGTGGGCAAACTGCAATTGACCATGATTCATGTTGTACACTGTGGTCCTTGAAATGCAGAGTTTGTTCATGCCTTGATGTTGAATCTACCATACAAATCCACTGTTTCTTTTGTTCTCTAACTACTTGCATAAGGAGGAGAGGGAGATCTTGTGCCTGTATCATTTTACTTCTTTGATTTTGAAAACAAAATCAACAACCCTATATATTTTTTTAAACTGTGGTGTTTCACAGGACTTCAATTTGTGTCTGAGACACTAGCTAAGATCATCAAACGCATAAGCCTGAACACTAAAGGGCTCATTCCGAGCCCCACAAAAAACCAGCATTTGGACTTAAACCATGTTTGCACCCGTAATGGATTCTTTGTTTGGTACAAATTGTGCATGGGCCTAAGGTTTTTCCTCACACAAATCCCTCCAGCTATTAGCAGAGAAAAGAAGTCAGAAAGAGGAAATGCTGTGGCTTTAGTGGTTGATAAAACTAAAACTTTGTGTTATTCCCCATTCTGACCATTTATTTCCCATTCTTTCCATTCTGACCTTGCAAATTTTTAATTATGTGATAACACCATCTATGGTAATACTGTGACCATGCAACAAAGGTAGGGGCATATCTACAAGGGCAGGCGATACAATTATCACCGCTTTAGCGTCCGTTTTCGGACGAAAAGCGGCGATAATTTTAACGCCTTATTAGCAAGGACACGCTAACGCGTGAATCCATGCTTTTCGCCCTTTCTCTTATCGCCCAGCTTTGCATCTCTAATGAGATGCAAAGTGGGCGTTACTGGCGTACCCCAGATGGGCTACGTTGTAAATATCGCCGATGTGCACATCGCGATATTTACAAGGCAGCCCACAGGATGATAGCAGACGTTAGATTTTGGCGAAAACGGCCGTTTTCGCCAAATTCTAACGTCTGCTATTATCCCGATTTAGCCATCCCTAACATAGGGGTGGATTGTGCTGATACGACCACAGGGTCGTATCAGCAAGATTATCGCCGCTTTGCAGGGAACATCGCTGGAAAACCAGCGATGTTCCCTGCAAAACGGCGATAACCTCGCTATCTCTGGAATTTTTATCGCCCTGGAGAAGCGTGTTGTTAATAACGCGCTACCAGGGCGATAATTTCCGGAGATAGCCAGCGATAAGTAATCTATCGCTAAGCACGGCCAGCGATAATTATCGCTGGCCGTTGATAATATGCCCCGGTAGTTTTCTCAGATGGTTTCACCACCTGATATTCCTGGAATGAAAAGTTAAGTGTATTTTGATAATTCTTAGCTTACTGTCAGCACCAGGATGCTAAAAGAATCAGGCATTGCTAAAACAAAATAACCTTCCTCTATTGACGTCAGGAAATCTGCTAATTAAATCATGCAACTACCACCTCCTCCTGCAGAAAACCTCATACCATTTCTGCTTTTGCATCTTAGAGTCTCCTTGTCGGTACTGTTACACTTTCCATGTTTGATTATACCAAATCCCTTTACCTTTATGTGTCTATCTCCCATCAGCCACATCCAGACCAATAAAAGTAAAGCAGAAATCATCATAATCTGTATAACTTCGCAAAAATCAACAAACAGAGCACTGAAAGTGCAATGTTGTCTGTCTATAGAGGCCCATATAAATGTAAAATTCCTCTTTACCTCTCCAGGGCCCCTGTGTGCCGCAAGGCCAGGTGCCCCATAAATGCACCAGCTAGACAACTCATGTGTTTAAACATTACCCATCCTAAAAAGACAAAGGGGTCGATTCCGATTCGGGCCGGAAAAAGCACCGACCGACTCGGATCCGGAAAAAATACCGACCGACACGTACCCGTGGCGCACGACACGCCAAGTACGATGCAAGGCGCGAAAAATCCGACCGACACGTACCGAAACCAAGTCGACCGACCGAGCCGCACGGAAAACAGCAATCCGGACGGAAAAACACGCGAATCCAACCGACCGACACGCACCCGGAACAAATCCGACCGAAACGTACACGCTAACTCCAAACCGCAAAGTACGATGCAAGGCGCGAAAACCACGAGCGAGTCGGACGGAGGACAAGCCGTACGACCGACACGCATACAAAACCGAGCCGAAGCAACACAATACACCGCGACCGACGCGTACGCAGCATAGAAAACTGCACAAACACAGCGTGAACGAAACGGAGAACACCGTACGAGACCAATGCAGGGTCCGACTCGGTCACAAGAACGTTTCCAACATACACAAACAGCACAAAGGAAAAATCACCCAAAAAAAGGCCAAACAAGCAATTACCAAGCCAATAAATACTGGGGGGTGGGGACAGAGAACAAAGACACACCCACAACTCCACCTATATAAAGGACACAAATCACTACCATGAGCCTTTGCAAATGCCATTCCACTGCCAGCACCCAAGAGAAAGCAACCACACACCCACAGCTCATCCCTCACACAAGCCACACACCATCAGCACACCAACAAATACCTACCTCACATACACCCAGCAAAACACACACTCACACACCCTCACCTGCACACCAACACACACATCACCCACCATCACCACCCATCACCATGCCCCCAAGAAGAATCCCAAGTTCCTAGATAGTGAATTGGAAGTCATGGTGAGACGAGATCCTCAGGGTGGAGCCACAGCTGTTTGGCACACTGGTCCAACAGACCCCCATGTCGCAGAAAACCAAGATGTGGGAGAGGATCATCAACAGGGTGAACGCCCAATCACCATGTCGGCGCACAAAGACGGACATCCAGAACAGGTGGTATGACGTGCGCAGGAGGGTACGGGACATGCTGAAGAAAGACTACATCAACAGCCAACACACCGGCAGTGGCCCTCCTGCCAAGCCAATATACCTCAGGCCCTGGGAGGAGAAGGTGCGGGCCATCCTTCCGCCAGTGAGCGTATATGGACTAGAGGACATCCCAGAGCCTGGTGAGTACACAACAAATGTACACAATATACTGCCACAAAACACACACACATCACTGTCAAGGGGAGAGTCAAACCATGCACTCATAGCAATTACACAGCAACCAGAACAGAATCATCCCAAAATGTGTATGTCAGTCAGATAAACACAACACATGCCATCAAAAAGTCACATCCAACTGTGCCATCACATGTACGAACACAACTACAACTACAGCTAGGCAGTGGCACAAATAGAACTAACAAACACATCCAGACATGTAGCCACCACAACAACACCAACACACAGTGAAGACCACTCAAAGGAAGGAATTCTGTGTATGCTGGCCAAGTCAGTGTAGCCAATAGCATCATGGGAGTCGCAGTCACACATATTGCCCCCCACAACTGTCCCATCAACACCACCATGAACCATGCGCACATCACAGGGAGTGGAAAAGGACTCACAAGATGGCTGACACTGGCAACTGCTGTGGGGAGCACAAGGCCCTGCTGGCAACTGTGCACCAACAAACAGCAGGACACCACTGACTGACATCCTGAGAGACAACTTCCACTCCCTGCAATGCAAGCACGTTCCATGGTGGGATATCTGGCTAGCTGGGTGGGAAGGAGGACTTGCAGCACTGACCATAGTCACAAGCACCGCCCCTCACACACCCCCAACACAAACTCCACAGAACCCACCTGGTAGAATGCAATGCCCCCATCCTAACACAAGATCCCACAAAGAACCACCACCCTGGGATATGTTGTGTGAAGCACAGGGACACTCTTGGGACTCTTAGCCAAACAACTGCCAAGACAACACTCCCAGCCATCCTGTCAGCACAGCCAGCCCACCCCACAGGGAAGCAGAGTCAAAAGGAAGGAAGCATGGGCATGCTGGGAAGGGGGTGGAGGCAATAGCATGATGGGAGTCGTAGTCACAGACATTGCTCAGCCTCACAACTGGCCCATCAACACCACCCTGAACCATGCTCACATCACAGGGAGTGGAGAAGGACTCACAAGATGGCTGACACTGGCTACTGCTGTGGGGAGCACAAGGCCCTGCTGCCAACTGTGCACCAACAAACAGCAGGACACCACTGACTGACATCCTGAGAGACAACTTACACTCCCTGCAATGCAAGCACGTTCCATGGTGGGATATCTGGCTAGCTGGGTGCGAAGGGGGACTTGCAGCACTGACCATAGTCACAAGCACCTCCCCTCACACACACCCCAACACAAACTCCACAGAACCCACCTGGTAGAATGCAATGCCCCCCATCCTAACACAAGATCCCACAAAGCACCACCACCCTGGGTTATGATGTGTGAAGCACAGGGACACTCTTGGGACTCTTAGCCAAACAACTGCCAGGACAACACTCCCAGCCATCCTGTCAGTACAGCCAGCCCACCCCACAGGGAAGCAGAGTCAAAGGAAGGAAGCATGGGCATGCTGGGAAGGGGGTGGAGGCAATAGCATGATGGGAGTCGTAGTCACAGACATTGCTCAGCCTCACAACTGGCCCATCAACACCACCCTGAACCATGCTCACATCACAGGGAGTGGAGAAGGACTCACAAGATGGCTGACACTGGCTACTGCTGTGGGGAGCACAAGGCCCTGCTGCCAACTGTGCACCAACAAACAGCAGGACACCACTGACTGACATCCTGAGAGACAACTTACACTCCCTGCAACGCAAGCACGTTCCATGGTGGGATAACTGACTGGCTGGGTGGGTGGGAAGGAGGGCCGGCTGTCAACCAAACACAACCAATGCAGACCATGTTCACACCCCAGAAAATACATAGAAATGCCCAAATAATGCAGGACAATGTGCCACACCAATATCAACCCCTGACTGTGACGACTTAGGACAATGCAATGTACAGGCCCGCACCCAGAGGCACAGTCACAACTGTCATGTGTGTCAACCATTGATGCCTGCAGAAACATGACATACATTGTTTGTGTCTCCCAAAAACAGGTGATGATGGGGACACAGCAGCAGACGCTGAGGAGTCCCAGTCCCAGGCTCAAGAGGATGCCGAGCTCACTGGCGTCGTACAGCCTCTGTCCTCCTCGGACGATGAAGAACAACCTGGCACATCCGGTGCAAGTCAACATGCAGCACCAGCAGGACCACCAGCTGCAGCACCAGCAGGACCACCAGCTGCACCCCCTGCACCCACCCCTACAACGACTGTCACCACGAATACCATCCCTGCCGACATGGACAGAATAAGGAGCAACACCAGCACAGTGACCCTGGACCAACCTGGGGCCATGGACACCACCACCACCACCAACCCCCAAGGTGGACCAGGGTTATCTGTGCGTGCCACTGCACACACTGCACATGTCAGCAGGGGTGGTGGGAGGGGTGGGAGACAGAGGTCGCTGCTTGCAGACGTTGCTGGTGTGCATGACGACCCACAACTGGTACGCATAGCTGATGCGTACCAGTCCAGCACCGGAGAGCTCAGCCAGGTAGTGGGGCTCCTCAGAGACATTAAACAGCAGCAGGCTGCCCATCATGCCCGCTTGGACTCCCACATGTCCCACGTGGAGTCACACATGTCCCGTGTGGACTCACACATGTCCCGCGTGGAGTCCAAGTGGGATGCCCTGCATGAGATGACGGCGGTGCACAGGGACATTTTACAATGCCTCCGCCAGATGAACAGCAACCAGTCCACACCTCCCTGTGTGCCAACAACATCTGGTGCCGAACAAACTGCAACTGCCACAGGGAGGGAGGAGGACTCTGGCGGAGAGTCCCCTGCACCGCAGCAGCCTGCACTTGAGGCCCCCCAAGAAGAGGGGTCGTCCGAGGAGGGAAAAGTGAGAGGCCGATGGCCAAGCGCAACTCCCAGGAAGCCTGAACCTGTTCTGGATGTTCGCCTTTGTGCACAGACTGTTCACCCTGTTGACGGCAACACTACTCCCACACATTGCATGGGGAGTACAAGTTGGACCAATGTGTCAGACAACTGTGGCCCCGATACTGGGGATCCTGTCTACCCGGTCTTTCAATTCACCTAGGAACTTGGGATTGCAAGATTCATGTACAGCACAAACCATCCTATGCACTATTAACACAAATGTATCACAATAAACACACTAATACACCATACTTGCCTCTGTCGTGATTCCAACGTGGGTGATGTTATGGGGATGATGAACTGCAAAATTACACTGTGTATGCGAACAGCAACAGCAAGGACAACACAGGCATGTGAGTACAGGCAACGTGACACACATGAGGGAGACACACCACCAGGGCTACACGACACATTCACACCTAGGCCATCTGACTCATTGCCTACACTGATGTTGCCAGGGAAGACGGTGCAATGCACAGACACCACACCCATTCCCAGTTGTAGTCAAGTAGCCCACAGGTGCAGTAAGCAAATGGCAGTCAAATGTGTGACCACAGACAACGCACATCACAAAGTGAAGCACAGGTTTATTACACAGTTGCAACATGCCGTCACCACTACAGATGCAAGGTAACCCCACCTGGCAGCGGGCACACAGTCAACAACTGTAGACGGAAGGAAGTCCATGGGTGTGGCGCACATCACCTGTAGGGACACAACAGCTACCAGCCTGGATGTGCAATCACGTCGTCGGTGGACACAGTTGACCAAACGAATCTGAAAGTACCCTGTGAAGGACAGAAATGACACACAGTCAAAAGCAATGGAGTACAGGACAGAACAGCAAAACTCATGCACAATACATGTTACAAGATACCCACCCAGAACCAAGTTAGCATGTCAACACTGTTGGGGAGTACAGCCCACCTGTCACCACACATCGCAACACACATCCAGTCAAGTAGCCCATGGACACACTCCAACAGCACCAGAGCACCACCCACACATCATGCCAACTCACATCATTGACATGACACCTCAGGATACTCACATTCAGCTAAAGAAGTTGGTGATGAGCTGTGTGCGGACATCACCATCATCATCATCATCGTCACTGGCATCATGGTCCAGGCCAGGATCCTCCACAGGTGGCGGATGTTGGTCATTGTCATCCTGGATGAGAGGCAACTCCTTCCGCACTGCCAGGTTGTGGAGCATGCAGCAGACGATGATAATCTTGCACACTTTCGCAGGGGCATATGGGAGGGACCCTCCGGTCTTGTCCAGGCAGCGGAAGCGGCTCTTCAGGAGACCAAAGGTCCGCTCAATCACTCTCCTGGTCCGACCATGTGCCTCATTGTAGCGCATCTGGGCAGGTGTCACAGGGTTCCTGAGGGGTGTCAGCAACCACGGCATGTTGGGGTATCCCGAGTCACCTATGGACAGACAAGTGCACATTAGCTGACTTGGAAAAGTGGGCGGAATACTACAGATCAGATCACACACAATGGCACAAAGTCAGTACACACCGACAAGCCAGGCACGCTGGTTCTGCATCTGTGCCATCATCCTGGGGATGCGACTACTCCTCATCACAAAGGCATCATGTGCTGAACCAGGGAAACGGGCACACACGTGTGTGATGGTCATGTCTGCAAGACACACCACCAGTGCATTGACCGAGTGGTAGTGCTTGCGGTTCCTGTAGGCCTGCTCCTGGGCCTGTGGTGGTACCAAAGCCACATGTGTCCCATCAATGGAGCCAATGACATGCGGCATCCTCCCCAGGGCATAAAAGTCACTCTTCACGTCAGTGAGTCGTCGCAGTCTAGGGAAATAGATGTACCGGTTAAGGAAGAGCAACATTGCCGCCAAAACATCGCGGAGCACACGGCTGAACATGGTCTGTGACATCCCACCAGCAGTCGCCACAGTATGTTGGAAGGTACCAGTGGCAAAGAAGTGTAGGGCTGCCATCACCTTCACCTTGGGGGTCAGCGCTGTAGGATACGGCCGGCCAGGCTGCAAATGTGGGGACAACTGCACTGCCAAATCCTCAATCAGCTGCCTGGTGAAGCGGTACCGTCGGATGCTGTCCCGTTCCACCATCGTTACCAGGTCTGGGAATGGCCGATGGACAGCAGGAGCCCTGCAGTGCAGAGGAGAAGTAAGCAAGATTGTCAGTCACCCCACATATGCGGCATTGAACACACTCAAGATCCCAACATACATCATTATGAGGCACAACTACATGAAGTGTGCAGTACCGGAAGGACATGTATGGTACATACATGGCCAACATCTGTCAACACGGTCCTACAGGTGGCATCAATTTGTCCCAGGTTGGCCCATTGGATATCATGAGGCCGTGTCACAGTTCCCATCTCCTGCTGCCGTGTCACAATAACCCCCACAGTGACATGTGAGGACAGATGTGCCCCAGGCACCACAGCTCAACAACAGGTACATTCCCAGGGACCCTGTAATGCCACATGGACACTGGCATTACATGGAGTATCATGTATACACCACAGCAAAACAACCATGAACCCCACAGGTAGTGGCCCCACTTGCCACGGCAGGACAGACATGGACGTCTGTGACACACACGCACAGCATCAGAGTCCATGCACACACAACGTGGATGTGGAGACTGTCTCCCATTGTGCACATGAAATCAGAGACATTGTAAACACTACATGCACAAAGACTGTGGAGGACCATCACTATTGTGCCACTGGGACACCCTGGCTCAAACATACCGTCCCACATGGGACTCACGGGGTATGTGACATGACATACACATACACCACTGTGAAATGTGACCATGGCACATGCACAGATATGAACAGTTGCACATCACAGTGGTCACGTACACGTAACACCCATGATCCTGTCCCCATGAACACGTGCACAGCCTGGGGGTGGCTGCCCACAGGTGACACCCACAGGACAACATGTACACCAACATACACACAATAGGAAATGCAGCCTTACATGCCTTATGATAAGGTTTGGACAGGCTGTCGTGATGTAGGTGTGCCCCTCACTCCCTGGGAGCTATCTGTGGCTGGCATATGTCCATCTGAGACAGGCATGCTGACATATGCCAGTCACATGTACAGTGATGCGTTGAACAGCAATGGACCGATCGGTGCCTCCGGCCGGCCCATTGCTTTCAATGTGTGCGGGTACGCGTTGTACCCCTGTGCGCGTTGAACTGCAATGGACCGATCGGTGCCTCCGGCCGGCCCATTGCTTTCAATGTGTGCGGGTACGCGTTGTACCCCTGTGCGCGTTGAACAGCAATGGACCGATCGGTGCCTCCGGCCGGCCCATTGCTTTCAATGTGTGCGGGTACGCGTTGTACCCCTGTGCGCGTTGAACTGCAATGGACCGATCGGTGCCTCCGGCCGGCCCATTGCTTTCAATGTGTGCGGGTACGCGTTGTACCCCTGTGCGCATTGAACAGCAATGGACCGATCGGCGCCTCCGGCCGGCCCATTGCTTTCAATGTGTGTGGGTACGCGTTGTACCCCTGTGCGCGTTGAACAGCAATGGACCGATCGGTGCCTCCGGCCGGCCCATTGCTTTCAATGTGTGCGGGTGCAGCGTTGTACCCCTGTGCGCGTTGAACTGCAATGGACCGATCGGTGCCTCCGGCCCGGCCCATTGCTTTCAATGTGTGCGGGTACGCGTTGTACCCCTGTGCGCGTTGAACAGCAATGGACCAATCGGTGCCTCCGGCCGGCCCATTGCTTTCAATGTGTGCGGTGCAGCGTTGTACCCCTGTGCGCGTTGTACCGCAATGGACCGATCGGTGCCTCCGGCCGGCCCATTGCTTTCAATGTGTGCGGTGCAGCGTTGTACCCCTGTGCGCGTTGAACAGCAATGGACCGATCGGTGCCTCCGGCCGGCCCATTGCTTTCAATGTGTGCGGGTACGCGTTGTACCCCTGTGCGCGTTGAACTGCAATGGACCGATCGGTGCCTCCGGCCGGCCCATTGCTTTCAATGTGTGCGGGTACGCGTTGTACCCCTGTGCGCGTTGTACCGCAATGGACCGATCGGTGCGCACCCATTGACAATGGGCTTGCCTGGCAACGGACGCGTTTTCGAATTTCGAGCGAGTCGGTTGCTGGAAAATCAGTTGGTCACCCACAACAATGTTGCAAAATCATGTATGTCATGAAGTTGAAGATTTGAAGGATGCTGTGGGTGTGTTTTGGTGCTGCTATTCCATGGATTGGCCAGATTCAGAAGATGCAAACGACTTGGACCTATCGCTTTGGACACAAGGGACAGTATCTGCCTCTCCAGCACATATATATTGCTGGCTGTTCCCCTGAGAGCCCACTTGCCTGCACTACATGCTCCAAGACGACATCTGCCACTGCACTGCTGCTGTCTCTGCCCCTCTGGACCCTGCAATGGCACGTACTGTGGAGAGAGCCCCAGACTTCAGCCTTGAAGAGAACCAGGCCCTGCTGGACAGCCTACTTCCACAGTACAGCAAGCTGTATGGGACACCAGGGGAGCAGGTGAGTGTTCTGTGCACTGCCTTTCTGAATGTGCATTTTGTGTGACTAGCAAGGCTGAGAGTCTGCACGCCACTGGCCAGCAGGCTCACTGAGTAGTTGTCACCCCCATAGTGTGTAGTGACTTGCACTGGACAGGTATGGTGCAGTGACAGTGCATTTGAACATGGTTTTACTTCCCATGCAATGATACCATGTAGTGACGTCTGGCAAACTGTCCATGGTCAGCTTTGCACTGCCTGTGTACATCATGTGCCCCTGTGTTTGAGACATGTATATACGACTGTGTCATGCACGGATATGTTGCATGTGTGGTAATGGCCTTTTCACTTTGTCATCCTCACAGGTTAATGCCCATCGGAAGCAGGAAATCTGGAAGGACATCGTCCGGGCTGTCCGGTCCGTGGGGGTCTACAAGCGCCGGATCCGCAACTGCCAGAAGAGGTGGCAGGACCTTCGGGGCTGGACCCGGAGGATTGCACGGGTCCAGCTGAAGCTGTCGCCTCCTCGCAGGAGGGGCGGAACACGGACCCTGACCCCCACATGCTCCAGATCCTGGCGGTGGTCTTTCCAGACCTGGATGGGCAGCTGAAGGCCAGACAGCAGCAAGGAGGGGGTGATTCAAAGACTGCACTGTGAACTCTGTATTACATGCTTTGTGCCCTCCTCTGGCCTGGTTCAACTGCCACAGTGCAGCAGTCATGTTGTCCAGGAGCCATGTCCCTCTATTGTGCACTGCCCACTGCTCATCTGATACCCAGGTGTGGCCCTTACAGTCAGGGAATTGTGTCACTTGGGACTGTGTCCTTGCAGTTTGCTTCACTAAAGGTGGGGGACAGCATCTGTTTCCCTGACTCTGTTGTGGGCATCATGGGTGGGTCCATTGTTCACACAACGCCTGGGTTTGGACATGTGATCTGCATGTTGCTTTGATATGTGGTCCACTTGCTGAGCTGAGCCACCACATGTGCCTGGGGTATGTGGCACACGCCCATGCAGCGGGTGGGAACAATGTTTGTGCCCCAGGAGTGTGCAGATTACGTGTGTCACACATACATAGCCAGCTATCCACTGTCCAGGGCACATCCCTCATTCATGTGGAGCAGGACAGTCATGCCTACTCCAGGCCATGCAATGCACTCTGTACTCCCACTCCCGTGTATCAGCTGACACATTGTGCACAGTGATTTGACCCCTCCGGTGTCTGCCTCTGTGTCAGTGTGCTGTGGATTAGTTGCCAGGACTGCTGTGGTGTTTCTTGGTAGGGGCTCAGCATGCCCCTGGAGATGTGACCATAGGAGACGATACTTGTGTGTCACATAGGTGTTTGATTAGCTGCCCGTGCAGACTGGGGTATGCGAATGTGATGTTCAGGCAGCTGTTCCCCATTCACAGCAAATTGTGAGGGTCTCAGGTTCAGAGGGTAGTGTCACAGGTCTCCCATATGTCCAATAGGTGTGACCTGGACAGATGAGGGTTGAGATGATGTGTTGTGTGGGGGATGTACATGTGCACTTGTGCAGCTCCAGGACTTGCATTCCCCATGACCTACTATTGTGACACAGTGCATAGTGTTGTTGTCTGGCTGCCAAGTCATACATCACTGAGACAGTGATGTATGACTTAACAGTCATGCCTCTGCCATGGCATGTGTCAACTTATTTGTGGTCCAGAGTGACATGTGCCCATGTTCTGGCTATCAGGACATGGGTGCATCATGGTGTCTGTCGCTGGTATGCATCACATGCATTTCCTATTTGACTCTGGGCATCCCTTTCATCCGGAAACCTGTACTGACTCAGTGGCAAGAGCTGTGATGTGTCCACACCGTGTCCTCTGCACTGTCCAACTACTGTGTACTTGGTGCATGTGTCCACACTGGGGTGTTGCAATCCAACAGACACCAGACAGATGGGTGCAAGGCCATGTGGGATGTGAGTGCCATGCTTGGCATCAGACTGACAATTGGCTTCTCCTGTTCAGTTAGGGCACTTTTAGCAATGTACAACTAATGATGCCAGGGCTTGCTCTGTGATGTGCTGTGCTCACAGTGGTGTGTGCGTTTGGTGCAGGTGACTGATGTCTGTCTGTTTCCCCATTGTTTGCAGATACATCCACGGCCACGGAAGGGGACAGCTCCACGGACCAGGAGGAGCCAGAGAGCCAGACTGGGTCAGCAGCCGAGGAGTGGTCGGAGGGACCCAGTGGCACGGAGGGCGAGGGGAGCCACACCGAGGAATCCTCAGCACCATCCACCTCAGCTGAGGACCAGAGCAACTCGGAGGATGACTCCCTTGTGGAGGCGGGTGTCAGCAGCCACCACACCCCAGCTAGTGTTGCTGTCCCCGCCACCACCAGCACCACCACCGCCCTCCCATTGGCTCCCATTCCCCAGGTCCGTGGAGGCTCCCATGTTCGGGAGCGTGTCTCCTTTGGCCCAGGCACCGCACCCCCTGCCCCTGTGTCCCCTGCTGCCCTGAGTGAGGAGTCTGTGTACCTCCTTCGCCAGCTCCATGTAGGGCAGACAGCCATGCTGAGTGTCCTCCATGCGCACACCGCACTGTTGACTCAGCTGGTGTTGTTCATGGAGGGCATCTCATCGGGCATGTCTGACCTACAGAGGGGCAACAGGTCCATGGACTCCTCCCTGACGGCAGCAGTGTCCCTCCTCAGACAGTCCCTCACCCCTCCTGCCTCTGCTCCATCCACACTCCCCAGCACCTTGCCCGTCCCAAGCACACACACACCGGCACAGGCACACACCAGCACACACACATCCAGCACACAGACACACACGCCACAAACTAAACGCACACGCACGCACAGTCAGGGGACTGAAACCAGACTCACAGGGGATGGGGCCCTGGTACACACACACGCATCCACGGGCACTGCGCAGTCCTCAGTTGCCTCTCCCTCCAAAGCACCCTCCCTTGCCTCACCTGCAACCCCAAAGACCCAGCGCCTCTTCCTCAGTGACCTCGGCCTCTTCCCCTCCGATCCAGCTGCCCCAGCATCCAGGGGGAAGAGGAAGCCCCCACACGGAGCAGAGTGCCCCTCGCCCCCGGACACCCTCCCCAGGCGCAGACAGACTGAGGCCCCCACCCGCAAGTCCCCCGGAGTGGTAAGAGCAAGACCCCGCCGCTGCCCTGCAGCTCAAGCACCAGGTCACCTTCCTCCATCCCTCAGGCCCCCACTCCACAGGTGCCCCCGCCACACCCTGCCCCAGGTTCCCCCACCCACAGATATACCATCCCCAAGAGGCTCCGGCCTTCTCCCCTGCCACTTGCTCTCCCGGCACCACACCCCCGCTGCGCTTGTCTGTGCCACTGATGTGGTGAGGGTGTCCTCCCCCTCTGTCCAGCCCACCTTGCCTGTTCCCCATTCTCCTCCCCTGGTGGTAGGCACTGCAGTGGAGTCCACTACCACCCTGTCTGACTTGGGCACTGCAGTGGCGGACCTGTCCACTCCATCTGCAGGGTCCACTGCAGTCGTGCCGGCACCCACAACATCTGAGCCATGCACCCCAGTTGTGCCGGCACACACCATGTCAGACACCTCCACTGCAGTTGTCAGTGGCTCTCCAGCACCCACCACCCCTTCCCTGCTTCCTCCTGGTGAGCCCTGATCCTGTCCCTGCGGTGCCTGGCCTACCCCCCGGTTGCCCCTCCTAGTGGATTGTCCCTGGTTTTGTGCAGGCATGTGTAGGGTGGCATCTGCCACTGTCACCCACTTGTGACTTTGTTGATGGACTGGCCATTGGCCTTTGTTTATGTTCTACCGGACTTCTACTTTTAATGCCACATATGCTGAATAAAGCAACTTTCTGTTCTCTAGTGCTTTTGCTTCTGATGTACATGATGTTGATGATGCTAACAATGCCCTTGCTGCAGTGATGGTGATATTTGGTCTCATGATAATGAAGTGTTACTGTGCAGGAACCCATGTGGTCCAGGGGTTATGTGTCCTATCCTGTGGTGTATCCATGTCATCCATAGCAGCATCTGAGGGTGTCATGTGTTCAGTATTTGGCAATGAGATTTCCTACTTAGATTGGCAACTTCACATCTGTGGCTTCCACCCCTGCACATCTGTTGTGCCTGCCATTGTTCTATTCGTCTACTTCCCTGACCGTGTGGCCATCTCCAGTGAACATGCAGGTTTGGGCATCAATGGGGAAGGACTCATCTGTGTTGTCAGTGCAACATTGCTATACAAGTGTGTTGGATCTGTGCTGATGATTCCGTTGGCACTTCCATGACCAGGCTGATGGGACGGGAGCCCTCATTTGTTGCTAATTGTTGATTGTGTGTCCCATTGCTGCCATGGTATGGTATCTGTTCGCCTCACATCTGCAGTCTCCACAGGGTATCTGCATGTGTGTGCCCATTGGTGCAAATATGTGGGTCTGCATTCGGATGGTCACTTCTGTCATTGTGTCATTGATGATTGTTGATGGTGTCAGCCCCCATGGGTGTTGTTTGTCTGCACATGGCCAAAGTTATGTCTTATTTGCACTGCAGGATTTGGCTCCCCCAATTTATGTTGCAATGGGACACATACACTACTTTGCCACTGATGTGTTTGTTGTTCTGTGACCAGGAATCATCCATGCAGTTTGGCAGTTGCACCTCTTACTTTGTCAACACTTGCCTTTTGGTCACTGTGATGATGGGGGTTTGGACCCCATTGCCACAATGTTCAAAATGTGCTTCAGCTATGGACCCCACACTTACATTTTGGTCACTGTGGTGATGGGGGTTTGGACCCCATTGCCACAATGTTCAAAATGTGCTTCAGCTATGGACCCCACACTTACCTTTTGGTCACTGTGATGATGGGGGTTTGGACCCCATTGCCACAATGTTCAAAATGTGCTTCTGCTATGGACCCCACACTTACATTTTGGTCACTGTGATGATGGGGTTTTGGACCCCATTGCCACAATGTTCAAAATGTGCTTCTGCTATGGACCCCACACTTACATTTTGGTCACTGTGATGATGGGGGTTTGGACCCCATTGCCACAATGTTCAAAATGTGCTTCAGCTATGGACCCCACACTTACATTTTGGTCACTGTGATGATGGGGGTTTGGACCCCATTGCCACAATGTTCAAAATGTGCTTCTGCTATGGACCCCACACTTACATTTTGGTCACTGTGATGATGGGGGTTTGGACCCCATTGCCACAATGTTCAAAATGTGCTTCAGCTATGGACCCAACACTTACCTTTTGGTCACTGTGATGATGGGGGTTTGGACCCCATTGCCACAATGTTCAAAATGTGCTTCTGCTATGGACCCCACACTTACATTTTGGTCACTGTGATGATGGGGGTTTGGACCCCATTGCCACAATGTTCAAAATGTGCTTCAGCTATGGACCCCACACTTACCTTTTGGTCACTGTGATGATGGGGGTTTGGACCCCATTGCCACAATGTTCAAAATGTGCTTCTGCTATGGACCCCACACTTACATTTTGGTCACTGTGATGATGGGGGTTTGGACCCCATTGCCACAATGTTCAAAATGTGCTTCAGCTATGGACCCCACACTTACATTTTGGTCACTGTGATGATGGGGGTTTGGACCCCATTGCCACAATGTTCAAAATGTGCTTCAGCTATGGACCCCACACTTACATTTTGGTCACTGTGATGATGGGGGTTTGGACCCCATTGCCACAATGTTCAAAATGTGCTTCTGCTATGGACCCCACACTTACATTTTGGTCACTGTGATGATGGGGGTTTGGACCCCATTGCCACAATGTTCAAAATGTGCTTCTGCTATGGACCCCACACTTACATTTTGGTCACTGTGATGATGGGGGTTTGGACCCCATTGCCACAATGTTTAAAATGTGCTTCAGCTATGGACCCCACACTTACATTTTGGTCACTGTGATGATGGGGGTTTGGACCCCATTGCCACAATGGTCATGGCCTGCTTGCATTGTGGGTGCCACACACATATATGTGTGGCACATGTGTTAGGGGGTCACATTGTATGTTCAAAGTCATGTTCGGTGTTGTAGGCATTTGACACAGTCTACACACGCTTGTCATGGTGTTGGGGGGATGTCTTCTTCTTGCATTCCCTAGGTTGTGGTGTGCTGGTTGTGTCATGCATTGTCCATCCTATGAGTGGGGGTGGTGGTAGGCATCCAGCCCCCCCTGGGTGAGGGTGGTAGTAGTGGTGGGCATCCTGCCCCCCCTGGCTAAGGGTGGTAGTAGTGGTAGGCATCCTGCCCCCCCTGGGTGAGGGTGGTAGTAGTGGTGGGCATCCTGCCCACCTGGCTAAGGGTGGTAGTAGTGGTAGGCATCCTGCCCCCCCTGTGTAAGGGTGGTAGTAGTGGTAGGCATCCTGCCCCCCCTGGGTGAGGGTGGTAGTAGTGGTGGGCATCCTGCCCCCCTGGGTGAGGGTGGTAGTAGTGGTAGGCATCCTGCCCCCCTGGGTGAGGGTGGTAGTAGTGGTAGGCATCCTGCCCCCCTGGGTGAGGGTGGTAGTAGTGGTGGGCATCCTGCCCCCTGGGTGAGGGTGGTAGTAGTGGTACGCATCCTGCCCCCTGGCTAAGGGTGGTAGTAGTGGTAGGCATCCTGCCCCCCTGGGTAAGGGTGGTAGTAGTGGTAGGCATCCTGCCCCCTGGCTAAGGGTGGTAGTAGTGGTAGGCATCCTGCCCCCCTGGCTAAGGGTGGTAGTAGTGGTGGGCATCCTGCCCCCTGGGTGAGGGTGGTAGTAGTGGTAGGCATCCTGCCCCCTGGCTAAGGGTGGTAGTAGTGGTAGGCATCCTGCCCCCTGGCTAAGGGTGGTAGTAGTGGTGGGCATCCTGCCCCCCTGGGTGAGGGTGGTAGTAGTGGTAGGCATCCTGCCACCCTGGCTAAGGGTGGTGGTAGGCATCCAGCCCCCCTGGGTGAGGGTGGTAGTAGTGGTAAGCATCCTGCCCCCTGGCTAAGGGTGGTAGTAGTGGTAGGCATCCTGCCCCCTGGGTGAGGGTGGTAGTAGTGGTAGGCATCCTGCCCCCTGGCTAAGGGTGGTGGTAGGCATCCAGCCCCCCTGGGTGAGGGTGGTAGTAGTGGTGGGCATCCTGCCCCCCTGGCTAAGGGTGGTAGTAGTGGTAGGCATCCTGCCCCCCTGGGTGAGGGTGGTAGTAGTGGTAGGCATCCTGCCCCCTGTGTAAGGGTGGTAGTAGTGGTAGGCATCCTGCCCCCTGTGTAAGGGTGGTAGTGGTGGTAGGCATCATGCCACCCCTGGGTAGGGGTGGTGGTGCGCATTCAGGCCCCTGTGTGCATATGTGGCATTGGTGATGGGCATCCCGCCCCTATGGTGCTGCTGTTGCTGGTGTAAGTATATTCAGCATCCCCGTGTGTGTGTGTGATGTGTCGTGTACGTGTTGTATGTGTTTTGTGGTTGGTGTCTGGCTTACCTTCTGCGCCGTACGCGTCCGTGCCTGTTCCGGTAGTAAATGTAGAATATTGGTATGATCAGGACGAAGGGATTCATGGTTGGTTCGTGTCGTTAGTCCTTCTCGTTGCTTCGCGTCGTCCTCGTCGCTTCGCCTCGTCCTCGTCGCTTCGCGTCGTCCTCGTCGCTGGCGTGTTCGCCTCGTAGCCGTGGATCGTGTTGTGGCGCGAATCGGAGCTTATGTGCGCCTCTCCCGGATGCTTTGACGTGCCGTGCGTAGCGACGGGTTCGGCGCGTACGGAAGCGCATCGTACTTGTCCGGCCGGACGGGGCTGCATTTTTCCTTCCGTGCGACTCGATTCGGCGTTTCCGGATTCGCCTCGGTCGGAGAACAGGACCTGGTTTGGGTGAGTACGGCTCGGCCGGATTTTTTGCTGTTGTGCGCATCGTACTTGCTCGTTCGGTGTACTGTACGGATCGGTCGGGAAACAGGCTTTCGCATGGCTTTTTTCCCGACCGAATGGTATTGGGTGCGCCTCCGACCGAGATCGGAATCGGCCCCACAATTGTTAAAGTTTTTAATTCCATTAATTAATTGATTATGGGATTCACTACCTGCATTTCGTCAAGATAAGAGTTTTGTTTTCAAATTTAAAGAAAACCTCAAGATCTTTCTGTTCAAATAAGTCCCCATGTTTCCATCTATAATCTTTACATTCCCTCTTCATGTCCCTTGTCTTTTGTCAATCCTCCCTCACGTGCTTTGAAGCAGTTGTTCCGAATTGCATTTAAATATCATAATAGACAAATATATATAAAAAAACAAGTAAATAAAGGCACAAAGTAAACATTTGTGTTTGATGATAACCTGTGTGTTAGGATACACTCTGACTGATTTCATGCAAATGTACTTGTAATATCCTTTGATGAAGGAAACTACTAGAATGCACTTTCTACAAAGCGATACATCTGTAAGAATTGTATTGTTTCACATAGTTATTGGGTTTTAAAAAATGTTTGTCAGGTATTTCTGAAAACTGAAGGTTATTTTCGTTTTTTTTTAAAAATACATATTATTTTACCTACTTATGTGGAAACATTCTGGCAAAAGTCTAATATTTATTAATCCTTAGTCCAGCTTCTGTAGGCACCTTGCTATCAGATAGTATTTCCATAACCTTATTAGATTTAAAATTTCCCTAAGTGCAAATTGAGGCAATCTCAATTGATCACAGAATTATGGATAAGCAGCTCTACTTATAGAAAGGTAGGAACGGAGTAACAATTCGTTTCATATAATTTGTTTCTTGATTAGTCTTTGAACAATTATTCTGTCTACTATAATTCTTTTCTTGCCAAAAAAACTCTCATTATCCCCTTAGTATGACACGCATTTGTTATTTCTTTCTATTGTATTTGTAGTGCTGTCTATGGATTTAATGAGCCAGGAGACTTACTGTATTTTTGTTTTATGTTGCTGGGGTGCTGCTGCACTATCTGCAGCCCCCCACAACATTAGAAAAGTGGTTGGTGGTGTCCCTGCTTTTTCTTGGAGCACCACCAGGAACCAAACCTGTAAATAACACACCCTCGCAGGGTATTATGGGGCATGCCATGCCAGATCAGTATTAATAAATGAGCGACTCTTGACACTCATTTATTATTCTTTTATTCTTCTATTTATATTTTATGGGTGCCCACCCGGGACACCCAAATGTATTTGGGGCTGCAGGGGGAGCCCTTGGGGCCACTGGGGCTATGACTCTCTGCAAGCGGCCCTATGGAGCTAACAACACATTTTGATTTTTTTTTTTACAAAACTGGAGTTCCCTGGTGCTCACCTGGGGAACCCCACAACATTTTATATGTTCAGGCTGCAGGGTGAGCTCCAAGGCCCTGTGGCCCTACCAACTCCATGCAAAGCAGGAGCCGGCAACACTATATATTTTTATTTATTTTTAACTTGGGTGCCCAGTGGACCACCCAAGACAGCCCCAGCATTTTTTACATTGAGGGCTGCTGGGGGAGGTCCAAGGCCCTCACAGTTCTGCCGGCTCCCCTACCAGCTCCCAGATGTGGTGGGACCTGGGATTGGTCCCACCTGGCGGGAGCATCTTCTTATTTGCTCCCAACGGGTGAGAGCATTTCTATGTTTCCCCTCCCATGACGTGTGGGCTGGGAGAAAGTTTTGTGTTCCCATCCGGGAGGAGCAGCTTTCTGTCCCCTGATTCCTAAAATGCCTGCCATCACATCTTTGCTTATGTGGTGTCGGCCAAACAGATCTTATCTCTAAATTTGTCAGCTAGGAAGATCCTCTGCGGCATGAAATGCCTATTGTTTTTAACCTTAATTTATCAAAAACTACCGAACGGAATTACACAAAATCACAGAAAGCACGCTTTTTGGACCAAGATCTTGCTTTTTAGCACATTTAGTGTAATTCCGTTCAGCCATTTGGGCTGTAGCTGTGTCTAATATTCCTATGAAAAAAATGAATGGGTAAAACATATTTTTGAAACCCCTTTTTTCTCAGCTCCCCCGTGCTAATTATAATGAGGGCTTTAGAGGGGAAGTAGTGAGCTTAGGACCTGAACATAGGCCCAACAGGGATTTGCGGGCCACCGTTCTCAAACTGGCAAAAAAAAACAGAAAAAAAGGAAAAAGGGGGAATGCTGCTGTGAACCCGGATGGGAGACTAGACTGAGGAATAATATCTCTCCGTAATGAGGAAACTGCGTAGGCCCTTCCCATCTATCTTCTTAATATGCCCTGTTATAAATATGCAATTTTATATGAAATGGCTGTAATTATATCGTGTGACGTATTATATATTATGTCTATTCTTCGCATCCACAAGAAAACCAAGGGGCATATTAGCAAGACCCTCGTTAAAATTATCGCCGTTTTAGCGGCAGGAAACTGCCGCTAAAACGGCGATAATGAGCTTGGTAATATGCGTTATAGAATTCAATAGAAGCCCAGGTTAGATGTGCAGGACATCTAACCTGGGCTTCTATTGGAATTCTATAACATATTAACAAGCCCATTATCGCCGTTTTAGCGGCAGTTTCCTGTCGCTAAAACGGCGATAATTTTAACGAGGTTCTTGCTAATATGCCCCCAAATTAATAAAATGATTACGTGAATAAACTGCAGCTGGGAAAGTGTTAGCAAATGTGCTTTTCGATGAAGTTTCCACGTCAGCTTTAAAATAAACCGGGTCTGCCTCAGAAAGGAACGACCTGTAAGCAAATTAAACGGAGATTGCTTCTCTAATTAGAAAAGGAAGTAAAAGGACGTTGCTGGCTGAGTTCATGGCCCAGGCACAATGCCTGCTTTCAGTTTCAGCATGGAAACATTGCAGAGTAAACCTCTCATAAATTAGAGCCTGACTCCTCTGGATTTACCAGCTTCCCGTTAGGCTTTCGGATGTGTGTAATTGAATTCTGCTGGTGTAACCCTAGGATTGCCTGGGTTAGAAACTTCAGGTATTTTCTTACATAACTACCGAATTCCCTACACGAGATATGTGTCATCTTGCAAATAGTTCAAATACCAGCACGCCTGGGATGCTCTGGGTTGCAACCATCCTGAGTAATTTCTGCCTTCATATCACTAAAGAAACATTCTACTCAATTTCGTGTTATCAGTTGTTGATAATTTGTGCTGACATTAATGTGTTTACTGTATGATTGAGACAACTCGCAGTTAAGGAATCCATTACATTTCTATTGCATTCCCTTGCAGTGAATATGGGGAAGTTTTATTCCTAATAAACTGCTGGAAAATTGATATTTGAGACATAGTTTAACCTTCCGTAGATTCCAAGTTGCAATGTGAAGATAGATATAAACTCCATTCTTTCTTTTCGATATTGTAAAATAAATTAGTAGATTTAAATCATATTTGTTAATAAGAAGCGTTGTCACAAAACACTATTTGCCCATGTTATTGTAATTAATACATAGAACAACTTTACCATTGATAACAGTACATAGAAAGTTATATTAACCAATGCATTAATCACAACTCACTTGGGAGTTTGGAAGGCTATGTGGGTAGTCACGTGGTAGGGCATATTCAGTCCAACTGCGCACCACAGAAATCTACGTCACCTTTTATACTCACCCCAACAGGTTCCAGTGGGGGAGATTAAAATCTTTTCTGCATGGCATCTCTGCTACAAGGACTCTACTACAAAGACTGAGGGGCATATTAGCAAGACCCACGTTAAAATTATCGCCGTTTTAGCGGCAGGAAACTGCCGCTAAAACGGCGATAATGGGCTTGCTAATATGCGTTATGGAATTCCAATAGAAGCCCAGGTTAGATGTCCTGCTCATCTAACCTGGGCTTCTATTGGAATTCTATAACGCATATTAGCAAGCCCATTATCGCCGTTTAGCGGCAGTTTCCTGCCGCTAAATGCGATGATCTTAACGTGGGTCTTGCTAATATGCCCCTGAGTTCAATGATTGCTTTTGTTGTGTTTGGCAGTGTTGGGAAGAGAGACGCTAGATTGCTTATGACTGCAGGACAGCAAGATTCCATTTCACAAATTAGTGCATTCTGTGGGTTCTGTTCTTCCTTTATTTTAAGTTTTACCAATAGGACTAACACCCTTTTTAGCAATAATTTCTAAAAGTAAATACATAGAAACAGAGGGGCCTATTAATGAGGCTGTTTGCGCCGCTCCTGCACCACGTTTTGAAGCCACGCAAAGCCACTTTGCGTGGCTCTGAGTGTTTCCAAAAATCTGAAGTAGCACATTGCAGTGCCAATCGCTGTGTTGGATTACTCTGACCTGGGAAGGCGTTGCGAGGTGTTCCCATGCAACTCCCATGGATTTTGACACATCCCCAGATTTACAAGAACTTGTAAACCTGGGGATGTACCAACATCTTACACCTTCCCAGGGGAGGAGAACGAGGTGAGATATCTCTGTTTCTCCTTGTTTCTTCTTTCTGTGTGGGAGTATGCCTCCCAGAATTGTTTTTGTGCAGGAAGGTATCCCTTCCTGCACAAAAACAATCCTGCATGCAACGAAAGCACAGTAATGCACCGTATTGCCTTAAATACGGAACATTCCTGCCCTTTCTCTGTCACGTAGTGCAGCACAGCAAGGTGACTTGCTGCGCTGCACTGCATGATTTTCCCATAAATGAGCCCCAGAATGTCCAGTGGCATATCCCAATCTTCCAGACGCAAAACTTGTCAACTTGCTTCAGGGTCAACAATTTGTGTGCTTAGTGCTGGTCCAATTACTGAGAAACCCTCTTCCACCATTAATATTAAACGTTATTATTCCATTGCATAATGGCACAATGAAACAATATTTCTATTGGGCACATAACTTTTGATAGTATTTGTCATGTAAAATATGCCTTCTTATGATTTAAATTTTTCTAAACACACAAATCTTCATTGTTATTAGTTCAGATGTGTTCAAAGTTTCAGAATGTGACAATTCTGAACTAACAAAAACTGGTTCTAACATATTTTTAACGTGAATATGAATGTTTTGCAGATCGCAAAGGGCTGCTCCATGTGGGACAGTGTTGAAAATAGAGAGTATTAAATTATTTATGGATGTTACTTTAAAACATGTCTTTTTCAAGTATTTGCTTAACAACAAAGATCACAAACAGGCCAGGCAAAGAATACAGTATTCAAAATTAGTCATAGTTTATCAAGTTGCCAGGGTGGAAAAATTGTGCTGGTCATGTGACTATTAGTGGAAGGCCAGCTTTTACTGGAAAGTGCTGCTTCTAGTTTTTACGCAGAAATTGAGCAAGTATAATTGAAACTAGGAGTTAAGGAGTTTCATAACCCTACAGATGATCCAGAAAATGCATTAATCATGTTATATTTTTTAAAAGCTTCAGTACTTCAGTGATATAGAGGCATTGCTGCTTCTCCTTCCAGAGATGGTCAGTCTCTGAACAAAGTTCTAGGGGTTCGTTTGAAGAACGTTACAAATTAAGCAGACACTTTTGAAAAGATATATGACTTCAATAGGAAACAATACAGAGTGATCTGGACTGACGTAATAAGGTCAAATGGTGTGCCTGGTTTTAGGCTGACCCATGCAAGGAAAGTCAACACAAGGGTGCTAGAACGACCTTAGGCATGCCCTTAAGGAAGAAGTAACCTTACTGATGTCTGGGAGAATGGGAGTTAGAACATCCATCCATCCATCCATCTATCTATCTATCTATCTATCTATCTATCTATCTATCTATCTATCTATCTATCTATCTATCTATCTATCTATCAGTCTATCTGTCAGTCAGTCTATCTAGAGAGGCAGAGTGAGAGGGAGAAGAAGGACAGAGAAGAGCCTCTCTGTCCCAAGCTTGAATCTAATAGTATTAAGAAGAATGTAATAGTCAGTAGATTAAATATTCTGTTCTCATCTCCTGAGCGCTCCATTTCAGCCTTAGTGACATTGGTGGAGCAAAGTGCTTCCTCTCCTGACTAACAAACATATACATTTGTCAAAACCATTTCTAGGGGTGCTAAGAAGATTCATTCAGTGAAAATACTATTTCAGTAGGCATCTAAGCAGCAATTGCTGGTACACAGCAACGAAGTCTATAGAAAGGCAATATCACCCTCAAACCAGGAGCCAGATGTATTTAGCCTTTTGTGTTCGCAAAAGAGCTACAGAATTAGGCTGATTTTTTGTCATATATGAAACCCAAATTGCAATTCGGTAACATGTTATCGAATCTCAAATTGGGTTTGCTACCGAATACCGATTCAGTATTTGGAAGAGGCGTGTTTACGGCATCCCTTGCACATAGTGAATCAGATTGGTATCTATGAATATTATATTTTGCAGCTGAAATCCTGTCGAAAAACATTAATACTTTACTGACTACAAACATGTATTGGTAAACTATTTGCTTATGAGGAGGGTTCACCAAGAGGTCCCTTGCCCCTTGTGATTGTTGACAAAAACATTTTTTAAGATTAGGCAGTGGTTACCTGGACTGCTGCTTACTCTTAAAAACTGTTACTTAAACTTTAGTTTTTGAATAAAAGCATCATATTTTCCTCTATTTAAAAGCAATCGCAGACATGGTAGTCTGCTGACCTCAGCAGGCACCATCCCTTTGATGGCTGCAATTCATAGTGCATCACTGTTCATGAGGTAGGTTGTATTGCAACCCACAGCAATTTGGGTTTTTGAGAACCAACCTATTAGTATGTAGGCCGGTTCACAAAAACAGAATGAATTCAGTAATAGTCAATACGCCATTTTGCTATTTATTTTATCGACTCCATTCTTAATACATCTGGCCTCAATTTGGAAAACACAAACACAAATCAACCCTGATATTTTCATCTTAGAATTAGAAGGAGGCTCAGACTACAACAAATGCAGCCAAATAAACTTAGGTCAAATGTATTTGTAAAAAACATTATTACCTATTAGAACAATCTCTTAAGGGAAGGTGAGGGAAGAAAAATGCCTTGAGCTGTTTATGCTTCCTGAATGACAGCAGCTGCCTAAGATGGTTGACACATAATACATGGGAATACATGGGGTCGTTAAGGAAAAATATTGAATTAAGAAACAAACTGATTAGAATCAGAAAGTTCCTACTGAAATACTTTGTGATTCTCATCAAACACTCATTTTTTACTAACACTTGAATTAATACAAACAATTGAAGGGAGCCAGTGAGCCCATTTAAATTAAGTAGGAGTAATATCATTTCTGTTTTAAGTTTATTTTCTCTAGCATTTTATGACTACTGTTATTGTCGTAATTTCGTTTTTTTTTAGCTCAAACTGCAGGTTCCAAGTGTAAACAAACTTAGAGCCATATTCACAAAGGTGACTTTATACATGAGTAATTCTACGAGTTTAAATTTAGTCTTACACTTTACAATAATTTACTACTTTTGGCTAGCCACCAATTTCAAGTGTAAATTTGCTACAAAGTGTATGCTTACATGTCTCCAGCCCCTGAAACAGAAGGTGGAGCCGCATTTACAAATGTAAAGCTACTGCAGCCTGAAAAGGCCTGGAGCAAGTTCATCCCCACACAGGCCAACCACTGAAAGTGCAACATCCACCCATCGAAAATAATGGAAGCAGGGACTTAAAATAGAATCTCATAGCAAATAATGTTAAAATAATGTAATTGATCTTGAATTTTTAGAAATATATATATAGATTTAATTTAATGTTAAAATAATATATAAATACAAAATAAGTATTATTTTATAATAACATATTCTTCAATTATGTTTTACTTTAAAAATAAATTCACCTGTCAGTTTAAACAAAATGTGACTACATTAGTTTAAATTAACTCTACATAGAGCTTTATGTAATTTTTAATGCATAACTAAATACAAACATTTTGCTTCAGTAGGGACTTTATAATAAATATTTAAAGACTAGGGGTCTCCAAACAGTCGCTAGTGAGCTACTGTGGCTCTCTAACTACCTCTGAGTACCTCACCTGTGTGCAGCTTAGCTTATTATATTACAAAACTTTTGCTTCGTTGAATTTTTATACATATCAAAAAATTTAAATTATACAACACTAATAATAAGATCAGTAGCTCTCAATGCGTTTCATTGAACATAAGTAGCTCTCAGTACAGAAAAGGTTGGAGACCCCTCTACTAAACGCTAGTCCACTCTATGCCACTCCACTATACCTCACTCCACTGTACGCCACTCCACTCTACACCACTCCACTCTACGCTACTCCACTCTATGCTATTATACTCCACCACACTCCACTCTACGCCATTCCACTCTTCGCCACTCCACGCTGCTGTATGCCACTCCACTCTATGTTACTCCACTCTACAACACTCCACTCTATGTTATTCCACTCTCGCCCACTCCATTGTATGCCACTCCACTCTACGCCACTCTACTCTACCCCACTCCACTATATGCTATTCCACTTTACGTAACTACACTCAACCACTCAACTTTACACATTTCGGCTCTATGCCACTCCTCTCTACCTCACTCCAGTATACACCTCTCCACTGTACACTGTTCCACTGTACTCTACTCCATTGTACCCCTCTCCACTCTACACCACTCCACTGTACGCCACTCTACTCTATGCCACGCCACAGTACGCCACTCCACTGTATGCCACTCCACTCAATGCTACTCCATTGTACGCTATTTCAGTGTATTTGGAGATTATACATTCGAAGTAGGGGGGATATTGGGCGAAGAGGAGAACCTTTATTGAACCTTAAGATACCCCCTATATTTTGCTCCCTCTTGAGCCTACACTTGTGTATGTGTGGCAACCAGTCAAACTGTTCAGTGATCATAGGATAGGATAGGATAATATTTGTAAAGCGCACTATACCCGAAGGTGTCAAGGCGCTAGGCAGACAAAAACAGGGGAAAGAGAGCAGCAGCAGATTAAGAGGGGAACAGCCAGGTTTTCAGGAGTTTCTTGAAAGCAGGGAGAGAGCTTGCGTTGACGATGGCCAAGGGGAGAGAGTTCCAGAGTTTGGCGGCGGCGACAGAGAAGGATCGGCCGCCCCATCTGGATCTGCGGAATCTGGGCGAGACTAGTTTGTTCTGTGTGGATGATCTCAAGGTCCTCCCTGGAATATACCATTGGAACAAAGATTTGAGTTGGGACGAGCCTTTGCTATGCATGGTCTTGTATACTGTGCTTAAGACCTTAAATGAGATGCGCTCCTTAATGGGGAGCCAATGTAGGGTACGGATCCCATCTCTAGCAGACTGATGTTTAGGAATTTTAAGAATCAGTCTTGCTGCTGCATTCTGTACCACCTGGAGCTTATTCAGTGATGCAGTGGAGATATTGAGGTAGAGGGCGTTGCAGTAATCAAGACGAGAGGTAATCAGTGCAATGATAGTTAGCCGATGTAGTTCAGAAGGAATGAGTGGGAGCGCCTTTCTGAGAGTTCTTAAAATATAAAAACATGTACCAACTGTGCGGTTGACTTGGGCGTCAAAAGTCAGCCCCTCATCGAAGATGACCCCCAGATTTTTTGCTGTTTTTACCGGGGTTGGAAGGGGTCCGCATTCAGTAGGCCACCACACATTCGACCAGATGGAGTTCTGAGGTCCAAAAACTAATACCTCTGTCTTGTCTGTGTTGATCTTAAGGGAATTGCCCTTCATCCAACGAATAATGTTGGACATGCAAGTGTTGAACTTCTCTGCAACTGAATGTAGGTCGTTGGTGATAGAAACGATAATCTGGGTGTCGTCTGCATAGGAGAGCACCTGAAATCCGTAGGATCTCACCAGTTCGGCCAGAGGGGTCACATATAAATTAAAAAGGGTAGGGATGAGTGAAGAGCCCTGAGGGACCCCGCATGGAAGAGAGAAAGCTTTTGTTCTGAAACCTCCGCAACTAACTGTGTGCAGTCTATCTGTTAAAAAGGAATGAAGAAGCTGCAGGGCTTTTCCCGTGACCTCCACTTCTTGCAGACGTTGGACCATGCGCACTGGGGAGACGGTGTCGAATGCTGCCGATAAATCGAGCAGAATCATGATCCCTAGATATTCAAATATGTGAACTGTCTCCAAAATGGCACCCTCAAAGAGGGCAGGGAGTGAGCAGATGGTCAGGAGCTGAATACCATATACTTAGTCTTGCCGAGATTGACCTCCAGGCCTCTCTATTTGCAGAATGTTCCAAATTGATCCAACAGCCTCTGGATCCCCATTGGAGATTTGGAAATTAAAAGTGTGTCGTCCGCAAACAAGAGGGCCGCGACCTTCTTACTGGCAAGATATGGGGCGTCGTTGTCACACAACCCAAGCTGGGATAATAAATCATTGATGCATAAAAGGAAAAGGGTGGGAGGAAGAACACACCCTTGCCTCACACCCCTCGTAACTGGTATTGCTGATTTTAGTGCACCCTGGGGACCACGTCTAACCTGGGCGAAGCTGCTGGAGTGTAACCTGATGATGATATCAAGGAGGCATTTAAGAATGTCCAAATCTGCCATGATCCTCCAAAGGGAACCCCAGGTACCAGGTCAAAAGCTGACCGGAGATCCACAAAAACCACATAAAGGTGCCCTCCACCAAGAATACTTGTTCCCGTAAATCATCTGGAGGCAAAACACCTGATCTATGGTGCTAATACCATCCCTAAACCCAGCGTGCAATGGCAAATCAACATCTACCATCCAGTCCTATAGCCTCTCGAGTACAATCCGACTAAAAGACTTTCGGTGAGCTATCAATCAGGCTAAGGGCCTGTAGTTGGAGGGAAGATCCCTTGACCCCTTTTTAAATAGTGTGAAAATCTCTGCCCCAGGCCATGAGGAAGGCATGGGGAAACCACTCATTATGCATTTTTGGCCTTTAAAAGGTCCCTGGGGATTTTATCTAGGCCTGGAGCTTTATTTAGTGAAATCCAATCAACTGTAATTGCCCAGGCTTCAGAAGCAACAGAAGTGATGGCTAAATAACCACTACCAGTACGGATGCTCCCACTGGCCATAATTGTATCGCTATCCACACACGAAGTGGAATCCATCTTGGTGTCAGTAGAGTAAAGTTTGGAAAATTGGGCTACCCATGCAGATGAAAATATATTGCTATCAGTAAGTGTGTTAGTATCAGGGTGACTGTTTGCTAGTAGTCTCCAAAAGGAACACCGATCATTCCTCTAGGCAGCATTTAACATGGCCTCTCAATCTGTCTTGGCCTGCTTTATAACAGCTTTTAGCAGGACCTAGCTGCCTGTATCGGGCTCCTGTTCCCACCTTTAATAGCAACAGAGAGGGCTCGCCTTGCAGATCTGCAAGATGTGGAGTGCCAGGGGGCTTTTTTTCTCTTATGGGCAAAACCCGACATTCAACCAAGAACAGATTCCTGATGGAGGACAACATGGCATTATGGATCTCACTAATTTTCCCCAAGGTGTCTGTATGCAACAAGTTCTGACCCTCTGAATGGACCACCTCTAAGCTGGAGGCAATCACCTCATAGACCTAATTTAAGATTACCGGGGAGTTAGCCACTGAGCTCCATTTTAACCTGCGCTGATTGCTTGAGACTATAAGCCTTCTGTCAAGAGGTTCCATAGGGGAGCTAGGGCTACCGGGTCCCAGTGGTCTCAAGGTGAGGTTCAGGGCATTATGTTCACTATCACAGCGGGATACCACGGTCATGTCAATCATCATAGGCCACAATTTCAAATCAAGCAGGATGTAGTCTATAAGGCTGGTCCTATGCTGGTGGTTATATGCATGCCTCCCCTCCTTGACAGATAAAGATCTCCCATTTCATGCTCTAATACTGTTGTTCAATGTGAAGGCATTTAACTGAAGTACTGCTGCTGACCACTTCTTGATAGGTGGAAGTGTCTGTGCTGGAAGTGACACAATTGAATCCTCCACCCCAGTCTATGCTATTCCACTGAATGCAACTCCACTCTACACCACTTCACTCTATGCGACTCTCCTATACGCTATTCCACTGTACACCATTCCACTCTATACAACTCTGCTCTTGGCCCCTCTACTCTACCCCACTTCACTCTATGCCACTCCACTGGACACCATTTCACTATATGCTATTCGACTCATTGCCACTCCATTGTACGCTATTACACTCTACACCACTCCATTCTAAGCCACTACACTGTGCGCCACCCCACTATACTCTATTCTACTCTACGCCACTCCACTTTATGCTATTCCACTGTATGCCACTAGACTATAGTAAGTAAGTAACAAACATTTGGAAAGCGCGACGTTCACCTTCCATGTATCTTGGTGCCATAACAACCTTGCCAGATCTTCAACCACAAATACACTAACTTTTGCATCATCTTTTCTGACTAGTCCTAGCTATAACCCTTGCTACTCTTTCAGAAAGAGCAAGGTCTTTGAGTTTTTTCAAAAACAGGTGAGATTCGCACTGGCTCTGAGGGGAGCTTATTCCACAGTTGAGCTGCCCTTATCTGAAAGGTCCTTCCCCCAGACCTCACTATCCTGAATTTCAGAACACAGACTAAGTTGGCAGACGAGGACCGCAAGGTCCTCTGTGGCCTGTAATGTCTGAATTTTCATTGTAACAGCAAAGGTCCTGTTCTATTTAAAGCCTTGTAGACTGCACACATTCATTCCAAAACTATTCTCTCAAGGAGCTTGAGGAAGAGTCGTTTCTGGATTTGTCCTGTGTGAGTTTTGCTGCCATTATTTGCACTCTATGTAGTCTTTTAATTAGGTAATCTGGTGCATCCAGTAAGAGTGCATTACAATAGTCAATTCTACTCAGGACAGAGCACTGAACAACTAGCTTTCTTGCTGGCTGGGGCAGCAGAGGCACGATTATTCTTATGTCCGGAGTAAACCGAAGCATGTGGCTGCAGTTTTGTTAATGTGTATCTCCATGGATAACTAAACATCCATATACACTCCTAAGTTTCTCACTACCTGAGATATCTTTCGATTTTCTGTACTGGTCCTTGGCCAGAAGGTATTCAGGAGACCATAAGGCTCTTTGGAGTGTGAGCAACATAATAAGTCAGTTTTTCCTCCATTGAACTTTAATAAGTTCTTTTTCAGCCAACTTGCCATCTCTTTTAAACATGTATGGAGCCCCTCTGCTGGGGTGTGACTGTTATTGTCCAGGGACAAAATTAACTGTGTATAGTCTGCATAGTTTAAGAAAATGATCCTGTATGATCTAATGAGGGTCAGCAGTGGGAACAGATATATGTTGAAGAGGATAGGGTTCAATGCTGATCACTGGGGTACCCTGTATTCTGTTCTCCTAAACTCTGAACAGAATGGAGGGAGTGAGATTGCTTGGGTCCTGTTTGATAAATAGGATACAATCCACTCCAATAAAACCTGTCTGTTCATTCTCCAGGATGTTGTGATTTTCCAAATAGCTTGCAGATTTTTTGCTAACATATGTCTCCACTATTTGTACCAGATAGGGGAGTTGTGAGATTAGGCAATAATTATTGAGATCGTTTAAGTATGCAGTTGGCTTTTTCAAAAGCGGGATGATTAGAGCTTTCTTCCAGGTGTGTGGTACTGTGCCTGTCACCACTTTACCTCACTCCGCTGTATGTCACTCCACTATACAGCGCTCCACTCTCCGCTACTCCATTGTACGCTATTCCACTCTTCCACACTCCACTTTTTGCCACTCCACTCTATGCCACTCCATGCTAGCCCACTCCACTTATGCTATTCCACTGTATGCAACTACATTCTACCCCACTCAACTGTACGCAATTCGACTCTATGCCAGTCCACTCTACCTCACTCCCCTCTATGCTGTTCCACCCTTCGCAACTCGACTGTGCGCCACTCCACTCTAAGCCACTCCAACGTACGCAATTTCAGTGTACGGTATTCTACTGTACGCTATTCCACTGTATGCCACTCCACTGTACCCCACTCCACTGAATGCCACTCCACTCTATGCCACTCCACTCTACTCCACTCCCCTGTGTGTTACTCCACTATAAGCTATTTCACTGTACGCCACTCCAATCAATCAATCAATCAATCAGGAAATCTGTAGAGCGCACTACTCACCCGTGAGGGTCTCAAGGCGCTAGGGGGGGTGCCGCTACTGCTCGAATAGCTAGGTCTTGAGTAGCCTCCTGAAGGTTAGTAGGTCTTGGGTCTGCCGTAGGAGGATGGGGAGGGTGTTCCAGGTCTTGGCAGCGAGGTAGGAGAACGATCTGCCGCCGGAGGTCGCTCTTCAGATGCGGGGGATGGTAGCGAGGGCGCGGTCGGCAGAGCGGAGCTGGCGGTTCGGGGTGTAGAAGGTGAGTCGTCTGTTGAGGTATGCTGGTCCGGTGTCGTGGAGTGCCTTGTGTGCGTGGGTGAGGAGCTTGAAGGTGATCCTCTTGTTGATGGGCAGCCAGTGCAGGTCTCTCAGGTGGGGTGTGATGTGGCTGTGTCGAGGGATGTCGAGGATCAGGCGGGCAGAGGCGTTCTGTATGCGTTGCAGTCGTTTCAGTAGTTTGGCCAGGGCTCCTGCGTAGAGGGCGTTTCCGTAGTCCAGCCTCCTGCTGACGAGGGCCTGGGTGACCGTTCTTCTTGTGTCAGTGGGGATCCACCTGTAGATCTTGCGGAGCATGCGGAGGGTGTTGAAGCAGGAGGATGAGACGGCATTGACTTGCTTGGTCATGGAGAGCGTTGAGTCGAGGACGAACCCCAGGTTGCGTGCGTGGTCGGTGGGCGTTGGTGCTGCTCCCAGGGCAGTCGGCCACCAGGAGTCATCCCAGGCTGAGGGGGTGGAGCCGAGGATGAGGACCTCCGTCTTGTCCGAGTTCAGCTTCAGACGGCTGTTCTTCATCCATTCTGCGACGGCTTTCATTCCTTCGTGGAGGTTGGTTTTGGCGGTGAGGGGGTCCTTGGTGAGGGAGAGGATCAGCTGTGTGTCGTCGGCGTAGGAGATGATGTTGAGGTCGTGTAGTCTGGCAACGTGGGCGAGCGGGGCCATGTAGATGTTGAACAATGTCGGGCTGAGGGATGATCCTTGGGGTACGCCACAGATGATCTTGGAGGCTTCGGAACGGAAAGGGGGGAGGTGGATGTTCTGGGTTCTGCCAGAGAGGAAGGAGGTGGTCCATTCCAGAGCCTTGTCTCGGATCCCTGCGTAGTGGAGGCGTGTGCGTAGGGTGCGGTGGCAGACCGTGTTGAAGGCGGCTGATAGGTCCAGGAGGATGAGGGCCGCGGTTTCGCCGTTGTCCAGCAGGGCCCTGATGTCATCGGTGGCCTCCAATCTACCCCAATCCACTTTATGCCTTTCTACTCTACAGTACTCCAGTGTACGCTGTTCCACTGTATGCCACTTATAGCAGTACACTGTACAAGAATGTACTCACCAATGTACAGCACTCTACTTTACTCTATACAACTTTACAACACTCTATTCCACTCTATGACACTCTACGCAACACCCTCCATGCCACTTCACCCCAGTTTACTTTACTCTACTCTAAGAGACACTACTCCACTGTACTCCACTGTACTCCTCTGTTCTCCAGTACTGCACTCTATGCCAGGCCTGGGCGGAGTTCGTGGAGTCTGCGCAGTGGCGGAGTGCGGCGCGAACTGCTGTTCGTGCTGATCTATCTGCCACTCGGGTAGAAATTCTACCAGAGCGGGGAAAAAAATGCGCTACATGGAGTGGAGTTTTCTGTAGTCCGCGAGCTACGCGGAGTGCAGAAAACTCTGCAAACAGAGTGGAGTTCACCGCCCTGGCCTACTCTATGCCACTCCACTGTATGCTACTCTATGCCTCTCAACTCTATAACAGTCTATCCCACTCCACTCTACCATACTGTACCGCACTCTACTCAGCTCTACTCCACTACACTGTACAACACTGTGATCCACTCTGTGGCACTCTACTCTACTCCACTCTATGACACTTTCCAACACTCTACAAGATGCCAGTTCACTCCACTGTATCACACATCACTCCACTCTACAACACTTTACTCCACTGTATGCTACGCCATTCCACTCTACTGACTCCACACCACTCTACTCTACAACACGCTTCACTCTACACTATGCCACTCCACTGAATTCCTCTACACTTTAGTCCACTGCCTGACACTTTACCACACTCTAAGGCACGGTACAGCACTCCACTCTACATTGCACCACTCTACCTCACTTTACTCCACTCTATGCAACTCACTTCATAAGAATCTACTATACTATGTGCCACTATACAACATTGTACTCCACTCTATGCCCCTACACTACACTGTGCAAGTCTCTACTCCAATCTGTGCCCCTACACTCCTCTGTACAACACTTGATGACAATCTATGACACACTACTCTACTGTACTGTACAAGACACCAACTCCAACTTGTAACACTTTATTTGTTTCTATACCATGCCTCTAGTACACTTCACACCACTGTACTACACAACATGCCATTGCATTATATAACACTTACCTCCACTGTACGCTGTGTCACGCCACTGTACTTCACTCTACCACACTCCACTCTACACCATTCTACGACACTAAACTCTACAACAATACACTGTACAGCACTCTCATTCACTCTACTGTACCACACTCCACTTAAGGCCTGATTACGAGTTTGGCGGTGCCGCACCGCCAAACCCGTGGTTAGGTCAGCTGCCAGATTAGGAGTTTCCTCCTGTCTGGTGGGTTATTTTTATTGGCGTTCCCACGGCTGTGCTTCTAAAACATGTTGTGCCCACAGTGTGCATCCACAGGGCGCAGAGGCACTAGGGGGCCCCGTAGGGCTCCCTTTGTTTCCTCTCCACCAGGGTTTACATGGAGGGGGCACCGCCATGAAAACCCTGGAGGAAACTTCTAATATACTTGGCAGGACCGAGGTAGTCCCGCCAAGCATATGGATGCCTCTACACCGCTGCAACACCGCCAGGAAATGGCGGTTCCCTGGCAGCTGTGGCGGGGCTGTGGTGGTCCCACCACCCATCTCCTTAAAGGGGGAGGAGAGACTGTCACTGCCGCACCCCTGCAAGTTTGGCCGTCCGTGGACTGCCAGACTTGTAATCAGCCCCTAAGTGACTCTCCACTCAATGATACTAAACTCTACAATTTGAAATATATATTTTTTTATATTTAAATTCAATGTTAAAAACAAAGGTTAAACCTTTATTATAGTTAGAAAACGTTATTTATTCTTTCTGTACAAACAAAACTTAAAATATACAAACATTACAAATGCTGTGGGAATAGAAATGTTTCCGTTAACTTTGCTTGTGCATTATTCTATGTAAGTTAGCATTCGCGGCACCATTTTATGTTTGGCCGCCATTTTGAATCATGTTCGAAACTGCTCCTCGCCTTTTTGAGGAACGGGTTGTGGTAAGTTTCATTTCTCCAAGGTTGGACCTTGTTTTGCTAATGAATACACTGTTCTTATTAGCGCATACCTTTCTCACTAGATAGAGGCCTTCTCCCACTAGTCTAGTGGTGGGCATGGACAAAGCCACCTTGAGTAGGAGATAATGTGTGCCCGGCCTCAGAATCGAAACCTATCCTCCTGTACTTCTTTGTTTAGCTGCATCGAGCGTATCTGAATAAATATATATTGGTTTGTCTTCTCTACTGTCTGACCGACTCTTCATTTGGTATGGAAGGCTGAGAGGTGGTCGTGAGTGACCTGGGTGACCCTAAACGGGCCACTTCCTTCAATTCTAACGTTACAGTTATACTTTATATTCATAATTTATGCACCACCTTTAAACTAATATAACTTTAGTTATTCTTTATCTACAAAACAAACTTAAACTACACAAAAATTAAAAATTCTAAACTTTAAACTCGTACCTACAATTTATAATCTATACAACACCTTCAAATTATTATAACTCGTGTACCTCCGTTGACAGCGTATTCAACTCAGTAGCCACACTACATTAACTATAACTCGCCACTCTACCATGCACTGTGTTCTCACAAAAGATGTGATTTGCGATCTCATAAAGTGCAGTTTGTGAATAGCAATGGGCTCATTCTTTTGTGGGTGGGTGTCTGTCCCTCCCTAAATGCTCCTTTGCCCTCCCTAAACAACTCCTAGTTCCTTCTTAAAATTCTCTTATTTAGTAGTAAGAGTTCTCTTTTTTCCAGCCACTACCTCTGGTCCCTCCCACATTTACTACTAAGGGGTCGATTACGATGTCGTCCGGAAAGCATTCCGACCGAATCGGTTCCAGAATGCTTTCCGACCGACCGATGAATCTGGACATCCTTCGGTCGGACTCCCATTGACTTCAATGGGAGCCTGTGTCCGTCCGACTACACAGGCTCCCATTGAAAAGCCTGGCTGATGAGGGGTGATGCCCCAAAACCAGTCCCAGGATGCTTGTTTCTGGTCCAGGGAGGACCTGGCTTGGCAGTTCGGGTTGGACTGTTCCCATGAGGGACAGGGTCAAAACTGATTTGCATATGGCTGGGTCCAAACTGGGGTGGCATGGTGAGCAAAAGAATGATGGATAAAACCCAGATCTTTGTGACTGGGGGTGAATGTTTGCATTGTTCAGCATTCATCCATCATGTGTTCCTTTTGCAGTTTTTTAAGTTAAGCATTCTTTTTTGCATGTTTAAATTGGACAAATTTCCATGAGCTAACACTAATCGGATTCAGATTTTAAACTAGCCTGCTGGTTTAAGTTAATTAATCTACTGGCCAGCTTGCAGTTCTATATGTCCCCTTGAACAATAGGCCCATTTGGCATGAGAAACCTTCTCCTGAGAGAGGAAGAGGTGAGATCGAAGTCACCTAAAGGTAATTAGCTGCGTCTCTCGGATAAGCACTGCCAGAATGTCCTTTCAGTGTACTGAGGCAAGGTAGGCAAACTCTGGCACCAATCAGCCCAGAGTTTCATTTTAAAGTCTTGAAAGGAAGAAACTAACTCTTGCTCACTCAAAGGAGAGGTCCTTATCAATGTTACTTTACACTGCCATCTTGAAAATTTTCAAAGTACTGTGCAGGAAGTTTGGACAGTCAAGGGGCTGCTCTCTGGAAGTGCCACTTAGTGGTTGAGGAATGATGTGGCAATTATGGATTTGGTGGGGATTTCCACCTTCTACGAATTCCCACCTTAATTTTTCAACCCATGCTTAGGGAGATAGAGTTGAGAAGCATAGGAAACACAGAAGAAGAAGAAAACAGACACACTGTGTGGTTGAACCCATATCTAAATTGAAGGGATCCACTCTTAGCTTATATCCTTGGACTGTAGGACTCTGGCTCCAGAGTCTGTGGTACTAGCTCACCACCTTCCTCTCCTGACAGTTCATGGTGGATTTGCTGGAGACCCTAAAGGAAACCAGACCTTTTTGACATCTGTGGAGATGTTCTGGCTGTGGGTGCCTTAGGAGTGGGAATCCCAGACTCCTGTAGGTGACCAAAAGGCCTGGTTGCTTGGGGAGTAAATGCATTGAGAGTAGAGTAGACTGCCTTGAGGGGCATTTAGTGGTACTGTAGAAAGACCAAAAGCCAGGAGATAAACAAGTGCTAAAATAGAAGAGAAAGTTCTAAACTCTTAGCACCCCCTCTATTGGTACTAGAATGAAAAAGTAGTGTCCACACCCCATTGAAAACTGATCTAATGAATCAGGAAAAACATTCCAAGATTCAGAGGTCATGAGACCCTAAAAGAGCACTCCTAGTAGCTGAGCGTGCCACCAGAAGCAAGGAACACAAAATCCTGACAGGATTAGGGCCATCTAGGACAGCAGAACCTCAAATTGAAGCGGCTGCTCATGTGCCTTCTCCTCGCTCTCTTTTGCATGCCCCCTGATGCTCTGTGAGGCTGTCAGTGCAGAAATCCTGACATGATTAGCAGACTTTGTAATTTCTTCTCTGACGAGCCCATGTGCTTATTAATCAACCTGGGAGACCAGAAAGCCCTAAGCCCTGTTGGGATGGTTTAGTTTTGATTTCGATTTCCACCAATTAAAGACATCTACACTGTGCCCAGGGAACCACTAGGATTCCAGTTGAGGGCGGTGAGAACACACCTCAAATAATAGTCACAATCCTTGTCAGGGTAAACCACAAAAGTCACTAAATAAACTTGTGCTGAACCCTCTGGTAGTTAGCATAAAAGCAGTAAGACTTTATTTAGAGGCAATGAGTAAAATATTTATACACTACTCAAACAGAAATCAAGTTAAAACACATCACAACAATCCCAAACCAATTTTGAAATATAGAGCACATTTTAATAAATACAATGAAACCAAAACAACAAAAATCCAATAATAAGAAAAGGAGTTATGAATTTTTAAAAATAAGGTTCAAAACAGCGCCAAAAAGCGTTACGGGCCAACCGCAGTAATCTGGTCGCACTAGACCAGGTCAAAGTCAAAAGTTAAGTCCGATCGCGATGGAGCACAGGTTGGAAACAAGGACCATGTTCATCCCGTTGATAAGTTTTACCTTCTGAAATAGTCTCTGAGATGAGAGCCAAAAATACTCAGTGTCAATATAAGTACCCCACATACATCCAACAAAACGGTTGGGAAAAAGGGAGAGAAACCTGCCGGGTATCAGCCACTTAGTAGTGGGAAAGGAAGCAAATCCTTTTTGTTATATAACCCTCACACACTCTAGTAGTGTCATGCTTCATCATCGGGTTCACCCTGACTCCTAAAGGCCAGGGTGGGCTCGACCATATTTCAGGGAGCTCTTAAAAGAATATGGCCAGGGGGTTTAAAGATTAAAACTCCTCCTGCGGATCCAGGTATCCCTTTATTAGCGGAACCGTGGGGGATATTAAAATTAAAAAAGTAAATGTGGGTCGTTTAGGGGGTAATGGTCCTATGACCCTAGTGCCAACATGTTTCAGTCCGTAAAAAGTGTGGCCCAATCGGGTCCTGGACTTTCTTCAGGGCAAAAATGATGTCCTCCCTGGTTTAATCATCACAGGAATCCTTGTAGCCACCCAGATGTGTGGCTATGATAATGGGCAAACCCTCTCTTGTGATAAGTCCAAACCAGTTCTGGGGCAGCTCCCCCTCCCACTGGGGTTGGAGCAAAGCTGACTAGGAAGGCAAAAGGACCCAGGCCTACTTTGAGCTACATCTGCCAGAATGAGTCTAGGCACCCTTTTACCTCAGAACGGGGCTGGGCACCACCCCAGAGGCCATTCTACTCAGGGAAGAAAAACACCTCTCCACACCCAAGCCTTTTGCCCACCGTCTAGGAGCAATCGACATCTCACCACAGGGAGCCATTCCCCAGTCATGGGAGAGTGGAGAAAGGCACATTTAGCTTATGCAGGAAAATGAAAACGTTATAAAAGTGTCATTTTCAAAATGGTAATAAAATCCAACATTACAATTGAGTTGGTTATTAAATTACAATAAAAATAAGTCCTTGGAACATTTTTCTAGCTGCTCCCAAACCGAAATTGAGCGTTGTAAGTTGTTATAGTGTAACTCAGTGTTTCCCTATGGGTAAGCCATCCTTGCCACAGTGAAAAACGACTTTGGGGGTCTTTCACTTCCAGGACATGTAAAACCTTAAATATACTTGTCCTGCTTTTTAAATACCATGCACCCTTCCCTATGGGCATTTAGGAACTACTTTAGGGGTCACTTCTAAGTATTAAAAAGGAAGGTTTAGGACTGGTAATTGGTTTCCTTTGCCAGGTCAAAATGGCAGTTTACAACTGCACACTTAGGGGTCGATTCCGATTCGGGCCGGAAAAAGCACCGACCGACTCGGAGCCGGAAAAATTACCGACCGACACGTACCAGTGGCGCCCGACACGCCAAGTACGATGCAAGCCGCGATAAATCCGACCGACACGTCAGGAAACCAAGCCGACCGACCGAGCCGCTCGGAAAATAGCAATCCGGCCGGAAAAACACGCGAATCCAACCGACCGACACGCACCCGGAACAAATCCGACCGAATCGTACCCGCCAACTCCAACCCGCAAAGTACGATGCAAGGCGCGAAAAACCACGACCGAGTCGGACGGAGGACAAGCCGTACGACCGACACGCATACAAAACCGAGCCGAAGCAACACAATACACCGCGACCGACGCGTACGCAGCATACAAAACTGCACAAACACAGCGTGAGCGAAGCGGAAAACACCGTACGAGACCAATGCAGGGTCCGACTCGGTCACAAGAACGTTTCCAACATACACAAACAGCACAAAGGAAAAATCAACCAAAAAAGGCCAAACAAGCAATTACCAAGCCAATAAATACTGGGGGGGTGGGGACAGAGAACAAAGACACACCCACAACTCCACCTATATAAAGGACACAAATCACTACCATGAGCCTTTGCAAATGCCATTCCACTGCCAGCACCCAAGAGAAAGCAACCACACACCCACAGCTCATCCCTCACACAAGCCACACACCAGCAGCACACCAACAAATACCTACCTCACATACACCCAGCACAACACACACCCACACACCCTCACCTGCACACCAACACACACATCACCCACCATCACCACCCATCACCATGCCCCCCAAGAAGAATCACAAGTTCCTAGATTGTGAATTGGAAGTCCTGGTAGACGAGATCCTCAGGGTAGAGCCACAGCTGTTTGGCACATTGGTCCAACAGACCCCCATGTCGCAGAAAACCAAGATGTGGGAGAGGATCATCAACAGGGTGAACGCCCAATCACCATGTCGGCGCACAAAGACCGACATCCAGAACAGGTGGTATGACGTGCGCAGGAGGGTACGGAAACTGCTGAAGCAAGACTACATCAACAGCCAACACACCGGCAGTGGCCCTCCTGCCAAGCCAATATACCTCAGGCCCTGGGAGGAGAAGGTGCGGGCCATCCTACCGCCAGTGAGCATATATGGACTAGAGGACATCCCAGAGCCTGGTGAGTACACAACAAATGTACACAATATACTGCCACAAAACACACACATCACTGTCAAGGGGAAAGTCAAACCATGCACTCATAGCAATCACACAGCAACCAGAACAGAATCATCCCAAAATGTGTATGTCAGTCAGAGAAACACAACACATGCCATCAAAAAAGTCACATCCAACTGTGCCAACACATGTACAAACACAACCACAACTACAGCTAGGCAGTGGCACAAATAGAACTAACAAACACATCCACACATGTAGCCACCACAACAACACCAACACACAGTGAAGACCACTCAAAGGAAGGAATTCTGTGTATGCTGGCCAAGTCAGTGTAGCCAATAGCATCATGGGAGTCGCAGTCACACATATTGCCCCCCACAACTGTCCCATCAACACCACCATGAACCATGCGCACATCACAGGGAGTGGAGAAGGACTCACAAGATGGCTGACACTGGCTACTGCTGTGAGGAGCACAAGGCCCTGCTGGCAACTGTGCACCAACAAACAGCAGGACACCACTGACTGACATCCTGAGAGACAACTTCCACTCCCTGCAATGCAAGCACGTTCCATGGTGGGATATCTGGCTGGCTGGGTGGGAAGGGGGACTTGCAGCACTGACCATAGTCACCAGCACCTCCCCTCACACCCCCCCCAACACAAACTCCACAGTACCCACCTGGTAGAATGCAATGCCCTCCATCCTAACACAAGATCCCACAAAGCACCACCACCCTGGGTTATGTTGTGTGAAGCACAGGGACACTCTTGGGACTCTTAGCCAAACAACTGCCAGGACAACACTCCCAGCCATCCTGTCAGCACAGCCAGCCCACCCCACAGGGAAGCAGAGTCAAAAGGAAGGAAGCATGGGCATGCTGGGAAGGGGGTGGAGGCAATAGCATGATGGGAGTCGTAGTCACAGACATTGCTCAGCCTCACAACTGGCCCATCAACACCACCCTGAACCATGCTCACATCACAGGGAGTGGAGAAGGACTCACAAGATGGCTGACACTGGCTACTGCTGTGGGGAGCACAAGGCCCTGCTGGCAACTGTGCACCAACAAACAGCAGGACACCACTGACTGACATCCTGAGAGACAACTTACACTCCCTGCAATGCAAGCACGTTCCATGGTGGGATATCTGGCTGGCTGGGTGGGAAGGGGGACTTGCAGCACTGACCATAGTCACCAGCACCTCCCCTCACCCCCCCCAACACAAACTCCACAGTACCCACCTGGTAGAATGCAATGCCCTCCATCCTAACACAAGATCCCACAAAGCACCACCACCCTGGGTTATGTTGTGTGAAGCACAGGGACACTCTTGGGACTCTTAGCCAAACAACTGCCAGGACAACACTCCCAGCCATCCTGTCAGCACAGCCAGCCCACCCCACAGGGAAGCAGAGTCAAAAGGAAGGAAGCATGGGCATGCTGGGAAGGGGGTGGAGGCAATAGCATGATGGGAGTCGTAGTCACAGACATTGCTCAGCCTCACAACTGGCCCATCAACACCACCCTGAACCATGCTCACATCACAGGGAGTGGAGAAGGACTCACAAGATGGCTGACACTGGCTACTGCTGTGGGGAGCACAAGGCCCTGCTGCCAACTGTGCACCAACAAACAGCAGGACACCACTGACTGACATCCTGAGAGACAACTTACACTCCCTGCAATGCAAGCACGTTCCATGGTGGGATATCTGGCTGGCTGGCTGGGTGGGAAGGGGGACTTGCAGCACTGACCATAGTCACCAGCACCTCCCCTCACACCCCCCCAACACAAACTCCACAGTACCCACCTGGTAGAATGCAATGCCCTCCATCCTAACACAAGATCCCACAAAGCACCACCACCCTGGGTTATGTTGTGTGAAGCACAGGGACACTCTTGGGACTCTTAGCCAAACAACTGCCAGGACAACACTCCCAGCCATCCTGTCAGCACAGCCAGCCCACCCCACAGGGAAGCAGAGTCAAAAGGAAGGAAGCATGGGCATGCTGGGAAGGGGGTGGAGGCAATAGCATGATGGGAGTCGTAGTCACAGACATTGCTCAGCCTCACAACTGGCCCATCAACACCACCCTGAACCATGCTCACATCACAGGGAGTGGAGAAGGACTCACAAGATGGCTGACACTGGCTACTGCTGTGGGGAGCACAAGGCCCTGCTGCCAACTGTGCACCAACAAACAGCAGGACACCACTGACTGACATCCTGAGAGACAACTTACACTCCCTGCAATGCAAGCACGTTCCATGGTGGGATATCCGGCTGGCTGGGTGGGAAGGGGGACTTGCAGCACTGACCATAGTCACCAGCACCTCCCCTCACCCCCCCCCAACACAAACTCCACAGTACCCACCTGGTAGAATGCAATGCCCTCCATCCTAACACAAGATCCCACAAAGCACCACCACCCTGGGTTATGTTGTGTGAAGCACAGGGACACTCTTGGGACTCTTAGCCAAACAACTGCCAGGACAACACTCCCAGCCATCCTGTCAGCACAGCCAGCCCACCCCACAGGGAAGCAGAGTCAAAAGGAAGGAAGCATGGGCATGCTGGGAAGGGGGTGGAGGCAATAGCATGATGGGAGTCGTAGTCACAGACATCTGCATCAGCCTCACAACATGGCCCATCAAGCACCACCCTGAACGCATGCTCACATCCACAGGGAGTGGAGAAGGACTCATCAAAGATGGCTGACACTGGCTACTGTGTCGTGGGGAGCACAAGGCCCTGCTGGCAACTGTGCACCAACAAACAGCAGGACACCACTGACTGACATCCTGAGAGACAACTTACACTCCCTGCAATGCAAGCACGTTCCATGGTGGGATATCTGGCTGGCTGGGTGGGAAGGGGGACTTGCAGCACTGACCATAGTCACCAGCACCTCCCCTCACACCCCCCCCAACACAAACTCCACAGTACCCACCTGGTAGAATGCAATGCCCTCCATCCTAACACAAGATCCCACAAAGCACCACCACCCTGGGTTATGTTGTGTGAAGCACAGGGACACTCTTGGGACTCTTAGCCAAACAACTGCCAGGACAACACTCCCAGCCATCCTGTCAGCACAGCCAGCCCACCCCACAGGGAAGCAGAGTCAAAAGGAAGGAAGCATGGGCATGCTGGGAAGGGGGTGGAGGCAATAGCATGATGGGAGTCGTAGTCACAGACATTGCTCAGCCTCACAACTGGCCCATCAACACCACCCTGAACCATGCTCACATCACAGGGAGTGGAGAAGGACTCACAAGATGGCTGACACTGGCTACTGCTGTGGGGAGCACAAGGCCCTGCTGCCAACTGTGCACCAACAAACAGCAGGACACCACTGACTGACATCCTGAGAGACAACTTACACTCCCTGCAATGCAAGCACGTTCCATGGTGGGATATCCGGCTGGCTGGGTGGGAAGGGGGACTTGCAGCACTGACCATAGTCACCAGCACCTCCCCTCACACCCCCCCCAACACAAACTCCACAGTACCCACCTGGTAGAATGCAATGCCCTCCATCCTAACACAAGATCCCACAAAGCACCACCACCCTGGGTTATGTTGTGTGAAGCACAGGGACACTCTTGGGACTCTTAGCCAAACAACTGCCAGGACAACACTCCCAGCCATCCTGTCAGCACAGCCAGCCCACCCCACAGGGAAGCAGAGTCAAAAGGAAGGAAGCATGGGCATGCTGGGAAGGGGGGTGGAGGCAATAGCATGATGGGAGTCGTAGTCACAGACATTGCTCAGCCTCACAACTGGCCCATCAACACCACCCTGAACCATGCTCACATCACAGGGAGTGGAGAAGGACTCACAAGATGGCTGACACTGGCTACTGCTGTGGGGAGCACAAGGCCCTGCTGCCAACTGTGCACCAACAAACAGCAGGACACCACTGACTGACATCCTGAGAGACAACTTACACTCCCTGCAATGCAAGCACGTTCCATGGTGGGATAACTGACTGGGTGGGTGGGTGGGTGGGAAGGAGGTCTGGCTGTCAACCAAACACAATCAATGCAGACCATGTTCACACCCCAGAGAATACATAGAAATGCCCAAATAATGCAGGACAATGTGCCACACCAATATCAACCCCTGACTGTGACGACTTAGGACAATACAATGTACAGGCCCGCACCCCGAGGCACAGTCACAACTGTCAGGTGTGTCAACCACTGATGCCTGCAGAAACATGACATACATTGTTTGTGTCTCCCAAAAACAGGTGATGATAGGGACACAGCAGCAGACGCTGAGGAGTCCCAGTCCCAGGCTCAAGAGGATGCCGAGCTCACTGGCGTCGTACAGCCTCTGTCCTCCTCGGACGATGAAGAACAACCTGGCACATCCGGTGCAAGTCAACATGCTGCACCAGCAGGACCACCAGCTGCAGCACCAGCAGGTCCACCAGCTGCACCCCCTGCACCCACCCCTCCAACGACTGTCACCACGAATACCATCCCTGCCGACATGGACAGAATAAGGAACAACACCAGCGCAGTGACCCTGGACCAACCTGGGGCCATGGACACCACCACCACCACCAACCCCCAAGGTGGACCAGGGTTATCTGTGCGTGCAACTGCACACACTGCACATGTCAGCAGGGGTGGTGGGAGGGGTGGGAGACAGAGGTCGCTGCTTGCAGACGTTGCTGGTGTGCATGAAGACCCACAACTGGTACGCATAGCTGATGCGTACCAGTCCAGCACCGGAGAGCTCAGCCAGGTAGTGGGGCTCCTCAGAGACATCAAACAGCAGCAGGCTGCCCATCATGCCCGCTTGGACTCCCACATGTCCCACGTGGAGTCACACATGTCACGTGTGGACTCCCACATGACCCGCGTGGAGTCCAAGTGGGATGTACTACATGAGATGACGGCGGTGCACAGGGACATTTTACAATGCCTCCGCCAGATGAACAGCAACCAGTCCACACCTCCCTGTGTGCCAACAACATCTGGTACCGAACAAACTGCAACTGCCACAGGGAGGGAGGAGGACTCTGGCGGAGAGTCCCCTGCACCGCAGCAGCCTGCACTTGAGGGCCCCCCCCAAGAAGAGGGGTCGTCCGAGGAGGGGAAAGTGAGAGGCTGATGGCCAAGCGCAACTCCCAGGAAGCCTGAACCTGTTCTGGATTTTCGCCTTTGTGCACAGACTGTTCACCCTGTTGATGGCAACACTACTCCCACACATTGCATGGGGAGTACAAGTTGGAACAATGTGTCAGACAACTGTGGCCCCGATACTGGGGATCCTGTCTACCTGGACTTTCTATTCATCTAGGAACTTGGGATTGCAAGATTCATGTACAGCACAATCCATCCTATGCACTATTATCACAGATGTATCACAATAAACACAATAATACACCATACTTGCCTCTGTCGTGATTCCAACGTGGGTACTGTTATGGGGATGATGAACAACAAAATTACACTGTGTATGCGAACTGCAACAGCAAGGACAACACAGGCATGTGAGTACAGGCAACGTGACACATATGAGGGAGACACACCACCAGGGCTACACAACACATACACACCTAGGCCATCTGACTCATTGCCTACACTGATGTTGCCAGGGAAGACGGTGCAATGCACAGACACCACACCCATTCCCAGTTGTAGTCAAGTAGCCCACAGGTGCAGTAAGCAAATGGCAGTCAAATGTGTGACCACAGACAACGCACATCACTAAGTGAAGCACAGGTTTATTACACAGTAGCAACATGCCGTAACCACTACAGATGCAAGGTAACCCCACCTGGTAGCGGGCACACAGTCAACAACTGTAGACAGAAGGAAGTCCATGGGTGTGGCGCACATCACCTGTAGGGACACAACAGCTACCAGCCTGGATGTGCAATCACGTTGTCGGTGGACACAGTTGACCAAACGAATCTGAAAGTACCCTGTGAAGGACAGAAATGACACACAGTCAAAAGCAATGGAGTACAGGACAGAACAGCAAAACTCATGCACAATACATGTTACAAGATACCCACCCAGAACCAAGTTAGCATGTCAACACTGTTGGGGAGTACAGCCCACCTGTCACCACACATCGCAACACACATCCAGTCAAGTAGCCCATGGACACACTCCAACAGCACCAGAGCACCACCCACACATCATGCCAACTCACATCATTGACATGACACCTCAGGATACTCACATTCAGCTAAAGAAGTTGGTGATGAGCTGTGTGCGGACATCACCATCACCATCATCATCATCATCGTCACTGGCATCGTGGTCCAGGCCAGGATCCTCCACAGGTGGCGGATGTTGGTCATCGTCATCCTGGATGAGAGGCAACTCCTTCCGCACTGCCAGGTTGTGGAGCATGCAGCAGACGATGATAATCTTGCACACTTTCGCAGGGGCATATGGGAGGGACCCTCCGGTCTTGTCCAGGCAGCGGAAGCGGCTCTTCAGGAGACCAAAGGTCCGCTCAATCACTCTCCTGGTCCGACCATGTGCCTCATTGTAGCGCATCTGGGCAGGTGTCACAGGGTTCCTGAGGGGTGTCAGCAACCACGGCATGTTGGGGTATCCCGAGTCACCTACGGACAGACAAGTGCACATCAGCTGACTTGGAAAAGTGGGCGGAATACTACAGATCAGATCACACACAATGGCACAAAGTCAGTACACACCGACAAGCCAGGCACGCTGGTTCTGCATCTGTGCCATCAACCTGGGGATGCGACTACTCCTCATCACAAAGGCATCGTGTGCTGAACCAGGGAAACGGGCACACACGTGTGTGATGGTCATGTCTGCAAGACACACCACCAGTGCATTGACCGAGTGGTAGTGCTTGCGGTTCCTGTAGGCCTGCTCCTGGGCCTGTGGTGGTACCAAAGCCACATGTGTCCCATCAATGGAGCCAATGACATGCGGCATCCTCCCCAGGGCATAAAAGTCACTCTTCACGTCAGTGAGTCGTCGCAGTCTAGGGAAATAGATGTACCGGTTCAGGAAGAGCAACATTGCCGCCAAGAAATCGCGGAGCACACGGCTGAACATGGTCTGTGACATCCCACCAGCAGACGCCACAGTATGTTGGAAGGTACCGGTGGCAAAGAAGTGTAGGGCTGCCATCACCTTCACCTTGGGGGTCAGCGCTGTAGGATACGGCCGGCCAGGCTGCAAATGTGGGGACAACTGCACTGCCAAATCCTCAATCAGCTGCCTGGTGAAGCGGTACCGTCGGATGCTGTCCCGTTCCACCATCGTTGCCAGGTCTGGGAATGGCCGATGGACAGCAGGAGCCCTGCAGTGCAGAGGAGAAGTAAGCAAGATCGTCAGTCACCCCACATATGCGGCATTGAACACACTCAAGATCCCAACATACATCATCATGAGGCACAACTACATGAAGTGTGCAGTACCGGAACGACATGTATGGTACATACATGGCCAACATCTGTCAACACGGTCCTACAGGTGGCATCAATTTGTCCCAGGTTGGCCCATTGGATATCATGATGCTGTGTCACAGTCACCCCCCAGTGACATGTGAGGACAGATGTGCCCCAGGCACCACAGCTCAACGACAGGCACATTCCCAGGGACCCTGTAATGCCACATGGACACTGGCATCACCTGGAGTATCATGTGTACACCACAACAAAACAAACATGACCCCCACAGGTAGTGGCCACACTTGCCATGGCAGGAGAGCCATGGACGTCTGTGACACACACGCACAACATCAGAGTCCATGCACACACAACGTGGATGTGGAGACTGTCTCCCATTGTGCACATGAAATCAGAGACATTGTAAACACTACATGCACAAAGACTGTGGAGGGCCATCACTATTGTGCCACTGGGACACCCTGGCTCAAACATACCGTCCCACATGGGACTCACGGGGTATGTGACATGACATACACAAACACCACTGTGAAATGTGACCATGGCACATGCACAGATATGAACAGTTGCACATCACAGTGGTCACGTACACGTAACACCCAGGATCCTGTCCCCATTAACACGTGCACAGCCTGGGGGTGGCTGCCCACAGGTGACACCCACAGGACAACATGTACACCAACATACACACAATAGGAAATGCAGCCTTACATGCCTTATGATAAGGTTTGGACAGGCTGTCGTGATGTAGGTGTGCCCCTCACTCCCTGGGAGCTATCTGTGGCTGGCATATGTCCATCTGAGACAGGCATGCTGACATATGCCAGTCACATGTACAGTGATGCGTTGAACAGCAATGGACCGATCGGTGCCTCCGGCCGGCCCATTGCTTTCAATGTGTGCGGGTACGCGTTGTACCCCTGTGCGCGTTGTACTGCAATGGACCGATCGGTGCCTCCGGCCGGCCCATTGCATTCAATGTGTGCGGGTACGCGTTGTACCCCTGTGCGCGTTGTACTGCAATGGACCGATCGGTGCCTCCGGCCGGCCCATTGCATTCAATGTGTGCGGGTACGCGTTGTACCCCTGTGCGCGTTGTACTGCAATGGACCGATCGGTGCCTCCGGCCGGCCCATTGCATTCAATGTGTGCGGGTACGCGTTGTACCCCTGTGCGCGTTGTACTGCAATGGACCGATCGGTGCCTCCGGCCGGCCCATTGCATTCAATGTGTGCGGGTACGCGTTGTACCCCTGTGCGCGTTGTACTGCAATGGACCGATCGGTGCCTCCGGCCGGCCCATTGCATTCAATGTGTGCGGGTACGCGTTGTACCCCTGTGCGCGTTGTACTGCAATGGACCGATCGGTGCCTCCGGCCGGCCCATTGCATTCAATGTGTGCGGGTACGCGTTGTACCCCTGTGCGCGTTGTACCTCAATGGACCGATCGGTGCGCACCCATTGACAATGGGCTTGCCTGGCAACGGACGCGTTTTCGAATATTCGAACGAGTCGGTTGCTGGAAAATCAGTTGGTCACCCACAACAATGTTGCAAAATCATGTATGTCATGAAGTTGAAATTTTGAAGGATGCTGTGGGCGTGTTTTGGTGCTGCTATTCCATGGATTGGCCAGATTCAGAAGATGCAAACGACTTGGACCTATCACTTTGGACACAAGGGACAGTATCTGCCTCTCCAGCACATATATATTGCTGCATGTTCCCCTGAGAGCCCACTTGCCTGCACTACATGCTCCAGGACGACATCTGCCACTGCACTGCTGCTGTCTCTGCCCCTCTGGACCCTGCAATGGCACGTACTGTGGAGAGAGCCCCAGCCTTCAGCCTTGAAGAGAACCAGGCCCTGCTGGACAGCCTACTTCCACAGTACAGCAAGCTGTATGGGACACCAGGGGAGCAGGTGAGTGTTCTGTGCACTGCCTTTCTGAATGTGCATTTTGTCTGACTAGCAAGGCTGAGAGTCAGCACACCACTGGCTAGCAGGCTCACTGAGTAGTTGTCACCCCCCATAGTGTGTAGTGACTTGCACTGGACAGGTATGGTGCAGTGACAGTGCTTCTGAACAGGGTTTTACTCCCCATGCTATGATACCATGTAGTGACTTCTGGAAAACTGTCCATGGGCAGCCGTGCACTGCCTGGGTACACCATGTGCCCCTGTGATTGCGACATGTATATGCAACTGTGTCATGCACGGATATGTTGCATGTGTAATAATGGCCTTATCACTTTGTCATCCTGACAGGCTTCTGCCCATCGGAAGCATGAGATATGGAAGGACATCGTCCGGGCTGTCCGGTCCGTGGGGGTCTACAAGCGCCGGATCCGCAACTGCCAAAAGAGGTGGCAGGACCTTCGGGGCTGGACCCGGAGGATTGCACGGGTCCAGCTGAAGCTGTCGCCTCCTCGCAGGAGGGGCGGAACACGGACCCTGACCCCCACATGCTCAGGATCCTGGCGGTGGTCTTTCCAGACCTGGATGGGCAGCTGAAGGCCAGAGAGCAGCAAGGAGGGGGTGAGTCAAAGACTGCACTGTGTACTCTGTCTAACATGTTATGTGCCCTCCTCGGGCCAGGTTGAACTGCCACAGTACAGCAGTCATGTTGTCCAGGAGCCATGTCCCTCTATTGTGCACTGCCCACTCCTCATCTGATACCCAGGTGTGGCCCTTACATGCAGGGAATTCTGTCACTTAGGACTGTGTCCTTGCAGTTTGCTTGACTCAAGGTGGGAGACAGCATCTGTTTCCCTGACTCTGTGGTGGGCATCATGGGTGGGTCCATTGCTTACACAATGCCTGTATTCTGACATGTATTCAGCGTGTTACTTTGATCTGTGGTCCAATTGCTGAGCTGATCCACCACATGTGGCTGGGGTACCTGGCACACACCCATGCTGCGGGTGGGAACAATGTTTGGGCCCCAGGAGTATGTATATGACGTGTGTCACACATACTTAGCCAGCTGCCTACAGTCCAGGGCTCATCCCTCATTCATGTGGGGCTGGACAGTCATGCCTACTCCAGGCCATACAATACACTCTGTACTCCCACTCCCGTGTATCAGAGGACACATTGTGCACAGTGATTTGACCCCTCAGGTGTCTGCCTCTGTGTCAGTGTGCTGTGGATTAGTCGCCAGGACTGCTGTGGAGTTTCTTGGTAGGGGCTCAGCATGCCACTGGAGATGTGACCATAGGAGACGATACTTGTGTGACACATAGGTGTCTGATCAGCTGCCCATGCAGACTGGGGCATGTAAATGTGAAGTTCAGGCAGCTGTTCCCCATGCACAGCAGAGTGTGAGGGGCTCAGGTTCAGAGGGTAGTGTCACAGGTCTCCCATATGTCCAATAGGTATGACCTGGACAGATGAGGGTTAAGAGGATGTGTTGTGGGGGGATGTACATGTGCACTTGTGCAGCTCCAGGACTTGCATTCCCCATGACCTACTATTGTGACACAGTGCAGAGTGTTGTTGTCTGGCTGCAAAGTCATACATCACTGAGACAGTGATGTATGACTTTGCAGTCATGCCTCCGCCATGGCATGTGTCTACTGATTGGTGATCCTGCAGGGGAGTGACATGTGCTACATGCACACCATAGTGGCGCTGGCTATCAGGACATGGGTGCATCATGGTGTCTGTCGCTGGAATGCATCACATGCATTTCCTATTTGACTCTGGGCATCCCTTACATCCGTGAACCTGTACTGACTCAGTGGCAAGAGCTGTGATGTGTCCACACCGTGTCCTCTGCACTGTCCAACTACTGTGTACTTGGTGCATGTGTCAACACTGGGGTGTTGCAATCCAACAGACACCAGACAGATGGGTGCAAGGCCATGTGGGATGTGAGTGCCATGCTTGGCATCAGACTGACAATTGACTTCTCCTGTTCAATTAGGGCACTTTTAGCAATGTACAACTAATGATGCCAGGGCTTGCTCTGTAATGTGCTGTGCTCACAGTGGTGTGTGCGTTTGGTGCAGGTGACTGATGTCTGTCTGTTTCCCCATTGTTTGCAGATACATCCACGGCCACGGAAGGGGACAGCTCCACGGACCAGGAGGAGCCAGAGAGCCAGACTGGGTCAGCAGCCGAGGAGTGGTCGGAGGGACCCAGTGGCACGGAGGGCGAGGGGAGCCACACCGAGGAGTCCTCAGCAGCATCCACCTCAGCTGAGGACCAGAGCAACTCGGAGGATGACTCCCTTGTGGAGGCGGGTGTCAGCAGCCACCACACCCCAGCTAGTGTTGCTGTCCCCGCCACCACCAGCACCACCACCGCCCTCCCATCGGCTCCCATTCCCCAGGTCCGTGGAGGCTCCCATGTCCGGGAGCGTGTCTCCTTTGGGCCAGGCACCGCACCCCCTGCCCCTGTGTCCCCTGCTGCCCTGAGTGAGGAGTCTGTGTACCTCCTTCGCCAGCTCCATGTAGGGCAGACAGCCATGCTGAGTGTCCTCCATGCGCACACCGCGCTGTTGACTCAGCTGGTGTCGTTCATGGAGGGCATCTCATCGGGCATGTCTGACCTACAGAGGGGCAATAGGTCCATGGACTCCTCCCTGACGGCAGCAGTGTCCCTCCTCAAACGGTCCCTCACCCCTCCTGCCTCTGCTCCATCCACACTCCCCAGCACCTTACCCATCCCAGGCACACACACACTGGCACAGGCACACACCAGCACACACACATCCAGCACACTGACACACACGCCAATGACAAAACGCACACGCACGCACATTCAGGGGACTGAAGCCAGACTCACAGGGGATGGGGCCCTGGAACACACACACGCATCCACATGCACTGCGCAGTCCTCAGTTCCCTCTCCCTCCAAAGCACCCTCCCTTGCCTCACCTGCAACCCCAAAGTCACAGCAGCTCTTCCTCTGTGACCTCGGCCTCTTCCCCACCGATGAAGCTGCTCCAGCATCCCGGGGAAGAGGAAGCCCACCCACACGGAGCAGAGTGCCCCTCGCCCCCGGACACCCTCCCCCAGGCGCAGACGGACTGAGGCCCCCACCCGCAAGTCCCCCGGAGTGCTAAGAGCAAGACCCCGCCACCACCCTGCAGCTCAGGCACAAGGTCTCCGTCCTCCATCCCTCAGGCCCCCACTGCACAGGTGCCCCCACCACACCCTGCCCCAGGTTCCCCCACCCACAGATATACCATCCCCAAGATGCTCCGGCCTTCTCCCCTGCCACTTGCTCTCCCAGCACCACACCCCCCGCTGCGCTTGTCTGTGCCACTGATGTGGTGAGGGTGTCCCCCCTCTGTCCAACCCACCTTGCCTGTTCCCCATTCTCCTCCCCTGGAGGTAGGCACTGCAGTGGAGTCCACTACCGCCCTGTCTGACTTGGGCACTGCAGTGGCGGACCTGTCCACCCCATCTGCAGGGTCCACTGCAGTTGTGCCGGCACCCACGACATCTGTGTCATGCCCCCAGTTGTGCCGGCACACACCATGTCAGACACCTCCACTGCAGTTGTCAGTGGCTCTCCTGCACCCACCACCCCTTCCCTGACTCCCCCTGGTGAGCCCTGATCCTGTCCCTGCGGTGCCTGGCCTGCCCCCCGGTTGCCCCTCCTAGTGGATTGTCCCTGGTATTGTGCAGGCATGCGTAGGGTGACATCTGCCAGTGTCACCCTGTTTGAACTTTGACAATGGACTGGCCATTGGCCTTTGCTCTTTTTTCAGGACTTCGTTTGGCCTCAACACATATGCTGAATAAAGCAACTTTCTTTTCTCTAGTGCTCATGCTTCAGATGTACATGTTGTTGGTGCAGCTAACCATGCCCTTGCTGCAGTGATGGTGATATCTGGTCTCATGATTATGAAGTGTTACTGTGCAGGAACCCATGTGGTCCAGGGGGAATGTGTCCTATCATGTGGTGTATCCATGTCATCAATAGCAGCATCTGAGGGTGTCATGTGTTCAGTATTTGGCAATGGGTTTCCTACTTACATTGGCAATTTCATATCTGTGGCTTCCACCCCTGCACATCTGTTGTGCCTGCCATCGTTGCATTTGTCTACTTCCCTGACCGTGTTGCCATCTCCAGTGGACATGCAGGTTTGGGCATCAATGGGGAGGGACTCATCCGTGTAGTCAGTGCAACATTGCTATACAAGTGTGTTGGATCTGTGCTGATGATTCCGTTGGCACATCCATGACCAGGCTGATGTGATGGGAGCCCTCATTTGGTGCTAATTGTTGATTGTGTGACCAAGTGCTCAGCTGACATGATGGGGCCCTACTGAGGCAACATATGGCACAGCTTTCCTCACACAGGAGTGGAGTCCCCTCATGGCAGTGTGTACACGTGTGACATTGCCTGCACCCAAGGTGTGTGTTGTATGTGCATGTCTGTGTGTTCACTTCCATTCATCTGCGCATGCTGTGATCCCTAGTGTTGTACCTGTTTGTGATGCTTGCTGACTTGAGCTATGTTCCCCCAAAGTCTTCTCCCTGTGTTCTCTGTGATGTGGGTGCATGGCACATTACTGGTCATCAGGGTGTCACCCATAGGTGTGTTTGCTGTCAGGGCTGAGTTTGTGTGCAGACGCAGATGGGTCACAGTCAGGTTTCCCCTTGGCACTTGTTGTTTGCCCCTGTCATGTGATTTCCAGTTTGTGTTATCTTTCAGTGATTGTGACATGTTGTGTGTGTGACTGCTGCCACTCCTCAGGGTCAGAGCTGCAATGTTGGAAGTTGTCTATGTGTGTTCTTTGTGGGTGACCTTGGCTTCTTCATTGGTGTGTGACTGTGGCTGGGATCCCATTGGTCGGTGTGGTATTGCCGTCATGTCCATGTACAGCGTAGTGTGCAGTGTGTCAGACATTCAGGAGTCTTGTTGAGTGTCCATGTGTGATGTGTTTCTACACCTTGGTTCCCACCCACCACCCTGGAATAGTCATGGGTGCATGTGCAATGTCACCAGTGCATGTGTACTTCACTGCTGCACATTGTTGGAGGTCGAGGGGTGTGGTGTTGAGTGTGTGCAGATGAGAGTTGTTGCCCGGCTAGGCCCCTGCCTCCATGTTGGCCTTGGCTTACTGGCCATGCTGATTGATTTGTGCTTGTGTAGGTGTGATGGTAGTTTGTTGCTCAGGACACCTGACTGTGGTTCATAGTGTGAACGACATTTAGCTTTGTCATCACAGTGGTATTTTTATTCAGCCCAGGGTCACCACATTGTGGGGGCCCTGGGGGTGGTGCTGTGGTGTGTCTGTGACTTGCTGTGTCAGTTGTTGTTCCTACGTGCCTGTGTGACATGTGTGTTTTGTGCTCCCTCTCACCTGACAATGCCTGCTTGCCCACATAGGGGATTTGGATCCATGAGTTACCTTAGTGTGGCAGTGTATGCACATCTGTATGATTGGTATTCAGCTCTCCTCATGTGTTGTGTGGTTGCCTGGGGACACTGGCACCCCCACCCCTCACCTGCTGTGTATGATGACAGTGTTGGTCTGCCTGTTTGTGTTTGTGCATCTGCACCACTGCATTGGCATATCTTGGGTGTGCCATTGGCTGTATGTTGTTTGGTGTGTTTCCCCTGCTGTCCCTGGGACTCCTAGGTCATCGGTCAGCACAGTGATCATGGTTTGTGTGTCCCATTGCTGCCATGGTATGGTATCTGTTCACCTCACATCTGCTGTCTCCACAGGGTATCTGCATTTGTGTGCCCATTGGTGCAAATATGTGGTTCTGCATTCTGATGGTCACTTCTGTCATTGTGTCATTGATGACTGTTGACGGTCTCAGCCCCCATGGGTGTTGTTTGTCTGCACATGGCCAAAGGAATGTTTCATTTGCACTGCAGTATTTGGCTCCCCCAATTTATGTTGCAATGGGACACATACACTACTTTGCCACAGATGAGTTTTTGGTTCTGTGAGCAGGAATGATCCATGCAGTTTGGCAGTTGCAGCTCTTTCTTTGTCAACAATTACCTTTTGGTCACTGTGATGATGAGGGTGTAGACCCCATTGCCACAATGGTCAAAATGTGCTTCAGCTATGGACCCCACACTTGCCTTTTGGTCACTGTGATGATGGGGGTTTAGACCCCATTGCCACAATGGTCAAAATGTGCTTCAGCTATGGACCCCACACTTACCTTTTGGTCACTGTGATGATGGGGGTTTAGGCCCCATTGCCACAATGGTCATGGGCTGCTTGCATTGTGGGTGCCACACACATATATGTGTGGCACATGTGCTAGGGGGTCACATTGTATGTTGAAAGTCATGTTCGGTGTTGTAGGCATTTGACACAGCCTACACACGCTTGTCATGGTGGTGGGGGGATGTCTTAATCTTGCATTCCCTAGGTTGTGGTGTGCTTGTTGTGTCATGCATTGTCCATCCTATGAGTGGGGGTGGTAGTAGTGGTAGGCATCCAGCCCCCTGGCTAAGGGTGGTAGTAGTGGTAGGCATCCAGCCCCCTGGCTAAGGGTGGTAGTAGTGGTAGGCATCCAGCCCCCTGGGTTGGGGTGGTAGTAGTGGTAGGCATCCTGCCCCCTGGCTAAGGGTGGTAGTAGTGGTAGGCATCCAGCCCCCTGGCTAAGGGTGGTAGTAGTGGTAGGCATCCAGCCCCCCTGGGTTGGGGTGGTAGTAGTGGTAGGCATCCTGCCCCCTGGCTAAGGGTGGTAGTAGTGGTAGGCATCCTGCCACCCTGGCTAAGGGTGGTAGTAGTGGTAGGCATCCTGCCCCCCGTGGGTGAGGGTGGTAGTAGTGGTGGGCATCCTGCCCCCTGGCTAAGGGTGGTAGTAGTGGTAGGCATCCAGCCCCCTGGGTTGGGGTGGTAGTAGTGGTAGGCATCCAGCCCCCCTGGCTAAGGGTGGTAGTAGTGGTAGGCATCCTGCCCCCCTGGGTGAGGGTGGTAGTAGTGGTAGGCATCCAGCCCCCCTGGCTAAGGGTGGTAGTAGTGGTAGGCATCCTGCCCCCTGGGTGAGGGTGGTAGTAGTGGTAGGCATCCTGCCCCCTGGGTGAGGGTGGTAGTAGTGGTAGGCATCCAGCCCCCCTGGGTGAGGGTGGTAGTAGTGGTGGGCATCCTGCCCCCTGGCTAAGGGTGGTAGTAGTGGTAGGCATCCAGCCCCCCTGGCTAAGGGTGGTAGTAGTGGTGGGCATCCTGCCCCCTGGCTAAGGGTGGTAGTAGTGGTAGGCATCCTGCCCCCTGGCTAAGGGTGGTAGTAGTGGTAGGCATCCTGCCACCCTGGCTAAGGGTGGTAGTAGTGGTAGGCATCCTGCCACCCCTGGGTGAGGGTGGTAGTAGTGGTAGGCATCCAGCCCCCTGGGTGAGGGTGGTAGTAGTGGTGGGCATCCTGCCCCCTGGCTAAGGGTGGTAGTAGTGGTAGGCATCCAGCCCCCTGGCTAAGGGTGGTAGTAGTGGTGGGCATCCTGCCCCCTGGCTAAGGGTGGTAGTAGTGGTAGGCATCCTGCCCCCTGGCTAAGGGTGGTAGTAGTGGTAGGCATCCTGCCACCCTGGCTAAGGGTGGTAGTAGTGGTAGGCATCCTGCCACCCCTGGGTGAGGGTGGTAGTAGTGGTAGGCATCCAGCCCCCTGGGTGAGGGTGGTAGTAGTGGTGGGCATCCTGCCCCCCTGGCTAAGGGTGGTAGTAGTGGTGGGCATCCTGCCCCCTGGCTAAGGGTGGTAGTAGTGGTAGGCATCCTGCCCCCTGGCTAAGGGTGGTAGTAGTGGTAGGCATCCTGCCACCCTGGCTAAGGGTGGTAGTAGTGGTAGGCATCCTGCCACCCCTGGGTGAGGGTGGTAGTAGTGGTAGGCATCCAGCCCCCTGGGTGAGGGTGGTAGTAGTGGTGGGCATCCTGCCCCCTGGCTAAGGGTGGTAGTAGTGGTAGGCATCCAGCCCCCCTGGCTAAGGGTGGTAGTAGTGGTAGGCATCCAGCCGCCCCTGGGTTGGGGTGGTAGTAGTGGTAGGCATCCTGCCCCCCTGGCTAAGGGTGGTAGTAGTGGTAGGCATCCTGCCACCCTGGCTAAGGGTGGTAGTAGTGGTAGGCATCCTGCCCCCGTGGGTGAGGGTGGTAGTAGTGGTGGGCATCCTGCCCCCTGGCTAAGGGTGGTAGTAGTGGTAGGCATCCAGCCCCCTGGGTTGGGGTGGTAGTAGTGGTAGGCATCCTGCCCCCTGGCTAAGGGTGGTAGTAGTGGTAGGCATCCTGCCCCCCTGGCTAAGGGTGGTAGTAGTGGTAGGCATCCTGCCACCCTGGCTAAGGGTGGTAGTAGTGGTGGGCATCCTGCCCCCCTGGGTGAGGGTGGTAGTAGTGGTAGGCATCCTGCCCCCTGGCTAAGGGTGGTAGTAGTGGTAGGCATCCAGCCCCCCTGGGTGAGGGTGGTAGTAGTGGTGGGCATCCTGCCCCCTGGCTAAGGGTGGTAGTAGTGGTAGGCATCCAGCCCCCTGGCTAAGGGTGGTAGTAGTGGTAGGCATCCTGCCACCCCTGGGTGAGGGTGGTAGTAGTGGTAGGCATCCAGCCCCCCTGGGTGAGGGTGGTAGTAGTGGTGGGCATCCTGCCCCCTGGCTAAGGGTGGTAGTAGTGGTAGGCATCCAGCCCCCCTGGCTAAGGGTGGTAGTAGTGGTAGGCATCCAGCCGCCCCTGGGTTGGGGTGGTAGTAGTGGTAGGCATCCTGCCCCCTGGCTAAGGGTGGTAGTAGTGGTAGGCATCCTGCCACCCTGGCTAAGGGTGGTAGTAGTGGTAGGCATCCTGCCCCCCGTGGGTGAGGGTGGTAGTAGTGGTGGGCATCCTGCCCCCTGGCTAAGGGTGGTAGTAGTGGTAGGCATCCAGCCCCCCTGGGTTGGGGTGGTAGTAGTGGTAGGCATCCTGCCCCCTGGCTAAGGGTGGTAGTAGTGGTAGGCATCCTGCCCCCTGGCTAAGGGTGGTAGTAGTGGTAGGCATCCTGCCACCCTGGCTAAGGGTGGTAGTAGTGGTGGGCATCCTGCCCCCCTGGGTGAGGGTGGTAGTAGTGGTAGGCATCCTGCCCCCTGGCTAAGGGTGGTAGTAGTGGTAGGCATCCAGCCCCCCTGGGTGAGGGTGGTAGTAGTGGTGGGCATCCTGCCCCCTGGCTAAGGGTGGTAGTAGTGGTAGGCATCCAGCCCCCCTGGCTAAGGGTGGTAGTAGTGGTAGGCATCCTGCCACCCCTGGGTGAGGGTGGTAGTAGTGGTAGGCATCCTGCCCCCTGGCTAAGGGTGGTAGTAGTGGTAGGCATCCAGCCCCCCTGGGTGAGGGTGGTAGTAGTGGTGGGCATCCTGCCCCCTGGCTAAGGGTGGTAGTAGTGGTAGGCATCCAGCCCCCCTGGCTAAGGGTGGTAGTAGTGGTAGGCATCCTGCCCCCTGGCTAAGGGTGGTAGTAGTGGTAGGCATCCTGCCACCCTGGCTAAGGGTGGTAGTAGTGGTAGGCATCCTGCCACCCCTGGGTGAGGGTGGTAGTAGTGGTAGGCATCCAGCCCCCCTGGGTGAGGGTGGTAGTAGTGGTGGGCATCCTGCCCCCTGGCTAAGGGTGGTAGTAGTGGTAGGCATCCAGCCCCCCTGGCTAAGGGTGGTAGTAGTGGTGGGCATCCTGCCCCCTGGCTAAGGGTGGTAGTAGTGGTAGGCATCCTGCCCCCTGGCTAAGGGTGGTAGTAGTGGTAGGCATCCTGCCACCCTGGCTAAGGGTGGTAGTAGTGGTAGGCATCCTGCCCCCCTGGGTGAGGGTGGTAGTAGTGGTAGGCATCCTGCCCCCCTGGTTGAGGGTGGTTGGCATCCAGCCCCCCTGGGTTGGGGTGGTGGCGCGCATTCAGGCCCCTGTGTGCATATGTGGCATTGGTGATGGGCATCCCGCCCCTATGGTGCTGCTGTTGCAAGTATATTCAGATTCCCAGTGTATGTGTGTGATGTGTCGTGTACGTGTTGTATGTGTTTTGTGGTTGGTGTCTGACTTACCTTCTGCGCCGTACGCGTCCGTGCCTGTTCCGGTAGTAGATGTAGAATATTGGTATGATCGGGACGAAGGGATTCATGGTTGGTTCGTGTCGTTCGTCCTTCTCGTTGCTTCGCGTCGTCCTCGTCGCTTGGCTTCGTCCTCGTCGCTTCGCTTCGTCCTCGTCGCTTCGCGTCGTCCTCGTCTGTGCTGTGTTCGTCTCGTAGCCGTGGATCGTGTTGTGGCGCGATTCGGAGCTTATGTGCGCCTCTCCCGGATGCTTTGACGTGCCGTGCGTAGCGACGGGTTCGGCGCGTACGGAAAGCGCATCGTACTTGTCCGGCCGGACGGGGCTGCATTTTCCCTTCCGTGCGACTCGATTCGGCGTTTCCGGATTCGCCTCGGTCGGAGAACAGGACCTGGTTTGGGTGAGTACGGCTCGGCCGGAATTTTTGCTGTTGTGCGCATCGTACTTGCTCGTTCGGTGTGCTGTACGGATCGGTCGGGAAACTGGCTTTCGCATGGCTTTTTTCCCGACCGAATGGTATTGGGTGCGCCTCCGACCGAGATCGGAATCGGCCCCTTAGTGTGTAAGTCATTAGTTAACCGATTATTTCTGCGATAGATCCCAAGGTCGGCAGTTAGTGCATGATTGATCCATGTACATCAACATCACTCACTGTCAACATTTCCCTCAGACTGGAGCGCTAAGCAGGGTCTGAGTGGGCCCCAGATATCCCTTGGTTGCGCCTGTGGAACCTGCATCGACACATACTCTACCGCTGTCTCCCCTCTTGTAGCAGCATCTTTTAGCCAATAGCCAATCCCCTACTTTGGGGTAGACCTTCTCATCCAAAACCGCAGCAGTCTACACTTAGCTGGAAGAAAGTTTTTAACATATCCCAAAATCATTATGGAAAGTGCAATCCTCCTATGTGCCTCCTGTCTTCATTATGGACTGCAATTTCTTTGATCAATATGCTCCAAGTGAAAAACAGCAGCTGTATCACTCATGCAGCACACACAATGAGAAGGCCTATCAGGGTCTATTCTGTGTTAGAAACCGAGAGCGGTATAGTCTATTCAGACATTTTATATGAAGCAGTTTGTGTCTATAGTTTACTGATTTAGCTTGAGCAGATTAGAATTTTCTACACTTCATGTCTAATATCCTCCCAAGATCCAATTCCCATGTTTCAAGGGCCTTGTTAATTCCTGTAGCACAATATTCGGTGTATAAACAATACAGTTTAGAAAGCCCACCTCTACCTCCAGGATTCGTGATCCTGTAAGTGTGTGGGAGAAACTCTGGGATGTCACCATAAGTTCAAAAGAATTTGGGACCAATGATTGGAACTGAAGGAAAGGTGAGGGTAGCTTTCCAAGGGAGGGTCGAGGAAAGTGGGGAGGGGATCTGACTCGGACTTGGTACTCAGTGACAGGGAGATGCAGTCCTACAGAGGAACTGAAGATTTGTTGCAGTAAACAGCAGTAAGTGAGAGAGTGTGAGTGGGTTAGACTGAGTGAGAAGGAAAGCGAGTGAATATGAATGAGAGGGAGAGAGTGCGAGTAGGAATATGTTTGCATGTTTTATGCTTGTGCGCATGTGTTTGGACTTGAGATACTCAATATAATTCTGAGCTTTTGAGGGCACCCGAGATAACATGCTGCTGCTGGCATATTTAAGGGAATTCTTGGCATAAGGGAGTGCACATGGTGCAAAATGCAGGCCCTGACACACTAGAATTAATTCTTTATATAGGGGCACCCATAAAAAAATACTGGAGGAAATTCATAGCATGGGGGTATCAGAGTCAAAATGCTGGCTCTGAGACATTAAAAAAATTACTGGCATAAGGGAGGGCACCTACAGCAAAATGCAGACCTTGAAATAGTCGAAGTAATATTTGACATATGGGGACAATCTATGGCAAATGCTGGTACTGGCATACTGGAGGTTCTTCTGGGACTCAAGGAATGCAACCATGGCATACTGGTGTCTGGTTGGGTGAAGCAAGCCATGATAAAATGTTGGGTCTGAGATACAGGTGGTAATAGTCCTGGCAGATTGTATGCAGTTCTTGTCATAAGGGATGCCCATGACAAAATGCTGGCGTTTGCACCTTGGAGATAATTCGTAACATATGGGGAACAGCACAGGCAAATTTCGGGAAAAAATGGGATGAATTCCTGGCAAGTTTTATGCCCCACCACGTTTCAAGATCGCTAGCCATCATTGGAGCAAACCCCTGGTTAGACTATTTAAGGAATGCATTGTAGCACCTGCAACTAACAATTGGGAAAATCAAGTACCACAGCATCAAATTAAAAAGCTGGTGAGGGCAAGGTAAATAAAAATGGACTTAAGGAAGATTACGAAGAAATAGAAGTAAAGAATGGTAGCCCTGTAATACGCAACTAGGCTTCCCCTAGAATATTTAAACATACCAGTTTCTTTGGTCTTGAAACATAAACTAATTTGCTGCAGTTTTGTCTGTTTCCACTGAACGAATTCTGTGCCGGCTGAAAATAACCATACTGTAATGAAAGATGCCACTAGTGTGAGGAATCAATATTGGGCATAGGGCCTGATTTAGATTTCGGCAGACTGGTTACTGCATTACAACATTGGCAGATATTTCGTCTGCCGAAATATAAATTCCATAGGATATTATGGGATTTATATTTTTGTGGATGGGATATCCGTCACCGTTGTGACTGAGAAACCCGTCCGCCGAAATCTAAATCAGGCCCATAATCTGCTTTTGCCCTGCCTTGTTATAGTTGAGAAAATGCTTTTTCAAACCTATTTTAAACAGCTTGGATTGCACAGCTGCAAAGGAACTGTGGTTATTTGCTTGAATTCCATATTCCTTACCCAACAGGTTGCTTCTTAAAGGTTATGGACCATGTTGAATTCTCAAAGAGCTAATTTATAGGGTTTCTTTCAATTCAATGGTGAGTTCTTAAAACATATAAATTGTAAATAGATACTTTTCAATTCATGACCACATAATGAATTCACTTTTTAGGTCTTGCCTAGTGGGCAGCTTATGTGCTGTCTGTTTGTGAGGAATTGTCAGCTTACTGTGGACTTAGTGTCTGTTCACCGTTTACCATTGATTGACTTTATTTTCACACTTGTTTTCTTGCTTCTTATTCATTAGTTTGTGTGGGCTTTACTTTCTCTCCTTGTGTTTGTCCTTCCTATGAGCATGGAGTCCTTACCTGTGCCCTTCCACTGCTCGCTTTTCAAGCACTACATTTTTCTTTTTGTTTAGGCACTCCTGTTTTCAAGTTGTCTCCCTTATGTACTTCTTAACTCCACTCCACAGCACTCTGTGGTCCTCTTTCTCACCTGTGTGCTTCTCCCATGCTCCCCTCTGTGATGCACTCATCCTCCTGTGTCTGCTTCTCCCCCACTCCCCTCTCGTAGCTTTCTTGCCTATGTGCTTCCTTCCACCAGCTCCACATTGCTCTCTCTCTCTCACCCATTTTCTCCCCCCCCCCAGAGCTCCACTTTGCTCTCTCTCTCTCTCTCCATATCTTTTGCTTCCCCCACATGCACCCCCAGTGATGCTGAATAGCATGGCTAAAAACCTTTGGCAAAGCCATTAGGTCCTAAGGGTGAAACCTATTGGCTTTGCAGATGCTTGTTAGTTTCATTTTTAAGCATAGGGTCAGGAGTATCAATTATTGATGTTGGTGCAATGATTTTAGTTAGACATTGGTTCTCCCTAGGGTAAAGCAAGCCATGACATGACCCATTACATCTCAACTAATGTACATGTGCATGAGAGATTGATCACAAGGTCTCTAATGTGAGTTGAAAGCTGTCAGCCCTCATTCAGGGCACCATGGGACAAGTTGCTACTGGGCCTCCACCATGTTTTTTTAAAACTTATGTTTTATTAGCATTTTGTTAAGCATAACAAGACAGGATTCCTTAAACAGATGCTTTTCCACCTTGTCGGTGAAAAGAATTAACAGCAGTGACAGTGCTCCTGTTAGGATACATGCAACCTCCTATTAACCTGCCAACTCATCAGACCAAGACCGTATCGGACAGGCTTCCAAGGGGGATGGGGTGTAATGATAGTGCCAGGAGGACCACGGTCAAATAAGCAAAAGAAATAAAACATGTGAAAATAACACACAAACTATAACTGTGTTCATGCCTACCCCGACATTTGAATAAAGTGTACATGCAGTGTCATCAATAGAAAGTATGAGGAAATGGGCCCGTGGGGAGGCTCCCCGTCTCATCCGGGGGGGGGACAAAGTGGCCCACCCCCCCAAGCCATCTCCCCTCGCCTCTGATCTGGTTCCAGGGGTCACACTCTATCCATTCCTACCATCTCCGGCGGTCCGGGTGCCAGGTTCTCAACTGGTCCCGCTCCCCCTCTTCCATCCTCAGACAGCTCATCCTCAGCCCCGGCAGGCTCCCACTCATAGGGCTCTACCATGTTTGTTGGTTTGTTTGCCTCATATGTCCTGGTGCCCGTCTTGCTATGGCCCTGCACACTGGGCCCAGTACAACCCTTTCCACACTTAACTCTATGGCAAAGCGATGGCAGTCACAGGCTTCTCAGGGAGATAGTGTGGGGGAGCTCGAGCTCACAGCGCAGAAATCAACAAACTAGTGAAATGAGTGCTCATCTTAATGCTTATCTTTTTGAGAAAGGAAGTACTTTAAACAGTAGCCGGTTGGACCACTAGATGAAGCCTTCAACAGGGCCTTGCAAAACTTTACAGTAGGAGCCTCTCACATGGACTGGTCCCAAAGTCGGCCAATGCCCCTCCCACACAGGCCGACAATGAATTCAGCATTTGCAGCCCAGCATGAGTCAGTCACAACTTTGGCAATTGCAGCCTATCACAGGTTGCTCACAACTTCAACCGTTGCAGCCTTGCACGGATCACTCACAACTGCGGCAGGTGCAGCCCTCACACAGGCCAAATGGCAATGAGCAATCACTGCCCTGGCCATGCTTCGGCAGTCACATCATCTTGAAGTCGTGGGAGTGTCTCGGGGGCCCTCGGACTCCCATGTCCACCTCTAGCAGTCTGTTCTACAGGTGCCACACTGCCACTTGGGGCGCACTGCCACTGGGGACGCACTTCACCTCACCTCTTCCTGGACAGTCTCTCCTGCAGGGTAAACAGGCTCCTTCCTTTTCTCAGCAGGCAGTCAGACTTCTAGGCATTCAGAACAGATACACAGCTTCTCCAGTAAGACATCTTGATTTGAGGTGATGCTCTTCAACTCTGGGAAACTGGCTGTCGGGCAGACACCAGTCCTGGTTGTACAGTAGTTCTCTGAGTACTCTGCGAGTGTAGCACTCCATTCATTGGCCAAGGAGGACTTGGAACTAGAACAAGAAAATGAAGGAGTGGTTCCTACTTTTATTTACAACTGGCAGACAGGAGATGTGGGTCCATCCTCTGAAAGTGTGGAACCAGGTTTGGGTGCTTCTCTTTTCGAGTGCCCTTTCCAGGATGTTCTCCAGACACAGCCTTTGTGTAGAGTGATTGCGGGACCATACTATCCTGGAGCACCCACAATAGAGGCAGAAAGAAGTATGAAGTTTCTGCACCTGGCTCTCCTCAGCCCAATTAAAGGAATAATCGGGGCATGACAGAGTTGCAGACCTCACTTAAAGGTTCCCTTACATTTCACAACAGTCTGTAGTTCCACCCCTCACTCATACAATTCACCAAATGACAGTGCTCAGGAAAGCTACTCAGCCACTCCTTGCTAACCAAAAGGCCCCATTTAATATGTAAAAGACTCCTGTCTCCACTCCTGTCACTTCAGTGTCCAGGTCTCCTCTGTCCATCTACATGAATGTGAGCAGTGCACTTTCACTGTCTGTTAGCCTCGTACTCAGCTCCATCTTGGCTAAAATGGACCCCCCCCACTTGCTTCAATTACTCGTATTCACTCCCAAACATTTTGCATGTAGCATGCAGGCTACACACATCAACATGCTTACCATGCACTCAGGCCGTTAGTGCTAAAGACAGGGTAAATGCATAAAAGCAGAACTTATACAAGTGGGTCAGCAGGACTCCACTCCAGTGACTCAGATAAAAAGAGCTGCTCTATATGTTAAACTCATAATAGGGACAGTAGTCTACTCTCAAAAATTGAGAGCATGCCTGGTGCACCCCTCTAGGTCTCAGGAGAAGGTCAGAATCTACTCCTAGTTGCGCTAGATTAGAGTGATGCCAGAGACAAAAAATAAAAGTCAGGAAACCAAATACATGCATTTGGACACTCAGGTAGGGGCACACTACCAGATCCGACTACCCAAATCCTTACTCCACCATTGGAGAAATCTAGTTGTCAGATTAGCAAAACAGGTAGGAAAAATGTACTCTGTATTCCCACAGTTCATTCCTTCATTCCTTGCAATTAGGGCTCCCGGTTTTATGGTATTTATTTTTTTAACATTTCCGTCTGTATTTATCCATATTTATTTTTTGTCCATCTTATTGGTATTTATCCATATTTATTTTGTGTTTTGTGAATTTTTGGAGTCATAAAATGGTATATTTCCACATTTATTTAACTGATAAACATACACTCATATTTTACTGCCTGTCACGTTTTAGTAAATTAAGCAGCCAAATATAGCAAAACACTGCACCTTCAGGTAAATATGAGTATTATATTACAAATATGTTACCATACACCTGCATTTAGGGAAATCTCAACCTATTTTTAACTTCTCATGCTGCCTATCTGCTCAGCTGTTTTCCTAGAAATCACGAAAAACAGCACGGAGAGTCACCCACAAGAAGCACACTTTTCTGCATTTTTCCGCTTTTTAAAATAAATACAGACAGGAAACACTTTGTTTTCTGTCTGTAATTATCTGTAAAAATCTGTAAAAACTGAAAAACGGGAGCCTTACTTGTAATGCAACAGACCATCTCCGTAACGTGGGATTGTCCCTCTTCATTGCTGTCAGCCACTTGAGTGGTTTGAGATCTCTCTTGCCCACAAACCTTGTACCCAAACAGATACAGGTTGAACCTTCTCAAAGCTCACACTGTGGCAAAGCATTCTTTCTCAATGGTCATCCAGTTCTGTTCTCTACGTAGTAACCTATAACTGGTAAAGGTCACCATGTGCTCTCTACCCATGTCATCTTTAGGTTAAGCCAATACTGCTCGAACTCCTTTATCCGAGGCATTCTTCTGCACCATGAAAGGCTGATTGTAGTGAGGGGCCTTTGGTAAGGTTCACTGCATAGTACTCCTTTCATGTTTTCTAATGCTTTCTGATGCTCCTCCATCCATATTACTTTCTTGGGCTGTTTCTGCGGTGTCAGGACAGTCAATAAGCAACTATGGTTCAAATGTTGGCAACAAAGTCCTTTTGAAATCAGCAAGTCTAAAAAGACTCTCAACTGTGTTTAGGTGGTGGACACCTTCCACTTTTACACAGACTTAATCTTGGCATGCAGTGGGTGTTTCTTCCTGTTACCCAAGATAAACTACAGTGGAAGACCCCACCTGCCACTTGTTTGCCTTGATGGTCAGTTTTTTCTCCAGAATCCTGACCAACACCTGTTCTAGGCTTTATGTTGTCGTCCCATGAATTGCTAAATACCACAATGTCATCCAGGGAGGCCATCCAGAACTCTTCATGTTCTCATAGAACTGAGTCCATCTGGCATAAGTGACAAGAGCACACATCAGCCCAAACAGCATTACACTGAACTAGTATAATCCATCTGGGGTGGAGAACACTGTTGACTGTTCAAGTCAAAAGTGCTAAGATACTTGGCAGCACCCAACCCGTCCATTAGCTCGTGAACTCTGGGATTGGGTGTGCCTTTGTCTTAGTGACTTTGATCAATCAACCAATCAAGTATATTTATATAGCTTGGCTAATCACCCGAGAGGGTATCCAGGCGCTTGGGGGTCATGATGGTTCAGGGGACTCAGTTGAACAGCCAGGTCTTGAGTGCTCTCCAGAAATCCAGTAGAGAGGTGGAGGTCTGTAGCTGCAGAGGGAGGTTGTTCCATATTTTTGTCATGAGGTAAGAGAAGTAGCGTTCTCTGCTGTTGCTTTGGTGCATGCATGGGGGTGTGGGTGAGTGATTTATGCTGGTCCTTGGTTGTGTAGTGCTTTGTAGGCGTGGATCATCAGCTTGAATTGGCATTTCTTCTGTATGGAGAGCCATCGGAGTTTTCTGAGGAGGGAGGTGATGTGGGTTTTTCTGGAGAGGTCGAGGATGAGTCTTGCAGCAGAGTTTCGTATGGTCTGGAGTCTCTGAAGAAGGTGTGTAGTGATCCCAGCGTAGTGTGCGTTGCCGCTGTCTAATCGGCTGGTAAGTAGGGCTTGAGTGACAGTACGCCTGGTGTTCCATTTAAGCCATTTGAAGACTTTTCGTAGCATGCAAAGTGGGCGAAAACAGGTAGAGGCAACTGTGTTGATCTGGGACTTCATGGGCCGTTTGCTGTTGAGGATTATGCCAAGTTTTCTGGCATGGTCAGTCGGTCTGGGTGATGGATCCTAGTTCTGAGTGCCACCGGGAATCGTTCCAAGGGGTGGTGTGGTTGCAGAAGATCCGCACTTCCTTTTTGTCCGCGTTGAGTTTCAGGCAGTTGTCCTTCATCCAGTTGGGGACGCTCGTCATGCACCTGTGGAAGTTGGTTCTGGTGTTGGCGGGATCTTCTGAGAGCGAGAGGATGAGCTGGGTTTCGTCTCCGTAGGATATGATGTTTAGTCTGTGGGATCTGACTATGTTATCCAAAGGGGTCATGTAGGTGTTGAAGAGGGTGAGGCTGAGGGAGGATCCTTGAGGTATACTGCAGATGATGTCCTTGCGTTTGGAGGTGAATGGAGGTAGGAGGATCTAATGAGTTCTTACGGAGAGGAAGGAGGCGATCCACTTGAGGGCGTTTCCTTGGATACCGATGTGAAGCAGTCTTCTGATCAGGGTGTGATGAGATAAAGTGTCAAAGGCTGCTGAGAGGTCAACGAGGATCAGAGCCACAGTTTCTCTGCAGTTGTGGAGGGCTCTGATGTCATCGGTGGCTGCAATCAAGGCAGTCTCAATGGTGTGGTTGTTGCGGAATACAGATTGGGGGTATCTAGAAAGTTCTGCTCCATATATTTTTTGACTTGGCGGTTGATGGCTTTTTCCAGGACTTTGGTGGGGAAAGGGAGATGGGCCTGTAGTTTTTGAGTGCACTTGGGTCGGTGGATGGTTTCTTGAGGAGTGGTTTGATTTCTGCATGTTTCTAGTCTTCGGGAAAGGAGGCTGTGGCAAGGGACGAGTTGAAGAGGGTGGTGAGCTCACTGCTGATCCTGCGGCTACTGAGGTTGAAAATATGCTGCGGGCAGGGGTCCATGGGGACTCCTGAGTGAACGGAGTTCATGATGATGGTGGTGTCCTAGGGGGTGAGATGGTCCCATGAGGTAGGTCAGTGGTCCGTATTGATTTCGGTGAATGTCTTTGGAGAAGTCTTGAAGAAAATGTCAACAGAAATTAGCAAACCATAGAATTTCTTAAGTTGCTTGACTAAGCTATGTTAAGCTACTTGAAGCCTGCTCTTGTTTAATCCATTTTTGTGCTTTGATCTGATATGTGAAAGCCCAAGAAAAACAACTGGTGTGTCTCAAAAATACATTTCTCCGCCTTAATGCCAAGATCTCACGGGGATTCAGGACCGGGGCTTCAGTGCTAGCACCACTCCTTCCTCTTTAAGTCAAGAAATATCTGTAAAAACACTCCATAAGCATCTTAGCTGCTGCCATTGGGACCATGGATAGGTGGAAGGTGTGCTGCAAGGAGTCTGGATCTGCAGTAAACGGACTGGAGTATATACAAAATGCACATACTGAGTAAAAGCTTATTCAGTTTTGCCACTAGCAGAAACAGATGGCATCAGATAGTCTACAAGTAACATATAAATATGAGGCAGAAAGGACCCCATCAAATCGATTTAAGGTGGAGAAGCGGTCATGAGAATGCTTAATAGAGCATTTGATGCACATTTCCCGAAAGTTTTTTTTTTTATACAAAGAAACGTTTAACAGAGATGGAACATCATGCGAGGATACAGAAGAGTAGGTGTTGTAAACAAATGTCCATTCTTTATACTTTCTGCTAGTAAATCTACAGATAAAACACAGAAGGCTTCTTCTCTAGTTTTCAGTGTGACTCCTAAACAGTGAGTACAGAGTTTTCAAGAATGAACTTATCGTATACAACCCATAGTCTCTTGAGAAGAGGATGCGTTTCATATCCCACCATTTTTTAATTCTTACAGTGCATTACTATGCTTTACTCTGGTGGAATTAATTCAAATCTTTCAGTGTGCTCAGCATATTCGGTGACAAGATTTTTGTAAGTTTTGAAAATGTATGCTTTTATTGAATATTGAGGATGATTCATTTTACCTTCAAGCAGATTTTCCCACCGGATAGCTGGTAGGCAAAGGTTTTGGGGCTCACAGAGACAAACTCCTTAATGGGACCCAAGTACAAACTGCATTGTGTAGTATGTTTAGTAGTACTACAATTGTAATAAAGTACTACAAAATGCTATTCACAAACCTAGGAGTAGAGTTCTCATCCTCCAGCTCTCCTATCTTTTCTGTCAGGAGATATCCACATTTGTAATATTACTACTTAGAAGTAAATGTGGGAGATGCCTGTGGGAGTGGCTGAAATATTGGGCGTACTTATTACGAAATCATTGGGGTTTAGAGAAAAGTAAGGAGGGGTTAAAGGAGGGTTACATATGTGTATGTGTGTTTTTGTGTGTATTCACTGAAAAAACAAAGGCTAAAGTAAAGTTATAGTTAGGTGTGATAAAAAGATCTGTTTTTGTCTTTACAAAAACAAACCTTAGAAATTCACTAAAATAAACAAAGTAACATAGTTAGGTGAATTTGTCAGAGACAACATCATTGTGAACTAAAAAAACACAGAAAGCCACCAGTTATAGTTAGCAGAGCTAACTAAAGCTTGCGACCCCGCCATGCACTGCTTATGACCTCACATATCACAACAAATCTTTTTAATCACACCTTACTATAACGTTACTTTAACCTTTATTTTTTTCAGTGAATTTCTAGTTTTGTTTTTTTAACGTAAAGTAATATTTAATTACCCTATGTAAATGCAACCTTTTGACCTTGTGAAGCTGTGGGTTGGCCAATCCCCCACATAGAGCCAACGCCCCCACCCCAAAAGGCAGCCAAGCCCACACTGCACATGGCCTTCGGCCTTGCGTGGCAGGGAGTCAGCCACAGGGCCTAACTCTGGGGACCCATCGCCCGTAAAGGGGAGGGGATGGCGCATGGCACCCCTCCCGAACCTTGCTAGGCCCTGGGGACCCCAACCCCCAGGGCCACTCATTTCAATAAAGGGAAGGGAGGGCACGTGGCCCACTCTCCCCAAGCCTCTTTATGCCCCGGGGATCTCATCCCCAGGGGCCCTCATCATTTAATATATGTGCGGTCGGAGGCCGCGTGGCCCGTATTTTCTAACAGTGGGTGCCCTGGTCAGACCCTCCAGGATTTCGCGATTTGCCGCGAAATCGGCACTTTTGTAAAAATGCCGCGATTTTTACAAAAGTGCCCGCGAAATTGAAGGAATGCGGAGACAAACTAAAACGGCACTAGACTAGTGCCGTTTTAGTTTGTCTCTGCATTCCTTCCTAGATGCAACTGTGCAACTGCAACAGGCCTCAGACATTCTCCCCTGAGATGCAGGCAGGAGCACTAAAAATGCTTGCAAGACAACGCCTTGAATACAGCCTACTCTGAACAAAGCTGAGAGGCCATTCTTTTGAATGGTCTGGCACTATGAAGTGACTTATTGTCAGAATCCAGTGATATACAAATCAAAAAATAAAATAAAAATAAGTCAAATAAATACTGTAGGAATTGGGAGGCAAACATATTGAAAACGAGTTCAGGGAGAATCTCTGAAATTCTAGTTGCTGCCAGGACAGTGAACTCAGGACTGGGGGGGGGATAGCCCATTTTATCCCTTCTGCTGATCATCAGATGCAGTCAAGCTTCCTTATGTTGGGATAAAAGCCTGGTTTTAGTCAAATGGCTAATGCACATGGAGAGGCCCACGGGTTTTGTAAAGGGTAGCAGTTCAGTATATTCTTGAGAGAGCACAAATTTTGTGACAGGTCAGAGAACCACACATTATGGTACCGTTCAGGCTTACACATATTCTAAAATAGGTCAAAAGTCGGAAATTCTGGGAGAACTCTGATTACACTGGGTACACTAATTCTGAAACAAATTATGAAAACACAGTCTACAACCAAGGTCCATGTTTTTTCAAGACAACTCTGGGGCAACACTTTCTGAAAAAAAGGCTACGAGGGACAGATTCTGCTTTTGGCAGCAGTATACAGGATATGGCACAGTTTATTGTATGCACATATCCCAGGCAGGCAGTGGCCACACGTGCTGTCACTTATTCTAGGACAAGTTGAGAGCCCAAAGATTATGGGACAGACCAGGAGGCATGAACTGTGAAACACGTTGGTGGCCTAGACTATAGGTCTTTTCCATCGCACCAAGGAAGAGCAGATTAAATGAAACGAGGTGCTCAGACTGTTATCTAAGCTTAGGGTGCCATTGGCATGCATTGGCATGCAGATAAAAAGAGGACCCCGATAAGCTAAAAAACTGAGTGCAGGTAGGGGTGAAAAAATCAGGGGAGACAGGAAAGCTTCCCTTCGAACATCCATGAGGGAACCATACACAGAGGTGAAAAGTGGCACTGGGATGCCCAGCTTCCTAACAAAAATGAAGTAAGCCTGCTCAAAGCGTGCCCTAAACAGGGGGTGCCCAGAAGTGCTTGCGTGATCCTGTGTGTCAATTGGCAATAGATCCTATAAACAAAGAGGCCGATTCACAAAGGTTCCTGTGCTAACATTTTGCAGTGGTGCAAATATTTCATCTGCTGTAATGGCATAATTCGGGAATTTCACGTAGCAATTGTCACGTAAGTTCTGATTTGCAACGGCCAAATAGCCTAAATTCACAAAGAAAAGTACAAGCAGAGTTCTAAGACTCCGTCTGAATGTATTTTTACACTTATCCCCAGTTCACAAAACAGATGTGACATCTGGAAAGCCATGCCAGCTGCATGATTCCACCCGTAGTATTGCATCTCTCACGTGTCTTTTTTTTTTTTTGGATGCCTATTTTTCCCCGTGCTAAATTATACAATTTGGTACAGTGTGTTTTTTTCTTCTCGGGTAAAACATTTTTCCCCATGGAGAAAACCCTTCCACCTCCCAGCAAAAAACACACAAAAAGCATGGTGCTGTCTGGCTAATGTAGAGGCAACCAGAACAGCAGTTGATTATTAATTCAATATACATTAAAAATGACTATTACCTTTCGCCCAAGCCTTTCTTAATGCTTTGGGGGCCTGAAATAGTCGGAATTGCCACACTTGTAGGAGTGTGATGGTTAGTAGTTGTGTTGGTACTGTCATTGGCAGCATGGCAGGGGCAATGTGTGGTGCAAGCTGTAGTGGTCTCCTGATGAGAGTCCTGACACTTATTTTTTTTTTTTACAAATTAAACACTGCGTACTAAGGAGATACAAATCAATTTATGTAACAATGGCACAGTGCTCAAGCTGAAAGTAATGCGAACATAAATACTGCATGATACATACAGTAGATAAACCTGGCAACCTTAATACTGTACACAGTGCTTTGGTGTAAACTTTCATGTTGTAAAATACCTCCAAAAAATAAGATCTCTGCGTTTGGTGTTGAATAAATTGCAAAATAAAGTGCCGCAAAATGCCGCTAAATTCCCATATTTGTGCCGCTAAATTTCCATATTTGTGCCGCTAAATTTGCTAATCCATGCCGCAATATCCTGGGGGGTCTGCCTGGTGCCCATCCAGGGCACCCACCATATAGTCGTTGGAGGCTGCGGGGGAGCCCCAGGGCCCCAGCCGGCTCCCCGCATACAGCAGGAGCCAGCATTGCTCACACCCGGAGGGAGCAGCTAGTAATGATGCTGCCTATGGGTGCAGGGCTCGAAAAATCATACAAATTGCACTAGACCTGCAAGTCTAGTAACCTACAAAATCTCCTCGACCCAACTGTAATGCACTTGACTTCTGACTCTGAAAGCTGAGCAAATGTGACAAGTTAACAAGATTTAAAAGCATTTTTATTGCTCATTTACTTTGTGAGCAATAAAGATGCCTTTAAATCTTGCTATCTTGTCACATTTCCTCTGCTTTCAGAGGCAGAGGTCAAGTGTCAGTTTGTCTTCCTACTGGCCAGAACGGGCGAGTAGGACCTAAAAATAGCTCATCCTGAATGAATCTGACTCGCAAATGCGAGCGGTCGAGTGCATTTTTCGAGCCCTGGGGTGGGAGCAATCTTTTGATCTATTTCCCTGTCCACTTTAGTGCGGGCAGAGAAACAGATCAAAGTCTGCTCCTAACGGGCAGGAGCATTTTCAAAGCTCCCGCCTGCTAGGAGCAGACTTTGTGTTTGCTCATGTTTGGCTGGAGTTTCGAAAATGCTTCCCCAAAGCTAGAGCAAGTACAGGTTCCCCTGCCCGTGCCAGTGCGGGCACAGAAACTGCTATGTCCCGGGGGTGACCTCCCAGGGACATGGCTTGCGAGCCGGGGCCTTTAATGGCCATTTTGTTGAATTTCGCCCGGGGGGGTGGGGAGGGGTGTCAGGGGGTCTTCTGAGGCTCGGGGGCCTGGCAATGTAGCCACCCTCCCTACATAAACAACTTTCGTCCCAGCAGCTTTCCAGGGCAGCCCCCACTCCCTTTTATGTACACAAAAAATGCAGTGCAGCTGCCATTTCTTTTCTTTTCTGATCCCGTAGCAGTCCAAGGGGAATGCAGCCTTTTTTTGAGATTGTTTTCCATTTGGGCTCCAGGGGGATTCCTCTGGGTCCCTCCATGGGGCCTATGGAGTCAGGGTATCCCTACGTTGCCCCCTTATATGTTTTTTTATTTAGCTTGTTCAGGACAGGAAACTTAGCCCCCGAGTCCTGTAATGGCTGGCTGCAACATTTTCTCATGTTGCTGGCAGTCAATCAGAGCGCTCGCTCCCGTGGGAGTGAGATGGCCCAATGGAACTAAAGATCCCTCGGCCAATCAGAACACCTTATTTTTATTCTGCTGCTGCGACAATCTCTCGAGACCCAACCCGACCAGATATACAATCATTTTTCAATCTTAATTTCTCAAAACTACTGAGCAGATTTACATCAAATCACAAAAAGCACAATCTGCGAACCAAGATCTAGCTTCCTGCCAAATTTGGTGTAATTTCATTCAGCAATTTTTGCTGTAGCCTTGTCTAAAGAGGTCTATGGAGAATGCATGGGGATTTTGTGTTTTGCGACCCCCCCTTTTTAGGTCTCTCCTGAGCCAGCACTTAGCGCTGCTCTGGGCGAGAGTTTTAGTAAGCGGGTTTTGGAAGTGCAAACAGCAGTGGCTTTTGCTGGCGACCAGCTTGCGTTCACGCGAGCGTGCACGTGCGCAGCCGCCATCTGTATTTCCTCCGTCACGTGTCATTAAGTGCATCGCGATCACTTTCACTTTCGCGGCTTTGCGGCCGTGCCAATGCTTGTTTCTATTTGTTTACTTTTGCTATAATCGCGGCACCCGCGCTTTACTTTTAACGTTAAAAGTAAATCGCGGGTGCCGCGATTATAGCAAAAGTAAACAAATAGATTATTTTTCTATTTTTTGCTATAATCGCGGCACCCGCGCTTACTTTAACATTAAAAGTAAGCGCGGGTGCCAGATTATAGCAAAAGTAAAGAAATAGAAAAATAATCTATTTCTTTACTTTTGCTATAATCGCGGCACCGCGCTTTACTTTTAATGTTAAAGCGCTTTACTTTTAATGTTAAAAGTAAAGCGCGGGTGCCGCGATTATAGCAAAGTAACAAGCAAATGGTGTAGCCAATAGGTCTCGCTTTTGGGACCTTATAAGTATTTAGTTATGCAACTGTTGCATGGCTAAACACTTATAAGGTCCCAAAGGCGAGACCTATTGGCTATGCCAATGCTTGTTTTCATGGCTACCACTAGACAGATAGCCCCGAAACATTCCACGCGTAGACTAGCCAAAAAGTACAGCCTTTTTGGAAAGTTTCATGGAGATTTTGTAAACGGTGCCAAAGTTATTAGCAACACACAAAAAACTTTTGCTATGGAACAGCTGACCCAAGTATAACTACCATGTGGCGATCGCCACTATGTAATATGTGTATCTCAATCACCTAGTTAGCTCTGCCTTTCGGTAGGAAATGCCTTTTTTTGGTTTGTTAATCATGGTGACCCCATTTGACAAAACTTCATGAAACTTTCCAAAATGATTCTCTCTTGGGACTAGTTTCTTCATGCATTTTCTATAGACTTTTTTATGCAGCGCTACCACGAAAACTGCTGAACAGAATTACACCAAATTTGGCAGGATCCTAGTTCAGAAAGCGTGATTTTTGGTATAAATCCATTTAGAAGTTTTTTTTATATATTAATGATCAAAGATATTTGTATAGTCCCTCAAACACAATTTTTTTTTTTTTAAAGGAGCGTTCTGATAGGCCTATGGGCCAACTTACTATAGAGAAAAGCTTATCATGGCCTTTTCGTATTGATACTACAAATGTATGGCCCTGTTCAGACGGCCACTAGTCCAAATGAATATCTACCAAAATGTCAGCGTTTACTCTGGACCTTTATTCCATGTAAATTACTGTAAGAAATTAGGTTTGTCTTATATGGCCCAAAAGGCAGTGGTTTACATAGCCACATAACAACAACACATAAATATTTTTTAATCATTATTTTTGTACCCCTTGGCGCACACAACCCTGAGCAAAAGTCGTGGTCAGCGGTTTCATAGCAAATAATTGTGAAACATTTCCCATCGCTGCTAAGGGAGAGAACTTTTCCAGACATTTTTCTCATCTACTTGTATAACACATATATCTTCAAGGCACTCTTCTTAAAGATTTGGTGTAAGGGCTTTAGGCCATCGCCCCTCTTTTCTCCTCGAGACTTTTGTATCTTCAAGCTCGTTTCATCCCTTGCACTTTTTTTTTTACGTAATGGATGTTTAGATACTAGAAGTCTTAAAGAGGCTGCACAGAAGAGGTGGGAAGGGGAGAGGCTGAAGGGGAGAGGCTGGAGGGGAGAGGCTGCACAGAAGAGGAGGGGAGAGGCTGCACAGAAGAGGTGGGAAGGGGAAAGGCTGCACAGAAGAGGTGGGGAGAGGTTGCAATGGGAGGCGGGAAGGGGAAAGATGAAGTGGGACGCAGTCGGGGAGGGGCCATAGCTTGAAGTGCGGGAGTGGAGAGTTAAGGTTGTCCAGAAGCGGGGAGAGGTGGACAGGAAGACTCCTACCTGCGCAGACACCAGCTCAGAGCCCTCTCTTCCTGGGACGGTGAAGATGACAATCCGAGGCCGGGGGTGATGTCTGGGGTCAGAGGATGAAGGTCACCGCACAGAGGATCCTTCCACCCCTACAGCTGCTGGAGCCGGAGGAAGAGGCCGGAAGTGACTGCATTCACTGCTGGTGCTGTCTCTGCCCCCGCTGACCCGGAAGAGGAAATCACGGGCTTGCCGGCCTGAGAGTAACTGAAAGAGACAACGGACTAAGCAGTAAGTAAACAGTAAGTAACGCAGCAAGTGACCCAGCAAGTGACCCTGACCAGGCCTCGAGGCTGAAACCAGCTGCGGCCGAAGGAGAAGAAACCGAACCCCAACACTCACCCCCGTGTGTGTCAGGGGAAAGGAGATGTGTGTCTGTCCTAAGACCCCCAACACTCACCCCTGTGTGTGTCTGTAGAAAGGAGATGTGTGTCTGTCCCAAGCCCCCCATCACTCACCCCCGTGTGTGTCAGGGGAAAGGAGATGTGTGTCTGTCCTAAGACCCCCAACACTCACCCCTGTGTGTGTCTGTAGAAAGGAGATGTGTGTCTGTCCCAAGCCCCCCATCACTCACCCCTGTGTATGTCAGGGGAAAGGAGATGTGTGTCTGTCCTAAGACCCCCAACACTCACCCCTGTGTGTGTCTGTAGAAAGGAGATGTGTGTCTGTCCCAAGCCCCCCATCACTCATCCCTGTGTATGTCAGGGGAGGGAGATGTGTGTCTGTCCTAAGACCCCCAACACTCACCCCTGTGTGTGTCTGTAGAAAGGAGATGTGTGTCTGTCCTAAGCCTCCCGGCCTTTCTGAGCAGCTTTGAGGGAAGCATCAAAGCACAGCAGCATCGGTGACAGCAGCAGACCCCGGACTCTGAAGAGGGGACGAGTGAGGGAGAAGGGATAGTAGAAACTTAGAGGCCATTGGACCTGGGAGGGGAATGACGAGAGAGCCGCTGCAAGGACTTAACAGCTGAGCCAGAAGGGAAGTGTTTTCAAAAAATATTTATTTATTTGATTTTAAGTAAAAACATAAGAAAAACAGACGAGCACACCGGGTGCCGTAGGATTACAATAGTTCAGACACTTGTGAGACATGGACATCCTGTATCAATAATGCATATTATGACATGGCATGCACATATCTGTGCGATACAAGTGACTCGCTCAGTGCTGCTGTATTCAAGTACAGATTCAAACTATACCACATTTAGTGTGTAAGTCATTAGTTAACCGATTATTTCTGCGATAGATCCCAAGGTCGGCAGTTAGTGCATGATTGATCCATGTACATCAACATCACTCACTGTCAAGATTTCCCTCAGACTAGAGCGCTAAGCAGGGTCTGAGTGGGCCCCAGATATCCCTTGGTTGCGCCTGTGGAACCTGCATCGACACATACTCTACCGCTGTCTCCCCTCTTGTAGCAGCATCTTTTAGCCAATAGCCAATCCCCTACTTTGGGGTAGACCTTCTCATCCAAAACCGCAGCAGTCTACACTTAGCTGGAAGAAAGTTTTTAACATATCCCAAAATCATTATGGAAAGTGCAATTCTCCTATGTGCCTCTTATCTTCATTATGGACTGCAATTTCTTTGATCAATATGCTCCAAGTGAAAAACAGCAGCTGTATCACTCATGCAGCACACACAATGAGAAGGCCTATCAGGGTCTATTCTGTGTTAGAAACCGAGAGCGGTATAGTCTATTCAGACATTTTACATGAAGCAGTTTGTGTCTATAGTTTACTGATTTAGCTTGAGCAGATTAGAATTTTCTACACTTCATGTCTAATATCCTCCCAAGATCCAATTCCCATGTTTCAAGGGCCTTGTTAATTCTTGTAGCACAATATTCGGTGTATAAACAATACAGTTTAGAAAGCCCACCTCTACCTCCAGGATTCGTGATCCTGTAAGTGTGTGGGAGAAACTCTGGGATGTCACCATAAGTTCAAAAGAATTTGGGACCAATGATTGGAACTGAAGGAAAGGTGAGGGTAGCTTTCCAAGGGAGGGTCGAGGAAAGTGGGGAGGGGGATCTGACTCGGACTTGGTACTCAGTGACAGGGAGATGCAGTCCTACAGAGGAACTGAAGATTTGTTGCAGTAAACAGCAGTAAGTGAGAGAGTGTGAGTGGGTTAGACTGAGTGAGAAGGAAAGCGAGTGAATATGAATGAGGGAGAGAGTGCGAGTAGGAATATGTTTGCATATTTTATGCTTGTGTGCATGTGTTTGGACTTGAGATACTCAATATAATTCTGAGCTTTTGAGGGCACCCGAGATAACATGCTGCTGCTGGCATATTTAAGGGAATTCTTGGCATAAGGGAGTGCACATGGTGCAAAATGCAGGCCCTGACACACTAGAATTAATTCTTTATATAGGGGCACCCATAAAAAAATACTGGAGGAAATTCATAGCATGGGGGTATCAGAGTCAAAATGCTGGCTCTGAGACATTAAAAAAATTACTGGCATAAGGGAGGGCACCTACAGCAAAATGCAGACCTTGAAATAGTCGAAGTAATATGCTGGTACTGGCATACTGGAGGTTCTTCTGGGACTCAAGGAATGCAACCATGGCATACTGGTGTCTGGTTGGGTGAAGCAAGCCATGATAAAATGTTGGGTCTGAGATACAGGTGGTAATAGTCCTGGCAGATTGTATGCAGTTCTTGTCATAAGGGATGCCCATGACAAAATGCTGGCGTTTGCACCTTGGAGATAATTCGTAACATATGGGGAACAGCCCAGGCAAATTTCGGGAAAAAATGGGATGAATTCCTGGCAAGTTTTATGCCCCACCACGTTCCAAGATCGCTAGCCATCATTGGAGCAAACCCCTGGTTAGACTATTTAAGGAATGCATTGTAGCACCTGCAACTAACAATTGGGAAAATCAAGTACCACAGCATCAAATTAAAAAGCTGGTGAGGGCAAGGTAAATAAAAATGGACTTAAGGAAGATTACGAAGAAATAGAAGTAAAGAATGGTAGCCCTGTAATACGCAACTAGGCTTCCCCTAGAATATTTAAACATACCAGTTTCTTTGGTCTTGAAACATAAACTAATTTGCTGCAGTTTTGTCTGTTTCCACTGAACGAATTCTGTGCCGGCTGAAAATAACCATACTGTAATAAAAGATGCCACTAGTGTGAGGAATCAATATTGGGCATATTGGGCATAGGGCCTGATTTAGATTTCGGCAGACTGGTTACTGCATTACAACATTGGCAGATATTTCGTCTGCCGAAATATAAATTCCATAGGATATTATGGGATTTATATTTTTGTGGATGGGATATCCGTCACCGTTGTGACTGAGAAACCCGTCCGCCGAAATCTAAATCAGGCCCATAATCTGCTTTTGCCCTGCCTTGTTATAGTTGAGAAAATGCTTTTTCAAACCTATTTTAAACAGCTTGGATTGCACAGCTGCAAAGGAACTGTGGTTATTTGCTTGAATTCCATATTCCTTACCCAACAGGTTGCTTCTTAAAGGTTATGGACCATGTTGAATTCTCAAAGAGCTAATTTATAGGGTTTCTTTCAATTCAATGGTGAGTTCTTAAAACATATAAATTGTAAATAGATACTTTTCAATTCATGACCACATAATGAATTCACTTTTTAGGTCTTGCCTAGTGGGCAGCTTATGTGCTGTCTGTTTGTGAGGAATTGTCAGCTTACTGTGGACTTAGTGTCTGTTCACCGTTTACCATTGATTGACTTTATTTTCACACTTGTTTTCTTGCTTCTTATTCATTAGTTTGTGTGGGCTTTACTTTCTCTCCTTGTGTTTGTCCTTCCTATGAGCATGGAGTCCTTACCTGTGCCCTTCCACTGCTCGCTTTTCAAGCACTACATTTTTCTTTTTAAATAGGAGGGGGGTGGGCGCACACTGCCTCACACTCCAGCACACAGTTTGCCCCGATGCATCATAATAAATGCAGTGCATGGTAGCACTTTCTTCGGTGTCAGGCTTTAGTTTTTCACCCTTGTTGGTGCAGCCAGTGCTGTGTATCTCTAGACACGTGTTTCAGGATAATTGTCCTTCTTCAGTAGAGAGCAACACTTTTTTGGGGGTGCTGGAGACGCTGCCCAAAGTCTTCTCAGGTCTCAGTACCACTCGCTGGGCGCAGGTGCATCAACCAGAGCTCGTCAGCTCGTTAGCGCAAGGGAGCCTTGTCAAATAGGAGGGGGGTAGGCGCACACTGCCTCACACTCCAGCACACAGTTTGCCCCGATGCATCATAATAAATGCAGTGCATGGTAGCACTTTCTTCGGTGTCAGGCTTTAGTTTTTCACCCTTGTTGGTGCAGCCAGTGCTGTGTATCTCTAGACACGTGTTTCAGGATAATTGTCCTTCTTCAGTAGAGAGCAACACTTTTTTGGGGGTGCTGGAGACGCTGCCCAAAGTCTTCTCAGGTCTCAGTACCACTCGCTGGGCGCAGGTGCATCAACCAGAGCTCGTTAGCGCAAGGGAGCCTTGTCAAATAGGAGGGGTGGGCGCACACTGCCTCACACTCCAGCACACAGTTTGCCCCGATGCATCATAATAAATGCAGTGCATGGTAGCACTTTCTTCGGTGTCAGGCTTTAGTTTTTCACCCTTGTTGGTGCAGCCAGTGCTGTGTATCTCTAGACACGTGTTTCAGGATAATTGTCCTTCTTCAGTAGAGAGCAACACTTTTTTGGGGGTGCTGGAGACGCTGCCCAAAGTCTTCTCAGGTCTCAGTACCACTCGCTGGGCGCAGGTGCATCAACCAGAGCTCGTCAGCTCGTTAGCGCAAGGGAGCCTTGTCAAATAGGAGGGGGGTGGGCGCACACTGCCTCACACTCCAGCACACAGTTTGCCCCGATGCATCATAATAAATGCAGTGCATGGTAGCACTTTCTTCGGTGTCAGGCTTTAGTTTTTCACCCTTGTTGGTGCAGCCAGTGCTGTGTATCTCTAGACACGTGTTTCAGGATAATTGTCCTTCTTCAGTAGAGAGCAACACTTTTTTGGGGGGTGCTGGAGACGCTGCCCAAAGTCTTCTCAGGTCTCAGTACCACTCGCTGGGCGCAGGTGCATCAACCAGAGCTCGTCAGCTCGTTAGCGCAAGGGAGCCTTGTCAAATAGGAGGGGGGTGGGCGCACACTGCCTCACACTCCAGCACACAGTTTGCCCCGATGCATCATAATAAATGCAGTGCATGGTAGCACTTTCTTCGGTGTCAGGCTTTAGTTTTTCACCCTTGTTGGTGCAGCCAGTGCTGTGTATCTCTAGACACGTGTTTCAGGATAATTGTCCTTCTTCAGTAGAGAGCAACACTTTTTTGGGGGTGCTGGAGACGCTGCCCAAAGTCTTCTCAGGTCTCAGTACCACTCGCTGGGCGCAGGTGCATCAACCAGAGCTCGTCAGCTCGTTAGCGCAAGGGAGCCTTGTCAAATAGGAGGGGGTGGGCGCACACTGCCTCACACTCCAGCACACAGTTTGCCCCGATGCATCATAATAAATGCAGTGCATGGTAGCACTTTCTTCGGTGTCAGGCTTTAGTTTTTCACCCTTGTTGGTGCAGCCAGTGCTGTGTATCTCTAGACACGTGTTTCAGGATAATTGTCCTTCTTCAGTAGAGAGCAACACTTTTTTGGGGGTGCTGGAGACGCTGCCCAAAGTCTTCTCAGGTCTCAGTACCACTCGCTGGGCGCAGGTGCATCAACCAGAGCTCGTCAGCTCGTTAGCGCAAGGGAGCCTTGTCAAATAGGAGGGGGTGGGCGCACACTGCCTCACACTCCAGCACACAGTTTGCCCCGATGCATCATAATAAATGCAGTGCATGGTAGCACTTTCTTCGGTGTCAGGCTTTAGTTTTTCACCCTTGTTGGTGCAGCCAGTGCTGTGTATCTCTAGACACGTGTTTCAGGATAATTGTCCTTCTTCAGTAGAGAGCAACACTTTTTTGGGGGTGCTGGAGACGCTGCCCAAAGTCTTCTCAGGTCTCAGTACCACTCGCTGGGCGCAGGTGCATCAACCAGAGCTCGTCAGCTCGTTCGCGCAAGGGAGCCTTGTCAAATAGGAGGGGGGTGGGCGCACACTGCCTCACACTCCAGCACACAGTTTGCCCCGATGCATCATAATAAATGCAGTGCATGGTAGCACTTTCTTCGGTGTCAGGCTTTAGTTTTTCACCCTTGTTGGTGCAGCCAGTGCTGTGTATCTCTAGACACGTGTTTCAGGATAATTGTCCTTCTTCAGTAGAGAGCAACACTTTTTTGGGGGTGCTGGAGACGCTGCCCAAAGTCTTCTCAGGTCTCAGTACCACTCGCTGGGCGCAGGTGCATCAACCAGAGCTCGTCAGCTCGTTAGCGCAAGGGAGCCTTGTCAAATAGGAGGGGTGGGCGCACACTGCCTCACACTCCAGCACACAGTTTGCCCCGATGCATCATAATAAATGCAGTGCATGGTAGCACTTTCTTCGGTGTCAGGCTTTAGTTTTTCACCCTTGTTGGTGCAGCCAGTGCTGTGTATCTCTAGACACGTGTTTCAGGATAATTGTCCTTCTTCAGTAGAGAGCAACACTTTTTTGGGGGTGCTGGAGACGCTGCCCAAAGTCTTCTCAGGTCTCAGTACCACTCGCTGGGCGCAGGTGCATCAACCAGAGCTCGTCAGCTCGTTAGCGCAAGGGAGCCTTGTCAAATAGGAGGGGGTGGGCGCACACTGCCTCACACTCCAGCACACAGTTTGCCCCGATGCATCATAATAAATGCAGTGCATGGTAGCACTTTCTTCGGTGTCAGGCTTTAGTTTTTCACCCTTGTTGGTGCAGCCAGTGCTGTGTATCTCTAGACACGTGTTTCAGGATAATTGTCCTTCTTCAGTAGAGAGCAACACTTTTTTGGGGGTGCTGGAGACGCTGCCCAAAGTCTTCTCAGGTCTCAGTACCACTCACTGGGCGCAGGTGCATCAACCAGAGCTCGTCAGCTCGTTAGCGCAAGGGAGCCTTGTCAAATAGGAGGGGGGTGGGCGCACACTGCCTCACACTCCAGCACACAGTTTGCCCCGATTCATCATAATAAATGCAGTGCATGGTAGCACTTTCTTCGGTGTCCGGCTTTAGTTTTTCACCCTTGTTGGTGCAGCCAGTGCTGTGTATCTCTAGACACGTGTTTCAGGATAATTGTCCTTCTTCAGTAGTAATCTGCTTTTGCCCTGCCTTGTTATAGTTGAGAAAATGCTTTTTCAAACCTATTTTAAACAGCTTGGATTGCACAGCTGCAAAGGAACTGTGGTTATTTGCTTGAATGCCATATTCCTTACCCAACAGGTTGCTTCTTAAAGGTTATGGACCATGTTGAATTCTCAAAGAGCTAATTTATAGGGTTTCTTTCAATTCAATGGTGAGTTCTTAAAACATATAAATTGTAAATAGATACTTTTCAATTCATGACCACATAATGAATTCACTTTTTAGGTCTTGCCTAGTGGGCAGCTTATGTGCTGTCTGTTTGTGAGGAATTGTCAGCTTACTGTGGACTTAGTGTCTGTTCACCGTTTACCATTGATTGACTTTATTTTCACACTTGTTTTCTTGCTTCTTATTCATTAGTTTGTGTGGGCTTTACTTTCTCTCCTTGTGTTTGTCCTTCCTATGAGCATGGAGTCCTTACCTGTGCCCTTCCACTGCTCGCTTTTCAAGCACTACATTTTTCTTTTTGTTTAGGCACTCCTGTTTTCAAGTTGTCTCCCTTATGTACTTCTTAACTCCACTCCACAGCACTCTGTGGTCCTCTTTCTCACCTGTGTGCTTCTCCCATGCTCCCCTCTGTGATGCACTCATCCTCCTGTGTCTGCTTCTCCCCCACTCCCCTCTCGTAGCTTTCTTGCCTATATGCTTCCCTCCACCAGCTCCACATTGCTCTCTCTCTCTCACCCATTTTCTCCCCCCCCCCAGAGCTCCACTTTGCTCTCTCTCTCTCTCTCTCCATATCTTTTGCTTCCCCCACATGCACCCCCAGTGATGCTGAATAGCATGGCTAAAAACCTTTGGCAAAGCCATTAGGTCCTAAGGGTGAAACCTATTGGCTTTGCAGATGCTTGTTAGTTTCATTTTTAAGCATAGGGTCAGGAGTATCAATTATTGATGTTGGTGCAATGATTTTAGTTAGACATTGGTTCTCCCTAGGGTAAAGCAAGCCATGACATGACCCATTACATCTCAACTAATGTACATGTGCATGAGAGATTGATCACAAGGTCTCTAATGTGAGTTGAAAGCTGTCAGCCCTCATTCAGGGCACCATGGGACAAGTTGCTACTGGGCCTCCACCATGTTTTTTAAAACTTATGTTTTATTAGCATTTTGTTAAGCATAACAAGACAGGATTCCTTAAACAGATGCTTTTCCACCTTGTCGGTGAAAAGAATTAACAGCAGTGACAGTGCTCCTGTTAGGATACATGCAACCTCCTATTAACCTGCCAACTCATCAGACCAAGACCGTATCGGACAGGCTTCCAAGGGGGATGGGGTGTAATGATAGTGCCAGGAGGACCACGGTCAAATAAGCAAAAGAAATAAAACATGTGAAAATAACACACAAACTATAACTGTGTTCATGCCTACCCCGACATTTCAATAAAGTGTACATGCAGTGTCATCAATAGAAAGTATGAGGAAATGGGCCCGTGGGGAGGCTCCACGTCTCATCCGGGGGGGGGGGAGGGACAAAGTGCCCCACCCCCCCAAGCCATCTCCCCTCGCCTCTGATCTGGTTCCAGGGGTCACACTCTATCCATTCCTACCATCTCCGGCGGTCCGGGTGCCAGGTTCTCAACTGGTCCCGCTTCCCCTCTTCCATCCTCAGACAGCTCATCCTCAGCCCCGGCAGGCTCCCACTCATAGGGCTCCACCATGTTTGTTGGTTTGTTTGCCTCATATGTCCTGGTGCCCGTCTTGCTATGGCCCTGCACACTGGGCCCAGTACAACCCTTTCCACACTTAACTCTATGGCAAAGCGATGGCAGTCACAGGCTTCTCAGGGAGATAGTGTGGGGGAGCTCGAGCTCACAGCGCAGAAATCAACAAACTAGTGAAATGAGTGCTCATCTTAATGCTTATCTTTTTGAGAAAGGAAGTACTTTAAACAGTAGCCGGTTGGACCACTAGATGAAGCCTTCAACAGGGCCTTGCAAAACTTTACAGTAGGAGCCTCTCACATGGACTGGTCCCAAAGTCGGCCAATGCCCCTCCCACACAGGCCGACAATGAATTCAGCATTTGCAGCCCAGCATGAGTCACTCACAACTGCGGCAGGTGCAGCCCTCACACAGGCCAAATGGCAATGAGCAATCACTGCCCTGGCCATGCTTCGGCAGTCACATCATCTTGAAGTCGTGGGAGTGTCTCGGGGGCCCTCTGACTCCCATGTCCACCTCTAGCAGTCTGTTCTACAGGTGCCACACTGCCACTTGGGGCGCACTGCCACTGGGGACGCACTTCACCTCACCTCTTCCTGGACAGTCTCTCCTGCAGGGTAAACAGGCTCCTTCCTTTTCTCAGCAGGCAGTCAGACTTCTAGGCATTCAGAACAGATACACAGCTTCTCCAGTAAGACATCTTGATTTGAGGTGATGCTCTTCAACTCTGGGAAACTGGCTGTCGGGCAGACACCAGTCCTGGTTGTACAGTAGTTCTCTGAGTACTCTGCGAGTGTAGCACTCCATTCATTGGCCAAGGAGGACTTGGAACTAGAACAAGAAAATGAAGGAGTGGTTCCTACTTTTATTTACAACTGGCAGACAGGAGATGTGGGTCCATCCTCTGAAAGTGTGGAACCAGGTTTGGGTGCTTCTCTTTTCGAGTGCCCTTTCCAGGATGTTCTCCAGACACAGCCTTTGTGTAGAGTGATTGCGGGACCATACTATCCTGGAGCACCCACAATAGAGGCAGAAAGAAGTATGAAGTTTCTGCACCTGGCTCTCCTCAGCCCAATTAAAGGAATAATCGGGGCATGACAGAGTTGCAGACCTCACAGTCTGTAGTTCCACCCCTCACTCATACAATTCACCAAATGACAGTGCTCAGGAAAGCTACTCAGCCACTCCTTGCTAACCAAAAGGCCCCATTTAATATGTAAAGGACTCCTGTCTCCACTCCTGTCACTTCAGTGTCCAGGTCTCCTCTGTCCATCTACATGAATGTGAGCAGTGCACTTTCACTGTCTGTTAGCCTCGTACTCAGCTCCATCTTGGCTAAAATGGACCCCCCCCACTTGCTTCAATTACTCGTATTCACTCCCAAACATTTTGCATGTAGCATGCAGGCTACACACATCAACATGCTTACCATGCACTCAGGCCGTTAGTGCTAAAGACAGGGTAAATGCATAAAAGCAGAACTTATACAAGTGGGTCAGCAGGACTCCACTCCAGTGACTCAGATAAAAAGAGCTGCTCTATATGTTAAACTCATAATAGGGACAGTAGTCTACTCTCAAAAATTGAGAGCATGCCTGGTGCACCCCTCTAGGTCTCAGGAGAAGGTCAGAATCTACTCCTAGTTGCGCTAGATTAGAGTGATGCCAGAGACAAAAAATTAAAGTCAGGAAACCAAATACATGCATTTGGACACTCAGGTAGGGGCACACTACCAGATCCGACTACCCAAATCCTTACTCCACCATTGGAGAAATCTAGTTGTCAGATTAGCAAAACTGGTAGGAAAAATGTACTCTGTATTCCCACAGTTCATTCCTTGCAATTAGGGCTCCCGGTTTTATGGTATTTATTTTTTTAACATTTCCGTCTGTATTAATCCATATTTATTTTTTGCCCATCTTATTGGTATTTATCCATATTTATTTTGTGTTTTGTGAATTTTGGAGTCATAAAATGGTATATTTCCACATTTATTTAACTGATAAACATACACTCATATTTTACTGCCTGTCACGTTTTAGTAAATTAAGCAGCCAAATATAGCAAAACACTGCACCTTCAGGTAAATATGAGTATTATATTACAAATATGTTACCATACACCTGCATTTAGGGAAATCTCAACCTATTTTTAACTTCTCATGCTGCCTATCTGCTCAGCTGTTTTCCTAGAAATCACGAAAAACAGCACGGAGAGTCACCCACAAGAAGCACACTTTTCTGCATTTTTCCGCTTTTTAAAATAAATACAGACAGGAAACACTTTGTTTTCTGTCTGTAATTATCTGTAAAAATCTGTAAAAACGGAAAAACGGGAGCCTTACTTGTAATGCAACAGACCATCTCCGTAACGTGGGATTGTCCCTCTTCATTGCTGTCAGCCACTTGAGTGGTTTGAGATCTCTCTTGCCCACAAACCTTGTACCCAAACAGATACAGGTTGAACCTTCTCAAAGCTCACACTGTGGCAAAGCATTCTTTCTCAATGGTCATCCAGTTCTGTTCTCTACGTAGTAACCTATAACTGGTAAAGGTCACCATGTGCTCTCTACCCATGTCATCTTTAGGTTAAGCCAATACTGCTCGAACTCCTTTATCCGAGGCATTCTTCTGCACCATGAAAGGCTGATTGTAGTGAGGGGCCTTTGGTAAGGTTCACTGCATAGTACTCCTTTCATGTTTTCTAATGCTTTCTGATGCTCCTCCATCCATATTACTTTCTTGGGCTGTTTCTGCGGTGTCAGGACAGTCAATAAGCAACTATGGTTCAAATGTTGGCAACAAAGTCCTTTTGAAATCAGCAAGTCTAAAAAGACTCTCAACTGTGTTTAGGTGGTGGACACCTTCCACTTTTACACAGACTTAATCTTGGCATGCAGTGGGTGTTTCTTCCTGTTACCCAAGATAAACTACAGTGGAAGACCCCACCTGCCACTTGTTTGCCTTGATGGTCAGTTTTTCTCCAGAATCCTGACCAACACCTGTTCTAGGCTTTATGTTGTCGTCCCATGAATTGCTAAATACCACAATGTCATCCAGGAGGCCATCCAGAACTCTTCATGTTCTCATAGAACTGAGTCCATCTGGCATAAGTGACAAGAGCACACATCAGCCCAAACAGCATTACACTGAACTAGTATAATCCATCTGGGGTGGAGAACACTGTTGACTGTTCAAGTCAAAAGTGCTAAGATACTTGGCAGCACCCAACCCGTCCATTAGCTCGTGAACTCTGGGATTGGGTGTGCCTTTGTCTTAGTGACTTTGATCAATCAACCAATCAAGTATATTTATATAGCTTGGCTAATCACCCGAGAGGGTATCCAGGCGCTTAGGGGTCATGATGGTTCAGGGGACTCAGTTGAACAGCCAGGTCTTGAGTGCTCTCCAGAAATCCAGTAGAGAGGTGGAGGTCTGTAGCTGCAGAGGGAGGTTGTTCCATATTTTTGTCATGAGGTAAGAGAAGTAGCGTTCTCTGCTGTTGCTTTGGTGCATGCATGGGGGTGTGGGTGAGTGATTTATGCTGGTCCTTGGTTGTGTAGTGCTTTGTAGGCGTGGATCATCAGCTTGAATTGGCATTTCTTCTGTATGGAGAGCCATCGGAGTTTTCTGAGGAGGGAGGTGATGTGGGTTTTCTGGAGAGGTCGAGGATGAGTCTTGCAGCAGAGTTTCGTATGGTCTGGAGTCTCTGAAGAAGGTGTGTAGTGATCCCAGCGTAGTGTGCGTTGCCGCTGTCTAATCGGCTGGTGAGTAGGGCTTGAGTGACAGTACGCCTGGTGTTCCATTTAAGCCATTTGAAGACTTTTCGTAGCATGCAAAGTGGGCGAAAACAGGTAGAGGCAACTGTGTTGATCTGGGACTTCATGGGCCGTTTGCTGTTGAGGATTATGCCAAGTTTTCTGGCATGGTCAGTCGGTCTGGGTGATGGATCCTAGTTCTGAGTGCCACCGGGAATCGTTCCAAGGGGTGGTGTGGTTGCAGAAGATCCGCACTTCCTTTTTGTCCGCGTTGAGTTTCAGGCAGTTGTCCTTCATCCAGTTGGGGACGCTCGTCATGCACCTGTGGAAGTTGGTTCTGGTGTTGGCGGGATCTTCTGAGAGCGAGAGGATGAGCTGGGTTTCGTCTCCGTAGGATATGATGTTTAGTCTGTGGGATCTGACTATGTTATCCAAAGGGGTCATGTAGGTGTTGAAGAGGGTGAGGCTGAGGGAGGATCCTTGAGGTATACTGCAGATGATGTCCTTGCGTTTGGAGGTGAATGGAGGTAGGAAGATCTAATGAGTTCTTACGGAGAGGAAGGAGGCGATCCACCTGAGGGCGTTTCCTTGGATACCGATGTGAAGCAGTCTTCTGATCAGGGTGTGATGAGATAAAGTGTCAAAGGCTGCTGAGAGGTCAACGAGGATCAGAGCCACAGTTTCTCTGCAGTTGTGGAGGGCTCTGATGTCATCGGTGGCTGCAATCAAGGCAGTCTCAATGGTGTGGTTGTTGCGGAATACAGATTGGGGGTATCTAGAAAGTTCTGCTCCATATATTTTTTGACTTGGCGGTTGATGGCTTTTTCCAGGACTTTGGTGGGGAAAGGGAGATGGGCCTGTAGTTTTTGAGTGCACTTGGGTCGGTGGATGGTTTCTTGAGGAGTGGTTTGATTTCTGCATGTTTCTAGTCTTCGGGAAAGGAGGCTGTGGCAAGGGACGAGTTGAAGAGGGTGGTGAGCTCACTGCTGATCCTGCGGCTACTGAGGTTGAAAATATGCTGCGGGCAGGGGTCCATGGGGACTCCTGAGTGAACGGAGTTCATGATGATGGTGGTGTCCTAGGGGGTGAGATGGTCCCATGAGGTAGGTCAGTGGTCCGTATTGATTTCGGTGAATGTGGGAAGGAAGTCTTAGGGCTTGGGATGGGGTTCAAAGTTCTTATAGCTGGTGGTGATCTTGTCGTGGAAAAAGTCGGCGAGTCTGCCACATAGTTCTTGGGAGGGGGTGATGCTGCTTTCTGTGGCTACAGGGTTGGCGAACTCTCTGACGATATTGAAGAGCTCTTTGCTGTGCTTGGAAATGGACTTGATGCAGTCAGCTAGGGCTTTCCTCTTTTCTCTCTCAGTAGCTGGAGGGTTGAGGAAGGTCTTGAAAGTGGACCTGTTTGAGGTGTCCTTGTTTGTGCGCCATCTTTCCAGTTGCTTGCAGTGGCGTTTTGCTGTTCTCAGTTCCTTGGTGTACCATCTTGCCTGCTTGGTTGATCTCTTGTGTCTGCTGGTCTTGATGGGAGTAATGATGTTGGAGCAGTTGGTAATACAGGAGTTGAAGATTTTGACAGCTTGGTCCAGGTTTGATGCAATGTTAGGGCATGATGTGTTGATGGCATGCGTCCATTGGCTCTCTGTTACTTTGCTCCAACTATGGTGAGGGGTGCTGGGTGGCTCTGTGGTGGGGGCGCGGGGGCTCGGGATGTTGAAGTGTATGGCCCAGTAGTCCATACAAAAGCCCAAATCTCTAAAACATAGCTTGGGCACCAAAAGCACTGTACTGGCCCAAGGACAAGGGGATCTCTCAGTCACACCCAAATCCAACATGTGAGCTTATCTGTCTTGATGCTTTCCTGGACTTTCATTCAAATATCAAATATGTCTCAGTTTTCATTGGCAGATTAATTCCTGTATCTATGTTATGGACACAGACGAGTTTCAATTCTGGAGTCAGTGAGAAATTCATCTCAGTACCTCTCTATACTCATTTTGTTGCTCAGGGGATAACTCATTGATAAGCTTTACCCACCCACAGATCCATCCTTCACTGTACTGTGCAACAGGTCAAAAAGAGACTCACTATCTTCCTCAGCCTCCTCTGCCGTAGACTTGACGTTCACTGTTTGATCGCTCTTGGCGCAAGGCATTAGCTGGTTTATACTGAACTCCCTCCTGGGATCCCGTGTGGCACCTGTGTTCTCCAAGTAGTTCACTTTAGAAACCTTCTGCAACACTTTATATGGCTGACAGTACTTATCCTACAAAGCTTTGAGACAAAAAGTGCTTTCAGCACCAACACTTCATGACCCTCCTAGTACCTATTTGGGCTTGCCTGGAGTTTTTTTTTTTTTGCTTCACCTGTGTTTTGTACCATACGCTTTCCCAAGCCAATGACACAGTCCACTACATCCTTTTGAGGCAACTCAGAAGATTCTTCCCGTTCTCACTGATTACGGTAACTGGGCGACATACTGGATGCACAAACAGAAGTTCACAGGGAGTAAATCCTACTCCTTCTGGGGAATTTCTCTGTAGGCGAAGAAGAGATATAACAGGAGGCCACTTTCTCCTGAGGTCCCTGTGTAGAACCATCATGCTCTTAAGAGTCTTAATGAACCTGTCCACCATCCCATTTGTTTGTGGGTGGTATGCTGTGGAGATGCAGTAGTTCACAGTAGTTTGCTCCAATATCTTTCTCATGTATGAGGAGATAAAGTCGGTTACCCAGTTGCAAATGAATGTCTTTGGAAATCCAACTATACCAGAGACTAGTGGTTTTCATCAGTGTCCAGGAATCTCCTGTTGTCAATGACCCACAGAGTACCCTTAGCACAACACTTGAGCATTAGAAAGATGCGGGATAAATTCACCAGGAATATGCAGGGACACAGAGAGATTCTATAGAACCTATCCGAACTTGCCAAAGAATGGTAAGTCAGGAGGTAAGACCAAGGCACCAATGGTGCCTCTGCCATTTATGCTCCATTTGACTGGGTTGGAATTGACATTGTTCGCCTGTAGGAAAGTAGGATCTGCTTCTTATGGTTACCCCCACTTTTTGCTTGATGTTACATTGTTTTTGACTAGTCTGACTGGGATCCTGATAATCAGGACCCCAGTCTATCTGCTTTCTCCCTAAAATGTTACGACATGTTCTTAGGTACACTCCAGATTGGATACTGGGGGACCCTTGTCAGTCCCTAGTATATGGTACACATGTACCCAGGGCATAGGTACCCCAGAGGCCTCCCATGGGCTGAAGCATGTATTATGCCACCCATGAGAGGCCATGCAAAATGGAACTACAGGCCTGCCATTGCAGCCTGTGTAAGATGGTGCATGCACCACTTACTTTGGATATAGGTTTACTATATCTATAGGTCACTACATTTAAAACCTATAAGTCACCCCTCTAGCAGGCCTTAACAATCCTGAAGGCAGGGTGCCTGGTTTTACGTGAGAGGGTGCCCCTGAATGAGCAGAGCACCCCTGCAGCCTTCTGAGACCATTCTCCCGGGTTATCGGTGACGCAGCCAGACATATAGGTAGAGGTGCATTATATGCTCACGTAAAATGCTATCTCGAAAACGGCTGGAACAAACCATGTCGTGTTTGGTATCAAACACCTTGGAATCATACCTCCACACTGGTAACCGGTGTGGGAGGTATGATTCCACCCTTCTGAAGTGAGCTTCGTGGGGTCCCTGGTCTTCCCGGTACCAGCCTTCTCGACCCGGACAGCACAAAATGGTTGCTGCCAACCAAAGACACATTTCTGCCCTCCTGCTGCTGAGCCAAGCTCGAGCAGAGGAAGGCAGCACAATAGGCATCCTGTCACAGGGAGGTGTGACCACCTCCCAGACAGGATTTAGTGTATTGGGGCTGGGTGGGTGCACTTCCAAAGTGCCTGAAAGTCTGCATCTGGGGCACACTTGGTGTCCCTGTGCATAGTCCAGTTCAAACCAGTCCTGGGAGCCTTTGGCTCCTGCTCTGGCGCGAAACTGGACAAAGGACAGGGGAGTATCCTCCCCACTGTCCTGACCCTCCCCTGGGAGGGTCCCCTGAATCTGTCCAACCCTCTCCCGTGGGTACAAAAGGGCTTACCTGGCTGTAGGACCCTAGATTCGACGTGGACAAGATTCTGAACAAGAAACCACTGACCCTCGGCTGGCTGGACACTCTAGACTTCGCTGGACTTCGACTGGGCCCGACTTCGTCTCCCTCTCGGTCCAAAGCATCGTCTGTGCCCGTGCACAATACAGGCTCCGTGCAGGACCTGTGGAGCATCAAGGACAACTGAAGTATCTCCCTTGGGGTGAAGCAGTCACTCCCCTGCATTCGCAGGCACCGCAACGCAACTGACCGGTCTGCTGATCCTGAGCTCCTGCGAACTCCGAAGGCTCCAGAGGAGGTGGGTTCCTATGTTCCTATGTTCCTCTCACCAAGTGTGAGGCCAGTACCCCTCGTGGGGACCGCATAACCCAAACCCCTGTGCACTGCGTACTTTTGCAAGTGCATATGCTTGTTGGCGTTCCCCAACTAAGTGCATTGTGCTATCGGTAGCCCCAACCTATGCGCACATTTCGTACAAAGGACTTCGGCCTCCTCGCACTCTGTGCCCTGCAAGCTGTTACTCTGTGAAACTGCTAGAGGTCCCCTCGCGACTCCTTTGCCTTCGGCCGGTGGGTCCATTTGAGGGACAACACTGCGTTTCTTGGGCTCCCCTGGTTGCTCCAGGCCTGCCCTGACTCCCCTTGCTGTGGTGAGTCCCCTGGTCCTTGCTGGGCCAGATCGTAACCTTCTTTGACCTTCTTCGTGGGTTGCCGCTGCCAAGGCTTGTTGGTGCTCCTGCCGGACACCGACCCCTCAGCACTCGACATCGTTCGTGGGACAGCTCGTATCCGGCTCCTGGTTATCCTCGACGTCTCCTGGTCCCAGCAGCTGTAGAGTCAAGGTCTCCATCTTCACACCTGAAGCACCCGACATCGGTGGGCATTCTTCTACCGAGCCCCTGGTCTCTCCTGAGTGACCCAGACTCTGTCCCCTCTGCTTTCAGGTTCCTTCCATCAAGAATCCACCTGACCCTTTTCTTCTTTCCAGCAGCGGCATTTCTTTGAAGACTCCCATTAAGAATGACGGTGATTTCCGACGCCACTTCGACCCTATGCACCCGGCTTCCCTGGGATAGGTAACTCTGGTACTTCAGTATCCACGGGTGGGATGGCTCTCCAACCTTCTAGGTTCCAAAGGGTTTCTTCGTAATCCACTGGGAAGGGTCCTTAAACTTTAAAACTGCAACCGCGACTCTCCCATTGAATTGTATGTAGCACACGGTCGTGTTCTCACACTGCACCCGTCCTCAGTTGGGTCCCTACTTACTCACCTTGGGTGGTTCCTTGGGGTCCCAGCGATTTTACATCCTCTAGACACTGTCTTGACTCGAGTCGTGGTTCTAATACCACTATTTTTGTATATGGTTTGGTCTCCCCCTGGAGCCCACTGTGTATTAGTGTTACTTACGATTGTTTCTGTGCTACAGTATTGTGTGGTCTGTGTTTATCTGTGTGTAGCAGATACTGTGAGGTATTTAAGGTGTGTTATAATAATAAATACATATTTTTATAACTACTGTGTGGTTCTCCTTTCATTTAACCAATACAATAAGATTGCATCCTGGTAAAACACGCTGCTTAACATTCCTTCAAGACTAAGCCTGAAGGCTGCTCACCACAGCTACCACTTGGATGGCTTTCTAAGGTTATCTTTGACCTCTTAAATCACCATAAGGTTTGTTTGGACTGGTGCAAGGTGCCCACTTTAAATAGTGGACAGCATATACCAGGCCAACTTCTCACATTGGTGTGCAGCGGTTGGGATTCATCCCTGCATTGTTTTACCAGATAAATCTTTGTATTGATTAACTGAAAACCACTAAGTACTAGGTACATATAATACTAGCTTAGAATAAGTAAGTTCTACTGAACTTAGGGTTGGGTAAGTCAAGGGTTTAGCACACCCTTTCTCCAACCTCCGAGAGTTTAGTTCCCACTAGGTTAGATAGGTGCAACACCTCACCACACTTAGTATGTCTTCTAAAGGAGATGCCAGTGGCTCTTGGCCCTCTAGATACAGTGAGCTTTCATTCCAAGAATTGAAAGCCCTGTGTGCCTCTAGAAAGCTGAAGACAGGGAGAAGTGCCAACATTCAACGTCTCATAGAGACCTTACTTCTTGATGACCTTAGGAAGACCCCTGGGTCAGATGAACAGGAGAAAGTGGGTGGGGCAGGGAATGAGGACAGGTCAGGAGGTGACACCTTTTATGACCTAGACTCAACCCCTGGCCAGGAGGAACAAGATGGTTCCCACCTGGACAACTCAGATCTTCAGGGAGATGATGGAGAAGCCTAAGATGGCCCCCTCTTCACCCCTCCTGGAAGAGTGAGAGTTTACCAAGGAGATCTAGATCTCCCTCTGCAGAGTCTAATCACTCAGGACAGTCTGTAGGGACCACAGTATCTAGCAAGAGGGACCACTCTTTTGATAGGGAATACCAATTTCTTGAACTTGAGAAAGCTAGGCTTAGGCTCAGGCAAGAGCAATTGGCCCTTGATAATGAGTCCCTAGAAGTCCAGAGAGCTAGAAAAAAGTTGGGACTAGAGTCCCATGGTGGCTGCAACAGTGTCCCTAGAGTTAAAGAACATTCTTTTGACAATAGGAGCCTGAGCAAGATTGTCCCTCCCACAGAATACACCTTATCTTGTCCCTGCAAAGTACTTCCACGCAGTTGAGTCAGAAGTGCGTACTCTGCTCTGGAATAATGGTACTCCAAGAATAGCATTGGCCAAACTTATGAAAAGCTGGTACGACGGCGGTATAGCCCTGCCAGCAATTAAAAGCTACTACTGGGCCTCCCAGCTGGTGGTCACTAATCACTGGGTGCACCGACCAGGAGCAGACCCGGCTTATAGGATGGACAGACATAACATGTCCCCCAGTGATTACCCTAGAGCAATTTATGGAGGGGGGAAAAACGCACCAAAATACACTCCAACATCCACCACAATCAATCTATGGCACACGGCAACGACTGCTTTGGGGTGGAAAAACAAGATCACACAAGTCACCCTGCTGTTAGAAACAGACCGTCTAGGGGTGTTATCGAAATACCCAGGCTTCGATAAGTGGAACTTGATAGGTCTTTCCAGGGTGGGCGACATGTGGGCGGGGGGAAGGTGACCCCTTTCGGTGATCTCCAACGAGACTATGAATTAAATATAGGGGAACCTTCAGATACCTTCAAATCCGTAATGCACTGCAGAGGGCAATACCCAAAGGTACTGAGTTGCCTGTCTCCTCGCCCCTAGAGGATAGACTTCTAGATGACTACCTTCAGGAAAAAGCGATCTCAATGACATACAGAAAAATACTTAACAACACACCGGACGCAATGGATAGGACCCGCGTGAAATGGGTTGAGGATGTGGGGGATATTAGCAACGAGGACTGGCAGGAGGCATTGGCATCCCCCCGGGAGGTGGCGATCCGATCTCGATTTAAATTCATCCAACTTAAACTCCTGCATAGAGCATATTATACCAGCTCGGTACTGGTCAAAATGGGGGCCCTGAATTCCTCAGTGTGTCCTAGGGGGTGTGGCTACACCGGAACCTACCTACACCAGTGGTGGGACTGCCCGATTCTCCAGAAGTATTGGGGGAGGGTCACATCGGCAATGTTTACAATCTGTAACAAAACGATGGAGGTCTCGCCCCGCTGGTGCCTTCTCAATATATGGGATGCGACCGATCTATCGAGAGCCGAGAGTGTGTGGGTTTCCCTCGGATGCACAGTAGCGAAACGCAACATTGCGAGAACGTGGAAGGGGGTCACCAGGCCCAGACTCCGGGATTGGGAGACTGATATGGATTGGTGCATGCAAGCGGAGAGGGTGATATACGAGGGTAGAGGATGCCCACAAAAATGGTTCAAAATCTGGGGTGCCTGGAACGAAGATAGAGAGATGATATGTACACCATTCAACGACGCTTCCCCTCAGACCACGGATCAGGTGGGAGATTAAAGTTCATTTTGTAAAGGAATAACCACAGCTACTAGGCTTTGTCATGGGCCCAATGTAACGTATTGACTAATATTGTACCAATACACTTTGAATGTTGTAAGATATTGAAACGGCACTGTACTTTGTTTTTGTTTTTGTTTTTGATCAATCAATAAAAAGATATTTAAAAACAAAAAGATTGTCCCTCCCTACCATTTTGGGGATGACATCCATAAATGGCTAACTGCTTTAGAGAGGGCCTGTAAAGTTAGGGTAGGTCCCTCAAGAGCAGAGGGCAGCTATCTTGTGGCTCTCCTTTGCTGACAAAGGTAGTGATAAGCTCCTCACTGTTAGTGAGGAGGACGCTGACAATTACTCAGTCCTGAAGAGTGCTCTCATTGATGGGTTAAGCTTAACCACTGAACATTACAGGATTAAGTTCAGAGACACCCAGAAGGCACAGAATCAAGACTGGGTAGACTTTGTGGATAGTGCCATAAAGGCTCTGGAAGGCTGGTTGCTTGGCAGCAAAGTGAATGATTTCAAGGGATTGTACAATTTGATTATGAGGGAGCAGATCCTTAATAATTGCCAAAATCAGTTGTTGCATCAATACCTGGTTGACTCTGATCTGACTTCTCCTCAAGAATTGGGCAAGAAAACAGATAGGTGGGTCAGAACCAGGGTGAAGCAAAGAAACCAGAACCATGGTGGTGACCAAAAGAAGTAAGATGCTAAAACTTCAGATAAGGGTGGGGACAAGGGTAAAGATGACAAGTCTTCATCAGGTCCCCAAAAACCTGCATCGGGGGGGAGTCACAATCCAACAAGGGAAAAGGCAAAAAGAAACCTTGGTGTTACTTATGTAAAGAAAAGACCATTGGACAAAATATGCCAATTGTCCAAAGGCCAAGGATTCAACTCCAACCACCACTGCCCCTAAGGCAACTGCTCCCCCTAGTACAGTTTCAAGTGGTGGTACAGGGAACAAGGGATTAGTAGCGTTAACCTTGGGCTCTGAGATGGGTTCTGGCTTAGTCAGAATTCCAGCTCAGGCTGTGCTTGTCTGTGATGGTACAGTACAGTAACAAAATGGTCAAGTAGTATACAATAACTGGAATGCACACAGTAAATCACATCCACAGTACTGAGTTTTTGAGTCCAATACATTGGAAATCCAATTTATTTTACAGTGTAATTAATGTTTTTGTTTGTGGCAACGCAGTTGCTCGATACTCCTATACTGGTACGAATATTTACAAATATTTACACTATTTGGTGCTCAGGGTAGGGTAACGGGTAAAGGAGTGCTAGTGAGCATTGTGGAGTTGTGAGGGTAGTGGATAAGGACAGGGTAGTGTGACATATATCCATCACATTTGCATGGTGATACTGATCCGGCCTTAACAAAGGTCAGTTGTTCCACATACATTACATAGCTTTACATGGACACTGTCAATAAATTACAGTTGTCCTCGCTTGTAATCGAATAGTTGTTGACGTTTCGACCCCTATATGTTTAACTAGGTGAGTCTAGCCTTAGGGTGGGGTCTTCATCAGGACTGTAATAGAGCACCTAAAGGCAATGGGATACTATGTGTTAGGGTGATGTCACTGTTCTATCGCGGTAGTGGATGTGAAAGCAAAGTAAAAAATGAATTACCTAATTGGGCATCCAGCGTGTGCCTTGTTGCTGGGGAATTGAGAGAAGGTGTGGGCTCAACAGAGCTCCTAGATACAGAGAAAAAACCTTTTTTTGCAGTCAGGTTCCAGACGTCTACCAGCGCGTAGTCATTAAGCTGCTGGACCCGAAATGTTTATCCTTGCTACTGAATAATAACAATATTGTTCAAGACCGCACAGAGTTACTTTGTTACTAATGAGTTTATGTTTATATGTTTATGCTTAAATGGTGATGTTCTTTTAACAATCTTTTGATGCATTTAACTGTTGTTTACAAAATGTAACTCTCTCCCATGAGGCTTTGTGAACTACCATGAGGGACACCTCATATTGAGATATACGTATGTTACATGTAAACCATTCTGATCCATCTAGATTAACCTGGTTGTGAACACGATCTATATGCATTTGTAAGAAAGTGTCCAATTTCAATTTAACTTATACACAAAAACATTGGGCACAACCCAATATCTATGCCCTTGTCGTAATGAATCACATCTACACCAAGATCAGCATTTCTGCCCGTCAAATCAGTCAGGTTCCACACGTCTACCAGCGTGCAGTCATCAAGCTGCTGCACCCGACATGCACGCTCATCACGAGCATTTAATGTAACCGGTAACCGCCGGCTCATTCTGCTGCCGGATCTGGAGACGGTGCAGACGTTCATTAGGTAAGGGGCCTTTCTGCTTTAGCGATCGCATTCGCTTTACCCTGATGTATCCAACTTCTCGTATTAACGCACAGCGATCTCACAGCGTTAAGCCCATATCTTGATTTCCGCGGACCCATCCCGGCCGCTGGTTTATGTACTCTTGCCCAAATGTAAAGCTGCGCTCGCAGACTAACGCCGCTGACAATCCAGCCACACTCGTCTCTGGCTTTTGATTCATTTCACTTGCTGCTATGACAGCTGGACCCTCGGCGGCCGCCGGAGGGTCCCCCTGGTCTCCCTATTGGGACACTTGACTCTTTTGCAATTAAGGCTTGATTTTTCTCTGCTTAGGATTTGGTGATCACTAACAATACCAGAGACCCTATTTTGTCCTATTTTTTCAGATTCATCTGTAAGATGCCAGTGATCTTTTGACCTGCCATCTACTGCGTACGTGCACGGAAGGCCATACACTCACCCCTTTGAGTAAGTGTTAATTTACATAGGGTGCATCTATAGCCATTTACTGTGTCTCTATTATTATTCACCAAGGATTTTTCTCTGTATCTAGGAGCTCTGTTGAGCCCACACCTTCTCTCAAATCCCCAGCAACAAGGCACACGCTGGATGCCCAATTAGGTAATTCATTTTCTACTTTGCTTTCACATCCACTACCGCGATAGAACAGTGACATCAACCTTACACATAGTATCCCATTGCCTTTAGGTGCTCTATTACAGTCCTGATGAAGACCCCACCCTAAGGCTGGACTCACCTAGTTAAACATATAGGGGTCGAAACGTCGACAACTATTCAATTACAAGCGAGGACAACTGTAATTTATTGACAGTGTCCATGTAAAGCTATGTAATATATGTGGAACAACGTCCATGTAAAGCTATGTAATATATGTGGAACAACTGACCTTTGTTAAGGCCGGATCAGTATCACCATGCAAATGTGATGGATATATGTCACACTACCCTGTCCTTGTCCACTACCCTCACAACTCCACAATGCTCACTAGCACTCCTTTTCCCGTTACCCTACCCTGAGCATCAAATAGTGTAAATATTTGTAAATATTCGTACCAGTATAGGAGTGTAGGAAGGTGGAATCTGACTACATGGTTGCCCCCACTTTTTTCCTGGTGTTTTGCTGGTTTTCGACTTAGTTTGGCTGGGATCCTGCTATTCAGGACCCCAGCCTATCTGCTTACTCCCTTAAATTGATTACAAGTACTTTAGGTACACTCCAGATTGGATTATGGGGTACCCTTATAAGTCCCTAGTATATGCTATACTATGTACCCAGGGCATAGGTACCCCAGAGGCCTACCAGGGGCTGAAGCATGTATTATGCCACCCCTGGGCAGCCTTCCAAAATGACACCACAGGACTGCTACAGCATCCTGAGTGAGGTGGTGCATGCACCCCTTACTGAGATATAGGTTCACTATATCTCACCCTATCACTGCACATATAAACCTATCAGTCACCCCTATGGCAGGCCTTATCAATCCTGAAGGCAGGGTGCTTGGTTTTATGTGAAAGGGTACCCCTGCATGAGCAGAGCCCCTCTGCAGCCTTCGGAATCTATTCTCCGGGGTTGTCTGTGATGCAGCCTGACCATATACTCTTAAGTGCATTATAACCAAACGGTAAATGCTAACTTTGGACTGGCTGCACGGAAACATGTCGTGTTTGGTGTCAAACACCTTGGAATCATACCCCCACACCAGTAACTGGTGTGGGAGTATGATCCCACCCTTCTAGAGGGAGAGACATGACAGCACCGGTATATCCGGTACCAGCTAACAGAGCCCTGGCATCACAAAATGGATGCTGCAGCCACAGACACGAGTCTGGCCTCCTACTGCTGACCGAAACTCCGGCAGGGGAGGCCTGGACAATAGGTTTCCTGTCACAGGGAGGTGTTACCACCTCCCAGACAGGCTTTAGTGTATTGGGGCTGGGTGGGTGCACTCTCAGAGTGCTTTGAAGTCCTGCACTGGGGGCACATTTGGTGTCCCTGTGCATAGTCCAGCTCAAACCGGTTGCAGGGGCTACCAGCCCCTGCTCTGGCGCTAAACTGGACAAAGGAAATGGGTGTAGCCACCCCTCTTTCCTGACCCTCCCATAGGTGGGTCCCCAGAGTATGTCCAACCCCTTCCTTGGGTATAACAAAGGAACCCCTGGCTACAGGACTTTAGATTAACCTGGACAAAACTCTGATACTGAATCCTGGACCTTCGATGATCTGTTCAATGCCAGATGACTGAAGAATCTCCCTTGGAGTAAAGGAGTTACTCCCCTGCTTGGCAGGCACCAAAAACGCATCTGACCGGTCTGCATCTCCGAAGCTCCCGCCGGACGCCGAAGACTTTGCAACCCAGGAGGTGTGTTTCCAGACTCCCCAGAGGCTGACCCGAGTCCCCAGCAAAGCTGAGACCCATAGCCCTCGTGGGTACCGTGGAACCGGAACCCCTGGACACCGTGCACATTTGCAAGTGCATATGCTTCTCATCGATCCTTGAGGCTGTGCTTTGGGTTACTTGTAGCCCTGACCCCGAGCAGTGAATCCACCGAAGATTGCTGGCCTACCCACTCCGAGTGACCCATGGGCCGCCATTTTGTGATTCCTCTCGAGGTCCCTTCGCGATCCCCTGTCCGTCGACTTGTGGGTCCCTGAGAAGGGTAACTTTACTTTAATTGGGCTTTCCTGGTTGCTCCAGACGTTCCCTGACTCTCCATTGCTTGGGGAGTCCCCAGGACCTTGCTGGTCCACACCGAAGCATCTTTCCTCTTCCTGCGTGGGTTGCTGTTGCCAAGGCTTGTTGTGTCCAATCCGGGCACCGACGCTACAGCACTCAACATCCTTCATGGGACAGCTCGAATCCAGCTCCTGGTCGACGCCTCCTGGTCCTCGTGGCTGAAGAGTCAAGCTTCACCTCTTTGTACCTGAAACACCCGACATCGGTGGGCATTCGACTATCGTGCCCCTGGTCACTGGCAAGTGACCCAGACTCTGTCCCCTCTGCTTTCAGGTTCGTCACATCTTCGATCCAGGCTTGGATCTCTTCGGACACTTCGCATCTTCCCGGCAGCAGCACTTCTCTGCAAGCTGCCATTGAAAACGACGACGCGACCCGACACCATTTGACACCTATGCACCCGGCTTCCCTGGGTGAGGTAGCACGAGTACTCCGGTGCTCCCGTGTGTGTTGACCCTAGAACTGTCTAAGTCCAAGAGGGTTTGGTCCTAGTCCATTTCTAAGTGTCCTTTAACTTTAAAAATCCAACCGCGACTTTCCCCATAGAAGCTAACGGAGTCCCGCGGCTGTGTTCTCACACTGCACACGTCCTCCGTGGGTCCCCTGTGTCACTACCTTGGGTGGTTCCTTGGGGTCCCAGCGATTCTACAGGCTCTAGGCCTTGTGTCTAGTCAAGTCGTGGTTCTTATACCACTTACTTAGTATATGGTTTGGTCTCCCCCTGGAGCCTAACGTGTATTGTGCTATTTACTGTTGATTAAATGCTTGTAACTTATGTGCTTTGACCTCTAGCCTCATAAAGAGACTAGTAGGGTGTGTTTAGAAATAAATACATATATTTTATATATATACCTGGTGTGGTCTCCTTTCATTTAGCCATTCAAGAGATTATAGACTGGTAAAACAAACTTCTTTACACTCCTTCAAGACTTAGCCTGAAGGCTGCTCTCCATAGCTACCACTAGGATAGCTTTCAAATAAGGATGTTCTAAACCCATCATCCATAAGGGGTTGTTTGGACTGGTGCAAGGTGCCCACTATAACTAGTGGACAGCATATACCAGGCCAACTTCTCACATTGGTGTGCAGCGGTTGGATTCAAGCTTGCCTTTGTTTTACCAGATAATCTGAAGTGAGTGACTAACTGAAAACCACTAAAGGTACCTGAGGTACATATAATTCAAGGTTAAAATTATAGTAAGTTCTACTGAACTTAGAGTTGTGTGTCAAGGGCTTAGCACACCCTTTCTACAACTCAAGAGAGTTTAGTAGGCCACACTAGAGTAGGTAGTGCATACATCACACCTCACTAGTGATGTCTTCAAGGCCAGGAACCAGTGGGTCCCTGCCAGAAGCCAATGGGCTTCTACCATCCAAGTATGACAACCTCCCATTCTTGGAATTGAGAGCATTGTGTAGTACTAGGAAATTGAAGTCAGGAAAAAGTGCAAACACCCAACGCCTCATAGAGGTACTACTGTTGGATGATCTCAGAAAGCCCTCAGGGTCTGAAGGGGTAGGGCAGCAGATGAGGAAGGGCCAAGGGGTGAAGATACCCAGGACCTGACCTCTGAAGCTGACCAGGAAGAGGACACTGATCTTAGCCTGGGAAATCCAGCTCCTCCTGCAGATGAGGAGGATGGCCACAATGGCCTCCTCTTTATTCCACCAGGGAGAGTTGAGAGTGTGCCTAGAAGGTCAAGATGTCCTTCTCAGGAGTCTAACCATTCTGACGCCTCAATAGGGACCTCTGTTTCCTCTCATAGGAGGGAATCCTCTCATGAAAGGAAAGAGAGACTGCTCAAGTATGAAGAAGCTCAGCTTAGAATCAGAAGAGAGCAGTTGGCTTTAGATAGGGAGTCCCTAGAGCTTCAGAAAACTAGAAGAAAATTGGGACTAGAGTCCCATGGTGGCAACAACTTCCTAGTATTAGGGAAAGGTCTCATGACCATAGAAACCTAAGCAAGATTGTCCCTCCCTACCAGAGTGGGGATGACATCCACAAATGGGTTACTGCACTGGAAAGGGCCTGTAAAGTTCAGAGGGTCCCCCAGGAGCAGTGGGCAGCAATCTTGTGGCTCTCCTTTGCAGACAAAGGTAGAGATAAGCTCCTCACTGTAAGAGAAGAGGATGCTGACAATTACAAAGTCTTGAAGAGTGCTCTGATTGATGGGTTTGGCCTAACCACTGAACAGTACAGGTTGAAGTTCAGAGATACCCAAAAGACTCAGACTCAAGACTGGGTTGACTTTGTAGATTGTGCTACTAAGGCTCTGGAAGGTTGGATACATGGCAGCAAGGTGCATGACTTTATAGGATTGTACAATTTGATTATGAGGGAGAGCAGATCCTTAATAATTGTCAAAACCAGCTTTTACACCAGTACCTGGTGGACTCTGATCTGACCTCTCTCCAAGAATTGGGAAAGAAGGCAGACAAATGGGTCAGAACCAGGGTAAGGCCTAAGAATCAGGGTGGTGACCAGAAGAAAGATTCTACCAAGTCCCAAGAGAAAGGTGGGGATAAATCTAAAGACAAGTCCTCTACAGGGCCCCAAAAGTCCTCTTCTGGGGGTGGGTCCCAAACTCCTTCGTCTCCTGAAAAGAAACCATATTGGCATGTTTGTAAAAAGCCTGGCCACTGGAAAACTGATCCCAGTTGCCCCAGGATTGGCAATAAAGAAAATGTTCCTCCAACTAATACTACCACCCCTCCTGGTACTACTAGTAGTAATCCCCCAGGCGGTAGTGTTGCACCCAAAAAGTTAGGTGCATTCTCATGGGGAACAGAGGTGGGCCCTAGTTTAGACAGGTCCCCCTCACAAGCCTCCTTAGTCTGTGATGGTGGCATGGGATTTGCCACTTTTACCATGGGTCCCGATGCATTGGGCAGGTACAGACTGGAGCCACTGATTAATGGTCAGAAAGCTGTGGCATTCAGGGACACAGGGGCTAGTGTCACCATGGTGACAGGGAAACTAGTCCCCCCCTCACCAGCTTTTACCTGAGTTTAAATACCAGGTGACCAACATAGATGGTGTCAGCACAGATCACCCCATGGCCATAGTCAATCTCAGCTGGGAAGGGGTCACAGGCCCAAAAAGAGTGGCAGTGTCCCCAAACTTGCCTGTAGATTGCCTGATGGGCAATGATCTGGAAATTTCAGCCTGGGCTGAAGTTGAACACCAAGCCCATCTGAGAATGCTGGGCATCCCTGAGGGAGTTGGTGGGGCTGTGATGGCCACAGCCCACCCCCAAGGACATTTTGGAGTGATAGAGCCTGAAAGAATGGCCCACTCTCCTCCACAAGAGAGCACAAGGGTTGAAGAAAAGTCTTCTTCCCCCCAGACTATAGGTAAGGGTCAGCCTCCTCAGGGAACTGATCCTACCCCTAGTGAAGGAACTGCCCCAGAGGTAGTCAGGCCTGTCCTGGCAACACCTCTGATGGCAGAGGACCCTTCCAAGGTGGTACCCAGTCTGGAGCAGGTAACCTGCCCCTCTCTACCCTGCCTCAGTCAGCCCAGGGCTGCAGAGGTCAGGGAGGTCAGTGGACCCCCAGGGCCCCCTGTCCAGAGGAACCCCCATCAGCAGATTAGGGGCACCCAGTCTAGTAGCCCTAGCCAGGTGAAAATTCCTCAACACACTGAGGGATCCCCCTTACCTTTGGGTAGGGACCTCCCCCAGATGGACTCTGTTGGGCAAAGACACACCTGGGACCAAAAGGTTCCAAACCTACCATGTCCCCCCAGTGTTCCAACCAAAGGGACCCAACCCCCAGCTGTAAACAGCCAAAGGTTGACCCTTAGGGCCAGATACAACTCAGTCATGGAAAGAAAGGCCTCCATGGTGACCAGTGATCTGAGGAAGCTGAGACCAACTTTATTAGGGCCTCACTTCTATACTCAGACACCCCGCCAGCCTTTTACTTTGCCAAAACACACCACAGGTAGTGATTCCCCATGGTGGAGATCATCCCATACCCTTGGGGTTAGGGATTGCTTAGTGGACCATAAGACAGGGGGTAACCATGCTAGTGCAGGTACTTCCTTATATGGCCACTTAGTCAATAAAGGCTCAACTGACCAAGGTTAGCCTTATCTCCTTTCGTTTGGGGGGGGGGGGTTATGTAGGAAGGTGGAATCTGACTACATGGTTGCCCCCACTTTTTTCCTGGTGTTTTGCTGGTTTTCGACTTAGTTTGGCTGGGATCCTGCTATTCAAGACCCCAGCCTATCTGCTTACTCCCTTAAATTGATTACAAGTACTTTAGGTACACTCCAGATTGGATTCTGGGGTACCCGAATAAGTCCCTAGTATATGGTATACTATGTACCCAGGGCATAGGTACCCCAGAGGCCTACAAGGGGCTGAAGCATGTATTATGCCACCCCTGGGCAGCCTTCCAAAATGACACCACAGGACTGCTACAGCAGCCTGAGTGAGGTGGTGCATGCACCCCTTACTGAGATATAGGTTCACTATATCTCACCCTATCACTGCACATATAAACCTATCAGTCACCCCTATGGCAGGCCTTATCAATTCTGAAGGCAGGGTGCTTGGTTTTATGTGAGAGGGTGCCCCTGCATGAGCAGAGCCCCTCTGCAGCCTTCGGAATCTATTCTCTGGGGTTGTCTGTGATGCAGCCTGACCATATACTCTTAAGTGCATTATAACCAAACAGTAAATGCTAACTTTGGACTGGCTGCACGGTAACATGTCGTGTTTGGTGTCAAAGACCTTGGAATCATACCCCCACACCAGTAACTGGTGTTGGAGTATGATCCCACCCTTCTAGAGGGAGAGACATGACAGCACCGGTATACCCGGTACCAGCTAACAGAGCCCTGGCATCACAAAATGGATGCTGCAGCCACAGACACGAGTCTGGCCTCCTACTGCTGACCGAAACTCCGGCAGGGGAGGCCTGGACAATAGGTTTCCTGTCACAGGGAGGTGTTACCACCTCCCAGACAGGCTTTAGTGTATTGGGGCTGGGTGGGTGCACTCTCAGAGTGCTTTGAAGTCCTGCACTGGGGGCACATTTGGTGTCCCTGTGCATAGTCCAGCTCAAACCGGTTGCAGGGGCTACCAGCCCCTGCTCTGGCGCTAAACTGGATAAAGGAAATGGGTGTAGCCACCCCTCTTTCCTGACCCTCCCATAGGTGGGTCCCCAGAGTATGTCCAACCCCTTCCTTGGGTATAAGAAAGGAGCCCCTGGCTACAGAACTTTAGATTAACCTGGACGAAACTCTGATACTGAATCCTGGACCTTCGACGATCTGTTCAACGCCAGATGACTGAAGAATCTCCCTTGGAGTAAAGGAGTTACTCCCCTGCTTGGCAGGCACCAAAGACGCATCTGACCGGTCTGCATCTCTGAAGCTCCCGCCGGACGCCAAAGACTTTGCAACCCAGGAGGTGGGTTTCCAGACTTCCCAGAGGCTGACCCGAGTCCCCAGCAAAGCTGAGACCCGTAGCCCTCGTGGGTACCGTGGAACCGGAACCCCTGGACACCGTGCACATTTGCAAGTGCATATGCTTCTCGTCGATCCTTGAGGCTGTGCTTTGGGTTACTTGTAGCCCTGACCCCGAGCAGTGAATCCACCGAAGATTGCTGGCCTACCCACTGCGAGTGACCCGTGGGCCGCCATTTTGTGATTCCTCTTGAGGTCCCTTCGCGATCCCTTGTCCGTTGACTTGTGGGTCCCTGAGAAGGGTAACTTTACTTTAATTGGGCTTTCCTGGTTGCTCCAGACGTGCCCTGACTCTCCATCGCTTGGGGAGTCCCCAGGACCTTGCTGGTCCGCACCGAAGCATCTTTCCTCTTCCTGCGTGGGTTGCTGTTGCCCAGGCTTGTTGTGTCCAATCTGGGCACCGACGCTGCAGCACTCGACATCCTTCGTGGGACAGCTCGAATCCAGCTCCTGGTCATCGTCAACGCCTCCTGGTCCTCGTGGCTGAAGAGTCAAGCTTCACCTCTTTGTACCTGAAACACCCGACATCGGTGGGCATTCGACTATCGTGCCCCTGGTCACTGGCAAGTGACCCAGACTCTGTCCCCTCTGCTTTCAGGTTCTTCACATCTTCGATCCAGGCTTGGATCTCTTCGGACACTTCGCATCTTCCCGGCAGCAGCACTTCTCTGCAAGCTGCCATTGAAAACAACGACGCGACCCGACACCATTTGACACCTATGCACCCGGCTTCCCTGGGTGAGGTAACACGAGTACTCCGGTGCTCCCGTGTGTGTTGACCCTAGAACTGTCTAAGTCCAAGAGGGTTTGGTCCTAGTCCATTTCTAAGTGTCCTTTAACTTTAAAAATCCAACCGCAACTTTCCCCATAGAAGCTAACGGAGTCCCGCGGCTGTGTTCTCACACTGCACACGTCCTCCGTGGGTCCCCTGTGTCACTACCTTGGGTGGTTCCTTGGGGTCCCAGTGATTCTACAGGCTCTAGGCCTTGTCTAGTCAAGTCGTGGTTCTTATACCACTTACTTAGTATATGGTTTGGTCTCCCCCTGGAGCCTAACGTGTATTGTGCTATTTACTGTTGATTAAATGCTTGTAACTTATGTGCTTTGACCTCTAGCCTCATAAAGAGACTAGTAGGGTGTGTTTAGAAATAAATACATATATTTTATATATATACCTGGTGTGGTCTCCTTTCATTTAGCCATTCAAGAGATTATAGACTGGTAAAACAAACTGCTTTACACTCCTTCAAGACTTAGCCTGAAGGCTGCTCTCCATAGCTACCACTAGGATAGCTTTCAAATAAGGTTGTCTTAAACCCATCATCCATAAGGGGTTGTTTGGACTGGTGCAAGGTGCCCACTATAACTAGTGGACAGCATATACCAGGCCAACTTCTCACAAGGAGTATCGAGCAACTGTGTTGCCACAAACAAAAACATTAATTACACTGTAAAATAAATTGGATTTCCAATGTATTGGACTCAAAAACTCAGTACTGTGGATGTGATTTACTGTGTGCATTCCAGTTATTGTATACTACTTGACCATTTTGTTACTGTACTGTACTATTTACCCGGGTCTGGTAGTCCTTCGGGTATCCCCATTGATACACAACATGTCTGTGATGGTGGCATGGATATTGCCACCTTATTTGTCAGTCCCAGTAACCTGGGCAAATACAGGCAACAGCCTTTGATTAATGGTAAGGAGGCCATGGCATACAGGTGCAAGTGTCACTATGGTGACAAAAGATCTTGTGGACCCTGACCAAATCATACTTGGTGAGATGTACCCAGAGACCAATGCTAACAATGTCAGGACTGATCATTCCTTGGCAGTTGTTAACTTCAGCTGGGGAGGGGTAACTGGCCCTAAGAAAGTTGTGATTAGCTCAGACCTTCCAGTGGAATGCTTGTTTGGCAATGATTTGGAGACTTCAGCCTGGGCTGAAGTGGAACTTGGGACTCATGAAGCAATGCTGTGCATCTCTGCAGATGTGTTTTCTGTGACCAGGTCACAGGCCAAACTGACTTCTACTGAACAGGCCCTGGATTCTGGAAAATGGACCAGGTGCCTTCCAAGAGAAGGAGCAGGAGGGGTAAGGCTGTGTCTTCCCCCCAGGCTCAGGGAGAGGATCAATCTCTTGAGGGAGATGATCCCAGTCCCTGTGAAGGAACTGTCTCAGATGAACTGGAACCTGATCAGGTTGAGTTCTTGTGGACAGGGGGCCCTTCCAGGGCAGAACTGAGTCAGGAGCAGCAGACCTGCCCCTCTCTTGAACCCCTCAGACAGCAAGCTGCTGCTGAGGCTGCTGGGAGTGTCAGTGGATCCCACAGGATCTATTGGGATGAGGGACTCCTTTACTCAGAGGGTAGAGACCCCAAGCCTGGTACCACCAGGAGGTTGGTCATACCTCTGAAGTTTAGGGGCTTCCTACTCACCTTGGCACATGACATTCCCTTAGCAGGACACCTAGGCCAAACTAAGACTTGGGACAGGCGTGTCCCTCACTTTCACTGGCCTCACATGTCTGAGGACACCAAGGAGTTTTGTTGCTCCTGTACTACCTGTCAAGCCAGTGGTAAGTCAGGTGGTACCACAAAGGCCCCCTCATATCACTACCTGTGGTGGGGGTTCCCTTTGAGAGGGTTGGGATTGACATAATTGGTCCCATGAACCCTCCTACTGCATCCGGGCACAGTTACATACTAGTGGTGGACCATGCCACTAGGTATCCAGAAGCAATACCCCTTAGAACCACCACAGCTCCTGTGGTGGCCAGGGCCCTCCTGGGAATTTATTCCAGAGTGGGTTTCCCTAAGGAGGTCTTAACTGACAGAGGTACAAACTTCATGTCCAGTTATATCACTGCAATGTGGAGAGTGTGGAGTGAACTACAAGTTCACCACACCCTATCACCCACAATGCAATGGGTTGGTTGAAAGGTTCAACAAAACCCTAAAGGGCATGATCATGGGCCTCCCAGAAAAGCTTAGGCGAAAATGGAATGTTCTGTTGCCTTGCCTTCTCTTTGCCTACAGAGAGGTCCCACAGAAGGGGCTTGGCTACAGTCCTTTTGAACTTTTGTTTGGGCATCCAGTTAGGGGTCCCCTGTGTTTAGTGATGGAGGGATGGGCGTTACCTCTCAAACCACCTAAGCAAGACATTGTGGACTATGTACTTGGTCTCCGCTCCAGGATGGCTGAGTACATGAAGAAGGCCAGCAAAAACCTTGAAGCAAGTCAAGAATTGCAAAAAGCTTGACATGACCAAAAGGCTGTACTGACTGTTTATCAGCCAGGACAGAAAGTATGAGTGTTGGAGCCTGTGGCCCCAGCAGCCCTCCAAGACAAGTGGAGTAGGCCCCATACTATTCTTGAGCAGTAGGGAGAGGTCACCTACTTGGTGGACCTTGGAACTCCTAGGAGCCGCCATAGGGTGCTCCATGTAAACAGGCTCAAACCCTATGTGGACAGGGCAGACATGGGCTTGCTCATGGCTACTGATGAGGGACAGGGGGAAGAGAGTGACCCACTCCCTGATCTCCTCTCACAGAACCCTGATGATGGCTCAGTTGATGGTGTAGCCTTGGCAGGCAGCCTCACTGAGCAACAGCAGATTGATTGCAGGAAGGTCCTCAAGCAATGCAGGCATATGTTTTCTTTGACTCCTAGTCAGACCACCTGGTGTACCCATGAAGTGGACACGGGTGAGAGTCTACCTGTTAAAATAAGATTTACAGGCAGCCTGACCATGTCAGAGATTGCATCAGGACTGAGGTCCAAAAGATGCTGTAATTGGGAGTGATTGAACCCTCAGATAGCCCTTGGGCTAGTCCAGTGGTCCTGGTACCCAAACCTCATACCCAGGGTGGTAAGAGAGAAATTAGGTTTTGTGTGGACTACAGGGGGCTCAATGCAGTCACTAGGACTGATGCTCACCCTATTCAAAAGGCAGATGAGCTCATTGACACTTTTGACCTCACTGCTGGATATTGGCAGATCAGTCTAGCTGAGGATGCCAAACCCAAAACAGCCTTTTCAACCCCTAGTGGGCATTATCAATTTATTGTAATGCCCTTTGGTTTTAAAAATGCACCTGCCACATTCCAAAGGCTGGTGAATAAAGTCCTTACAGGCCTGGAAGCCTATAGTGCAGTATATCTTGATGATATAGCTGTCTTTAGCTCCACCTGGGAGGATCACCTGGTCCACCTGAAGAATGTTTTGGAGGCTCTGCAGAAAGCAGGTCTCACTATCAAGGCCACCAAGTGCCAGATAGGGCAGAGTAAGGTTGTGTACCTGGGCCACCTTGTGGGTGGAGGCCAGGTTCAACCATTGCAGAGCAAAATCCAGATCATCATGGACTGGGTTGCTCCCACTAACCGAACTCTGGTCAGAGCTTTCTTGGGCCTGACTGGGTACTACAGAAGATTTGTAAAAGGATATGGGTCTATAGTGACACTCTTGAAATATCTTACTTCAAAAAGAATGCCCAAGAAAGTTCAGTGGACAGTTAGCTGTCAGAAGGCATTTGATGATCTCAAGCAGGCCATGTGCACTGCTCCCATTCTGCAAAGTCCTGACTATTCCAAACAATCCTTTTGTCCAAACAGATGCATCTAAGTTGGGGGTAGGGGCTGTGTTGTCGCAACTTAATGCAGACGGTCAGGATCAACCAGTAGCTTTTATTAGCAGAAGGTTGACCCCCAGAGAGAAATGTTGGTCAGCCATTGAGAGGGAAGCCTTTGCTGTGGTTTGGGCTCTGAAGAAGCGGATGCCATACTTGTTTGGCACTTACTTCATTGTTCAGACAGACCATAAGCCCCTCTTATGGCTAAAACAGATGAAAGGTGAAAACCCAAACATTTCAGGTGGTCCATTTCCCTACAGGGGATGGACTATACAGTGGAACATAGACCTGGGAGTAACCATGCCAATGCAGATGGACTCTCCAGATATTTCCACTGAGAACATGAAGACTCAACTGGGCAAGGATAGTCTCATCTCCTTACGTTTGGGGGTCGGGGTGGGGGATGGGTCTGCTTCTTATGGTTACCCCCACCTTTTGCTTGATGTTATACTGTTTTTGACTAGTCTGACTGGGATCCTGATAATCAGGACCCCAGTCTATCTGCTTTCTCCCTAAAATGTTACGACATGTACTTGGGTACACTCCAGATTGGATACTGGGGTACCCTTGTCAGTCCCTAGTATATGGTACACATGATCCCAGGGCATAGGTACCCCAGAGGCCTCCCATGGGCTGAAGCATGTATTATGCCACCCATGAGAGGCCATGCAAAATGGAACTACAGGCCTGCCATTGCAGCCTGTGTAAGATGGTGCATGCACCACTTACTTTGGATATAGGTTTACTATATCTATAGGTCACTACACTTAAAACCTATAAGTCACCCCTCTAGCAGGCCTTAACAATCCTGAAGGCAGGGTGCTGGGTTTTACGTGAGAGGGTGCCCCTGCATGAGCAGAGCACCCCTGCAGCCTTCGGAGAATATTCTCCCGGGTTGTCGGTGACCCAGCCAGACATATAGGTAGAGGTGCATTATATGGTCACGTAAAATGCTATCTCGAAAACGGCTGCAACAAACCATGTCGTGTTTGGTATCAAACACCTTGGAATCATACCTTCACACTGGTAACCGGTGTGGGAGGTATGATTCCACCCTTCTGAAGTGAGCTTCGTGGGGTCCCTGGTCTTCCCGGTACCAGCCTTCTCGACCCGGACAGCACAAAATGGTTGCTGCCAACCAAAGACACATTTCTGCCCTCCTGCTGCTGAGCCAAGCTCGAGCAGAGGAAGGCAGCACAATAGGCATCCTGTCACAGGGAGGTGTGACCACCTCCCAGACAGGATTTAGTGTATTGGGGCTGGGTGGGTACACTTCCAAAGTGCCTGAAAGTCTGCATCTAGGGCATACTTGGTGTCCCTGTGCATAGTCCAGTTCAAACCAGTCCTGGGAGCCTTTGGCTCCTGCTCTGGCATGAAACTGGACAAAGGACAGGGGAGTATCCTCCCCACTGTCCTGACCCTCCCCTGGGAGGGTCACCTGAATCTGTCCAACCCTCTCCCATGGGTACAAAAGGGCTTACCTGGCTGTAGGACCCTAGATTCGACGTGGACAAGATTCTGAACAAGAAACCACTGACCTTCGGCTGTCTGGACACTCTGGACTTCGCTGGACTTCGACTGGGCCCGACTTCGTCTCCCTCTCGGTCCAAAGCATCGTCTGTGACCGTGCACCATACAGGCTCTGTGCAGGACCTGTGGAGCATCAAGGACAACTGAAGTATCTCCCTTGGGGTGAAGGAGTCACTCCCCTGCATTCGCAGGCACTGTAACGCAACTGACCGGTCTGCTGATCCTGAGCTCCTGCAAACTCCGAAGGCTCCAGCAACACAGGAGGTGGGTTCCTACGTTCCTTGAGGTTGAGCTGCCCTCTCACCAAGTTTGAGGCCAGTATCCCTCGTGGGGACCGCATAACCTGAACCCCTGTGCACCGTGTACTTTTGCAAGTGCATATGCTTGTTGGCGTTCCCCAACTAAGTGCATTGTGCTATGGGTATCCCCAACGTATGCGCACATTTTGTACAAAGGACTTCGGCCTCCTCGCACTCTGTGTCCTGCAAGCTGTTACTTTGTGAAACTGCTGGAGGTCCCCTCGCGACTCCTGTGCCTTCGGCCGGTGGGTCCATTTGAGGGACAACACTGCTTTTCTTGGTCTCCCCTGGTTGCTCCAGGCCTGCCCTTACTCCCCTTGCTGTGGTGAGTCCCCTGGTCCTTGCTGGGCCAGATCGTAACCTTCTTTGACCTTCTTCGTGGGTTGCCGCTGCCAAGGCTTGTTGGTGCTCCCACCGGACACCGACCCCTCAGCATTCGACATCCTTCATGGGACAGCTCGTATCCAGCTCCTGGTCATCCTCGACATCTCCTGGTCCCTGCAGCTGTAGAGTGAAGGTCTCCATCTTCACACCTGCAACACCCGACATCGGTGGGCATTCGTCTACCGAGCTCCTGGTCACTCCTGAGTGACCCAGACTCTGTCCCCTCTGCTTTCAGGTTCCTTCCATCAAGAATCCACCTGTGGATTCCACCGGACACTTTTCTTCTTTCCAGCAGTGGCATTTCTTTGAAGACTCCCATTAAGAACGACGGCGGTTTCCGACGCCACTTCGACTCTATGCACCCGGCTTCCCGGGGATAGGTAACTCTGGTACTTTGGTATCCACGGGTGGGGTGGCTCTCCAACCTTCTAGGTTCCAAAGGGTTTCTTCGTGATCTACTGGGAAGGGTCCTTAAACTTTAAAACTGCAACTGCGACTCTCCCATTGAATTGTACGTAGCACGCGGTCATGTTCTCACAATGCACCCGTCCTCCATGGGTCCCTACTTACTCACCTTGGGTGGTTCCTTGGGATCCCAGCGATTCTACATCCTCTAGACACTGTCTTGACTCGAGTCGTGGTTCTTACACCACCCCTGGAGCCCACTGTGTATTAGTGCTACTTACGATCGATTGTTTCTGTGCTACAGTATTGTGTGCTTTGTGTTTATCTGCGTGTAGCAGATACTGTGAGGTATTTAAGGTGTGTTATAATAATAAATACATATTTCTATAACTACTGTGTGGTTCTCCTTTCATTTAACCAATACAATAAGATTGCATTCTGGTAAAACAAGCTGCTTAACATTCCTTCAACACTAAGCCTGAAGGCTGCTCTCCACAGCTACCACTTGGATAGCTTTCTAAGGTTATCGTTGACTTCTTAAATCACCATAAGGGTTGTTTGGACTGTTGCAAGGTGCCCACTTTAAATAGTGGACAGCATATACCAGGCCTACTTCTCACATCGCCCATATGACCACTCCTCTGCTTTAGGCCACAAACTAGTACAACGTGACTGTGGTTGATCATGTCATTGGGTATCCCTCTGCAAAGGAGGAAGTAAGGGCACTCCTTAGGATCTTTTTTAGCTCCTGGCTAAGGATTCACAGGCTCAATAAAAACCAGCCCATCTTCCCAGACTACATAGTGTCTTCGAACCATTCCCTTGCTGACCTGTGCCAGAGCGTCCTTCTGATGTCCCACAAGCAAAGAGTACTAAACTTGCGCCTTGCCAAATTCCTCCTTGGTAGGTCCACAAGCAGCTAACAAACCCAGAAGCTCTGGCAGTGACCAAGACTCTAACGTCTGCTCTGCTTCATGTGTCTCATCCTGCTCTCCCTCTGGAGCATGGAGGATAAAGCCAGGGCTTCTGCCTTCTCATTGTCTGCTCCTAAGTGCATAGTACCTTGGTTTGGTTTAAGCAAATCTAGGATGGTCCAAGTCTATTTCTGATACTCTAGTCAACACTGCTGTTATGTCAAGCCAAGTTCGCTCTTGTCGTGGTACCAAACCAGGGGAAATAAGCATTGCCCAAGAGACATCCAGCACCTTGCTTCTCTCTCACCCCTACATTAGCCATGGTTGAGTTGCCATTTATTTCAACCTCAACTGGTCTTTTCCCCTGGCTACCAACCGTGTGCCGTTGGCACCAGGGAGAACCTCCTCGGGTTTGAGATACTTCCTCTCAACCATAGTTCAGTAAACATATTTATCTCAGTGCAGGAACCTTACTCCCAATCATACTACCTTCCAATGCAGACTTCATTGCATTTGGATGGATGTGTTTCAGAGTATCTGGGTCCTTTTCCATAATGTCCTTTGCTACCAGGTCTAGTGAAACAGGGTCCTTTTGGTCCCTTCATACACGGTCAACAAGATCACTATCGTGTGTGCGCAGTTAGTACAGGGTCTTTCACTAGAAAGTCTTTCATGTAATGCTCTTTCTGTAGCAAGTAATCACCTTCAATCAATCAGGGGAATTGTAAGCGCACTACTCACCCGTGAGGGTCTCAAGGTGCTGGGGAGGTAAACAGCTCCGTTTAGTCGAAGAGCCAGGTCTTGAGAGTCTTCCTGAAGATGTTCAGGGAGGGGGCGTGTCTGATGTCGACCAGGAGCTCGTTCCAGGTCTTGGCCGCGATGTAGGAGAAAGCTCTTCCCCCTGTTCTGGCTCTGCGGATCCGCAGGATTTCGGGAGGGCAAGGTCGGCGGATCGGAGGTTTCGCTTGGGTGCGTGGAAGGAGATTCTCTCGTTGAGGTATTTAGGTCTGTGTTGTGAAGGCATTTGTAGGTGTGGGTGAGTATCTTGAAGGTGATTCTCTTTTCTATGGGGAGCCAGTGGAGGTTCCGCAGGTGTTGTTATGTTTCGTATAGAGGCCCTAATATAGACACGTTCATATATGCCGTATATGGTCATAATCGTGTATGCCCTATTATGGTCATAATCGTATATGCCCTATTATGGTCATAATCGTATATGCCCTATTATAGGCATGATCTCCTATGCCCTAATATAGGCATGATCTTTTACCTACATTAGTTCCCTACAGTACACAACGAACTCTGAGGGTTGAACGTTATCTAGTCTGTGGTTAGAACACTGCAAGGTCTTTCCCGAACACAGGCCTACAATGTACTCATAAATTATGCATGAGCATTCACCAGCTACATCTCCCGCATAATATGTATGTACAAAGTTCACCCCTGACGTCTTCCTCATGTCTAACAAAGACCAACACAAACCATACTGAGGGACGAGACACTTTAGGGTATAAATACACCACATCTTGCCACGGTGAGATAGAGGGAACCGAGACTTCCATGCCGACAGACTGACCAGAGACGCTGAGGCTGCTGCATGCAGTCGCTCCAGCTGACAGCGGTCTAACACAGCCCTTGCGGGGTGTCCAACTGGAGACCAGGACGGGGTCCCACACTCTCTCTCTTCAGGTAATGGGGTTCGACTAAATCCTAGAGGGATTCTTGGCTCTTAGGTTTTTAGACCTACACACATGCTAGGTACACTTAGGTACATCTAGTTAGGCATCGTAGGAGTATGCACACTTTTATAACGCATTTTATATATTCATGTATGTAACCATTATTATTGCAATATGGTAGAACTGTACTATCCTTTCACTTTTATCGTACTGCTGATAATATATCTCTGCTACTGTCTGCTGGTTGCTGCAGCACATATATTCTACACTAGAATAACAACTGCTCAATAAATACTTATTGAAACGCCCAGACAGTTTATTCTGTGTAACTCTCTGAGACAAACCGAATAAGTAAGCACGAGTGACTGAGCGAAAAGTAGTACATTGTTTCCACGATTCTGAGGGATCAGGGTTGTCATGATCTAAGGTTGCCAGAAACTAATCTCTCCCCGATAAGAGGAGATTCTAGTGGCACTGTGAGCTAGCTAATGCAAAACAGGCTAACATACGTGGTGGGGGTGCACAGAGCCAGTCTGCCACCAAACCCGCAGTTTATGTTATCCAAACGCGCAGGTCCTACACGACATGGCGCCGCCAACGTTGGTTGGGTACTTATTTAACAGTAGAATCTGAGTAGTTCAGTCATGCTATTCTCAGAGAACCTACTCACAAAACCCCAGAGACGTCTGGAGTGGGTGGGCACAAAATCCACCGCAGCTGAGTAGTACGAAAATACTATTTATTGGCTGTTGGTTATTCAAGCTTGAAAGGACATAGTGTTCCTAAAATTGTGCCTAAAACCTTATCATAGTTTCTTTGAAACACTAGTCTGTGTTCTATACACAATGGACTACCGCGGTCTTAGATCCAATACGAATGCCACTACCCTACGTCAGACGAGGAAGATGATCCTGAGGATGCAATACAGATTGCACCAAAATTCAGAAGGACAGTCACCATAAGACTATTAGAAAATGGTTTACAAGCCAGGGGTGGCATGGTAGTTTTCGTGATTGAGGCACACAAATCAAATAAAACAGAGGTATTCTATTCATGGGTTACACTCCCAGCAGCAAACGCAATAACAAAGACATTTCACTACTATATAAAAGGAGATGCACCACGGGAATATGGTCCGGTTGAGGACATAGAGATTCTACTCACTTACCAGGAACATCATTACTGGTTTAATGGCGCCCTACCCCACGTACGAGGAAGAGTAAGGTTAGGCCCACTCGGAGGAGACAGGAGCCACATGGCCAATATTAGCGGCCTACACACCACATCCTGACATTGGCACAATGCCACAGCCAGACTTACTCGTACAACACACAGATTTAATTAAAATCTACAGAAACCTGACACAATTTGTCATGAGGACTTTAACAATCCAACCTGCACCAGGTGCAGCAAATAGTACTCCAGCTCAGGGTACAGGAAATAAAATTACTCCTCAAACATTACACGCGGTAATGGGCAAAATGCCCGCAAAACGCGAACAAATACCATTCTGGATAGCTCAGAAAATAACTCAGCTTGAGGCAGTATTCCCGAATACTACCACCTGTGATAAACACAGAATACTAACAATCTGCTTGCCCATGGGGATCACACCACAAATAGAGGACTGCACCTCTTGGGGTACAGTCTTTGCTGCCATATATACCAGAACACATGGTATCCCGTCATTAGCAGTAGTACCTGACGTATTGAGACAGATACAAAATGAGTACGGAGCAGAGCCTGCCCTTAACTTAGGGATGAAGTTACTAGGTAACTACGAACAGGTATCAGCCATAATACTAGCTAACATTAAGGGGGAAGCAGCTTCAGTGGCGATCCGCCAACGCCTAAGGGAGTTCAGTCCAGTAGATCTACCACACTAACTACCCAAAATAATTGAAACTGCAAATACAGAACTAATCAGAGACAGTCTAGGTGGGAAAGCATTAAAACCACAACTGGTGGGCAGTTCTGAAAAGGACACTACAAAGCAGACACCTACTACTTCTAAAAAGAAGTGGGAAAATAAAAAGCAACAAAAGTCTAAAGACAGCAGATCTCAATCCCGAGGCAGGTCTCCTCAACAGGAGCCCTCTGAAAGGAGGTATAACCTCAGGAATAGGGATAATATTAGGAAACCTGACAGGTATCAGGATACTGATACACGTTCCTCTCGTTCCTTTCAGGGTTCATCAAAAACTCCGAGAGGGAAGGACGGTCAGAACAAAGACAAGAGGAGCGTACAAAGTCCAGAGACATGCAACGCGCTGCGGACTACGCACCTAAAAAAGAAGACAAACAAAAATCAAAACCTCAGTTCAAAAAGAAAAAGGTAGCAGGTCTTAAGATCAGACATGCCCAGAATTCTGAGGAAACAGCTTCTGAACGGGCTCTGACGATGCTAGACAGCGCGGCAGAAGTAACAATAGCTCGCCAGAACCTGAAGGAATTTCTGATGACAGCGCAGTTGAGTGAGTATATCACGGTGGAAACACCTGATACTCGGGTAAGCGTCCCACATAAGTTACATGAAATAACACTCCGGATGGAGGGGGACAAATCCAGAAAAATTAAAGGTCTCTTTTGGAAAAATCTGTCATCAGGTTATGACATTCTATTAGCAGAACAAGACTGGCCGCCAGCATTTGTCATGGAGTGCCCCAGGGGAGAAGAGATAATTTTTCCAGCCTTTTCCGACCTCGTTCCCATACATTTAAAACATGCATATGCGCAGGAGTGGGCGGTTGCCCTAGTTCCAGCATTGTACAAAAATCATGCTGGTTGGGATGAGGATTCAACCCACCACGTGATCCCGTTAAAAGTTTCACCAAATGCTCAAAGGCAATACCCTATAAAGCAGGAAGCTAAAAAACAAGTGAGGGAGATCCTAGATCAACTAGAATACCAGGGGGTGATTGAAAATTGCACTTCACCTATGAACAATCCTTTGTTTCCCGTAATGAAACCTGACGACACATATCGTTTAGTTTTGGATTACAGACATTTAAACACTTGCACAAAGACATTTGCAGTTCAAAATGCACACAGTGCCGCATTAATGAATAACATTGCGCGGAAAAAATGCAAAACTACACTTGATATCTCAAATGGATTTTTCTGCCAAAATATAGCGCCTGAAAGCAGGTATTTGACCGCATTCTCAGTGCTAGGGTCACAACGGCAATTCTGTCGACTCCCCCAAGGGTATAAGAATAGCCCGGGGTTGTTTTCAGCAAGGGTAACCGAGTTACTCCAAAATTTGGATGAAGAAGCATTGTCCTATGTGGATGATATTTATCTGACGGACGATGACTTACCAAGGCACTTGACCAGGGTGAGCACCATTATTATGGGATTCGCCTCTGAGGGCTATAAATTTAATTTTAAAAAATCAAAAATTGCCCATCTCAATGTCCTGTTCTTAGGGTATGAGCTGTCAAGTGAAGGAAAAAGCCTAGCAGCTAACTTTTAGAAAAGTGTGCGCTGCTCCAACCTCCAAAATCGCTAAAGAATTTACAATCAATTCTGGGATTCCTAAATTTTGGTTGAACATACATTTTGGATTACGCAGAAAGAGTAAAACCTTTCTACGACTTAATAAAACCTGATTTTTCAGTCAGACAATGGACACAGGAACATACAAACATCCTACGTTCACTACAGGAAGACATGATAGCTTCAAAACACTTACAGACACGCGTAAACGTATGCAACTTAGTGATCCGAGTAATAGCGGGTCAATGCAGGTACACTTACTTAACCTTCAATGAAGGTGAAACGGTACCAATCGCATACAAATCACGCCTGTACACAAACGCAGAGATGCGTTTCACTTCAACAGAAAAAATTCTGACAGCAGTGCAGACCGCTGTAGCAAGAGAAAGAGCTCTGGCTCAGGGAAAGCGCATAATAGTCGTGACCCCAGTACCAGCCTGTGAGAAGTTGGCCTGGTATATGCTGTTCACTAATTAAAGTGGACACCTTGCACCAGGGCAAATCGACTCTTATGGTAGATAGGTTTAAGACAACCTTTTAAAGAAAGCTATCCTAGTGGTAGCTGTGGAGAGCAGCCTTCAGGCTAAGTCTCGGAGGAATGTAAAGCAGCTTGTTTTACCATATAATCTCTTGAATCACCAAATGAAAAGACACCACACAGGTATATATATCAAATATATATGTATTTATTTCTAAATAACTCTCTACTAATCTCTTTATGAGATTAGAAGACAAACATATGCACAAATCAACGTTTCACAATAAGTTAAGCACAAAATATGGCTGGGGCCCTAGGGGCGTACTCAGACCATATACTAAGTAAGAGACTTAGGGACAACGACTTGCAGGGAGACAAGGCCTAGGGCCTTCAGAAGTGCAGGGGCCTCACGAAACCACCCAAGGCAGGTAAGTAAAGGACCCACGGGGGACGCGTGCAGTGTGGATACACAGGCGCGGATCGCCATTAACTTCAATGGGGCAAGTCGCGGTTGGAAATAAAGAGTTTTAGGATACTTCGGGAGAACCTACAAGCAAGTCACTTACAGGGTAAGTAGTTCTAGGGCCCACACCCACAGGAGCACCGTAGTGCTGGAGTTACCTCACCCAGGGAAGCCGGGTGCATAGGTGTCCTTTGGTGTCGGGTCGCGGCGTCGTTTTCAATGGCGAACAAAGAAGACTTGCTGCTTGCGGGAGCTGAAGAAGTGTCCGGTGGAATCCAAGCCTGGATTCTGAAGAAGGATGACCTGAAAGCAGAGGGGACAGTGTTCAAAGTCACTTGGCAGTGACCCGGGGCAAGGAAGATGGATGCCCACCGTCGTCGGTTGATTCAGGTCGGTTGCGGGTGCCTTGACTCTTCAGCCACGTGGTCCAGGAGGTGTCGACGATGACCAGGAGCTGGATTCGGTGGGTCCCTCGACGTCTGCAGCTGACTGCGGTGTCGGCAACTCGATTGGAGCCAACAAGCCTTAGCAGCAGCAAGTCTCGGGGAGATGAAGAAAAGTCGATGGCGCAGACCAGCAAGGTCTGAGGGACTCACCCAGCGAGGGTAAGTCAGGGCAGGCCTGGAGCAACCAGGGGAGCCCTTTGGTTTCTTTAAGAAGTCTTCTGGGGACCCACAAGCCGGCGGGCAAGGGATCGCGAAGACACCTCGAGCGGAATCACTCAACAGGGGCCCACGGTCACTCGGGACGGTGTAGGCCTCTGATCTTCGGAGGGATTCCTGCTGGAGGTCGGGACCACACGTGGTCCAAAGCACAAGTTCATAGAACGTTGTGAAGGGGTTGCACTCGACAATAGTGCACGGTACCCAGGGGTCGCGGTTCCTCGTTACTCGTGGGGTCCACTTGCCTCAGCTTCGCTGGGGACTCACGATGGCCTGGGAGAGGTCAGGAAATCCACTTCTTGGGCTGCAGGGACTTCGGACTCCGGCGGGAGCGGCGTAGTTTGCGACCGTCATTGTCTTTTTGGTGCCTGCCAAGCAGGGAGTCACTCCTTGACTCCAAGGGAGATTCTTCTGTCTTCCAAAGGTAGTGGAACGTCGAAGGGCCAGGATTCTTCTGTAGAGCGTCGTCCAGGGGTTATCTGCCTTGCAATGGCAAGGTTCCCCCTCTTATACTGAAAAGAGGGGATGGACTAGCTCTATGACCCCACCTATGGGAGGGTCAAGGGAGGGGGTGGCTACACCCACTTCCCTTTGTCCAGTTTCGCGCCAGAGCAGGGGCAGGTAGCCCCTGAGCTGGTTTGAACTGGCATATGCACAGAGGAGCCTTCTGCTCCCCCAGTGCAGGACTTCAAAGCACTCTAAGAGTGCACCCACCCAGCCCCAATACACTAAACCCTGTCTGGGAGGTGGTTACACCTCCCTGTGACAGGATGCCTATTGTTGGGCTTCCTCCACTGCGAGTTTCGGTCATCAGCAGGAGGGCAGCCCAGTGTCTGTGACTGGTGGCATCCATTTTGTGATGCCAGGGCTCTTTAGGATTCTACCGTGTTTCCACAGCAGGTACATGTCTTCTCCCTCTAGAAGGGTGGAATGCTACCTCCACCGCCAAGATTGGCGGGGGGGTAGTATTCCAAGATGTTTGACACCAAACACGACATGTTTTGATGCAGCCATTCCAAAGTTAGCATTTACCGCGAGGATATAATGCACTTAATAGTATATGGTTTAACCGCATCCACAAACAGCACCAGAGAATAGACTCTGAGAGCTGCAGAGGGGCCCTGCTCAGGCAGAGGCACCCCCTCACATAGAAGCCAAGCACCCTGCCCTCAGTATTGATAGGGCCTGCCTTAGGGGTGACTGATAGGTTTATGTGTGTGTGCAGGAGAGATATAGGAAACCTATATCTCAGTGAGGGGTGCTAGCACCACCTCACCCAGGCTGCAGTAGCAGGCCTGCGGTGTCAGATTTAGACTGCTTCCCAGGGTGGCATAATACATGCTGCAGCCCCTGGTAGGCCTGTGAAGTACCTATGCCCTTGGCACCTAAGGTACCATATACTAGGGACTCATAAGGCACCACAGTATCCAATCACTAGTGCACCTAGAGTGCACTCCATGTCGTTTAGAGAGAACAGAGAGGCTGGGGCCCTGATTGGCAGGGACCCAGCCAGACTATAGCCAGAAACCAGTGCTAACATCAGAAAAAAAGTGGGGGCAACATAAGAGGCAGATCCTACTCTCCTACACAGCCTTAGAGGCTGTTACAAAGGCTAGCATTCCAAATGCGAAAGCCTTACATCCCAGATGGATACAATGGGCGAATTCTCTTACTGCAACGGATGTTGAATACAGATTTGATCCAAGTTTAAAAACACAAGCATTTCTGCATTACGAACAAGAATATCCTCTACCGAATGATATTTTGCCTCTAGATCAGTATGAATAGATTATTTACACTGACGGATCTGGTCAACCGGCCATAGGGAGTAAGCAAGCTTACAGCGCAGCGTGTGCTATCGTTAAAGGTCGCATGCGCGGTGGAAAGTTCCATCCAAGTTGCACTAAAACGCAATCTCTAGGAGACTGCACCGCTCAGTTGGCAGAATTAAAAGCACTGATACTGGCACTTGTAAATACGGATCACGAATTCCCACACTAATTGTGTGTGATTCCTTTTACTGTGTACAGTCATACAATGAATATCTACATCATTGGGAACAAAACGGGTTCAAAGATGCGAAGGTGGCACAATTAAGCATAGAATGCTATGGGAACAGGTAGTAGAGTTGAAAAACGAACTACCAAGGACTCACGTGATACATACACTGAGTCATCAGCGTGATGGCGTTCACGTTGAAGGGAATTCATTGGCTGATGAAGCCGCGAAGGGGGCTGTACGCACAGCGTCCGTAGCTGCAATCACTCGTTCCAAAATGAGGATAGACGGTGAGATTATGGTAGCACAGCAGTACCAAAGAAATTTCCACTCAAGTACTCCTACAAGTTAGATGCACACAACATTCCATATGTTCAGATTCCTGGAGTGGGGGATAGAGTAATACCAAATATGGATCGTAGGCAAGGCTTACTTCTAGCAGCACACAAGGGTTTGGGCTCTGCGCATATAGGCATTACAGCGACTATTTGTTTACTGAAACAGCGCTACTGGTGGCCAGGGTTAACAAAGCAGACCAAAGACTACATCTTAAAGTGCGACATCTGCCAGCAGATGAAAGGCTCCACCGTAGCACGCCCAGCGCAGACACCATTGTTAAAATCAGACAAACCTCTTGCATGTGTGTATTTGGACCACTGCGGACCCCTACAATCGGATGGGGCCAAGAAATATATCATGGTTGCAGTGGATTCCTGCTCTAGATTCCTATGGGTTTGGCCTCAGCGCTCGGCTGACGCTCAAACTGTTATAAAAGATTTGCGAGTCTTTATCGGCACATGCGCAGTAGGCACGTTACATTCTGACCGTGGCCCGGCGTTTAGCTCTCTGGCTTACAAAGAGGCCATGGAAGGAATGGGCGTAGCATTGCGGTACTCCTCTCCGTACCATCCTGAGGGAAATTCTGTTGTGGAGAAGAAAAACCGTGACTTAAAGCAATCTTTAACAGCTAGGGTATTAGGCAAGGGCGGTAGTTGGGTCAGTCACCTTTATGGGGTCCAAAGAGCAATAAACAACCAGCCAAGAAGCTCTCTAGCGGGTGTCACTCCTTACAAGGTCCTATTTGGGACAAGAATGTGGGTACCCAATCTTGATTGTGGAGGCACAGTGGCGGATGAAAAACCATTTGATATCCATGATCGTTTGGCTGTTTTACAGGATCTAAATTAATCCAGGACACAACAAAGCAACGCCCACTTAAAACAGACCGCCACTGAGGAAGTCAAGGCAGTAACGGCAAGACCTGTCTGGATCCGAAAGGTCGGGAATCTGGTCAGGGAAAAGATTGCAGACAAGAAGGAATTCGGACCATCCTACAGAACACCTGTACCGGTCCTAGCAATCCAAGGCACAAGAACTGTACTTCTGCAGCCTCTTGCCGGGAAAAAGGAGAAAAGATTTGTCTCAATCGACTTAATCAAACCACACTATGTGGCCGATACTAAACAGTAGGCCTCGTGGACTCCACAGTAGCAGACGCCCTCCTCTCGCTACAATCCAAGAAGTCCAAACAGAAAGACTCATCATGTTTGATGAACCACCTGTACGGAATGAAGGACTAAGCAACAATGCTATGGAACTCGTTCCACTTCAACAAGAAGTTCAACTTCAAGAAGAAAATCAACTTAACAACCAAGTTGCAATAAGACCGACTACAGATGTCTACGTCAACATTCCCGGTCAAGAGCAAAATCCGATTTCAACAAATCCCGATGCAATTCCAACAATTGATCGCACTGCTTCTGGCTACTTCATGAACTTTGATACATTTTCACTGGATCCAAGTGAGCCGGAAACGACGCCAGCCCAAAAATCACACAAACAGAAACTCATTGACTTTTTGCACTTTTTTTAGAACGACTTACCTGGTGTCACCTTGGATAGAACTATGGTATATCACTGGGATTCTATTTTTTCTTTTCTGGCTAGGTTTAACAATAACTTTTAGTATGCTTATTAATGGACAATATCTCCAGCAGAGCTCTACAGCCCAAAGAGTCAATTTGATTTTTAAGCCACACCAGTCTTCACATCATGAACCAAGAGACTTGTCTTCAGTGAACATCACAGCAGTTCCTATACCGGACGGTATAGTATGGGACAAGATTGATTTCGATATATTCGGTCCGACTGAACTTTTAAAGCTTAAACATGTATTTAAAATTTCTTTAAGTGATATCATTACCTCCAGTACGTTTTCTGATGATTGGGACATTGAAACTGTAAATAATATGATGTCTGATTTGGAAAAAACTGCAGCATTTCCGAACAATGAAATGTTAGAAGGTACTTCAGACTATGATACATTGTACTGTTACCAACACTATGATCATCATTTCTTGCACAAATCCATAACACCTAGAAATGTATTTGAATACCACCAGTGGGAACACTGCCCAACACCTCAAAAGATAGTTCGCAAACTTTTGCACAGAAATTCACATACTTTACAGGGTTCAACACATCTGACCCGAAGTCATTTTATTACAAAGTGGCAACAACATCAGCACTGAAAATTATGTTGACTAACACCAAACAGATTTACTCTGCTTCCTTTATGGCCCAGTTGTCTACACAGGGTTTCGACCTATGGAAGGACACTATAGATTTAAAATCAATCTGGGGTTCTAGGGACTGGCAGGTCCAGGGAACAGAAACACTTTTTAGAGCATGCCTCATTCCACAGCAGATGATATTTCTAAATGACACTGTGCAACAGACATCCTGTCTTGGACTAGCCAAGAACAAGGAAATGAACACACCTGGGTTTCCAGCACCATCACAGATGGGTGCTGGGCAGAATTCAACTACACATGGAGTAGGATTAGATGACATTCTCCAGTACAACAGGTCAGATCCCAATTGGACAGAATGGCTGATTTGGCCCATTGACACAAACACATGTCAACAAAGATTCCTAGGTATAGCCGAGGGGTTTAGTATCAGTAGGCCAGATACACGCTATGTACAGAGACAACACCCAGGGGTGGTGACATCCTATAGTGTTGGGAAGCTGTGCCTTGATTGGCTAGAGACCTCAACACTCACAGAAGTAAAACATCACTTGACTTTACTCACACCTGATGTAGACCTTATGGATTTCTTGTCAGGCCCAAGGAAAACACATCAGAAACGTTTCATATATGCTGGTATTTATGCCTATTATAATGAAAACTGGAAAATATCCCAACAGGAGGCCGCAGAAAGAATACGGGAAATAGACCGTATTAACTTAGAGAAGGCATTAGCTGTAGTGGACAATGGGTTAACTACTTTGACCTCCAGGATTTACTCCTTAGGCAACATTGTGTCTTCGGCAATCGACATATTAGAACAAGATCTGGCCTTGTTACAATACGGGCAATCCCAATTACGTTCTATTATGATGTTAAGCTGGACGCTGCAATCTTTGCATACAGGCTATGTGCCCTGGCGTTTTATAAACACCACGTCTCTGTTTTCAGAATACAATCTAACTGATAAACAGACAGAAATGGCTCAAAGGGGAGCCAAATATACAATGCTGCGTATTGAGAAACTGGAAAGGTTACCATTCACTGTAGCCGAATTACCATCAACTGAATGGCTAATTCATGGCCAAATCACTCTACCAGTGACTACGTTTCAGTTTCAATATTGCCTTGAGCAGAGGCAGGCAGGCAAATATGAAAAAATGGGTAAGGGTTACATTAAGGAAACTTGGGAGTTACCATATAGATATCGATGCCGGAATGGGGATCGAGAAGTGTATCTGAGTGGTACAAACTGCAAGAACGCTTTAAGCGGTTCTCTCATGTGTCAGGATATTTCTCTGCACGGAGCATGCAGTGGTTCGGTAGCGAACTTATCGTGTCACATGTCAGGGACCCCAGCGGCCATGATCACGCCGGTATTCCAGCTGCTCTCGAATGGGAGTTACTTGATGCTAAACGATCAAGGTTGTTGTGGGATGCTTCTGGGCGTCGCCTATCTGGTCACTGTTAACTCCAGGGTTACTTGCTGTATGCAAGTATTGTTTCCACCACTGAACACAGTCAGGGAGGCGCCGTTATGGCCTTCATTGAATGTTTCCTTTATACAATTTGATACTTTGAGCGGACTAAAAGCCATGCTTTTACAGCAACCCGTGCCCTTAAACCTCCGCTCGAGAAACCTTTGAACTTCAAGTTGCAAGGACCTCGACTGAGATACAGGCGCTTATACATACGAACTGCCCCTTTCATTTCGCAGAAATGGTGGGTCGTATCTTTAACATGTCTGATACGAGCGGTATTGTACACCTATTTAAGACCATAGGGTCAGGACTATTAAGCACCTTTCAGACAGTCCTCGGAGTAATCCCAAATTTTATACACTCCGTATTGGGAAGCGTCTTTGGAGGTCTCCCGCTTATCCTGTTCCTAATTGCAGGAGTCCTGATTGTAATCTTACTGCTACGCAATGGACGGCCCAATTTCCGAGGAAATGGCGAACGTACTCATGGAGCGGAAATACCGTGAGCGCATGGTGCAGCTTCTGGGTATACCTTGCCTAAGAGAACTGAACGCCTCTTGGTTTCTATCATTTAGACCAGTCTGGGTGGACTGCACCTTACCTGTTCTTCGGTGCCTGTTTTGCGGAGAAGAATGCACGTTGGATCTCTGTCTAACGTTTCCATCAGATACACCTCCGGACATGGATGCTATGCTGGACCCCCTAAAGGCCCATGCTTTGCGTTGTCCCCAGCATCTTCCAATTCTGATGAACGCATTCCTTGAGAATCCACAGGTGCCGTTTGCTCCTGCTGGGTTAGGTGGCTCCTCCACAGGCACTCAGGTAACAACTGCCGCACAGCTGCCGCAGCACCGATTGTTGGTAGTGCTGAATTCCATCTATGTGCGATTGACGTTCTCTGTGAGGCGTTGGATTTGTCATCTGCAGTAGCTAACACCGATAATGCTGTATCTCCCAGCCAGGACACTTAATCTGGAATTGGCTCATCGCGTCCTGGGAAAGAATTTGGCTTCTCTACTTCATTTCATAAATAAACAAACTAAAATTGGAACATTTCCTAAATTGACACTTTCACTTGAGAAAGCATGGCCTTCTTCTGCTTGTAGTAATGCAACTTTTATAGGTGAGACAGAATTGAGTTTTTCAAGTGGCAACCAAGATTAGCTGATTTGTAACATTTTTTAACATTTTTTAAATGTGGTTTTAAAAACAATGTTTTTAGCTGTTTTTAAGAAGATTTTTAAATTGTCCAGATTTTAAGTATGGTCATTGTCATCCAATTTGGAAGTGGAGTGGGTGTTATGTTTCGTATAGAGGCCCTAATATAGACACGTTCATATATGCCGTATATGGTCATAATCGTATATGCCCTATTATGGTCATAATCGTATATGCCCTATTATGGTCATAATCGTATATGCCCTATTATAGTCATGATCTCCTATGCCCTAATATAGGCATGATCTTTCACCTACATTAGTTCCCTACAGTACACAACGAACTCTGAGGGTTGAACGTTATCTAGTCTGTGGTTAGAACACTGCAAGGTCTTTCCCGACACAGGCCTACAATGTACTCATAAATTATGCATGAGCATTCACCAACTACATCTCCCGCATAATATGTATGTATAAAGTTCACCCCTGACGTCTTCCTCATGTCTAACAAAGACCAACACAAACCATACTGAGGGATGAGACACTTTAGGGTATAAATACACCACATCTTGCCACGGTGAGATAGAGGGAACCGAGACTTCCATGCCGACAGACTGACCAGAGACGCTGAGGCTCCTGCATGCAGTCGCTCCAGCTGACAGCAGTCTAACACAGCCCTTGCGGGGTGTCCAACTGGAGACCAGGACGGGGTCCCACACTCTCTCTCTTCAGGTAATGGGGTTCGACTAAATCCTAGAGGGATTCTTGGCTCTTAGGTTTTTAGACCTACACACATGCTAGGTACACTTAGGTACATCTAGTTAGGCATCGTAGGAGTATGCACACTTTTATAACGCATTTTATATATTCATGTATGTAACCATTATTATTGCAATATGGTAGAATTGTACTATCCTTTCACTTTTATCGTACTGCTGATAATATATCTCTGCTACTGTCTGCTGGTTGCTGCAGCACATATATTCTACACTAGAATAACAACTGCTCAATAAATACTTATTGAAACGCCCAGACTGTTTATTCTGTGTAACTCTCTGAGACAAACCGAATAAGTAAGCACGAGTGACTGAGCGAAAAGTAGTACATTGTTTCCACGATTCTGAGGGATCAGGGTTGTCATGATCTAAGGTTGCCAGAAACTAATCTCTCCCCGATAAGAGGAGATTCTAGTGGCACTGTGAGCTAGCTAATGCAAAAGAGGCTAACATACGTGGTGGGGGTGCACAGAGCCAGTCTGCCACCGAACCCGCAGTTTATGTTATCCAAACGCGCAGGTCCTGCATGGGTACTATAGGAACTACACGACAGTTGGGTGATGTGCTTGTGTCGAGGGATGCCGAGGATGAGTCTGGCTGCGGTGTTCTGTATGGTCTGGAGTTTGCGGAGCAGGGACTTGTTGATCCCAGCTTCGAGGGCGTTTCTGTAGTCCAGTCTGCTGGTTATGAGTGCGTGGGTGACGGTCTTCCTTGATTCGGGGGGGGATCCATTTGAAGGTCTTGAGCTTGGAAGAGCCTTCCTGTTATCCTTTCTTCTTGTGTTCTTAACTTGGAAACCAACTCCCTTCCTGTCTGTGTCTTCCTTGGACCCATAGAAACCGTCCTGGCCCTTGCCTTCTGGTTTTCCTGTCTCCCTTTGGTTGAGAGCCATACTGCTCTAGCCCCTTGTTAGCTAACCACTTGTCAGCTAATACTGCAAAATTTCTCTGGATCTTCCTCAGCCAAGTCTGCCAGGTATTACCTAAGTGGGATACAACCCATATTTAGAATCACTGTGTTGTCATCCACTAGTTAAGGGCATGACAATTCTTGGCATCCATCCCTCTTACCCATTTATTCCAATTATGTAACACACCATAAATCCATGTTTCAAATGGAACACCAGCTGATTTATTCCTTTCTTTAAACCTCTGAAGGTACTTCATCCCGAGACTACTGCCTGATCAACTTCCTTTACTTAATTTGCTCGGCCACAGGCATTCCCCCAATGACTGCCATACCTCTTATGGGCAAGCGACTATTTAATTTGCTGCCTTAGAAAATCATTCAAAGTTTTTGTTCTGCAAGCAATCTCAAAGCTCACAAAGTATTTCAAAATATATTGATCTGCCACATACATGAGCACATACCCTTTTGAAACCTTAGCAGGTACTCTTGTAGGGCTGTGGATGGAATCCCTTTCTCCAGATGTAGCTATCTCTGCTGCCATCCTGACCTTCTATTTCTCTAAATATATCCTCTCTCTCCAATTCTCTCTTCTTCTCCTTTCTCTTTCCCTTTCCTCTCGCTCCCTATTTCTTTCCTCGTTGGCTCATTCTTCCTGTCTCCCCCACCTCCTTTCCTCTTATTCCTGATGAGCTAATACTAACTTCCCCCTCTTGAACTTCCTGGCCTTCTAGTCTTTACCAGCCATAGCTTTCTGGAGATCCAACTGCACATTCATGGTTTCAGCTAGCCTTAGCCTACCCACAGGAATAGCTCCTGGAGCCAGGGACAGAGGTACCAATCACACAGAGAGGGAATGCCCTGGGGGAAGTACTGGAAAACAAATTAGGGGACATACTCAAGGAAACCCTGTGCTAAGGGACTGAGACATCCTCATATAAAAGCACTCCCTCTCACGGTTCCTATAATGGTTCCTTCCCCTGGAGCCTTCATTTTCCTCCCTATTGCTCAGTTTCTATCTGGCCCTTAATAAAAACTCACAAGGTCCTAAATGTCCTTGTTTTGGGGTGTCTTCCATCCTCTATTCATGCTAAGGATATGGTCTCAGGGTCTACCCTCACTAACCTTGTATATGCCATTGTACTGTGTAGGTACTACTGTGTACAAGCTAGACATTCTTTTTTTGGAAGAAAATTGGAAGTAGCTTTATTGCAGGATCTTGCATCGCTTGCTGCCAATTGTCAGATCCAATTCTAGGGGCCACAGGGCAAGCAGAGGCTACTGGGCCCAACTGAATGGTTGAGGTACTTTGCTTCTCACGATTCAGGGCCCATCCTACTATGACTCTGCAAACTGGGCAATGTACAACTGCACTTGGATCTCAGTTGCAGTGATGGATTTCCAAGCTTCACGGGAAGTTAGTGTGTGTGCTCGAGCTAAGAGTGCAGCAATCGACTCATAAAATGAGTGTCAGGCCTAGCGCTTATCTTTTCAAGAATAAAAATACTTAATTTATTCAACGGCACAAATACTTCACACTAATAATAACAAGGGCAAGTTGGTGTCCCTGGCCACTTCATTGGGAGGTACTGTGCCCATCCTACTCCATCCCTGTCACAGTGGCCCGGACTCTCTCTCTAGTTCTGGATGGCCCCCTATATTTCTTTGGGAAAACAGGATTATCGTGAACCTAGCACAGGTGTAGTTCAATCACCCTCAAATGTATGTGCGCACAGTCTTAGAGCCTGACTTAGAATTTGCTGGACATGGTACTCTACCACAAATGCCACAGAGTACCATGTCTGCCCAACCAACCGATGTCTATGTCAGCCCTCTTTAGAGCCTCAAAATCATGTCATCATGGAGTTGTGGTCCCCAGCTCTAACTGTCAAGAGAGTCTGGAGGGGCCCTCGGACGCCAAGGTCCCTCTGGTTCACTCTCCAGCAGTCTGCTCTTATGGGCATCCCACAACCAGTGGGGACACAGTGCACCTCACTCCTTCCTGGACAGTCTCTCTTCCTGCAGAGTAGGCAGGATCCTTCACTTTCTCTGCAGGTAGGTAGGTTTCTAGGCACTTCAGGACAGGCGCAAAGCTTTTCCAGTAAGTGATCCTGACTTCATGTTGTCATGATTTTTCTGACCACAGATAACACTATTGGTGGTAAAAGCACACAATGAGGGCGGGTAGCACACTGTAGCTAGGCTTCTTAACCCAGGAGAATAAGTCATGCCTGTTTAATCTAACCACTAGGAAAGAGAGAGAGAGAGAGAGGAGAGAGAGAGAGAGAGAGAGAGAGAGAGAGAGAGAGAATACATATATACACACACATATAAATTGATAAAGACACACGAGTGGCAGTAGTTATAGTTAGGGTTATCAGATATAGAAATTCCTCAGATTATTAACTTTGTGCCCGTTTGATAAATCTCCATTAAACCTTGCAGACCTATTCTTCCTTCTAACTTGCTGGGTGGTGCAAAGTTTCATGGTGATTGGTCAAGGGGGTGCAAAGATAAAAGGGGGTCCCAAAACGCTTTGTTCACTAATGCATTGTCCATAGACTTTCGTATCTCGCCTAGCACAAAGACATCTGAACGGATTAATATGAAATTTGGCAGGAGTAGACATTATGGTGCGTGGATTGTTTTTGGGCATTACATGTAAGTAAGGTAAGTATTTTTAAAGTTATAAGGCATTTTAACTTAGTGATATCTGTTGTCGCTATATTTTCACAAAAGTTTGCTGTCTTTCACAGAAGGACCACGGTACGTAGCAATGACAAGTCATTATGTGATTGGCTAATGACTGCCTTTACAAAAGTTAAAGGCAGCCATGTTGTTTTTAGGTACACTTTGTTAAAGTTAAAGTACAGAAAAATCTAAGTTTCTAAACACAATCATACCTTTAATTTATAATTTATGTAACACCTTCAAATAATTATAACTCTCGCACCTCCATACACAGTGTATTTAACTCAGTAGCCACACTACATTAACTATAGCTCATACCATCTCCATGCACTGCTTATACCGTTTTATATTATCTCACTTACACAATGTAAAATAATAGTATTTACAAAGACAGTTATGACATCGCAAATCAAATCTTTTGTGAGAACACAGTGCATGGTAGAGTGGCGAGTTCTAGTTAAAGTAGTGTTATTACCGAGTAGAATACACTGTGTATGGAGGTGTGCAAGTGATAATAATTTGAAAATGTTACGTAAATTATAAACTAAAGGTAAAAAAATTTAAATGTACATTTTTCTGTACTTTAACTTTTGTTTATATCTAAAGAATAAGTAAAGGTATATTTATTTAAAGGTGGTGCGTAAATTATAAATGTAAGATATAACTATGACTTTCTAATGTTTGTGTATTTTAAGTTTGGTTTCTACAGAAAGAATAAATAAAGTTTTCCTAACTATAACAAAAGTTTAACAAGTAGGTAGTTATGTTTAGGACCTAGTTTCCATAGAAAGAGCATTTTTGTTTTGCTAATAACTTTGGTGCCGTTTGACGAATCTTTACGCAATTTTCAAAATAGTTTTCCACCACTTCAGCTGCTGTCCTTAAGGTTTCTTGGTGATTCGTCAACGCGGGGGCCGAGAAAAAGGGGGGTCCAAAAACAAATTTTCCCCATGCAATTTTCCTTAGTTATTTTAGACATGATCTACAGCTTGAACTGCTGATTGTAACTACACCAGATTTGGCAGAAAGCTAGATTTTGGTCCAGAAAGATTGCTTTTTATATTTGGGTGTAAATCTGTTTGCTAGTTTTGGAGTTATTAAAGAAAAAGATTTATGTATATCTAGAGACGCCTATCCCCCACAGATTCACTGCAGTGGATCCGCAGATCCACGCAACAACACCAATGCCATGATTGGCTGGCTGCAACCTGAGAGAAAAGTCACGTCCACCATTTTGGCAATCGGGACATATTTCCCAGAGGGGAAGAATAAAGTAGAAATAGGATATAATCAGTCAGGATATAAGTATCCTAACCCCATAGGACTGATGAAGAGGTCTGTGAGGGACCTTTCATGGTCAAGACATTGCCCAAAACTTTTTATTAGTGTGCGCGAGGATCTGCAGATCCACTGCGGCACTCAGCGTGAACCCCCCCCCCCCGAGTCGATCTGCGGAACCAGACCCCAATTAAAAAAACACATACATTCACTCACAGACCGACTCACTTGCACACCCACACAATCACTCACAGACCCACTCACACACCAATACACCCACTCAGAGACCTAGAGAACCA